>CM024240.1:788035-1988035 GCA_013421045.1 Propylea japonica
TAGTCGCTGTCTTTAATAACCTTGTTGATTAAATTACTATTTATGTCTCATGAATATATCAATCACGATGAGAAATACCGAATCTGAATGAAATAAACTGAAATTAATCTTTGCCCTACCTCATGCTGCGCCTTTGTACCAAGTGACAAACAGGCAGTACCTTTGACAGCAAAAATAACAGAAGGATGGGTCATTTGAGGGGTTCGGATCTCGGTATGGTCGTTTTCTTTCACAACGTTATACGAACTAAATAGCTTCTTCTAGGTATATTCATTCAGAGATTTAAATAGCGAAGTGATTCATGAAAGAATGGAATAACACCAAAAGGTACTCAATTTTGAATTACGGTTTTTCAGAAATGAACAAGGTTTTATAGCTTCTGTCTTAAATGATGATGTTTGCCATAGAAAAATCGGTGTGGATGCATAAACCACACCGATAAGCATATAATGGAGTTCATTGAATTATGATGATAATATTCACAAATCGACTGTAGGCTACCAAATACTAACAAATCGAAACTATTTATTCGAAGGAAATTCTAAAAAAAATTCCGAATTTTTTATTCATTATTTTTGAGCGCTCGTTCTATTTAAACGAAAGCTCTATCGTTTGGGCCCAAATCTTTGTAATTTTCGAATTTTAAGCCGAAAATGGTCTCAAACGATAGGGTTCGACTTCCTGATGACAAACTCGTGGTCAAATTATATTGTCTGTCCGTGGGGCCGTCCGTCCATCCGTTAGTACGATAACTTTCGAAGAGATTGTCCTGAAAACTTGAAATTTTCAGGGTGGGTTAGGTTCTCAAATGCCTCGTGTTGAATTCGTCAACCAGCCTAATCGTACAGGTGTTCCACAAATATTGTTTTTTTGTTCCTTAATATCCCAGTCAAAATGAAATGAAAATTGTTGCTCAGACATGCAAGATGCTCATAATGAGCCTCTTGAAAAATTTTGTTGTCATAATTTAACCAGAACCATAGAAAACTCAATTGAAATATTGATAAACAGAAAAGTCATGTTTCCATGAAATGATATCCGATTCGAGTGAAATTTAGGATGATATACTGAAGGTTCATGCGGAATTTTGTGGCCATATTGTTAACAAAACCATAAAAATTCAATTGGAATATTGAACAGAAGAATCTCTATATTTTCATAACAGGATATCTGTTTCGAGTGAAATTTATTTTGTCAGACTAATACACTGAATGTTCATGCGAGATTTTAAGACAATCGCATCATCAAACCATAGAATTTAATTTTGTTTCAATTATTTATTATAAAAATATTTCAATTTTTGAATAATTTCTAGAATATGTTGTGCTAATATTATCCATTTCTATATTTAGTATCAATCTCAAGTCTCATAAAAAATTTTGACATGATAGTCTTATTGCTCCACCAATGAACCAGCGCTCAAACTCAAAATCTCCTGCTCAAGGCTTTGCTTAGGAAGAAGTCCGATATTCTGATTATTATTGTGAACATTTTCATGGAGTAATCACTGTTTATGTTAATCTGCCCAGCTTCAACAGTTGGTCTGATATTTCAGAGTTTTTATTGCTAAAATTACATGCCGTTTCAAATGAAGCGATGTATTGTGCTTTTTTTACACGTTCAGCAGTCAGAAGCATAGTGTATTCGAATAGACGTTTGACGTTTTTCAATTTCATCGAATCTTGCCTCCAGCCACAGAGAGTTTTCTTTAAATCAAACCATAAATAAAATACTCTGTATCTTGGTTATCGTAACTCGCCTCAGCGTTCTCTACCAACCCTTAGCTTCCGCCCATTTACCATTGAATCACCCTGCATAATGATTGTCTTTACAGAAGATGTATTTTGTTGTTATCTTCTTGTAACCAAATGAACTTTGGCTGACTTTAATTAGTTGGTCATCTGGCTTTTTCAAAGTTTTAAATTTATAAGACATTTGTTTAGAAATATTCGTAGTGCAATATAAAATTCTTCCGTTATATTGGCAGCTCCAAATATAACATTTCAAATGTATCATAATCATCATTTACTCATCTTCAAATCTCTCCTCTAGTAATTACCACGCTACTTCTGTTCAGTTCTCAAGTAAAGCCAATAACAGGTAGTTTTAATGATACTGAAACGCCCCCTCCCTTTCCAGAAAGGGCGTCTGTAACTGAACGGACCAAGATACTTAAACCCTTGGAAACGGCCCAAGTCAGTCAATTCAACCCAAACCATCGACAAGTACAAGTAGACTAGTCGATAAATACAAATTACAAGTGAATAAAAAAATAGTCAACTTAGAAACAGAGTGCAAAATTGTGTTCACCTTTAATTCGAAGAAATAGCCAGTGTGTAAGTACATAAGTCCGAGTGAATAGTGATTGGAGCGAATATCATTTGAACAAGATGATAGAGATTAAGGAGAAGATTCGTGAGAATAAAGGAAAAGGAGGAAGATACAGAAGGAAAGACAAGAACGAAAATAAAACAGTTATCCATAAACGTGAGTTAGTTTTCAGAGAAAATGGTCAAGAATATGCTGAAGTTACTAAGATGTTAGGAAATTGTCGATTAGAAGCTATGTGCATCGATGGAAAAGAAGGTTGTGCATTATCCGTGGAAAACTTCGTAATAAGGTATGGATAAAGAAGGTGACTTTATATTAATTGGGCTTCGTGACTACCAAGATGCAAAGGCTGACGTTATTCTGAAATATTCCAATGATGAAGCAAGAGATCTGAAAATTTATGGAGAATTACCAGAATGGGTTGAGATCAATGAGAATGTTTCTTCCCTTGATAAAGGTTCGGATGACTTAAAAATAGAATTCAGTGTCAGTGATGCAATTAGTGTACCCTGTGATTCATTGTGATGACAAAAGTGTAGCTGTGAATAATTATCATTTCTCATTATTAATATTATTTCAATTTGAAAAGTAAATTTTTTCCTATTCTATATAATTCTTCCAAAAAAGAATGATGTACCTTTGAAATTTTTTGTTTATTAGGGTAAGTTTGTTATTTATAAATAGGATTTGGATTTTAATTGTTGTAATAAATGTCAAACGAAAAAATGTTTTAGTGTGTTCTTTAACAACCTTGATAAACATTTCACAATATTTCCATCAACAAAAAATCTGTTGCTCAGTGCACAGTTATTAGCCCGCAGAATCACACAAGAAAGAAATCACCAGCAACATGGAAACTACAGTAGGTTCATTCCTTATCGTTTTTTTCAAACCGATAGCAAATCTATCATTCATATTGATATATTTTTATCTTCAGTAGTTATATATCAATGATTTAGATGGGCTATTTCAGCATTATTTCATCAAATAGATATATTTTTTTCAATTTTCCAGACGATAGGTCTCGTTTACGGTTGTCTATCAGGTACCTAAACCCTAATTAATCACTAAGTATCTAATAGAAAATTCAGGTAAAAATAACGTCATACAAGTCTCTCTGTTAAGTATTTGTGAAAGTAATAATTCATCATGTCAGAAGATAGATTAAAACTTTAATCCTATACAGCACACCTCCAAGGGCAGCAAACAGGTTTCTTGAAATTTTTAGAATATATGCCGATAACTCTGACAGAATCCGAGAATTGTCGAAGATTGTGGAAAAATGAGACATTTGGTTTGCCGAATTTGAAGAGATGCAGTACGAAATAGAAGGCCTCGATATTGAAAATTTTCCACACAAAATTACTGACTATAAGTGAGAGCAAATCAGTTAAAACAATCGAACACCTCTCTTGCAGATAATCAGTGTACGTATTCAACGTTGAATGGTTTTGAATCACATACATGATATCATCAATTAAATTTTTGGTTACAGCAACTACAGTAATATTCAATATTATTCATCACAATCATGTTTGAAGGAAAAGTATCTCAGGTAATCCATTCATTAGTACCTTATAGAGGGTGATTTCGGAGGAGACCCGCAGATTTTAGGAGAAGTTTACACTTAGCAAGGCAGCATCTAAACAATTTTAGTTTATGGTTGGGGAACTTTTTATACAGCCTACAGGGTGATTTGACAGATATTTCTTTTATTCATAACTTTGGTATGGCTTGATCAATCTCGATGAAATGCCAGTGTGTAACAATATGATTATGAACTTTCAATGATTTTTACACATTTTCGAAAATACAGAGTACGAATTTCGATAAGTTCACATCGAATTTTCAGGTAAAAAAAAACACCCTATACATCCAGTTTTCAAAAATTCTCTACGTGGTTGAGATTCAATCATAAGTGTTTTTGTTGTCCAGGTTTTCTAGAAAAAAATGTATAGACGTACAATATCGTATTTTCGCTTCAAGGCAGTTAGGATATTCTGAGCTGGATGATAAAATGTATCTTCCAATGATACGAAGCTCTTGCTGTCTCCTAAAGTAGGTTTTCCAAATTCGAAATACATTTTCAATATCTCATTATATGATGTATACAATCATTTAATCCTGAAAATATCTTCATACCTACCTAAGCAAACCAAAAAATCCACAACAACAAGTACATAATAAACATCGAAATATATTTTCGAAGATTAACACAAAATTTACGAAGAATTTTCGAAATGATTTCTCCTCTTTTGAATACATATTCGCGACCTTTTCATAAAATTTCCAATTGACTGTCTCATGAGGGATTAATTTTTCTTTGAGATATTACATTCCTCGAAAATTATTTCACTGAGGTGCTCTCTGTTTCTAATTCAATCCTTCAAATTTTTCCGATTTTGTGTAATTCTTGTGTTATGATTTTTTGAGTTTTTTCAGATGTATTTTGCCAGCTAGCTTTGGAAAATTTATATCTTCTTATTGAGTGAGTTTTATGCAGTTTTTTTTTAATGGTCGTCCTGAATATAGTTTGATTAAAAAAATTTATTGGGCTCGTGAAGTCTGCAAGTTACTCAAAGAAGGTTTGAAAGCTAGAACTTGAATTTTTAGTAGGATGTACTCAAACATTCATTTTCGATTTAGAAATACAAAAAGGTGTTTTTTAGCTTCTGATAAAGTTTAAAAACTTCGGTTAATCCTACGCTACAAAAGTCATAGGAAAAAGAAGGTACTTGATCGGAACTTTTTTGTTGTTCCTTGCCTCGGACGGCGTATGGGCTTAAAATCATAAATAAAAAAAAGGTTTTTTTTCTTTTTATCATTTTTATTGTGAAAATGAAATTTTGAATAGATTTTAATTGAAATTCCTGTGAAATAACTGAAGGTCGTGTAATTTCTACAATAATTTGTTCTCACCGCCGATGAAAAATGTGAACAATTGTCAGAATTGCTAGTTGTGAAATTATCTGTTTTGGTAATGGAAAAAGAAGGCAAATAATACTGAAAAGTTACTATTCACTCCATAAATTTTGGAAATCCGTTCCTCCAATTTGAATACATAATCGACAACTTTCTAAAGTGACGTGTCAATTGTCTGAAGCTACTGGATATTCTTGTTCAATTTTTCTTTCCGCTCCTGAAAGTTTGTGCTTTCATTCGGTTTCTTTGTTACACAAGCTCTTTATAAAATCCCCAAATAAAAAAATCAATTTCAGAAAGATGGATCGGGCGTACAAAGTCGATCGAATGGCCTGTGCCAGACCTCACCCCATCGCTTCTTTCATTTGGAGATTTTACAGGTAGCTAATTGACACGTCACTTTTTAGAACGTTGTATACTAAGTAGTACCCTCAACCCGGGTACTCTGACTTGATGGACTCCAACAAGCTTGAAACGGAAAGCTATCCGGTAACCACCCTATGAATGAGACACAAATCACTCATTTTACGTCGATCCTCCAGACTCATAGGATTGAAATTTTCACGTGCTTCATAGTAATTATTATTAAGTACTAGCTTTTACCCGCGACTTCGTCCGCATAAGTTTTTTTGTTTTCTCCCTGCAACAATGTCCCACTATCGTGTTCCACTCCTCAACTTCACATCAAAATTTGTTCAAAAGCAACCTAAGCTACATAATGGATAGCTCCGAATGTTTCCTTAGTAAATATAAAAAGTTAATAATGTAAATCGGTTTAGAATACTACTAACTACCTACCTGCCAACCCCCGATGTTAGACAGTGTGACATCCGCAACATCGTCTGCGTAGGAACCGACCCTCTAAGTTAGAAAAGTGATCAAATACTAACTTGAAGTCTTAGTAACACTCAGTTGAAAAAAAAACATCAAAATCATTGCAGTAGCTATGGCGTCATGCGCTTCTTGACACGATCACGCTAGATTTTCGCGGGAATGAGGTATTTTCCCGCCGTAAAAAGTTGCCTGTGTCCGTGCCTAGGATCCTATCTTTATATTAGCCAATTCTCATAAAAATCCGTTCAGACGTTAAGGCGTGAATGAGGTAAACTTTTAAAACAAACGATTAAAAATCACTAACTTAATTAGTTTTCTGCCTACTGCCTACGCCTTAAGGACGATAGCATGAATATTAATAGCCCATATCCTTTTCTAGGTTACTATCTATCACCTAACTAAATCCGTTCAGCCGTTTAGGCATGATAGAGCAAAACTCCCAGCAAAAACCATAAAAAAATCACTAACTCAATTCAGTTTTCTGCCTACTTCCTACCCCCAAAGTACGATGACGTGATCATTTTGATCTTATATCCTTTTTTAGGTAACCATCTATTACCTTACTAAATCTCATCAAAATCTGTTCAGCCGTTTAGACGTGAAAGAGCAAAAGTCCCAACAAAAACGACTAAAAATCACTAACTCAATTTAGTTATCTGCCTACTGCCTACCATCTAAGAACGATGGCGTGATTATTTATAGCCTATGACCATTTCTAGGCTATCATCTATCACCATACCAAATTTCATCAAAATCCGTTCAGCCGTTTAGGCGTGAAAGAGTAACAGACAGACAGAGTTACTTTCGCATTTATAATATTAGTATGGATGGGTTCACCTTCCTAAAATATAAATGACGTTACATTCTGTTCTGAACGCTTTCCAAACGGTAGACATAGATTTTATAGTGTGAATTTTATATGGCCGATGCGAAGCCTAACCTACTAATTACGAACGAATAGTACAAAGTTATTATATTACTAGCTGCCCGGTACGTGCTTCGCTACGTATAAGGTATAGTAATAAACTTAGAAATAAAACAAAAAATAAAATTTATTACTTTCTCTAATTTCGAATGTATGGAACTGCTCATCAAAAGCCACTGCAAAAACATAATGTAAATGTTTATATTATATTTATCAGCAATAAACACAAAGATATAATATTAAATGTTATTTCTCAACTATGACAAAGAGTAAAAACTATATTATATACATTCGAGTTAAAACATCCTGAAGACGTTGTCCGATTCCCAATTGCCAATGCCTTCAAAATGATGAAGATTGCAAAGAGTAAAACTAAAAAATTAAAAAGAATTGGGTACTCTCACTATGGTAGGTGTTAGTCTAAAACATTTGGATAAACAATATTTTTTGTTTTTCCATTTTCAGCATGAATAAATGAACAATTGGGAGTACCAACTCTGGAACAGGCAACATAAAGTTGGCCATGTGAAAAACATGATTCCTTCAAATTCACACCACAAACGTGAAGTGTTCGCCCTAGGGCCTTGTTTATGGACATCGCAAATGATAAACGCACAGGATATTGTAACCGTTTGAATTCAAATGGCATATCCGTTGAAATCATAGGGATACGCGGTATCAAACACACTTCTCCTTTTGATTTACCAGTAATATGGTGATCAATCCGTTGGTACTGCCGATTTATATTTTGACATCCCCAATTTCTAACAATTGTTTTGAAAACTCATGGGCAGTTGCATCATTATTTAGTTGAAAACGCATATCAATATTCAGTGTCAATTTTCGTACATATCTCCAAAGAACTGATGACTTCAGGCATTTATGTCATCAGCAGGAGTTGATCGAGGAATGACTGGCAATGTTTGACGAAAGTCTCCTGACAGCAATACAGAGCACCACCAAAAAGCTGTTTATTACCCTATAAATCTTGCATTGTTTGATTAAATGCTTCTAGTAACTTTTTATTGGCAATTGTGCACTCATCCCATAAAATAATTGACGTTAATCGAAGAACTTTTGCCATAGCAGAATTTCTTGAAATATTGCAAGTTGGAGTTTCAATCACCTGTACATTCAATGGTAATTTCAATGCAGAGTGTGCGGTCCGACCACCTTCTTATAATGTAGCAGCAATTCCCGAAGATGCAAGTGCCAATGCAATTTTCTGTTTCGATCGAATAGTCGCTAAAATATATGATACAACGAAAGTTTTGCCTGTACCACCAGGTGCATCCAAGAAATATAATCCACCTGCATTATTGGAAACGCCTTGAATGATTGTGTCATATACATGTTTTTGTTGAATATTCAGTTTGGTTATATTCGATTGTACAAATAAACGTAAATCATTAAAATTGAACTCCTGCTCACGTTGCAATTCACGATCAAACAAATCATGTATCTCACGATTTGGTGCGGTCATACCCAATTGTTCTAATGCTTTATTTCCAATGGTAAGACATACAGAGTTTTCCTTTTAAGTTGGCCTATTAGACGTTTTAGGAGAACTAGTGAATATTTCGTTCTGAAATTTCAGGAGAAGCCTTGAGGGTGAAGGAACTCTTCGCCTAAAATATTTTCAAGTCGACAGTGTTGCCACGTCTATCTCAAACGCATATCTACTTTTTTATTTCAAATGGAACTACCTACATTTTCATTTATGTATCGATTCAATACCAAATTCGCAGTATAACCCACTAAAAAAAATTTCTCTGCTATGCACTGTTGCCAAGTAATTCACAAATTCCTGAAACTTTTGGCATTTGCATTGCCAGTTTGGAAATGCAATATCTCGATTATTTTTTATGCGAACGGAACCAAACCCAGCAGTCTCATAGTAAAGACTCCATGCATTCATGTGGTATATTCAGTATTTTGATACATCGTAAGGTTTTTCGAAGATATTGCTCCCAAAATGTGAAACTCAAAATTGAAATATTTCGAGATTTTCAAATGGCAACCCCATATTTATTTTACAGCATTCGATTCGAAATAAAAAATTAATGGCAGTCTTCTTTTACACTAACTATTTATTTTGGATAGCTTTCGAATGAGATGAAAAATACTGAAATTTTTCAGTATTTATAGTTCATGATCTATGGTTCGGTTTACGATGAAAGGGTTCTATGATTATGGCGTGAATTGATGAATTGGAAAACTTCGTAATAAGGTATGGATAAAAGAAGGCGACTTTATATTAATTGGGCTTCGTGACTACCAAGATGCAAAGGCTGACGTTATTCTGAAATATTCCAATGATGAAGCAAGAGATCTGAAAATTTATGGAGAATTACCAGAATGGGTTGAGATCAATGAGAATGTTTCTTTCCTTGATGAAGGTTCGGATGACTTAAAAATAGAATTCAGTGTCAGTGATGCAATTAGTTTACCTACCCTGTGATTCATTGTGATGACAAAAGTGTAGCTGTAAATAATTAATTATCATTTCTCATTATTGAGTTTGTAAATATTATTTCAAATCGAAAAACATAATTTTTTTTTTTATTATTCATCCAGAAGAGAATGATGTACCTCTTATATTTTTCATTTATTTGGGTAAGGTTGTTATTTATAAATATGTATTTCGCTAGATTTTAATTGTTGTAATAAATGCCAAAACTAAAAGAATGTTTTAGTGTGTTCTTCAACAACCCTAATACACATTTCCATCAACAGAAAATCTGATGCTTAGTTTTCATTTATAACCCCGCAGAGTCACACAAAGAATAAATCACCAGCAACATGGAAATACAGTAACTTCATTCTTTATCGATCCTTTCAGACCGATAGCAAATCTATCATCCATATTGATCTATTTCCTTTTTCAGAAGTTACATCTCAATGATTCAGATGGTCTATTTCAGCATTATTTCATCAAAAATAAATATTTTTTTCAATACCTTTCGGACAGATTATGTCCAAGCGTACCTTACATCCATTCAAAAGATTCTTGAAGCATTTTTCAGACGACAGGTCTCGTTTACGGTTGTGTATCGATACCTAAACTCTAAGTAATCACTCTTTAAGTAGCTTAATCGAAAATTCAGGTGAAAATGACGTAATACGAGTCTATTTGTTGAGTATTTTTGAAAGTAATAATTCATCATGTCAGAAGATTCAAATCTTTAACCGTATACAGCACACCAACAAGTGCAGTTGTCAGGTTTCTCAAAATTTTTAGAATGTATGACTATAACTCTGACAGAATCCGAGAATTGCCGAAAAATGTGGAAGAATGAAACATTTGGTTTGTATAATTTGAAGAAATGTAGTACGAAATAGAACACTTCGATATTGAGATTTCCCACAAAAATTACTGACTACAGGTGTGAGCAAATCAGTTAATACAATCGAACACTTCTCTTGGAGATAATCAATGTACGTATTCAACAATAAATGGTTATGCATCACATACAGGAGATCATCAATTGACTTTTAAGTTACATCAACTCTTTTTTTCATGATCTTATAATAAGTAGTCTACCTTTCACGTTTCTCGACACTGTCCGATCTTTGACACTAACCCAAGTATAAGTAATATTCAATATTATTCATCACAATCATGTTTGAAGGAAAAAGTCTCCTAGGTAATCCATTCATGAATACCTTATACAGGGTGATTTCGGAGGAGATCCTCAGATTTTAGGAGAAGTTTACCCTATTCAAGGCAGTTTCGAAACAATTTGTGGTTTATGGTTGGGGGGTAGTCTACAGGGTGATTTGACCGATTTTTCTTTTATTCATAACTGTAGTATGGCTTGATCGATCTTGGTAATTTGTTCAGCGTGGAACGTAATGGTTATGCAAGTTCAATGATTGTTACACATTTTCAAAAATACAGGGTACTTTAAATTGGGTAAGTTCAGATCGAATTTGCAGGTTGAGAAAAAACACCCTGTACATCCTGTTTTCAAAACTTCTTGCTTGAAATTCAATCATAAGTTCACATTACTGAAAAGTTTTATTTTTTTTGGTACGAGTTCATCGGGTTTTCTAGAAAAAAATTCATAGACGTACAATATCGTTATTTCGCTTCAAGGCAGTGAGGATATTCTGAGCTGCATAATAAAACTGTATCTTCCAATGATACGAAGCTCTTGTTCTTTCCTAAAGTAGGTTTTCCAAATACGAACTACATTTTTAATAATTCATATTCTCGTGTATACAATCATTTGATCCTGAAAATATCCTCATACTTACCTCCACAAATCTAAATATCCACAACAACTAGTACATAATAAACTTATATATTTCCAAAGGAAAAACTGATGATTAACACATCATTCACGAAAAATTTTCGAAATGATTTCTCCTCGTTTGAATACAAATTCGCGACCTTTTTATTAAATTTCCAATTGACTTCCTAATGAGGGATTAATTTTGCTTCAAGATATTGCATTCCTCGAAAATTATTACACTAAGCTGCTCTCTATTTCTGATTTTAATCCTATAAACTTTTCCGATCATTTTTAGTTCTCGAGCTATGATTTTTTATTTAAGATGTATTTTGCCAGCTAGGTTTGAAGAATTTATATCTTCTTATGGAGTGAATATTTCGCAGTTTTAATTTTTTTAACATGTTCCTCTGAATGTTTATTGATAAAAAAAACTTAGGTTTCTGAAGTCTCTGCAAGTTACTCAAAGAAGGTTTGAAAGCTAGAACTTCAATTTTCAGTAGGATATACTCAAACATTCATTTTCGATTTAGAAATACAAAAAGGTGTTTTTTAGCTTATGGTTAAGTTGAAAAACTTCGCGGAATCCTAAGCTACAAACATAGGAACAAGACAGTACTTGATCAAAATTTTGGTGATGGGCTTAAAATCATTGAAAGCCGATAAAAGTGGTTTTTCTTCTTTTTATCATTTTTATGGTGAAAATGGAATTTTGAATAGATTTTAATTGAAATTCTTGTGAAATAACTGAAGATCGTTTAATTTCTACAATAATTTTGGTCTCACCGCCGACAAAAAATGTTAACAATCGTCAGAATTGCTGGTTGTAAAATTAGCTGTTTTGTTATAGGAAATAGAAAGCACATAACACTGAAAAATTGCTATTCATTCCATAAATTTTGGAAATCCGTTCCTCCCATTTGAATACATAAGTAGTCGACAACTTTCTAAAGTGGCGTGTCAATTGCTTGAAGCTACTCGATATTCTTGTTCAATTTTTCTTTCCGCTTCTGAAAGTTTCTGCTTCTATTCTGTTTCTTTGTTGCACCATTCCTCGTACACCAGCTCTTTTTAAAATCCTCAAATGAAAAAATCGATTTCAGAAAGATGGATTGGGCGTGCAGGGCCGATCGAATGGCCTGTGCGTTCTCCAGAACTCAACCTCATCGACTTTTTTTGGAGATTTTACAGAGAGCTAATTGACACGTCACTTTTTAGAACGTTGTCGATCATGTATTCAAATTGAAGGAAAGGATTTTTGAAATTTATGAAGTGAATAGTATTTTCTATTAGCTTTCAAGCTTTTATTGGGTAACTTGCAGAAACTTCAGGAAACTAAATAATTTTTTTCAATGAAACAATTGTATTTTCTTTGAGTTATATAGGTTATCCTCAACTCTTATTTTGTAAATAATAATAATAATATTCAGGACAACCATGATAAAAATAAAACTGCAAAATTCTCACTTTCCTAAAAAGATATGAACTTTTCAAAACTAGCTAGCAAAATAAATTCAAAAACCACTCAAAAAATCACGTCAATCGCCTTGACACCCTGTATATTGTCAATAGTACATGTATGATATGTAACTAACTATAACATATAGTTGTCTCTGGTTTGGGTTTATTGGGTTTGTGCCGTTCGTGGTACCATGTTTGCTGGTAGGTTTGTTTCCTTGGTAGTGTTGTGTGAATTCTTTCCACAAGAATTTTCATTTTGTTCATTGACTTCGGTTATGGCTACCAGTATTCAAAATGACTTTAGCAGAACAAGTGAGTCGTTTCCAATTCCCAAAATAAATGCAGTACTAGTGATATTGCAGATTTTTCAATAATGAAATATGAGTATAAATTATGTACAATTCAAGGAGTTATACGACCTATTCAAAATCTTGTGACTATCGGTGCGATAGGAAAATCGAATCGGAGGTTTCAAAATGAGAGTACTACTGGCCTACTGGCAGTGTAACTCTAATCAAATTATTTTTTAGCAGTGTTAATAATACATATTCCGATAGGGTTTAGTGAAAAACTGGTTGAAGCCACTTGAAAAACTTATCTCAGGGCAATTACCACACTATAAAACGCTAGAATCATTGAAGCATTAATACCGAAGGATTAAGTGAAGATGAAATTAAAATTGTCAGTATAATAGCCATAATAAGATGAAGATTTGTATGAGATTCAAAAATCCAAATTATCAGTGATGATTTTTTTCATAATTATAAGTTTGCAGCTGACAAAAAATAGGTTATAAGATTAATGTTTTTTTTTTCTGATGTGCCTCATCACTTTATTCTGTCACAATCAATCATTCACAAATCCAAATATAAAATAATTTTTTCATATTCTGAAAAAAACCTCTTATATTACTACATATTTCGAATTCTTTAATATATATTTATATATTGATACGTAGGTAAGCCGACCCCATGTTTCCTTCAAAAGAAGAAATGCAGTGAACAAGGTTAAGTTAGCTAGCCAATTGCTGAGCTAGCAATTGATATACAAGTTCTTAATTGTAGTCAATCAAAAAAAATATATTGTCATATATGTATAAGTTCAGCCTCGCTCAATAACAAAATCCTGGATGCGCCACTGAAAAAGACTCCAACTTTATACTGTGCTTCAACTACCTGCTGCTCATTAGCTCATTTCAAGATTCTTAAACTTGGTTTATCGGGCAAAAAACCACCCTCACGCCCCTGAGAAGATGAGGTAATTAATTGGGTTTGTATTTCATCGAAAAATGATTTTCAAGCACTCCAGACCTGTGCAATAGGGAAAGGCAGCATACCGAAAGTAAGCAGTGATACTGTTTAAATAGATGATAAAAAAGTGTTCCTAAATGAAAGCCCTGGAAAACACCAGATGTAGCGGAAAATGTCCGTGACCTTTCACAATTCGAAACAACAAACTGAGATCTATGTGTTATATACGATTGAATCCATCTTAATAGGCCACCCTTCTTCTCTGCAGCAATGGATGATGTACCTTATAGAGAGCCTTCTTCAAGTCGGTATAAACCGTAACTATATGATCCTGTGTCTCTATACCCTGATGAACACATTCCAAAAACGTCAACAAATTAGACTCTTAATTACACCCCTTAAAGAATTCCTGCTGACCATCAACAATTATATTACGGACATGGAAATCTATATGTTTGTAAATAAGCTATTCGAATAATTTTGGAATATTGGAAAATATTGAACTAGGCCTATCATTTTCGATGAGATCTTCTCGTCCACGTTTAAATATGGGGTTTGATAACAACTCTCGAAAGTTTCCATTGATTGAGGAAGACATTTGATCAAGACAGCTGAGAACCCTGTCTTTAACAGGAACAAATTTGAAATTTTTGTTGGGGTCTGATATCAATTCACTATCAATGGAATGCTTATACTTTATGAAGTCTCGTTTAATTAGTTTTTTGTATGAGTTTTTCAAAGTAAGTTGTTCATTAACGAAAAAATTCTTGGCTATAGTCCCGACTGTTATCCTAGATTGAGTAACTCAACTTGATTTACGTTTTTCACGATGGGCTGCTAATAAATCATCACGTTTATTTTTGGATGAAAATTTGACGACAATATGTTTATGTTTGTTAATAATAAGAATGTCGGACTTCTTCCTATCGCCATAATACGCGAAAAAAATTCCAAAAATCAAGCAAAAACTTGAGCAGAACCTTTTGAGCGCTCGTTCATTGGTGGAACAATAAGACTTTTATCTCGAAATTTTATATGAGACTTTAGATTGATACCAAATATATGAATGGATAATATTAGCACAACATATGCTGGAAATTGTTCAAAAATTGAAATATGTTAAAAATGAATAATTGAAAAAAATTTAATTATATGGTTCTGATGATGCGATCGTCTAAAAATCTTGCATGAACATTCAGTGTATTAGTCTCGACTCACAAAATGAATTTCACTTGAATCGGATTCCTTGTTATGAAAATATAGAGATTCTTTTTTTTAATATTCCAATTGAATTTTCTATGATTCTGTAAACGATAGGGCAACAAAATTCCTCATGACCCTTCAGCATATCATCCTTTATTCTCAAAATAAATTCCACTCGAATCGGATATCTTTTCATGGAAACATGACATTTCTGTTGTTTAATATTTCAATTGAATTTTCTATGGTTCTGGTTACACTTTGGCAACAAAATTTTTCATGAGACGCTCATTATGAGCATCTTGCATGTGGGTGCAACATTTCATTTCGATAGGTTTCGTTTTGATTGAAATATTGAGGAACAAAAATTTTGAATGACCATATTTTGTGTAACACCTGTATGATTTGGCTGGTTAACGAAATCAACCGAGGCAGTTGAGAACCGAACTTACCCTGAAAATTTCAAGTTTTCAGGACAATCTCTTCAAAAGTTATCGTACTAACGGATGGACAGACGGCCCCCCACGGACAGAATTCAATTTGATCACGGATTTGTCATCAGGAAGTCGAACCCTATCGTTTGAGATCATTTTCGGCTTAATGTTCGAAAATTACAGAGATTTGGGCAAACCAATAGAGCACTCGTTTAAATAGAACGAGCGCTCAAAAATAATGCATACAAAATTCGAATTTTTTTTTATTTCCTTCGAATGAATAGTTTGGATTTGTTAGCATTTGAAAACCTATAGTCGATGTTTGTGAATATTATCTTCATTATTTTTTGAACTCCATTATATGTTTATCGGTGTGGTTTATGCATCCACGCCGATTTCTTTGGCAAACAGCATTGTTAAGACAGAAGCTATTACAAACTTGTTTATTCCTGAAAAACCCTAATTCAAAATTGAGTATCTTTTGGTGTTATTCTATTCATTTTAAATCCCTTTGCTATTTAAATCACTGAATACCTAGAAGAAGCATAAAGCTATTTAGTTCGTATAACGTTGTGAATGAAAACAACCATACCGAGATCCGAGACCCCTTAAATGTCTCATCCTTCTTGTTATTTGCTGTCAAAGGTACTGCCCTGTTTTGTCACTTGGTGCAAAGGCGTAGCAAGGGAAAGGGCAAAGTTTACTTCCCGTTTATTTCATTCAGATTCGGTAATTCGGTAAGATATTTTAACGCGTGAGCGGAGCAAACGCGTTAATGGTTCGAGACCATTAGTCGCCAGATTAATACCCGAGTTGATTACAAGATTTTTCCGACGACCTCGATATGACTTGTATATAATTTATTAATTGAAATTCATTTGACATAATACAATTTCTATGTTTTTATGTTCCAGTAGAGTTTTGACATTTCTCATATTGCCCATGAATACTTTGTGTACCGTTGCCATGAGGATTGCACATTAAAATAGCATAAATTGAACATTAAAATGGGTTTTCAATGCTGAATTTGGTACACATTAAAATATCCTTTTCTTTGGAGGTCGGCGAAAAAAAAAATTTTAAGATCTCAATTGATTAAAACACGTTCGCGTTGTTATGTACCAATGGGGTACATGACGACTGATACGAAGACTACATGTGGTACATGGTGATCTGCATTTCCAATTATGGCTAGGTACATAGACCATTCGGAAAACAAGTTACGGCTGTACGTAAAGGTGGTACATTACATGTGGTACCAACCAAAAACCAAATGACGTGTTGAAAAATGTGTTCATGAATCTTCAACCGTGTATGATTCATCCCACTAACATTTACCTATCAATTATATTCAATGCTTTTTCAGACAGTTGCTTTTGAAACATATATATAATTTTGTTTTGAGGGAGAAAAACTGTATTTTTAAAAAATCAACTTCATTAAGTGAAGCAAAGCGTACAATGTCTCGATACTTAATCTCCTCGAGAGAGGCATTCACAATCATTTTATGATCATATTGTCTAAAGTCAGCAGAAAAGTTGAGTTGCAATTATGCACGTTATAACATATACTCCGTTCACGAAAAGTTGAGCACATAGTAGGCGTTTCTTTATTTATCTGAAGTTGGCAGTATTTGCTGTCATAACGTAAAATAAATTCAATGTTGCCGAATGTACCCGGCCTCGTCCTACGAGCTTGCGAGTTATCAGACAACTCTATGCAATATTGACAACATTGCGTATCAATCTGACAAGAAAATAAACATAATAACCTAAAATGTTAATCTCCACAGTGGAATATGTCAAATTATCATGGCCAACCGACAAGTCAACCTTTAGTGAACGGACTATAGGTATATGAATTAGAAAAGCTCTAATAAGATTATCTTGGCTGAAGGAATCCAGGGTTGGCATTACATAATTCCTCCCCATTTTGGTTAAAGGTATCACCTATGGGTGTAGCTTTATTTTTACATAAATTATTTTTGGATAAAGCAAGCTTCTATGGATTCAGTTTCGGTATGTCTTTCTGATTGACTATTCTGATCACTGGATGATAATATCTCTGATAATCCTCTGTTGAGAGCGGGTGTTTCACTTGCTTGAGGTATCAGTGGAGGTGTTATTGGTTGGGTATTATTTGGTTGTTCTGGTTGTGGGTTTGGACAGTTTCATGCTATATGGCCAGTTTGTCGACATATGAAGCATTCCATCTTGTCGGTCGATAGAAATATCCTATTGTCATTGCCGTCGTATTGAATGAGTGTTGACGTTTGTAACTCATAATTTTCACTTGGGGGAAAGATGTAAACCTGTCTTCGGATGCTGAGGATATGTGATTACTTTTCTATAGGAATTCCGGCTTTAAGGAATGAAACGGGGGAGTCAAGTTTAAGTCCAAGATTTTGTATAACTTCGGTGACTATTTCATAGGGAATACACGGTGAGATATTCGAGATCACTATTCTTCTGGTTGGAGAGACTAGTCTTCTAATATTTAGGTTTAAATCTCCAATAAAAACAGTTGGATTGGTTTGAATGAACTGATCGACAGAAGCCTGATAGATGCATATTCTGTTGTTCGAAATTCTTGAGATTTGGTAAAAACGATATCACCCGTTCAAGTAAAACGGGCTCTGAAATTACCACCGATTGAAAATATCCAAAAATAAGTTGATCTTGTCAGAAATAAGAAGATATAGGGAGTTATGTTATTCTATATGTGTCCTCAATTCTAATGAATCCATATTTAACTTTCACTAGCGATAACCAGTCATTTCATTAAACTGACTACCCACCTGTGTTTCTAAAACAACTGTCTGAAAACGCATTAAATATAATTGATAGGTAGATGTCAGTGGTATGAATCGCCCACGGTTCAAGATTCACGAACACATTTTCCAACATGTCATTTGGTTTTTGTTGGTACCACATGTAATGTACCACCTTTACGTACAGCCGTAACTTGTTTTCCGAATGGTCTATGTACCTAGCCGTTATTGGAGATGCAGGTGAGCATCAGTCGTCATGTTCCACCGGTGGTACATAACATCGCGTAACCGTAGACAAAGTATTCATAAGCAATACGAAAAATGTCGAAACTCTACTGAAACAAAAAAACTCAGAAATTGTATTATGTCAAATGTATCTCTTGTGCAAAATGAGAATATATTTCAATAAATAATTTATACACAATTCATATTGAGGTAGTCGGGAAAATCTTGTAATCAACTCTAGTATTAATCTGGCGACTAATGGTCTCGAACCATTAACGCTTTTAAATATCTTGATCATTAGTCGCTGTCTTTAATAACCTTGTTGATTAAATTACTATTTATGTCTCATGAATATATCAATCACGATGAGAAATACCGAATCTGAATGAAATAAACTGAAAGTAATCTTTGCCCTACCTCATGCTGCGCCTTTGTACCAAGTGACAAAACAGGGCAGTACCTTTGACAGCAAATAACAAGAAGGATGGGTCATTTGAGGGGTCTCGGATCTCGGTATGGTCGTTTTCTTTCACAACGTTATACGAACTAAATAGCTTCTTCTAGGTATTATTCATTCAGAGATTTAAATAGCGAAGTGATTCATGAAAGAATGGAATAACACCAAAAGGTACTCAATTTTGAATTACGGTTTTTCAGAAATGAACAAGGGTGTTATAGCTTCTGTCTTAATGATGATGTTTGCCATAGAAATCGGTGTGGATGCATAAACCACACCGATAAGCATATAATGGAGTTCATTGAATTATGATGATAATATTCACAAACATCGACTGTAGGTACCAAATACTAACAAATCGAAACTATTTATTCGAAGGAAATTCTAAAAAAAATTCCGAATTTTTTATTCATTATTTTTGAGCGCTCGTTCTATTTAAACGAAAGCTCTATCGTTTGGCCCAAATCTTTGTAATTTTCGAATTTTAAGCCGAAAATGGTCTCAAACGATAGGGTTCGACTTCCTGATGACAAACTCGTGGTCAAATTATATTCTGTCCGTGGGGCCGTCCGTCCATCCGTTAGTACGATAACTTTCGAAGAGATTGTCCTGAAAACTTGAAATTTTCAGGGTGGGTTAGGTTCTCAAATGCCTCGTGTTGAATTCGTCAACCAGCCTAATCGTACAGGTGTTCCACAAATATTGTTTTTTTGTTCCTTAATATCCCAGTCAAAATGAAATGAAATGTTGCTCAGACATGCAAGATGCTCATAATGAGCCTCTTGAAAAATTTTGTTGTCATAATGTAACCAGAACCATAGAAAACTCAATTGAAATATTGATAAACAGAAAAGTCATGTTTCCATGAAATGATATCCGATTCGAGTGAAATTTAGGATGATATACTGAAGGTTCATGCGGAATTTTGTGGCCATATTGTTAACAAAACCATAAAAAATTCAATTGGAATATTGAACAGAAGAATCTCTATATTTTCATAACAGGATATCTGTTTCGAGTGAAATTTATTTTGTCAGACTAATACACTGAATGTTCATGCGAGATTTTAAGACAATCGCATCATCAGAACCATAGAATTTAATTTTGTTTCAATTATTTATTATAAAAATATTTCAATTTTTGAATAATTTCTAGAATATGTTGTGCTAATATTATCCATTTCTATATTTAGTATCAATCTCAAGTCTCATAAAAAATTTTGACATGATAGTCTTATTGCTCCACCAATGAACCAGCGCTCAAAACTCAAAATCTCCTGCTCAAGGCTTTGCTTAGGAAGAAGTCCGATATTCTGATTATTATTGTGAACATTTTCATGGAGTAATCACTGTTTATGTTAATCTGCCCAGCTTCAACAGTTGGTCTGATATTTTCGGAGTTTTTATTGCTAAAATTACATGCCGTTTCAAATGAAGCGATGTATTGTGCTTTTTTTACACGTTCAGCAGTCAGAAGCATAGTGTATTCGAATAGACGTTTGACGTTTTTCAATTTCATCGAATCTTGCCTCCAGCCACAGAGAGTTTTCTTTAAATCAAACCATAAATAAAATACTCTGTATCTTGGTTATCGTAACTCGCCTCAGCGTTCTCTACCAACCCTTAGCTTCCGCCCATTTACCATTGAATCACCCTGCATAATGATTGTCTTTACAGAAGATGTATTTTGTTGTTATCTTGTAACCAAATGAACTTTGGCTGACTTTAATTAGTTGGTCATCTGGCTTTTTCAAAGTTTTAAATTTATAAGACATTTGTCTAGAAATATTCGTAGTGCAATATAAAATTCTTCCGTTATATTGGCAGCTCCAAATATAACATTTCAAATGTATCATAATCATCATTTACTCATCTTCAAATCTCTCCTCTAGTAATTACCACGCTACTTCTGTTCAGTTCTCAAGTAAAGCCAATAACAGGTAGTTTTAATGATACTGAAACGCCCCCTCCCTTTCCAGAAAGGGCGTCTGTAACTGAACGGACCAAGATACTTAAACCCTTGGAAACGGCCCAAGTCAGTCAATTCAACCCAAACCATCGACAAGTACAAGTAGACTAGTCGATAAATACAAATTACAAGTGAATAAAAAAATAGTCAACTTAGAAACAGAGTGCAAAATTGTGTTCACCTTTAATTCGAAGAAATAGCCAGTGTGTAAGTACATAAGTCCGAGTGAATAGTGATTGGAGCGAATATCATTTGAACAAGATGATAGAGATTAAGGAGAAGATTCGTGAGAATAAAGGAAAAGGAGGAAGATACAGAAGGAAAGACAAGAACGAAAATAAAACAGTTATCCATAAACGTGAGTTAGTTTTCAGAGAAAATGGTCAAGAATATGCTGAAGTTACTAAGATGTTAGGAAATTGTCGATTAGAAGCTATGTGCATCGATGGAAAAAGAAGGTTGTGCATTATCCGTGGAAAACTTCGTAATAAGGTATGGATAAAAGAAGGTGACTTTATATTAATTGGGCTTCGTGACTACCAAGATGCAAAGGCTGACGTTATTCTGAAATATTCCAATGATGAAGCAAGAGATCTGAAAATTTATGGAGAATTACCAGAATGGGTTGAGATCAATGAGAATGTTTCTTTCCTTGATAAAGGTTCGGATGACTTAAAAATAGAATTCAGTGTCAGTGATGCAATTAGTGTACCCTGTGATTCATTGTGATGACAAAAGTGTAGCTGTGAATAATTATCATTTCTCATTATTAATATTATTTCAATTTGAAAAGTATAATTTCCTATTCTATATAATTCTTCCAAAAAAGAATGATGTACCTTTGAAATTTTTTGTTTATTAGGGTAAGTTTGTTATTTATAAATAAGGATTTGGATTTTAATTGTTGTAATAAATGTCAAACGAAAAAATGTTTTAGTGTGTTCTTTAACAACCTTGATAAACATTTCACAATATTTCCATCAACAAAAAATCTGTTGCTCAGTGCACAGTTATTAGCCCGCAGAATCACACAAGAAAGAAATCACCAGCAACATGGAAACTACAGTAGGTTCATTCCTTATCGTTTTTTTCAAACCGATAGCAAATCTATCATTCATATTGATATATTTTTATCTTCAGTAGTTATATATCAATGATTTAGATGGGCTATTTCAGCATTATTTCATCAAATAGATATATTTTTCAATTTTCCAGACGATAGGTCTTTTGTTTATTTTATGTTTTAAGGTTAAACCCTAATTAATCACTAAGTCTCAATAGAAAATTCAGGTAAAAATACAGTCAACAAGCTCTCTGTCTGAATATTAGTGAAAGTAAGGATTCATAAAGTCATAAGAACCAATACATTTTGACTTCATTATACCGACAACCACCACTATTCAGCAAAAAAGTCGAAATTTTTAGAATATATGACGATAACTCTGACAGAATCCGAGAATTGTCGAAGATTGTGGAAAAATGAGACATTTGGTTTGCCGAATTTGAAGAGATGCAGTACGAAATAGAAGGCCTCGATATTGAAAATTTTCCACACAAAATTACTGACTATAAGTGAGAGCAAATCAGTTAAAACAATCGAACACCTCTCTTGGAGATAATCAGTGTACGTATTCAACGTTGAATGGTTTTGAATCACATACATGATATCATCAATTAAATTTTTGGTTACAGCAACTACAGTAATATTCAATATTATTCATCACAATCATGTTTGAAGGAAAAAGTATCTCAGGTAATCCATTCATTAGTACCTTATAGAGGGTGATTTCGGAGGAGACCCGCAGATTTTAGGAGAAGTTTACACTTAGCAAGGCAGCATCTAAACAATTTTTAGTTTATGGTTGGGGAACTTTTTATACAGCCTACAGGGTGATTTGACAGATATTTCTTTTATTCATAACTTTGGTATGGCTTGATCAATCTCGATGAAATGCCAGTGTGTAACAATATGATTATGAACTTTCAATGATTTTTACACATTTTCGAAAATACAGAGTACGAATTTCGATAAGTTCACATCGAATTTTCAGGTAAAAAAACACCCTATACATCCAGTTTTCAAAAATTCTCTACGTGGTTGAGATTCAATCATAAGTGTTTTTGTTGTCCAGGTTTTCTAGAAAAAAATGTATAGACGTACAATATCGTATTTTCGCTTCAAGGCAGTTAGGATATTCTGAGCTGGATGATAAAATGTATCTTCCAATGATACGAAGCTCTTGCTGTGTCCTAAAGTAGGTTTTCCAAATTCGAAATACATTTTCAATATCTCATTATATGATGTATACAATCATTTAATCCTGAAAATATCTTCATACCTACCTAAGCAAACCAAAAAATCCACAACAACAAGTACATAATAAACATCGAAATATATTTTCGAAGATTAACACAAAATTTACGAAGAATTTTCGAAATGATTTCTCCTCTTTTGAATACATATTCGCGACCTTTTCATAAAATTTCCAATTGACTGTCTCATGAGGGATTAATTTTTCTTTGAGATATTACATTCCTCGAAAATTATTTCACTGAGGTGCTCTCTGTTTCTAATTCAATCCTTCAAATTTTTCCGATTTTGTGTAATTCTTGTGTTATGATTTTTTGAGTTTTTTCAGATGTATTTTGCCAGCTAGCTTTGGAAAATTCATATCTTCTTATGGAGTGAGTTTTATGCAGTTTTTATTTTTTTAAATGGTCGTCCTGATATAGTTTGATTAAAAAAATTTATTGGGCTCGTGAAGTCTGCAAGTTACTCAAAGAAGGTTTGAAAGCTAGAACTTGAATTTTTAGTAGGATGTACTCAAACATTCATTTTCGATTTAGAAATACAAAAAGGTGTTTTTTAGCTTCTGATAAAGTTTAAAAACTTCGGTGAATCCTACGCTACAAAAGTCATAGGAAAAAGAAGGTACTTGATCGGAACTTTTTTGTTGTTCCTTGCCTCGGACGGCGTATGGGCTTAAAATCATAAATAAATAAAAGTTGTTTTTCTTTTTATCATTTTTATTGTGAAAATGAAATTTTGAATAGATTTTAATTGAAATTCCTGTGAAATAACTGAAGGTCGTGTAATTTCTACAATAATTTGTTCTCACCGCCGATGAAAAATGTGAACAATTGTCAGAATTGCTAGTTGTGAAATTATCTGTTTTGGTAATGGAAAAAGAAGGCAAATAATACTGAAAAGTTACTATTCACTCCATAAATTTTGGAAATCCGTTCCTCCAATTTGAATACATAATCGACAACTTTCTAAAGTGACGTGTCAATTGTCTGAAGCTACTGGATATTCTTGTTCAATTTTTCTTTCCGCTCCTGAAAGTTTGTGCTTTCATTCGGTTTCTTTGTTACACAAGCTCTTTATAAAATCCCCAAATAAAAAAATCAATTTCAGAAAGATGGATCGGGCGTACAAAGTCGATCGAATGGCCTGTGCCAGACCTCACCCCATCGCTTCTTTCATTTGGAGATTTTACAGGTAGCTAATTGACACGTCACTTTTAAGAACGTTGTATACTAAGTAGTAC
Organism: Propylea japonica; assembly: GCA_013421045.1. Taxonomy (NCBI): domain Eukaryota; kingdom Metazoa; phylum Arthropoda; class Insecta; order Coleoptera; family Coccinellidae; genus Propylea; species Propylea japonica. Next base: position 812,599 of record CM024240.1, read on the forward strand.
CCTCAACCCGGGTACTCTGACTTGATGGACTCCAACAAGCTTGAAACGGAAAGCTATCCGGTAACCACCCTATGAATGAGACACAAATCACTCATTTTACGTCGATCCTCCAGACTCATAGGATTGAAATTTTCACGTGCTTCATAGTAATTATTATCAAGTACTAGCTTTTACCCGCGACTTCGTCCGCATAAGTTTTTTTGTTTTCTCCCTGCAACAATGTCCCACTATCGTGTTCCACTCCTCAACTTCACATCAAAATTTGTTCAAAAGCAACCTAAGCTACATAATGGATAGCTCCGAATGTTTCCTTAGTAAATATAAAAAGTTAATAATGTAAATCGGTTTAGAATACTACTAACTACCTACCTGCCAACCCCCGATGTTAGACAGTGTGACATCCGCAACATCGTCTGCGTAGGAACCGACCCTCTAAGTTAGAAAAGTGATCAAATACTAACTTGAAGTCTTAGTAACACTCAGTTGAAAAAAAAACATCAAAATCATTGCAGTAGCTATGGCGTCATGCGCTTCTTGACACGATCACGCTAGATTTTCGCGGGAATGAGGTATTTTCCCGCCGTAAAAAGTTGCCTGTGTCCGTGCCTAGGATCCTATCTTTATATTAGCCAATTCTCATAAAAATCCGTTCAGACGTTAAGGCGTGAATGAGGTAAACTTTTAAAACAAACGATTAAAAATCACTAACTTAATTAGTTTTCTGCCTACTGCCTACGCCTTAAGGACGATAGCATGAATATTAATAGCCCATATCCTTTTCTAGGTTACTATCTATCACCTAACTAAATCCGTTCAGCCGTTTAGGCATGATAGAGCAAAACTCCCAGCAAAAACCATAAAAAAATCACTAACTCAATTCAGTTTTCTGCCTACTTCCTACCCCCAAAGTACGATGACGTGATCATTTTGATCTTATATCCTTTTTTAGGTAACCATCTATTACCTTACTAAATCTCATCAAAATCTGTTCAGCCGTTTAGACGTGAAAGAGCAAAAGTCCCAACAAAAACGACTAAAAATCACTAACTCAATTTAGTTATCTGCCTACTGCCTACCATCTAAGAACGATGGCGTGATTATTTATAGCCTATGACCATTTCTAGGCTATCATCTATCACCATACCAAATTTCATCAAAATCCGTTCAGCCGTTTAGGCGTGAAAGAGTAACAGACAGACAGAGTTACTTTCGCATTTATAATATTAGTATGGATGGGTTCACCTTTCCTAAAATATAAATGACGTTACATTCTGTTCTGAACGCTTTCCAAACGGTAGACATAGATTTTATAGTGTGAATTTTATATGGCCGATGCGAAGCCTAACCTACTAATTACGAACGAATAGTACAAAGTTATTATATTACTAGCTGCCCGGTACGTGCTTCGCTACGTATAAGGTATAGTAATAAACTTAGAAATAAAACAAAAATAAAATTTATTACTTTCTCTAATTTCGAATGTATGGAACTGCTCATCAAAAGCCACTGCAAAAACATAATGTAAATGTTTATATTATATTTATCAGCAATAAACACAAAGATATAATATTAAATGTTATTTCTCAACTATGACAAAGAGTAAAAACTATATTATATACATTCGAGTTAAAACATCCTGAAGACGTTGTCCGATTCCCAATTGCCAATGCCTTCAAAATGATGAAGATTGCAAAGAGTAAAAACTAAAAAATTAAAAAGAATTGGGTACTCTCACTATGGTAGGTGTTAGTCTAAAACATTTGGATAAACAATATTTTTTGTTTTTCCATTTTCAGCATGAATAAATGAACAATTGGGAGTACCAACTCTGGAACAGGCAACATAAAGTTGGCCATGTGAAAAACATGATTCCTTCAAATTCACACCACAAACGTGAAGTGTTCGCCCTAGGGCCTTGTTTATGGACATCGCAAATGATAAACGCACAGGATATTGTAACCGTTTGAATTCAAATGGCATATCCGTTGAAATCATAGGGATACGCGGTATCAAACACACTTCTCCTTTTGATTTACCAGTAATATGGTGATCAATCCGTTGGTACTGCCGATTTATATTTTGACATCCCCAATTTCTAAAAATTGTTTTGAAAACTCATGGGCAGTTGCATCATTATTTAGTTGAAAACGCATATCAATATTCAGTGTCAATTTTCGTACATATCTCCAAAGAACTGATGACTTCAAACAGGCATTTATGTCATCAGCAGGAGTTGATCGAGGAATGACTGGCAATGTTTGACGAAAGTCTCCTGACAGCAATACAGAGCACCACCAAAAAGCTGTTTATTACCCTATAAATCTTGCATTGTTTGATTAAATGCTTCTAGTAACTTTTTATTGGCAATTGTGCACTCATCCCATAAAATAATTGACGTTAATCGAAGAACTTTTGCCATAGCAGAATTTCTTGAAATATTGCAAGTTGGAGTTTCAATCACCTGTACATTCAATGGTAATTTCAATGCAGAGTGTGCGGTCCGACCACCTTCTTATAATGTAGCAGCAATTCCCGAAGATGCAAGTGCCAATGCAATTTTCTGTTTCGATCGAATAGTCGCTAAAATATATGATACAACGAAAGTTTTGCCTGTACCACCAGGTGCATCCAAGAAATATAATCCACCTGCATTATTGGAAACGCCTTGAATGATTGTGTCATATACTTACATGTTTTTGTTGAATATTCAGTTTGGTTATATTCGATTGTACAAATAAACGTAAATCATTAAAATTGAACTCCTGCTCACGTTGCAATTCACGATCAAACAAATCATGTATCTCACGATTTGGTGCGGTCATACCCTATTGTTCTAATGCTTTATTAATTAATTATATATATATATAATTAAAATACTGAAATTTTTCAGTATTTATAGTTCATGATCTATGGTTCGGTTTACGATGAAATGGTTCTATGATTATGGCGTGAATTGATGAATTGGAAAACTTCGTAATAAGGTATGGATAAAAGAAGGTGACTTTATATTAATTGGGCTTCGTGACTACCAAGATGCAAAGGCTGACGTTATTCTGAAATATTCCAATGATGAAGCAAGAGATCTGAAAATTTATGGAGAATTACCAGAATGGGTTGAGATCAATGAGAATGTTTCTTTCCTTGATGAAGGTTCGGATGACTTAAAAATAGAATTCAGTGTCAGTGATGCAATTAGTTTACCTACCCTGTGATTCATTGTGATGACAAAAGTGTAGCTGTAAATAATTAATTATCATTTCTCATTATTGAGTTTGTAAATATTATTTCAAATCGAAAAACATAATTTCTTTTTTTTATTATTCATCCAGAAGAGAATGATGTACCTCTTATATTTTTCATTTATTTGGGTAAGGTTGTTATTTATAAATATGTATTTCGCTAGATTTTAATTGTTGTAATAAATGCCAAAACTAAAAGAATGTTTTAGTGTGTTCTTCAACAACCCTAATACACATTTCCATCAACAGAAAATCTGATGCTTAGTGTTCATTTATAACCCCGCAGAGTCACACAAAGAATAAATCACCAGCAACATGGAAACACAGTAACTTCATTCTTTATCGATCCTTTCAGACCGATAGCAAATCTATCATCCATATTGATCTATTTCCTTTTTCAGAAGTTACATCTCAATGATTCAGATGGTCTATTTCAGCATTATTTCATCAAAAATAAATATTTTTTCAATACCTTTCGGACAGATTATGTTCAAGCGTACCTTACATCCATTCAAAAGATTCTTGAAGCATTTTTCAGACGACAGGTCTCGTTTACGGTTGTGTATCGATACCTAAACTCTAAGTAATCACTCTTTAAGTAGCTTAATCGAAAATTCAGGTGAAAATGGCGTAATACGAGTCTATTTGTTGAGTATTTTTGAAAGTAATAATTCATCATGTCAGAAGATTCAAATCTTTAACCGTATACAGCACACCAACAAGTGCAGTTGTCAGGTTTCTCAAAATTTTTAGAATGTATGACTATAACTCTGACAGAATCCGAGAATTGCCGAAAAATGTGGAAGAATGAAACATTTGGTTTGTATAATTTGAAGAAATGTAGTACGAAATAGAACACTTCGATATTGAGATTTCCCACAAAAATTACTGACTACAGGTGTGAGCAAATCAGTTAATACAATCGAACACTTCTCTTGGAGATAATCAATGTACGTATTCAACAATAAATGGTTATGCATCACATACAGGAGATCATCAATTGACTTTTAAGTTACATCAACTCTTTTTTTCATGATCTTATAATAAGTCGCCCATCTGTAAGTTATGTTTACTGTGATGCTCTGAATGATCTTTCCATTGAAATTGATTGTGAAATTTCATCAATTAGACTAATAGATCTTAACTTGACTGTGATTTCAGTGTATAGATCACCAAATGGTGACTTCCACAAATTTATGAATGTGTTTGAAAAAATTTTTGTTATTTTTGAAAACTTGACTGAACCTGTTGTTATATTAGGTGATTTCAATTTATGTTTTAATGCCCCTGACTTAAAATGTAATTCATTTTGTGATTTATTCGCCGCAAATGGCTTTGTTCGTTGTGTTTCTTTACCCACAAGGGGTACAAATTGCATTGACAATGTATTCGTAAACTTTTCTCTCGATAATTTCAGTTCACAGGTTGTTGACTTCGAATGTTCCGATCACAGAGCTCAGGTGGTTAGTGTGGATGATGTGACTGATGTAAAATCCGGAGGCAATGTGCTGAGATGCGTTCGCCCTCTGACTCAAAAAGGTTTTAACTCTTTTCATGATATTTTATGTAATATGTCATGGGACTTCCTGAATAATGACGGTTTGAATGTTGATGAACGTTTCAGCATTTTCAATAGAATAATAACTGACTCATTTTTAATTTCTTTTCCTTTGAGAAAGATTAAGGCAAAGAAGAGTGATGGGGGTGTGAAGTGGTTCTCTACGGAATTACAGGAAATACGTGGTTGCTTGAACTTGTTGAATGATATGTATTTACGCTACCAAACTGATGATCTTCTAACTGCTCGTAATAAACTTAGGAAAACTTATAGAAGTAGGATTAGGCAGGCTAAAATAAAAGCTAATGATAAAATTATAAAGAACTCTAATAATCGCTCTCGTACAATGTGGAACCTTATCAATAATATGAGAAACACTCCAAAGAGGGACCACGACCCTTCTATCTCTCCTCAAGAATTCAATAATTATTTCGCAACAATTGCAGAGAAAACTGTTGAGGGAAAAGCAAATAAAGTTCATGATCCTATAAGCTTGGTGACAGTTGAGGGTAAGAAACCCTTTTCTTTTTCTGAGGTTTCATTTAACGATGTAAGAAATGCTATAAATACATTGAAAAATAGTAAGAGTACAGATTTCTATGGATTGTCGTCAGTGTTGATAAAGAGAAATGTAAACAGTCTCGTAATACCACTAACAAAGCTGTTCAATTTATGTATTGTCAACAATACATATCCTAGCTGTCTAAAAATTTCCAAAGTCATCCCTTTATTTAAAAAAGGCAATGTTGATCAGTTACAAAACTATAGGCCAATATCTTTAGTGCCAATTCTATCTAAAGTTTTCGAAAAACTACTTTGCTCTCAATTGGTGCACTATTTCGAATCCAACCATTTGTTTAGTGTGGCGCAGTTTGGATTTAGAAAGGGAAGAAGTGCATCTGATGCAATTTTGGCTTTCATCGATCATACTCTGAGTTGTTTTGAGGAGGGTAAGTGGTCGTGTTCGTTGTTCTTCGACTTGGCGAAAGCCTTTGATTGCGTTTCCACCTCTATTCTACTCGGGAAGCTTCGTGCGTATGGATGCTCCGAGAACGGTTGTGCTCTTATATCTTCTTACCTATCAGATAGAACTCAATCAGTATTTTTCAATGATGAGTGGTCCGATGAACGGGAGATTTCATTTGGTATCCCGCAGGGGTCAGTTTTGGGACCTATACTATTTCTTATTTTCATTAATGACCTTCCCAATTTCCTGAATTTATTTTTCACCATACTTTTTGCGGATGACACAACTATATCTACAGTTTCATCTGATTTAGCTAAGCTTCTAGAGGAAAGTACCACCGCAAGGGATAGAGCCTTTGAATGGTTTATGTCGAATGAGCTGGTTGCAAACAAGGAGAAGACTGTTGAACTTGTTTTTTCTCTGAAGAAGACTGATGTGAATCTTGCAGGATCCACAAAATTTTTAGGTGTGTTTGTTGATAGTTGCCTCCGGTGGGACGTTCACGTTGGTCACCTGGCTGAAAAGTTGTCAAAAAATATATTTTTGCTCAAGTCGATGTCGAACAAGTTGTCAGGTGGAGTATTGAGGTTGGCCTACTTTTCTTTGGTGGAATCGATGCTACGGTATGGAATATTAGCATGGGGTAACTGCTCCTCAAGAAATCGTATTTTCGCTCTTCAAAGGAGGGCTGTTAGAATTGTTGCTGGTTTGAAATACAGGGAAGATTGTAAAACGACATTTATCGCTCACAAGATCTTGACCTTTCCCTGTATCTATATTTTAGAATCATTCATTCACGCTCATAAAAACAAGAATGATTACATGAGAAATGGAAGCACCATGAGTATAGTACTAGAGGTAGAAATCTTTTGAAACAAGATTTTTGTAGACTAACTTCATCCCAAAAAGGGCCACTTTATATGTCCATCAAATTATATAACAGAGTTCCATCTCATTTCAAAGTTATGTCTTTAAATATTTTCAAAAATGCTGTAAGAAGTATTTTAATGAAGGGTGCATTTTACGACATCGATGAGTTTTTAAATTGTGATCTGAACCAATACCTGTGAGAGATTTTGTTTTTTGCTCAGTTTGTCTTTGTTTTTAGTGTATATATTCATTCATTGAATAGTTTCATGTGTGAATATGTTATATGTGTAAATTTGTATTATTATCATTATTTTTATATTGTATTTGCTCCATATTTTATATGTGTTATTCATAAATGTATATATGAGGATTTACTCTATATTTTATATTGACGAGTGCAAACAATGTTTTTTAATTGTAAGGCATGAATAAAGATTACTATTACTATTACTATTGAGTAGTCTACCTTTCACGTTTCTCGACACTGTCCGATCTTTGACACTAACCCAAGTATAAGTAATATTCAATATTATTCATCACAATCATGTTTGAAGGAAAAAGTCTCCTAGGTAATCCATTCATGAATACCTTATACAGGGTGATTTCGGAGGAGATCCTCAGATTTTAGGAGAAGTTTACCCTATTCAAGGCAGTTTCGAAACAATTTGTGGTTTATGGTTGGGGGGTAGTCTACAGGGTGATTTGACCGATTTTTCTTTTATTCATAACTGTAGTATGGCTTGATCGATCTTGGTAATTTGTTCAGCGTGGAACGTAATGGTTATGCAAGTTCAATGATTGTTACACATTTTCAAAAATACAGGGTACTTTAAATTGGGTAAGTTCAGATCGAATTTGCAGGTTGAGAAAAAACACCCTGTACATCCTGTTTTCAAAACTTCTTGCTTGAAATTCAATCATAAGTTCACATTACTGAAAAGTTTTATTTTTTTTGGTACGAGTTCATCGGGTTTTCTAGAAAAAAATTCATAGACGTACAATATCGTTATTTCGCTTCAAGGCAGTGAGGATATTCTGAGCTGCATAATAAAACTGTATCTTCCAATGATACGAAGCTCTTGTTCTTTCCTAAAGTAGGTTTTCCAAATACGAACTACATTTTTAATAATTCATATTCTCGTGTATACAATCATTTGATCCTGAAAATATCCTCATACTTACCTCCACAAATCTAAATATCCACAACAACTAGTACATAATAAACTTATATATTTCCAAAGGAAAAACTGATGATTAACACATCATTCACGAAAAATTTTCGAAATGATTTCTCCTCGTTTGAATACAAATTCGCGACTTTTTTATTAAATTTCCAATTGACTTCCTAATGAGGGATTAATTTTGCTTCAAGATATTGCATTCCTCGAAAATTATTATACTAAGCTGCTCTCTATTTCTGATTTTAATCCTATAAACTTTTCCGATCATTTTTAGTTCTCGAGCTATGATTTTTTATTTAAGATGTATTTTGCCAGCTGGGTTTGAAGAATTTATATCTTCTTATGGAGTGAATATTTCGCAGTTTTAATTTTTTTAACATGTTCCTCTGAATGTTTATTGATAAAAAAAACTTAGGTTTCTGAAGTCTCTGCAAGTTACTCAAAGAAGGTTTGAAAGCTAGAACTTCAATTTTCAGTAGGTTATACTCAAACATTCATTTTCGATTTAGAAATACAAAAAGGTTGTTTTTTAGCTTATGGTTAAGTTGAAAAACTTCGCGGAATCCTAAGCTACAAACATAGGAACAAGACAGTACTTGATCAAAATTTTGGTGATGGGCTTAAAATCATTGAAAGCCGATAAAAGTGGTTTTTCTTCTTTTTATCATTTTTATGGTGAAAATGGAATTTTGAATAGATTTTAATTGAAATTCTTGTGAAATAACTGAAGATCGTTTAATTTCTACAATAATTTTGGTCTCACCGCCGACAAAAAATGTTAACAATCGTCAGAATTGCTGGTTGTAAAATTAGCTGTTTTGTTATAGGAAATAGAAAGCACATAACACTGAAAAATTGCTATTCATTCCATAAATTTTGGAAATCCGTTCCTCCCATTTGAATACATAAGTAGTCGACAACTTTCAAAGTGGCGTGTCAATTGCTTGAAGCTACTCGATATTCTTGTTCAATTTTTCTTTCCGCTTCTGAAAGTTTCTGTTTCTTTGTTGCACCATTCCTCGTACACCAGCTCTTTTTAAAATCCTCAAATGAAAAAATCGATTTCAGAAAGATGGATTGGGCGTGCAGGGCCGATCGAATGGCCTGTGCGTTCTCCAGAACTCAACCTCATCGACTTTTTTTGGAGATTTTACAGAGAGCTAATTGACACGTCACTTTTTAGAACGTTGTCGATCATGTATTCAAATTGAAGGAAAGGATTTTTGAAATTTATGAAGTGAATAGTATTTTCTATTAGCTTTCAAGCTTTTATTGGGTAACTTGCAGAAACTTCAGGAAACTAAATAATTTTTTTCAATGAAACAATTGTATTTTCTTTGAGTTATATAGGTTATCCTCAACTCTTATTTTGTAAATAATAATAATAATATTCAGGACAACCATGATAAAAATAAAACTGCAAAATTCTCACTTTCCTAAAAAGATATGAACTTTTCAAAACTAGCTAGCAAAATAAATTCAAAAACCACTCAAAAAATCACGTCAATCGCCTTGACACCCTGTATATTGTCAATAGTACATGTATGATATGTAACTAACTATAACATATAGTTGTCTCTGGTTTGGGTTTATTGGGTTTGTGCCGTTCGTGGTACCATGTTTGCTGGTAGGTTTGTTTTCTTGGTAGTGTTGTGTGAATTCTTTCCACAAGAATTTTCATTTTGTTCATTGACTTCGGTTATGGCTACCAGTATTCGAAATGACTTTAGCAGAACAAGTGAGTCGTTTTCAATTCCCAAAATAAATGCAGTACTAGTGATATTGCAGATTTTTCAATAATGAAATATGAGTATAAATTATGTACAATTCAAGGAGTTATACGACCTGTTCAAAATCTTGTGACTATCGGTGCGATAGGAAAATCGAATCGGAGGTTTCAAAATGAGAGTACTACTGGCCTACTGGCAGTGTAACTCTAATCAAATTATTTTTTAGCAGTGTTAATAATACATATTCCGATAGGGTTTAGTGAAAAACTGGTTGAAGCCACTTGAAAAACTTATCTCAGGACAATTACCACACTATAAAACGCTAGAATCATTGAAGCATTAATACCGAAGGATTAAGTGAAGATGAAATTAAAATTGTCAGTATAATAGCCATAATAAGATGAAGATTTGTATGAGATTCAAAAATCCAAATTATCAGTGATGATTTTTTTCATAATTATAAGTTTGCAGCTGACAAAAAATAGGTTATAAGATTAATGTTTTTTTTTCTGATGTGCCTCATCACTTTATTCTGTCACAATCAATCATTCACAAATCCAAATATAAAATAATTTTTTCATATTCTGAAAAAAACCTCTTATATTACTACATATTTCGAATTCTTTAATATATATTTATATATTGATACGTAGGTAAGCCGACCCCATGTTTCCTTCAAAAGAAGAAATGCAGTGAACAAGGTTAAGTTAGCTAGCCAATTGCTGAGCTAGCAATTGATATACAAGTTCTTAATTGTAGTCAATCAAAAAAAATATATTGTCATATATGTATAAGTTCAGCCTCGCTCAATAACAAAATCCTGGATGCGCCACTGAAAAAGACTCCAACTTTATACTGTGCTTCAACTACCTGCTGCTCATTAGCTCATTTCAAGATTCTTAAACTTGGTTTATCGGGCAAAAAACCACCCTCACGCCCCTGAGAAGATGAGGTAATTAATTGGGTTTGTATTTCATCGAAAAATGATTTTCAAGCACTCCAGACCTGTGCAATAGGGAAAGGCAGCATACCGAAAGTAAGCAGTGATACTGTTTAAATAGATGATAAAAAAGTGTTCCTAAATGAAAGCCCTGGAAAACACCAGATGTAGCGGAAAATGTCCGTGACCTTTCACAATTCGAAACAACAAACTGAGATCTATATGTTATATACGATTGAATCCATCTTAATAGGCCACCCTTCTTCTCTGCAGCAATGGATGATGTACCTTATAGAGAGCCTTCTTCAAGTCGGTATAAACCGTAACTATATGATCCTGTGTCTCTATACCCTGATGAACACATTCCAAAAACGTCAACAAATTAGACTCTTAATTACACCCCTTAAAGAATTCCTGCTGACCATCAACAATTATATTACGGACATGGAAATCTATATGTTTGTAAATAAGCTATTCGAATAATTTTGGAATATTGGAAAATATTGAACTAGGCCTATCATTTTCGATGAGATCTTCTCGTCCACGTTTAAATATGGGGTTTGATAACAACTCTCGAAAGTTTCCATTGATTGAGGAAGACATTTGATCAAGACAGCTGAGAACCCTGTCTTTAACAGGAACAAATTTGAAATTTTTGTTGGGGTCTGATATCAATTCACTATCAATGGAATGCTTATACTTTATGAAGTCTCGTTTAATTAGTTTTTTGTATGAGTTTTTCAAAGTAAGTTGTTCATTAACGAAAAAATTCTTGGCTATAGTCCCGACTGTTATCCTAGATTGAGTAACTCAACTTGATTTACGTTTTTCACGATGGGCTGCTAATAAATCATCACGTTTATTTTTGGATGAAATTTGACGACAATATGTTTATGTTTGTTAATAATAAGAATGTCGGACTTCTTCCTATCGCCATAATACGCGAAAAAAATTCCAAAAATCAAGCAAAAACTTGAGCAGAACCTTTTGAGCGCTCGTTCATTGGTGGAACAATAAGACTTTTATCTCGAAATTTTATATGAGACTTTAGATTGATACCAAATATATGAATGGATAATATTAGCACAACATATGCTGGAAATTGTTCAAAAATTGAAATATGTTAAAAATGAATAATTGAAAAAAATTTAATTATATGGTTCTGATGATGCGATCGTCTAAAAATCTTGCATGAACATTCAGTGTATTAGTCTCGACTCACAAAATGAATTTCACTTGAATCGGATTCCTTGTTATGAAAATATAGAGATTCTTTTTTTTAATATTCCAATTGAATTTTCTATGATTCTGTAAACGATAGGGCAACAAAATTCCTCATGACCCTTCAGCATATCATCCTTTATTCTCAAAATAAATTCCACTCGAATCGGATATCTTTTCATGGAAACATGACATTTCTGTTGTTTAATATTTCAATTGAATTTTCTATGGTTCTGGTTACACTTTGGCAACAAAATTTTTCATGAGACGCTCATTATGAGCATCTTGCATGTGGGTGCAACATTTCATTTCGATAGGTTTCGTTTTGATTGAAATATTGAGGAACAAAAAATTTTGAATGACATATTTTGTGTAACACCTGTATGATTTGGCTGGTTAACGAAATCAACCGAGGCAGTTGAGAACCGAACTTACCCTGAAAATTTCAAGTTTTCAGGACAATCTCTTCAAAAGTTATCGTACTAACGGATGGACAGACGGCCCCCCACGGATAGAATTCAATTTGATCACGGATTTGTCATCAGGAAGTCGAACCCTATCGTTTGAGATCATTTTCGGCTTAATGTTCGAAAATTACAGAGATTTGGGCAAACCAATAGAGCACTCGTTTAAATAGAACGAGCGCTCAAAAATAATGCATACAAAATTCGAATTTTTTTTTATTTCCTTCGAATGAATAGTTTGGATTTGTTAGCATTTGAAAACCTATAGTCGATGTTTGTGAATATTATCTTCATGATTTTTTGAACTCCATTATATGTTTATCGGTGTGGTTTATGCATCCACGCCGATTTCTTTGGCAAACAGCATTGTTAAGACAGAAGCTATTACAAACTTGTTTATTCCTGAAAAACCCTAATTCAAAATTGAGTATCTTTTGGTGTTATTCTATTCATTTTAAATCCCTTTGCTATTTAAATCACTGAATACCTAGAAGAAGCATAAAGCTATTTAGTTCGTATAACGTTGTGAATGAAAACAACCATACCGAGATCCGAGACCCCTTAAATGTCTCATCCTTCTTTTTATTTGCTGTCAAAGGTACTGCCCTGTTTTGTCACTTGGTGCAAAGGCGTAGCAAGGGAAAGGGCAAAGTTTACTTCCCGTTTATTTCATTCAGATTCGGTAATTCGGTAAGATATTTTAACGCGTGAGCGGAGCAAATGCGTTAATGGTTCGAGACCATTAGTCGCCAGATTAATACCCGAGTTGATTACAAGATTTTTCCGACGACCTCGATATGACTTGTATATAATTTATTAATTGAAATTCATTTGACATAATACAATTTCTATGTTTTTATGTTCCAGTAGAGTTTTGACATTTCTCATATTGCTCATGAATACTTTGTGTACCGTTGCCATGAGGATTGCACATTAAAATAGCATAAATTGAACATTAAAATGGGTTTTCAATGCTGAATTTGGTACACATTAAAATATCCTTTTCTTTGGAGGTCGGCGAAAAAAAAAATTTTAAGATCTCAATTGATTAAAACACGTTCGCGTTGTAATGTACCAATGGGGTACATGACGACTGATACGAAGACTACATGTGGTACATGGTGATCTGCATTTCCAATTATGGCTAGGTACATAGACCATTCGGAAAACAAGTTACGGCTGTACGTAAAGGTGGTACATTACATGTGGTACCAACCAAAAACCAAATGACGTGTTGAAAAATGTGTTCATGAATCTTCAACCGTGAATGATTCATCCCACTAACATTTACCTATCAATTATATTCAATGCTTTTTCAGACAGTTGCTTTTGAAACATATATATAATTTTGTTTTGAGGGAGAAAAACTGTATTTTAAAAAATCAACTTCATTAAGTGAAGCAAAGCGTACAATGTCTCGATACTTAATCTCCTCGAGAGAGGCATTCACAATCATTTTATGATCATATTGTCTAAAGTCAGCAGAAAAGTTGAGTTGCAATTATGCACGTTATAACATATACTCCGTTCACGAAAGGTTGAGCACATAGTAGGCGTTTCTTTATTTATCTGAAGTTGGCAGTATTTGCTGTCATAACGTAAATAAATTCAATGTTGCCGAATGTACCCGGCCTCGTCCTACGAGCTTGCGAGTTATCAGACAACTCTATGCAATATTGACAACATTGCGTATCAATCTGACAAAAAAATAAACATAATAACCTAAAATGTTAATCTCCACAGTGGAATATGTCAAATTATCATGTCCAACCGACAAGTCAACCTTTAGTGAACGGACTATAGGTATATGAATTAGAAAAGCTCTAATAAGATTATCTTGGCTGAAGGAATCCAGGGTTGGCATTACATAATTCCTCCCCATTTTGGTTAAAGGTATCACCTATGGGTGTAGCTTTATTTTTACATAAATTATTTTTGGATAAAGCAAGCTTCTATGGATTCAGTTTCGGTATGTCTTTCTGATTGACTATTCTGATCACTGGATGATAATATCTCTGATAATCCTCTGTTGAGAGCGGGTGTTTCACTTGCTTGAGGTATCAGTGAGGTGTTATTGGTTGGGTATTATTTGGTTGTTCTGGTTGTGGGTTTGGACAGTTTCATGCTATATGGCCAGTTTGTCGACATATGAAGCATTCCATCTTGTCGGTCGATAGAAATATCCTATTGTCATTGCCGTCGTATTGAATGAGTGTTGACGTTTGTAACTCATAATTTTCACTTGGGGAAAGATGTAAACCTGTCTTCGGATGCTGAGGATATGTGATTACTTTTCTATAGGAATTCCGGCTTTAAGGAATGAAACGGGGGAGTCAAGTTTAAGTCCAAGATATAACTTCGGTGACTATTTCATAGGGAATACACGGTGAGATATTCGAGATCACTATTCTTCTGGTTGGAGAGACTAGTCTTCTAATATTTAGGTTTAAATCTCCAATAAAAACAGTTGGATTGGTTTAAATGAACTGATCGACAAAGCCTGATAGATGCATATTCTGTTGTTCGAAATTCTTGAGATTTGGTAAAAACGATATCACCCGTTCAAGTAAAACGGGCTCTGAAATTACCACCGATTGAAAATATCCAAAAATAAGTTGATCTTGTCAGAAATAAGAAGATATAGGGAGTTATGTTATTCTATATGTGTCCTCAATTCTAATGAATCCATATTTAACTTTCACTAGCGATAGCCAGTCATTTCATTAAACTGACTACCCACCTGTGTTTCTAAAACAACTGTCTGAAAACGCATTAAATATAATTGATAGGTAGATGTCAGTGGTATGAATCGCCCACGGTTCAAGATTCACGAACACATTTTCCAACATGTCATTTGGTTTTTTGGTACCACATGTAATGTACCACCTTTACGTACAGCCGTAACTTGTTTTCCGAATGGTCTATGTACCTAGCCGTTATTGGAGATGCAGGTGAGCATCAGTCGTCATGTTCCACCGGTGGTACATAACATCGCGTAACCGTAGACAAAGTATTCATAAGCAATACGAAAAATGTCGAAACTCTACTGAAACAAAAAAACTCAGAAATTGTATTATGTCAAATGTATCTCTTGTGCAAAATGAGAATATATTTCAATAAATAATTTATACACAATTCATATTGAGGTAGTCGGGAAAATCTTGTAATCAACTCTAGTATTAATCTGGCGACTAATGGTCTCGAACCATTAACGCTTTTAAATATCTTGATCATTAGTCGCTGTCTTTAATAACCTTGTTGATTAAATAACTATTTATGTCTCATGAATATATCAATCACGATGAGAAATACCGAATCTGAATGAAATAAACTGAAAGTAATCTTTGCCCTACCTCATGCTGCGCCTTTGTACCAAGTGACAAAACAGGGCAGTACCTTTGACAGCAAATAACAAGAAGGATGGGTCATTTGAGGGGTCTCGGATCTCGGTATGGTCGTTTTCTTTCACAACGTTATACGAACTAAATAGCTTCTTCTAGGTATTATTCATTCAGAGATTTAAATAGCGAAGTGATTCATGAAAGAATGGAATAACACCAAAAGGTACTCAATTTTGAATTACGGTTTTTCAGAAATGAACAAGGGTGTTATAGCTTCTGTCTTAATGATGATGTTTGCCATAGAAATCGGTGTGGATGCATAAACCACACCGATAAGCATATAATGGAGTTCATTGAATTATGATGATAATATTCACAAACATCGACTGTAGGTTACCAAATACTAACAAATCGAAACTATTTATTCGAAGGAAATTCTAAAAAAAATTCCGAATTTTTTATTCATTATTTTTGAGCGCTCGTTCTATTTAAACGAAAGCTCTATCGTTTGGCCCAAATCTTTGTAATTTTCGAATTTTAAGCCGAAAATGGTCTCAAACGATAGGGTTCGACTTCCTGATGACAAACTCGTGGTCAAATTATATTCTGTCCGTGGGGCCGTCCGTCCATCCGTTAGTACGATAACTTTCGAAGAGATTGTCCTGAAAACTTGAAATTTTCAGGGTGGGTTAGGTTCTCAAATGCCTCGTGTTGAATTCGTCAACCAGCCTAATCGTACAGGTGTTCCACAAATATTGTTTTTTGTTCCTTAATATCCCAGTCAAAATGAAATGAAATGTTGCTCAGACATGCAAGATGCTCATAATGAGCCTCTTGAAAAATTTTGTTGTCATAAAGTAACCAGAACCATAGAAAACTCAATTGAAATATTGATAAACAGAAAAGTCATGTTTCCATGAAATGATATCCGATTCGAGTGAAATTTAGGATGATATACTGAAGGTTCATGCGGAATTTTGTGGCCATATTGTTAACAAAACCATAAAAAATTCAATTGGAATATTGAACAAATCTCTATATTTTCATAACAGGATATCTGTTTCGAGTGAAATTTATTTTGTCAGACTAATACACTGAATGTTCATGCGAGATTTTAAGACAATCGCATCATCAGAACCATAGAATTTAATTTTGTTTCAATTATTTATTATAAAAATATTTCAATTTTTGAATAATTTCTAGAATATGTTGTGCTAATATTATCCATTTCTATATTTAGTATCAATCTCAAGTCTCATAAAAAATTTTGACATGATAGTCTTATTGCTCCACCAATGAACCAGCGCTCAAAACTCAAAATCTCCTGCTCAAGGCTTTGCTTAGGAAGAAGTCCGATATTCTGATTATTATTGTGAACATTTTCATGGAGTAATCACTGTTTATGTTAATCTGCCCAGCTTCAACAGTTGGTCTGATATTTCAGAGTTTTTATTGCTAAAATTACATGCCGTTTCAAATGAAGCGATGTATGTATTGTGCTTTTTTTACACGTTCAGCAGTCAGAAGCATAGTGTATTCGAATAGACGTTTGACGTTTTTCAATTTCATCGAATCTTGCCTCCAGCCACAGAGAGTTTTCTTTAAATCAAACCATAAATAAAATACTCTGTATCTTGGTTATCGTAACTTGCCTCAGCGTTCTCTACCAACCCTTAGCTTCCGCCCATTTACCATTGAATCACCCTGCATAATGATTGTCTTTACAGAAGATGTATTTTGTTGTTATCTTGTAACCAAATGAACTTTGGCTGACTTTAATTAGTTGGTCATCTGGCTTTTTCAAAGTTTTAAATTTATAAGACATTTGTCTAGAAATATTCGTAGTGCAATATAAAATTCTTCCGTTATATTGGCAGCTCCAAATATAACATTTCAAATGTATCATAATCATCATTTACTCATCTTCAAATCTCTCCTCTAGTAATTACCACGCTACTTCTGTTCAGTTCTCAAGTAAAGCCAATAACAGGTAGTTTTAATGATACTGAAACGCCCCCTCCCTTTCCAGAAAGGGCGTCTGTAACTGAACGGACCAAGATACTTAAACCCTTGGAAACGGCCCAAGTCAGTCAATTCAACCCAAACCATCGACAAGTACAAGTAGACTAGTCGATAAATACAAATTACAAGTGAATAAAAAAATAGTCAACTTAGAAACAGAGTGCAAAATTGTGTTCACCTTCAATTCGAAGAAATAGCCAGTGTGTAAGTACATAAGTCCGAGTGAATAGTGATTGGAGCGAATATCATTTGAACAAGATGATAGAGATTAAGGAGAAGATTCGTGAGAATAAAGGAAAAGGAGGAAGATACAGAAGGAAAGACAAGAACGAAAATAAAACAGTTATCCATAAACGTGAGTTAGTTTTCAGAGAAAATGGTCAAGAATATGCTGAAGTTACTAAGATGTTAGGAAATTGTCGATTAGAAGCTATGTGCATCGATGGAAAAAGAAGGTTGTGCATTATCCGTGGAAAACTTCGTAATAAGGTATGGATAAAAGAAGGTGACTTTATATTAATTGGGCTTCGTGACTACCAAGATGCAAAGGCTGACGTTATTCTGAAATATTCCAATGATGAAGCAAGAGATCTGAAAATTTATGGAGAATTACCAGAATGGGTTGAGATCAATGAGAATGTTTCTTTCCTTGATAAAGGTTCGGATGACTTAAAAATAGAATTCAGTGTCAGTGATGCAATTAGTGTACCCTGTGATTCATTGTGATGACAAAAGTGTAGCTGTGAATAATTATCATTTCTCATTATTAATATTATTTCAATTTGAAAAGTATAATTTCCTATTCTATATAATTCTTCCAAAAAAGAATGATGTACCTTTGAAATTTTTTGTTTATTAGGGTAGGGTTTGTTATTTATAAATAAGGATTTGGATTTTAATTGTTGTAATAAATGTCAAACGAAAAAATGTTTTAGTGTGTTCTTTAACAACCTTGATAAACATTTCACAATATTTCCATCAACAAAAAATCTGTTGCTCAGTGCACAGTTATTAGCCCGCAGAATCACACAAGAAAGAAATCACCAGCAACATGGAAACTACAGTAGGTTCATTCCTTATCGTTTTTTTCAAACCGATAGCAAATCTATCATTCATATTGATATATTTTTATCTTCAGTAGTTATATATCAATGATTTAGATGGGCTATTTCAGCATTATTTCATCAAATAGATATATTTTTTTCAATTTTCCAGACGATAGGTCTCGTTTACGGTTGTCTATCAGGTACCTAAACCCTAATTAATCACTAAGTATCTAATAGAAAATTCAGGTAGAAATAACGTCATACAAGTCTTCCTGTTAAGTATTTGTGAAATTAATAATTCATCATGTCAGAAGATGGATTTAAATCTTTAATCCTATACAGCACACCTCCAAGGGCAGCAAACAGGTTTCTTGAAAGTTTTAGAATATATGACGATAACTCTGACAGAATCCGAGAATTGTCGAAGATTGTGGAAAAATGAGACATTTGGTTTGCCGAATTTGAAGAGATGCAGTACGAAATAGAAGGCCTCGATATTGAAAATTTTCCACACAAAATTACTGACTATAAGTGAGAGCAAATCAGTTAAAACAATCGAACACCTCTCTTGGAGATAATCAGTGTACGTATTCAACGTTGAATGGTTTTGAATCACATACATGATATCATCAATTAAATTTTTGGTTACAGCAACTGTGATATTTTATATTTTATGTTGTATTGAAACGTCTTTATTATAACAAGCTCTTTATTTATCTGTCTCACAGTACACACTGACCTGACAAGACAAAAGTCGTCACAGGACATCACATGCGCATGTCCCCACATATATGATATCCAATATATGACATCTTCCTTTTTTTTTTTTAATAATATACAATATTTATAGTGTATATGATTATGTCACAAGTTCAATAATCACAATTTAATTCAATTTATACAATTTAATATCTTTCCGGTATTCTAACTTTCCTACCAAATTTACTTCTATAAATAGTTCGTCTTGTTACTTTCTGATCAGAGATATCTGAACCCGAGACCAATTCTTCCTTAGAATCATTATTTCTTGTTTTGCTACAACTTGGTCCACTACATGAATTTCCCTCAGGTTCAGGGTCTCTGTGATCGTTTTCAATAATCTCCTTCTTATCCTCTCTTTTACCATCAACTATACTACAATTTTCATCATCAGTTACATCTAAGTTATAATCAGGACATTCATTATTTTCTTTACATGGTTTAAAAATATTCTATTTCTTCTCTTAAAACTATTATTATCGAAAGATTTTACGAGATATGAACCATCATTGAAATTTTTTATTACAATTCCTGGGGTCCAAATATCTTTTTCTTTGATATATATTTTCTGATTTGGTACTAATAGTTTTAGTCGCTTAGCATTAACATCATGATAACATTTTTGATCTTGTTGTCTTTTCAAAAAATATTTTCTCTGAGTATTATAATTAATATTCATTGGTTTGAGGTTTTCTGTCCTCATTGGAAGAACTCCTCTTGTTTTTCTTCCGAAAAATAATTCAGATGGAGATAAAATATTGTGATCAATTGGACAATTCCTTATTTCTAAAAGTGCTAAGTTCAAATCCCTCTTACTAGCAGTACATTTTTTCATTGTATTTTTTATTGTCTGAATGGCTCTTTCAACCATTCCATTTGATCTAGGATAAAGTGGACTAGATGTATCATGTTGGAAATCATAATTTTTTGAAAATTCTCTAAACAATTCACTATTGAACTGAGGTCCATTATCGCTATATACAATCAATGGTATTCCATATTTAGAAAATACATCCTTCAATATCTCAATAATATTTTTTGACCTGGTAGAACATAACTGATGTACTTCAAAAAATTTTGAAAAATAATCTATCAAAACAAGATAGGATTTGTTATTTACCTCAAATAAATCTAAACCTATTTTTTCCCAAGGAAAGACCGGAACCTGGTGTGGAGAGAGTGGCTGCTTCTGATTATTTTTTGAATAACGCATACATGTTTCACAAGATTCTACAAGATTTTCAATATCACGATTGATTCCGATCCAAAATAGAATATCTTTTGCTCTCAATTTTATTTTAGTAATTCCTAAGTGACTATAATGCAACCTTTGTAACATGTTCTGTTTTAAATTATCTGGCACAACAATAGCATTGCCTTTGAAAAGAATATTATCAATTACAAATAATTCATTTCTGTAATTCCAATAGGGTTTCGACCAAATGCAACACTTATTTTTTGACGAAGGCCATCCATAGAGAACATTTTTAATAACATTTTTCACTCTTATATCATTTTGACTTTCCTTTTCAAAAACTTTCATCATTTTGGTGCTCACAGGAATATATCTTTTAATAAAATCGATCTGTGCATCAAATTCTAAAAATACATCACTTTCACATTCAGGTATAGTTTCAATTCTAGATAAAGCGTCAGCAATATACATTTCCTTGCCAGGCTTGTATGTAATTTCTAAGTCATATATCTGCAAATCTAATAACATTCGTTGCATTCTTAAAGGAGTTTCATTTAAAGGTTTTTTGAATAATCCTAACAAAGGTTTATGATCTGTCTCCACTAACACTTTTCTACCATATAAATATTGGTGGAAGACCTTACACCCATGAACAATACCTAGTAATTCTTTTTCAATTTGGGCATATTTTTGCTGAGTTGAATTTAAAGATTTAGATGCATAAGCCACTGGTTTACATTCTTGTAATATTGCAGCTCCACAACCTCTTTGTGATGAATCTACAGTTAAAGTTATCGGTAAATTGGGATTGTAATATTGTAAAAGCGGTGGTGAGCTTAATATTTCCTTAAGCTTACTAAAAGCTTCTTGTTGCTTATGATCCCATAAAAATACTGTTCCTTTCTTCAAAAGCATTCTCAAAGGAGCAGTTATTTCCGCCACATTAGGTATGAATTTATGAACATAATTAATTATTCCGAGAAATGATTGAAGTGACTTTATATCATTTGGTAATGGATATTCTTTTATAACTTTAACTTTATCATAATCTGGTTTTATACCATTTTCATTGAATATATGTCCCATGAATTTTATTTCCTTAACGCAAAATTTACATTTTTCTTTATTCAATTTTAAATTGACTTCTTTTGCTCTGTTTAAAACTAACCTCAACCTATCATCATGTTCTTTTTTATCTTTACCATAAACTAAAATATCATCTATGTAAATTTCAGCCCCATCAATATTTTCAAAAATTTCTGACATTTTACGTTGATATATTTCACTTGCTGATTTTATACCAAAAGGCATACGAAGGTATCTGTACCTTCCAAAAGGTGTATTAAAAGTGCAGAGTTTTGAGCTTTTCTCATCCAACTCAACACACCAAAATCCACTAGCTACATCTAATACTGAAAAATATTTTGCACCTTCCATTTTTATAAATATATCATCAAATGTTGGGATATAAAAATGTTCCCTACGGATAGCTTTATTTAATTCAGTAGGATCCATGCAAATCCTGAAATCACCCCCTTTTTTACCTACTACAACGAGAGAATTAACCCATTCTGTGGGACCTTCCTCTTTAATAATTATACTTTCCTTTTCTAATTTATTCAACCTATCCTTTAATTTTTTCAAAATAGCATTTGGGAACTTACGTGCTGCATGCACTGCAGGAGGAATATTTTTATCAATCTTTATACTATATTTACCAGGCATTTTTCCAATACCCTGAAACAAATCAGCAAATTCTTCCATTAAATCCACTTTCTCCACACCAGCGACCATCTTTGCAATGCCCATCCTCTCTATGGCCTCCAAACCTATGATGCAGGGAGCTTTACACTGTGTAATGAAAAACTTTAATGAATATAATTTGTTTTTGTAGAAACAACTTAAATTGATACTGCCTATTATGTTCAACTGTTCGCCAGAATATGTGGATAATTTACAATTTTCTGAATTATTTATCACAATATTTCTAAATAATTTTTTATACAACCCCAATGACATACAATTAGCCTGAGCCCCAGTATCAACTTTAAGATGAACTTTTTTACCTTCTAAATTTAAATCAATATTCCAAGAATTTTTTGATTTAGTTTTCAAACAACCTATAAAGAAATTGTCAAAAGGCAATTTTGATTCAACAGAATGAACAGGCATGTTATTTCCGTACTTACACTGCCTTGAGAAATGATTCATTCCACCACAATTCCTACATTTCTTACCATAGGCTATACACATACCAAAATTATGTTTTGATCCACATTTGGAACATTTATAATTGTTGGAAGACAAGTTGTCCTTTTGATTCCTATATTTTGAATAATTTTCCTCCTTTTTCCCTTTATAATGATTTCGTACTCCCGAGGTTTCTCCTCTTGATTCGCCTGAGTTGCCTCTTCTCCACTCCTTGTGTTTGTTTACTTCCATAATGTCATTCCAATTTTCAGTTTTCGAGGTATTACTAAGTTGTGCAAGTTGTTTATTCGTCATTTCAGCTGCTTTACATATTTCGATAGCTTTATTTAAGTTCAGGTCCTTCGTTCGTAGTAAACGATCTTTAACGGATTTATCTCGTATGCCTTGAATTAATTTATCTTTTATTAGACTGTCTGTCAACTCACCGAATTCGCAAGTCGAACTCTTATCACGCAGATCGGTCACATATTCGTCGATGGTTTCGTCTGGCTTCATATCCCTGCTGAAAAACATATGTCGCTCGAATGTTACATTTCTTGTTGGCTCGAAGAAATCGCTGAATTTTTCCATTACTTTCGAATATAGATTTTTATGATTTTCCTTCTCGAATTTGAAAGTATTATAGATCTTTAATCCTTTATCGCCAATACAATTAAGTAGAAGGGCACATACAAATTCTTCATCTTCTTCTGATGTTTTGGTTGCCTTTAGGTAAAGTTGAAACTTCTGCTTGAAGAATTTCCACGAATCAGAATGATTTGATTCAAAATCCATTTCGGACGGCATTTTAACCACATTCATTGTACTTTTCGTACTTTCCGACTGCGCCATGTGATATTTTATATTTTATGTTGTATTGAAACGTCTTTATTATAACAAGCTCTTTATTTATCTGTCTCACAGTACACACTGACCTGACAAGACAAAAGTCGTCACAGGACATCACATGCGCATGTCCCCACATATATGATATCCAATATATGACAGCAACTACAGTAATATTCAATATTATTCATCACAATCATGTTTGAAGGAAAAAGTATCTCAGGTAATCCATTCGTTAGTACCTTATAGAGGGTGATTTCGGAGGAGACCCGCAGATTTTAGGAGAAGTTTACACTTAGCAAGGCAGCATCTGAACAATTTTTAGTTTATGGTTGGGGAACTTTTTATACAGCCTACAGGGTGATTTGACAGATATGTCTTTTATTCATAACTTTGGTATGGCTTGATCAATCTCGATGAAATGCCAGTGTGTAACAATATGATTATGAACTTTCAATGATTTTTACACATTTTCGAAAATACAGAGTACGAATTTCGATAAGTTCACATCGAATTTTCAGGTAAAAAAAACACCCTATATCCAGTTTTCAAAAATTCTCTACGTGGTTGAGATTCAATCATAAGTGTTTTTGTTGTCCAGGTTTTCTAGAAAAAAATGTATAGACGTACAATATCGTATTTTCGCTTCAAGGCAGTTAGGATATTCTGAGCTGGATGATAAAATGTATCTTCCAATGATACGAAGCTCTTGCTGTGTCCTAAAGTAGGTTTTCCAAATTCGAAATACATTTTCAATATCTCATTATATGATGTATACAATCATTTAATCTGAAAATATATTCATACCTACCTAAGCAAACCAAAAAATCCACAACAACAAGTACATAATAAACATCGAAATATATTTTCGAAGATTAACACAAAAGGACCCCGCACACTTACTTAGGAAAAGCGGGTCCAGTGAATTTTCCTAATTTTTACATATTATATTTATACCAACCTTAAGAACAATATATCAGATTTTCACGAAGGTCTTACATCTGGTTTGTTCTATAGGCCGTTCCAAAATTGCAGCTACGGAAAAATGAATCTTTAAATTTTGATGATAATTCTTTTAATTATCAAAATTTTATCATGATGCTTTGGGTTCTGAATAACAAGATGTGACAGATATCCAAACACCGCCCACCACGTTAAGGTTCGTTATACAGGCTGTTCCATGAAGCTGTATAAGTAACTGAATGTAACTTTGTTAGTGACTTTGGGACCACCCTGAGTTTCTCAAAATATGATACCATGATGTATGTGCACTTCTATAGAAAGTTTCATTAAAGTACAAAGAACAGTTGCCAAATTATTCAGGTTTAAACTCGGATTTCATACAATTTTCTTTAAAACTTATCTGTAGTTGAGATTGCTGTCAAGGAATATAGGTTTTCATTAGTATAATTATTATGATAGCTCGGTCCAAAGGTGTTTTTTCAGGAATGCACAGGATGGACATAATGTGGTGTCACTAATCTCCTCATATACAGGGTGTTTCATCATAAACTGGACAAACATATATTTTCGTGTAGAGTAGAAGACATCGGGAGAATAATTTTTTCCTTATACAATATATCCCGTTTTCGAAGCATAAGCGGGATACAGTATGTCAAACGTCATTTTTGAGCAAGATTATTATGAGTGTGGTCAGTTATGTATAACACTTAAAGTGACGGTTTTTGGTCAAATCTCAGTATTTTTGGGTCCTCTATTCAGAAGACCTGCAATGTTCCAATTTTTTTTGCGGTTGTCGAATTGACTTTTGTTTTCTGAATGAACACAATTTTCTAAGAATTTCTGTGAAAAAAATCTTTCAAAAATCGAACAAAAATTGTGTAATTGTCTACAGCGATGAAAAAATTTCACTCGAAATGGATGAAATTCTGTACAACTGTACTTCTTGAATTATCAATCACGAATATGAAAACAGAATTGTAAAATATTGAACGGTTTCGTTACTACAGGAATTCAAATATTTCGTTCAGACTTCTGAAATAATGAAAGAAAATTGTTTTGGGTTCTAGAGTCAAAATAATTAAATTATTGGCAACGAATATCAATATCCTTAGAACAGTGTCATTTCCCTATTTAATACCTACATCGGTTCGAGTCCCAACTAAGTTTCACTGATTTTTTTTATATTTTATTTGTATTGTATTCATCTAGAATATTCGTCAACTTTTCTGAATAGAGGACCCAAAAATACTGAGATTTGACCAAAAACCGTTACTTTGTGTTATACATAACTGATCACACTCATAGTAATCTTGCTCAAAAATGACGTTTGACACCCTGTATCTCGCGTATGCTTCGAAAACGGGATATATTGTATAAGGCAAAAATTATTCTCCCGAAGTCCTCTACTCTACACGAAAATATATGTTTGTCCAGTTTATGATGAAACACCCTGTATATGAGGAGATTAGTGACACCACATTATGTCTATCCTGTATATTCCTGAAAAAACACCTTTGGACCGACCTATCATAATAATTATACTAATGAAAACCTATATTCCTTGACAGCAATCTCAACTACAGATAAGTTTTAAAGAAAAATTGTATGAAATGCGGATTTAAACCTGAATAATTTTGCAACTGTTCTTTGTACATTAATGAAACTTCCTACAGAAGTGGACATACATCATGGTATCATATTTTGAAAAAACTCAGGGTGGTCCCAAAGTCACTAACAAAGTTACATTCAGTTACTTCTACAGCTTCATGGAACAGCCTGTATAACGAACCTTAACGTGGTGGGCGGTGTTTGGATATCTGTCACATCTTGTTATTCAGAACCCAAAGCATAATGATAAAATTTTGAAAATTAGAAGAGTTATCATCAAAATTTAAAGATTCATTTTTCCGTAGCTGCAATTTTGGAACGCCCTATAGAACAAACCAGATGTAAGACCTTCGTGAAAATCTGATATATTGTTCTTGAGGTTGGTATAAATATAATATGTAGAAATGGGGAAAATTTACTGGACCCGCTTTTCCTAAGTTTCCTTTACGAAGAATTTTCGAAATGATTTCTCCTCTTTTGAATACATATTCGCGACCTTTTCATAAAATTTCCAATTGACTGTCTCATGAGGGATTAATTTTTCTTTGAGATATTACATTTCTCGAAAATTATTTCACTGAGGTGCTCTCTGTTTCTAATTCAATCCTTCAATTTTTTCCGATTTTGTGTAATTCTTGTGTTATGATTTTTTGAGTTTTTTCAGATGTATTTTGCCAGCTAGCTTTGGAAAATTCATATCTTCTTATGGAGTGAGTTTTATGCAGTTTTTATTTTTTTAAATGGTCGTCCTGAATATAGTTTGATTAAAAAAATTTATTGGGCTCGTGAAGTCTGCAAGTTACTCAAAGAAGGTTTGAAAGCTAGAACTTGAATTTTTAGTAGGATGTACTCAAACATTCATTTTCGATTTAGAAATACAAAAAGGTGTTTTTTAGCTTCTGATAAAGTTTAAAAACTTCGGTGAATCCTACGCTACAAAAGTCATAGGAAAAAGAAGGTACTTGATCGGAACTTTTTTGTTGTTCCTTGCCTCGGACGGCGTATGGGCTTAAAATCATAAATAAAAAAAAAGTTTTTTTTCTTTTTATCATTTTTATTGTGAAAATGAAATTTTGAATAAATTTTAATTGAAATTCCTGTGAAATAACTGAAGGTCGTGTAATTTCTACAATAATTTGTTCTCACCGCCGATGAAAAATGTGAACAATTGTCAGAATTGCTAGTTGTGAAATTATCTGTTTTGGTAATGGAAAAAGAAGGCAAATAATACTGAAAAGTTACTATTCACTCCATAAATTTTGGAAATCCGTTCCTCCAATTTGAATACATAATCGACAACTTTCTAAAGTGACGTGTCAATTGTCTGAAGCTACTGGATATTCTTGTTCAATTTTTCTTTCCGCTCCTGAAAGTTTGTGCCTTCATTCGGTTTCTTTGTTACACAAGCTCTCTATAAAATCCCCAAATAAAAAAATCAATTTCAGAAAGATGGATCGGGCGTACAAAGTCGATCGAATGGCCTGTGCCAGACCTCACCCCATCGCTTCTTTCATTTGGAGATTTTACAGGTAGCTAATTGACACGTCACTTTTTAGAACGTTGTATACTAAGTAGTACCCTCAACCCGGGTACTCTGACTTGATGGACTCCAACAAGCTTGAAACGGAAAGCTATCCGGTAACCACCCTATGAATGAGACACAAATCACTCATTTTACGTCGATCCTCCAGACTCATAGGATTGAAATTTTCACGTGCTTCATAGTAATTATTATTAAGTACTAGCTTTTACCCGCGACTTCGTCCGCATAAGTTTTTTTGTTTTCTCCCTGCAACAATGTCCCACTATCGTGTTCCACTCCTCAACTTCACATCAAAATTTGTTCAAAAGCAACCTAAGCTACATAATGGATAGCTCCGAATGTTTCCTTAGTAAATATAAAAAGTTAATAATGTAAATCGGTTTAGAATACTACTAACTACCTACCTGCCAACCCCGATGTTAGACAGTGTGACATCCGCAACATCGTCTGCGTAGGAACCGACCCTCTAAGTTAGAAAAGTGATCAAATACTAACTTGAAGTCTTAGTAAAACTCAGTTGAAAAAAAAACATCAAAATCATTGCAGTAGCTATAGCGTCATGCGCTTCTTGACACGATCACGCTAGATTTTCGCGGGAATGAGGTATTTTCCCGCCGTAAAAAGTTGCCTGTGTCCGTGCCTAAGATCCTATCTTTATATTAGCCAATTCTCATAAAAATCCGTTCAGACGTTAAGGCGTGAATGAGGTAAACTTTTAAAACAAACGATTAAAAATCACTAACTTAATTAGTTTTCTGCCTACTGCCTACGCCTTAAGGACGATAGCATGAATATTAATAGCCCATATCCTTTTCTAGGTTACTATCTATCACCTAACTAAATCCGTTCAGCCGTTTAGGCATGATAGAGCAAAACTCCCAGCAAAAACCATAAAAAAATCACTAACTCAATTCAGTTTTCTGCCTACTTCCTACCCCCAAAGTACGATGACGTGATCATTTTGATCTTTTATCCTTTTTTAGGTAACCATCTATTACCTTACTAAATCTCATCAAAATCTGTTCAGCCGTTTAGACGTGAAAGAGCAAAAGTCCCAACAAAAACGACTAAAAATCACTAACTCAATTTAGTTATCTGCCTACTGCCTACCATCTAAGAACGATGGCGTGATTATTTATAGCCTATGACCATTTCTAGGCTATCATCTATCACCATACCGAATTTCATCAAAATCCGTTCAGCCGTTTAGGCGTGAAAGAGTAACAGACAGACAGAGTTACTTTCGCATTTATAATATTAGTATGGATGGGTTCACCTTTCCTAAAATATAAATGACGTTACATTCTGTTCTGAACGCTTTCCAAACGGTAGACATAGATTTTATAGTGTGAATTTTATATGGCCGATGCGAAGCCTAACCTACTAATTACGAACGAATAGTACAAAGTTATTATATTACTAGCTGCCCGGTACGTGCTTCGCTACGTATAAGGTATAGTAATAAACTTAGAAATAAAACAAAAAATAAAATTTATTACTTTCTCTAATTTCGAATGTATGGAACTGCTCATCAAAAGCCACTGCAAAAACATAATGTAAATGTTTATATTATATTTATCAGCAATAAACACAAAGATATAATATTAAATGTTATTTCTCAACTATGACAAAGAGTAAAAACTATATTATATACATTCGAGTTAAAACATCCTGAAGACGTTGTCCGATTCCCAATTGCCAATGCCTTCAAAATGATGAAGATTGCAAAGAGTTAAAACTAAAAAATTAAAAAGAATTGGGTACTCTCACTATGGTAGGTGTTAGTCTAAAACATTTGGATAAATAATATTTTTTGTTTTTCCATTTTCAGCATGAATAAATGAACAATTGGGAGTACCAACTCTGGAACAGGCAACATAAAGTTGGCCATGTGAAAAACATGATTCCTTCAAATTCACACCACAAACGTGAAGTGTTCGCCCTAGGGCCTTGTTTATGGACATCGCAAATGATAAACGCACAGGATATTGTAACCGTTTGAATTCAAATGGCATATCCGTTGAAATCATAGGGATACGCGGTATCAAACACACTTCTCCTTTTGATTTACCAGTAATATGGTCAATCCGTTGGTACTGCCGATTTATATTTTGACATCCCCAATTTCTAACAATTGTTTTGAAAACTCATGGGCAGTTGCATCATTATTTAGTTGAAAACGCATATCAATATTCAGTGTCAATTTTCGTACATATCTCCAAAGAACTGATAACTTCAAACAGGCATTTATGTCATCAGCAGGAGTTGATCGAGGAATGACTGGCAATGTTTGACGAAAGTCTCCTGACAGCAATACAGAGCACCAATAAAAAGCTGTTTATTACCCTATAAATCTTGCATTGTTTGATTAAATGCTTCTAGTAACTTTTTATTGGCAATTGTGCACTCATCCCATAAAATAATTGACGTTAATCGAAGAACTTTTGCCATAGCAGAATTTCTTGAAATATTGCAAGTTGGAGTTTCAATCACCTGTACATTCAATGGTAATTTCAATGCAGAGTGTGCGGTCCGACCACCTTCTTATAATGTAGCAGCAATTCCCGAAGATTCAAGTGCCAATGCAATTTTCTGTTTCGATCGAATAGTCGCTAAAATATATGATACAACGAAAGTTTTGCCTGTACCACCAGGTGCATTCAAGAAATATAATCCACCTGCATTATTGGAAACGCCTTGAATGATTGTGTCATATACATGTTTTTGTTGAATATTCAGTTGGGTTATATTCGATTGTACAAATAAACGTAAATCATTAAAATTGAACTCCTGCTCACGTTGCAATTCACGATCAAACAAATCATGTATCTCACGATTTGGTGCGGTCATACCCAAATTGTTCTAATGCTTTATTTCCAATGGTAAGACATACAGAGTTTTCCTTTAAGTTGGCCTATTAGACGTTAAGGAGAACTAGTGAATATTTCGTTCTGAAATTTTAGGAAAAGCCTTGAGGGTGAAGGAACTCTTCGCCTAAAATATTTTCAAGTCGACAATGTTGCCACGTCTATCTCAAACGCATATCTTTTTTATTTCAAATGGAATACCTACATTTTCATTTATGTATCGATTCAATACCAAATTCGCAGAGTATAACCAACTAAAAAAAAATTCTCTGCTATGCACTGTTGCCAAGTAATTCACAAATTCCTGAAACTTTTGGCATTTGCATTGCCAGTTTGGAAATGCAATATCTCGATTATTTTTTATGCGAACGGAACCAAACCAGCAGTCTCATAGTAAAGACTCCATGCATTCATGTGGTATATTCAGTATTTCAATACATCGTAAGGTTTTTCGAAGAAATTGCTCCCAAAATGTGAAACTCAAAATTGAAATATTTCGAGATTTTCAAATGGCAACCCCATATTTATTTTACAGCATTCGATTCGAAATAAAAAATTAATGGCAGTCTTCTTTTACACTAACTATTTATTTTGGATAGTTTTCGAATGAGATGAAAAATACTGAAATTTTTCAGTATTTATAGTTCATGATCTATGGTTCGGTTTACGATGAAATGGTTCTATGATTATGGCGTGAATTGATGAATTAGATTCTATGGTTCAAATCATAAAAAGTATTCGATGATCATGGATGTCATAGAAAAAAGTTTACCCATATTATTCAAACACGATTCGGGTTGTTTCACAATTCACGGGAAATGCCTTTAAAAATCGTTATTCACATTTAGCAAGAATGACTTGAACGAAATTCCGAAAATTGTTTAGGCTTTCTGTAATCCTGGCCTTATGTTCACTAATTATTTATTTTTGACAGTTATCAAATGAGATGAAAAATACTGAAATTTTTCAGTTTTATAGTCATGTTCAATGGACATAATGCTGTGTGATTATAAAGTGAATTATCGGAATGAATCCTATTGTTGAGGTCATGAACATAGGGCCAGGATTACAGAAAGTCTAAACAATTTTTGGAATTTCTTTCCGATCATTCGTGCTAAATGTGAATAACGATTGTTAAAGGTCCTACAGGTCCTTTCAATAATTTTTTGGAATTCCCCGTGAATTGTGAAACAACCCGAATCGTGTTTGAATAATATGGGTAAACTTTTTTTATGACATCCAAGATCATCGAATACTTTTTATGATTTCAACCATAGAATCTACTTCAACAATTCACGCCATAATCATAGAGCCATTTCATCGTAAACAGAACCATAGATCATGAACTATAAATACTGAAAAATTTCAGTATTTTTCATCTCATTCGAAAACTATCCAAAATAAATAGTTAGTGTAAGAGAAGACTGCCATTAATTTTTTATTTCGAATCGAATGCTGTAAAATAAATATGGGGTTGCCATTTGAAAATCTCGAAATATTTCAATTTAGAGTTTCACATTTTGGGAGCAATATCTTCGAAAAACCTTACGATGTATCAAAATACTGAATATACCACATGAATGCATGGAGTCTTTACTATGAGACTGCTGGGTTTGGTTCCGTTCGCATAAAAAATAATCGAGATATTGCATTTCCAAACTGGCAATGAAAATGCCAAAAGTTTCAGGAATTTGTGAATAACTTGGCAACAGTGCATAGCAGAGAAATAATTTTTTTTAAGTGGGTTATACTGCAAATTTGGTATTGAATCGATACATGAATGAAAATATAGGTAGTTCCATTTGAAATAAGAAAGTAGATATGCTTTTGAGATAGACGTGGCAACACTGTCGACTTGAAAATATTTTAGGCGAAGAGTTCCTCCACCCTCAGGGCTGCACCAAAATTTCAGAACGAAATATTCACTAGTTCTCCAAAAACGTCTAATAGGCCAACTTAAAAGGAAAACCCTGTATATTTACCGAGCCTAATGCTTCCGATATTGAAGATTTCAGAACGAAATATTCACTAGTTCTCCAAAAACGTCTAATAGGCCAACTTAAAAGGAAAACCCTGTATATCTTCAATTATTATCAAAGCTTCGTTGTACATTTCCAAGGTTATCAACAAATCAGGATTTCTTGCATGATGACGCATACGATTTAAAATATCTTCTGCCTTCTACCATATAATGCTTATATTTGTTTTTGTTCCATAATTCGAGTGGATTTGATGGCGAACATGTTGATCACAGAACATATTGATGTTGATAATATAATTCTATGCCATCTGTGCTAGAATTTTTATTGAAACATAGACGTTCCTTTGAAAGAAGTGATGAAAAACGAACTCTGTATATTAGTGTTCTGTGAAATCTGAAATTACGGTCAAATAATAAATATTTCAGATTCCTGTGATTAGTTATTAAAATAATGTACCATTATGATGATTATACTCTGAAGTGTATATTTCAATTCTTCGAAAATTGAAACCTCTAATATTTTTTATAGGTTCGCCATCTATGTCAATTCAATCAAAGATTATATAGAGTATGAAAAAATAGGAAACTGCCTTGCATTCGTAGTACTCAAAAACGACTACAGATGGCACTGAAAATGAATTTGTATGTAAAACCTGTAATGTTGATTTTACACTTTTCCAAGATGTCTTTTGAATTTTCTATACGTAAATACCTTCCCTATACTTCCAGGAATAATTCAAGACCAAAATTAGCCAAATCGGTGAGGGCGTTGTTGAGTTATTGAAACACAACGAAAAGTGGCATTGATTTATATATAGTAGATTAATATTATTATATTATGTCTTATATTGCGTAAACCTGCAGAGTGTCGTACTATGAAGCCAAGCATTCTGCTCGACGCATAGATGACGTTTTCGATATGACTATCAAACAAAAGTGCGGAGTCAAGGGTAACCCCCAAGACACAAAACCATCCTCAAGCCCCTGAGACGATGAAGTCCAATAAAAAAAATTAATTAGGTTCGTATTTCATCGAAAAAAGATCTCTAAGCACTCCAGATCGTCTGCGCAATAGGAA
Organism: Propylea japonica; assembly: GCA_013421045.1. NCBI lineage: Eukaryota > Metazoa > Arthropoda > Insecta > Coleoptera > Coccinellidae > Propylea > Propylea japonica. The sequence goes on from CM024240.1 coordinate 846,208, forward strand.
AAGGCAGCATACCGAAAGTGAGCAGTGATACTGTTTATATAGATGTTAAAAAAGTTAGCCTGAATTAGAGCCCTGGGGAACACCAGATGTAGCGGAAATTGTCCGCGATCTTTCACAATTAGGAACAACAAACTGAGATCTATTTGTTATATACGATTGTATCCATCTTGATAGATCACCCTTCTCCGCAGCAATGGATGATGTGCCTTATCGAAAGCCTTCTTCAAGTCGGTATAAACCGTAACTATCTGAGCCTGTGTCTCTATACCCTGATGAACACATTCCAAAAACGTCAACATATTAGACTGTTTAATTATGTACATCCCTTGAAGAATTCTTGCTGACCATCAACAATTATATTACGGACATAGAAACCTATATGTTTGTAAATGAGCTATTTGAATAATTTTGCAATACTGGAAAATATTGAAATAGGCCTATCATTTTCGATGAAATCTTCTCGTCCACGTTTAAATATGAGGTTTGGGGACAACTCTGGAAAGTTTCCATTTATTGGGGAAGATATTTGATCGGGACAGCTGAGAACTCTGTCTTTAACAGAATTTGAAAACTTTTTTTTGGTTCTGATATCAATTCACTTTCAATGGAAGGCATATACTTCATGAAGTCACGTTCAGTTAGTTATTTGTAAGTGTACCGTAAAGACTTGAATTCTAGTCGGTTAGATAAACTCTTATACATACAGACTGGGCAAAATTCGTTGTCTACAGAAGGGATCTCGGGAACTATAGCAGATAGAAGAAAACTGATAACACATTTTCATATCATATTATATTCGAATTACCCTTAAAAAAGAGTCTCTAGAATGTAACAACGGATTTCGAATCTGAGTTGAAACAAGCTAGTTATTCAGTACCTTATCGAAAATGAAAATTTCCAATTTTCATTCATAATTCAAAATCTATGAGAGATAGGCTGGAACTGTTTTCATTTTCGAATTATTCTGGAAAAAAGATCTCGAAAATGTCCTATCAGTTTTCTTCCAGCTGTTATAGTTCCCGACATCCCTTCACTAGACAACGAATTTTGACCACTCTGTACACATATCAAAGCAAAATTTTTAATAATAATAATAATAATATTTATTTGCACACTATAAAATGAAAATATGGGATACATGTACAAATAGCTACCATCAACAATTTACATGGCATGTCAAATGAAAAATAGCCAAATATTCACAAAATAAATATAAAATAACATTAAAATGTATAAGACTAAACACGATAAAATGCACACTATCAAACACGCATAGTTCAAATGTCATTACAATTTAAAATCACTCAACCTGATATTGTTCTCTCTAGAAGCAACTTTCTCACTCGGTTGTAAAAAACGGTCGGACTCATCCTCTTGAAAGATTCAGGAAGTTCATTATACAATTTGATGCACGTGTGGTTAGGGCCCTGTTGACTCTTCCCTATTCTGGCTGCTGGTATGACAAGCATCTTTCTGGCGCGTGTTATATTCATGAAAATCCGAGTTTTTTTTGAAATTTTACCCTGTTTTGATGGACATAGTTGAGGCAGGTAAGCACGAAAACTGCAGTGATGGTCAGTATTTTCTCCCTTTTAAACACTTCTCTGCAACTTTCAGTAGGTTTCATCTGAAAAATGCTCTTACTGCTTTTTTTGTTGCAAAAGTACACGCTCAGCATCCGCACTTTGCCCCCACAAGATGATGCCATATATGGCCGCACTGTGGAATGAAGAAAAATATGTTAGCTTTGCAATCTCCGTACCAGCGATTTTCCTCATTCTTCGGATCATAAAAATCGAAGTAGATAATCTCCTACATAAACTATTGATATGATTCCTCCAGCTCAGATCAGATTGAAATTCCAGTCCCAAATAATTGATTGATGTATTCGTATCCGCCTTGCAAGTGAAGATGATCTTTTGGGTCTTAGATTCATTCATGAGGAGCCCATTGGCTGAAAACCATTCCCGAGCCTTACTCGTACATACTTCGCTTCTTTCCTGTATACTACCTCCTCCGGGAGATTGATTTGTTCGCAAAGGAGAAGTCATCTGCATAACTGCAGTCTGCATCTGATGGTATGTTCTCGAAGATGTCATTCATAAAAAGCACAAGAGAATCGGCCCAAGAACCGACCCCTGAGGAACACCAACAGTCACCTCCCGCAAACCAGAAACTCCTCCACTCCACTTCACAGCCTGATATCTACCAGAGAGGTATGAACCAAACATCTCCAACGCCTTTCCTCGAACTCCATAGTGTTGTAGTTTTTCTAATAGGATCTCATGGCTCACACTATCAAAAGCCTTACTCAGGTCAACACATGTCATTTCCATTTTTCGGAATTGTTAAAAGCCTCCACAATATTCTCAAGTACCTCGATCATAGCAGTTATGGTTGATTTGGACTTCCTGAATCCGTGTTGGCCAGGATGAAAGAATGACCTTTTCTCAAGAAAATCAACAAGCCGGTTTTTAAAATCAACTCAAAAATCTTCGAAAAGGCTGGTAACACCGATATAGGCCTGTAGTTAGAGAATTCATCACCGTTTTTTGCTTTTGGAATAGGTGTTACCAGAGCTTGTTTTAGTTTACTAGGAAATACCCCCTGATCAATGCAGTCATTCAAGATCTTGCAGAGAGGCTTTTTGATGAATGAGATTGCATTTTTAAGCAACGATACTGACATTCCGTAGAGGTCTTTGCAGTTCTTGTTCTTCAGACTCTTTGTCAAATCCTCTATTTTAGTCTCTGTCACAGGATACAAAAAAGTGTGTCCGAATTATTTATCTTCTCCTTTTCAAAAGAGTCTGGCGGCTGATGGAGTTGGATCAACCTTCTCCAATATCTTTCTGCCTACTGAAGCGAAATATTCATTAAATCCATCCGGTGTTATGGCCCCTTCCATGCTGTTTTGCTTTCCTTTAACTGGCGTTTCTGATTAATCAACCTCCATATTCCTTCGTTTTGTTATCAGCTATTTCAGTTTTTTCTGATTTTTTGCTTTCACTGAATTGGTAATGGCCTCTCTGAGTGACTTCTTCAGCAGATCACAAAGTTCCTTACTCCTCTCGTCTTTTTCACTTCAGCAATAGTTTGTGCTGCTTCTAATTTCTTCTTGAGGTCACTTATGGCTTTCGATGGTCTATATTTTTTATGTTTTTTTACCCTCACATTCGTTTCAGGAAAGGAAAAATCGAAAATTTCAAAGAACCTTTTGTGAAAGCTCTCATATTGGTGTTCAGCATCCTCGGTGTAAATGAGTGTCCAATCCTCACTATTTATCCTCTGTATGAAATTATTTTTGTTCATTTCATTGAAAACCCTAACTGTTTTGAATTTCTTCCTTCGAGCTGCTGGCAGACATCAGGGATCCTCAGGATCTGCGCACGATGATCGGAAAGATGAGGTTCAACCGTCCTGATCTCACAACCTTCAGAGTACGAATTTGAGAAGATATTGTCGATGCAGGTTGAGGATGTCTTACGTACTCTAGATGGCTCATAAATCAACTGACTCATGTTGTAGGACTCAAAACATTCAACATTTCATTCTGCTCACCCGTTTGACGTGTTTGTCCAGATACGTCCACATTATAGTCTCCAGCAAATACAACGCGGTCACCTCCATATCTATCCAAGATCATTTCCAACGCCGTTCCAATAACCGACAAAAATGATGAAAAATTTCCACATGGGGGGCGATAAACAACTACCACAACTAATTTTTGCTTTTTACCTTGTTTATAATGATCCTAACCCAACTATTTCCAGCCCCACTCTGACAGCCACAAAATCACCACCACCGTCTTGTCGAGTGCTAAAAGGAGAAGCACTATCTCTTCGAAAAATTGAATATTCTCCAATATTTACCACTTCAATATTTAAAATTTTGAATTGAAGATTCAGATATGGATTTTAAATCTTGACCATTCGAATTGACATTTAAGATAAAATGATTTAGTTTAGTTTTTAGACCACGAACGTTTCGGTAATATACACTCAATGACGTAGACATTGATCAATAATAAAAGATGTAATAAAATTTAGATAACCTGATTATCGACGATGAAAGTCGGCCTCAGACTAGATGTGGATAATCCTCGTCCTCTCAAATGAAACATTTCCTCCCTGTGTCCATAAATATTTTTATCCCTTTTGCTTCGCCATCGTACGAGATTCTTTGAAAATAAGCTTGTTTGTCAAAGTAAAATGTTCACTAACGAAAATTTTCTCGGCTATAGCAGACTGTTACCCAGATTGAGTAGCTCCTATTGATTTGCGTTTTTCACGATGGGCTGTCAAGAAATCATCACGTTTATTTTTGGATGAAAATTTGTCGACAATATTTTTATGTTTGTCTTTGATCTTTGTTGGAACTCTTGTCACATATTCGATTGAGTGAGGGTCAACTTGGACTCCTATAACAGAGCCGATATCTGACACAATCTCAACCAAGTTTTCTCCAGGTTTACATGGAACATTTTGCACCTCCACATTATTCTGTCTGTTATGCTGCTTGATGTTGTTGATTCTGTAAGATAAAAGGGATGTTTCCTTCTTCAGGCCATCGTTCTCTTTCTCCAACTTGGAAACTTTTGATATAACTTCGCCAAATTGGAGAAATTTTGTCAGAACAGAAGTTTACTGACTTCTTCAAATCCTGCATTTTTTTGTGAAGTTGCAGATAAGGGCGGATAAACCAGCAGGAGTCGCCACTACATTCTCGTATTCATCCGATGCTAAGTCGCGGAGCTCACGCGGAAAATCGAACCGGAAAAAAATTCAAGTGAATAATTCGATTCGTCTTACACAGCTCATTATGCGTTCTAATGAAAAACCCATATATTTCAACATACAGAAAATGCCAATTGACTAGATTAAAAATACAGAAAATACAAATGATAAATTGCAAAATGGCGAATGCTTCGTTTTTCTTACCTCTTCAAATGCTGTGGTGTCGTGTTTCTGGTTTTTAATCCAGCATTGAACAGAATACCGTTACTTTCCTGAATATTTGGAGTTTTAGTTTTTTCAATGCATGTGCATTCTGTATGTTTTGAAATCGTCAATTTCTTTATTCTGGCCTGTAGTGATCCAAGAGTTTTCGTCTGAAATGAGATAAGGAATATATAGAAATACATATCTAATAATGTATCGATCTCAGAAATGTATTATTCATTTGAAAGTTCTCAATATCGAAATTTCCACGTGTCATTGTGACGAAAATCTTATTGTTATTTCGAATTTTGTCAGATAGAGAATCGGCCAAAATTTTGAAGTCGATCATAATATTGAATTAATATGTCGGAATATTAATTACGAACTACAAGTATATTTTCTAATCTTAATCTTACTTCAATTTATTCAATTCACTTATTGAATATAGAAGTACGTCTGATTTGTTATTGATTGAAGTTTATTTTACTTTTGCAGTTTCTTTTCGAACGATAATAATGAGTATAGTATAGGTAATTTCATGATATAAAAATTTAAATCATTTTCAAATTATTCCATCGTGAAAAAAATAACCGACCTTACTTTAGAATAGATGAGTGAAACTGCTGAGTAGAATAGAATAAAATAATCTTCAAAGATTATTACTCCATTTCCTCAAGGAATGTCGAAATCAACGGAACGAAAGATTTCTTGCATTTCAGCAGTAATTACTCAATAATATCAGTTTTTGAAATTAACCTACCAATAAAATAAAATTTTCTTTTCATATTCCGATTGAGTTTTCTATAGTTCTGTTCTAACTATGATCACAAAATTTCGTATGAGGCTCTTTTTGATTATCTTGCATGTGTCCGCGAATTTTCATTTCGATCGATTTTCTTCTGTCTGAGATAATGCCCAGATTGCACACACACGTTCCATGGACGTTCATAGAAGCTACCGCCAGAATGTTCATATATTCAAAGAATATCCTCACAAGATACCTCATACATTCTGAGAACATTCTATGAACTATTAAATTAGAGAGGAACTCTGATTCTATACACGTTCTATGAACGTTCTCCCGGATATTCTAGAACGTCCTTGGAATGTTCTTGAGAATATTTCAGGGATGTTCTTGAGATTATTTCAGGGATATTCTAGAGAATATTTCAGGAATATTGCTGAGAATATTCCGGGCACGTAATAAAAATTGTACTTTCATTCTGAGGAGATTAGAATGAATTCTTAAATTCATTGATATGATTAATTCCTATAATGCACGCGGTAGGAATTAATAATTCCAATGAATGATTATAAATGCATGCAAATATCCTCAAAATGAAAGTACAATGTATATTCTCGGAATATTTCTAGGAGTGGGAACCTTCAATGATTGTCTGAAAAAACATATGTCATTGATGATGAACTACCGTTCTGTTTAAAATTAATGCTTTTTAATTTAAGATAAACTTAAATATTTTATCTCATATTGAATAATTAAAACGACAAATACCTATTTAAATTTTGTAATCATTCAAAAATCAACAGAAAGCTGATTACAAACAAGCCAAGTTTTTTTTACAAATATAATAATTATATTAAACGGCACTCTAAGCAACTTCATAATAATAAAATGCATTATTCAAGTCAACAGTTTATTTCGGAGTTAATAAAACAAAATATATATTTCTTGCTTTCTAAAAAACTCTTTAAACAATAAATTATTTTTTCCAACCAGGCTCTTTGTTTCAACATCACAGATTCTGAAAAAGAAGAGAAACTGATATATTACTAGGTCACCTTGAATAATTTAATGGTTTTCATAGTGTAAACCCTGATCAGAATGAAATACTAGGCGACAAACCATATATGTTAGACAGTAGAATAATATTGAGTTTGAATACATAACTGCAAATACTCGGGAGGGATCTGCCTCTTTGAAGATAACCAGAATGTGCTGAAAATTAATCATTATCTTTAACATCAACTCATTACAAACACTTCATTGATTACTAGTTGAACCTGTTCCAATTGCTGATGATTCTTTATCAATCATATTACTGTCATTATTTATCAAGCTTATGCACCTTTCTTGGTGGACCTTTCTATCAAAACTTGATTTTTTCTTCGACATAAGTAGGGTGATACAAACAATTTCGTTGAGACAAAATTAATGTATAATGCACAAACTCGAGCAGGAACATTAAAATCGATTTGAAATATATTCAATGTTAATGAGAACAATAGTTTTACAGTACTTACCAGTAAATCGGACCATTATTTGAAGGTCAAGAGGGCTATTTATCACCTTATAACAGACAGAGGTTCTAATATCAGATCAAATATAGGTACAGATACAGCACAAAGCACATCCATTTGCACAAGTTTCATGCGCGAAACTTCGGAAAGATAGCGTCTAAATTCATAAAACCGTAGACTCAATTTATGATTTATATTATTAATTATATTAAGTCTTAATACACTGTTATATTATATTAATTATATTGCACCTCAGATAAATTAATCTCTTTCATTGATCTGACTGATCTGAGGACAGATAAAGGTTATGTCTTTTGTTATGTTTACAGATAACAAAGGTTGTGACGTCACAGATGCCAAAGTTTCGAAAATTGTTTAATTAAATTTGACGTTCTTATTAATTTTTTTATGGTTTCACTTTATACGTAGCGATGAAGCATGTACCGGGCCGCTAGTAGATAGGAATATCATTTTTGAAACATGATCAGAACCTTAGGCCTTTGTCTAAGATCAGAACGTTTACTGAAGGAAATTCCTTGAATTAGTTGAATATTATAAAGATTAATGTTCAGACGTCGGATATCACATTCTCAGAGTATTCTATAATGTGGATCTATAATATGGATATCATTTTTTAAATGTGATCAGAACGTTTACTGAAGAAAATTCCCCGAATGCGTGGAACGTTCTATTTGAATATTCTAGAGATCAACATTCAGAAGATAGATATCACATTATCAGAATATTTTCTAAGGATATTCTGAGAATATTCTTCAAATAATGTTCTATGAATATCATTTTTGAAATGTGATCAGAACGTTTACTGAAGGACATTCTTCGAACATTCAAGAGGTTCTACGAATATGCGTAGAACGTTCTGTTTGAATATTCTAAAGTAGGAACGTTCAGAAGCTAGATATAACATTCTCAGAATGTTCGGTGCTATCTGGGTGGGGACCAACAATTTCGAATGACCATATTAATTTTTTGTGTGAATTTGACCGCTAACATACTTAACCTTGGCAATCAAGAACGAACTCTAAAAATTGCAAGTCTCTGGACATTACTTCCGAATTATCATGTTTACGGACGGACAACCACAAGGACAGAATTGAATTTAACCACAGATTCGTCATCAATCAGTGAAAAATTATCGTTTCAGACCATTTTCGGCTTAAAACCCGAAAATATTTTGGTGAAAACCCACCCGATACAGTAGAACGGGCGCTCAAAAATGACCACCGCTTGAAAATATCCAATATAAGTTGATCTTGTCAGAAATAAGAAAATAAAACGAGTAAAGTTATTCCATAGGTGTCCCCAATTCTAATGAATCCATACTTCCACTAGCGATTTTCAGTCGATTAATTGAACTAAGTAACTAGGTACATATATGTGTTTCAAAAACGACTGCCTGAAAACGCATTAAATATAATTGATAGGTAAATGTTAGTGGGATGAATCATACACGGTTGAAGATTCATGAACACATTTTTCAACACGTCATTTGGTTTTTGGTTGGTATCACATGTAATGTACCACCTTTACGTACAGCCGTAACTTGTTTTCCGAATGGTCTATGTACCTAGCCGTAATTGGAAATGCAGGTCACCATTTACCACATGTGGTAGTACATAGCGGCTCTTCGTATCAGTCGTCATGTACCCCGGTGGTACATAACATCGCGAACGTGTTTTAATCAATTGAGATCTTAAAATGTTTTTTTTTCGCCGACCTCCAAAGAAAAGGATATTTTAATGTGTACTAAATTTAGCATTGATGACCCATTTTAATGTTCAATTTATGCTATTTTAATATGCAATCATCATGGCAACGGTACACAAATTATTCATGAGCAATACGAGAAATGTCAAAACTTTACTGGAACATAAAAACATAGAAATTGTATTATGTCGAATGTATTTCAATGAAGAAATTATATACATATCATATCGAGGTCGTCGGAAAAATCTTGTAATCAACTCGGGTATTAATCTGGGGACTAATGGTCTGGAACCATTAACGCGTTTGCCCCGCTCACGCGTTGAAATATCTCACCGAATTACCGAATCTGAGAATGAAATCAACTGGAATTAAACTTTGCCCTTCCCCTTGCTACGCCCATGCACCAAGTGACAGAACAGGGCAGTACCTTTGACAGCAAATAACAAGAAGGATGGGTCATTTAAGGGGTCTCGGATCTCGGTATGGTCGTTTTCTTTCACAGCGTTATACGAACTGAATAGCTTTATGCTTCTTCTAGGTATTCTTTATTCAGTGATTTAAATAGCAAACGGATTCATCAATGAATAGAATAACACCAAAAGGTACTCAATTTTGAATTAGGGTTTTTCAGGAATAAACAAGTTTGTAATAGCTTCTGTCTGAATGATGTTGTTTGCCAAAGAAATCGGCATGGATGCATAAACCACACCGATAAGCATATAATGGAGTTCAAAAAATGATGAAGATAATATTCACAAACATCGACTGTAGGTTTTCAAGTGCTAACAAATCGAAACTATTCATTCGAAAGAAATTGAAAAAAAATTCGAATTTTGTATGCATTATTTTTGAGCGCTCGTTCTATTTAAACGAGTGCTCTATTGTTTTGCCCAAATCTCTGTAATTTTCGAATATTAAGCCGAAAATGATCTCAAACGATAGGGTTCGACTTCCTGATGACAAATCCGTGATCAAATTGAATTCTGTCCGTGGGGGGCCGTCTGTCTATCCGTTAGCACGATAACTTTCGAAGAGATTGTCCTGAAAACTTAAAATTTTCAGGGTGAGTTCGGTTTTCAACTGCCTCGGTTGATTTCGTTAACCAGCCAAATCATACAGGTGTTTCACAAAATATGGTCATTCAAAATTTTTGTTCCTCAATATCTCAATCAAAACGAAACCTATCGAAATGAAATGTTGCACCCACATGCAAGATGCTCATAATGAGCGACTCATGAAAAATTTTGTTGCCACAGTGTAACCAGAACCATAGAAAATTCAATTGAAATATTGAACAACAGAAATGTCATGTTTCCATGAAAAGAAATCCGATTCGAGTGAAATTTATTTTGAAATTAAAGGATGATATGCTGAAGGTTCATGATGAATTTTGTTGCCCTATCGTTTACAGAATCATAGAAAATTCAATTGGAATATTAAAAAAAAGAATCTCTATATTTTCATAACAGGATATCCGATTCGAGTGAAATTCATTTTGTGATCGAGACTAATACACTGAATGTTCATGCAAGATTTTAAGACGATCGCATCATCAGAACCATAGAATTTAATTTTTCTCAATTATTTATTTTTAACATATTTCAATTTTTGAACAATTTCCAGAATATGTTGTGCTAATATTATCCCTTCATATATTTGGTATCAATCTCAAGTCTGATATATGAACGAGCGCTCAAAAGCTCCTGCTCAAGACTTTGCTTGATTTTTGGAAATTTTTTTGCGTATTATGGCGATAGGAAGAAGTCCGACATTCTCATTATTATTGTGACCATTTTCATGGAGTAATCACTGTTTTTGTTCATCTGCCTTGCTTCATTAATTGGTCTGATATTTCCGGAGATTTTTATTGTTGAAATTACATGCCGTTTCTAATGAAGCGATGTATTGTGCTTTTTATTACACGTTCGGCAGTCAGAAGCAGAGTATTCTTGAATAGACGTTTGACGTTTTTTAATTTCATCGAATCTTGCCTCCGGTCTCTGAGAGTCTTTTAAATCAACCAATCAATGAAATACTCTTACTCCACCAAACCTAAGCTTTCGCCCATTCACCAATTAATCACCCTGCATAATGATTGTCTCTACAGAAGATGCATTTTGTTGTTAACTTGTTACCAAATGAACTTTTGATGACTTTAATTAGTTTGTCATCTAGCTTTTTCAAAGTTTTTATTAATCTTCAATTTATCAGACAGTTTTATAGAAATGTTCGTAGTGTAATATAAAATTCTCCAGTTATATTGGCAGTTCCGAATGTAACATTTCAAATGAATCATAATTATCCTTTTCTTATTTTCAAATCTCTCCTCCAGTAATTACCACGCTACAGAATAATTGATATCAGTGTTGCTGGCATTTTTTCTAGACTACTGTTCTGTTGTCGAGTAAAGCCGATAACAGGTAGTTTTATTAAAACTTAAACGCCCCCTACCTTTCCAGAAGGGGCGACTGAAACTAAACGGCCCATGATACTTAAACCCATGAAAACGGCCCAAATCAGTCAATTCAACCCAAGCCATCGACAAGTACGAGTCGACTAGTCCATAAATACAAATTACAAGTGAATAAAAAAATAGTCAACCTAGAAACAGAGTGCAAAATTGCGTTTACCTCACATTCGAAGAAATAGCCAGTGTGTACGTACATAAATCTTAGTGAAAAGTGATTGGTGCGAATATCATTTGAACAAGATGGTAGAAATCACGGAGAAGATTCGTGAGAATAAAGGAAAAGGAGGTAGATATCGAAGGAGAGAAAAGAACGAAAATAAAACAGTGATCCATGAACGTGAATTAGTATTCAAAGAATATGGTCAAGAATATGCTGAAGTCACTAAGATGTTAGGAAATTGTCGATTAGAAGCTATGTGCATTGATGGAAAGAGAAGGTTGTGCATTATCCGTGGAAAACTTCGTAATAAGGTATGGATAAAAGAAGGTGACTTTATATTAATTGGGCTTCGTGACTACCAAGATGCAAAGGCTGACGTTATTCTGAAATATTCCAATGATGAAGCAAGAGATCTGAAAATTTATGGAGAATTACCAGAATGGGTTGAAATCAATGACAATGTTACTTTCCTTAATGAAGGTTCGGCTGACATAGACATAGAATTCAGTGTCAGTGATGAAATTAGTGTACCCAGTGTTTCATTGTGATGACAAACGTGTAGCTGTAACTAATTATCATTTCTCATTATTGAGTTTGTAAATATTATTTCAAATCGAAAAACATAATTTCTTTTTCTATATTATTCATCCAGAAAAAATGATGTACCTCTTATATTTTTCATTCATTTGGGTGAGGTTGTTATTTATAAATATGGATTTCGATAGATTTTAATTGTTGTAATAAATGGCAAAACTAAAAGAATGTTTTAGTGTGTTCTTCAACAACCCTAATGAACATTTCCATCAACAGAAAATCTGATGCTTAGTGCACATTTATTACCCCTCAAAGTCACACAAAGAATAAATCACCAGCAACATGGAAACAGAGTAAGTTCATTCCTTATCGATCCTTTCAGACCGATAGCAAATCTATCATCCTATTGATCTATTTTCTTTTTCAGTAGTTACATCTCAATGATTCAGATGGTCTATTTCAGCATTATTTCATCAGAAATAAATATTTTTTTCAATACCTTTCGGACAGGTTATGTCCAAGCGTACCTTACATCCATTCAAAAGATTCTTGAAGCATTTTTCAGACGACAGGTCTCGTTTACGGTTGTGTATCGATACCTAAACTCCATGAAAATGGTCACAATAATAATGAGAATGTCGGACTTCTTCCTATCGCCATAATACGAAAAAATTTCCACAAATCAAGCAAAGTCTTGAGCAGAAGCTTTTGAGCGCTCGTTCATTGGTGGAACAATAAGACTCTTATCTCGAAATTTTATATGAGACTTGAGATTGATTCCAAATATATGAATGGATAATATTAGCACAACATATTCTGGAAATTGTTCAAAAATTGAAATATGTTAAAAATAAATAAGTGAAAAAAATTAAATTCAATGGTTCTGATGATGCGATCGTCTTAAAATCTTGCATGAACATTCAGTGTATTAGTCTCGAATCACAAAATGAATTTCACTCGAATCGGATATCCTGTTATGAAAATATAGAGATTCTTTTTTTTAATATTCCAATTGAATTTTCTATGATTCTGTAAACGATATGGCAACAAAATTCCTCATAAACCTTCAGCATATCATCCTTTATTCTCAAAATAAATTTCACTCGAATCGGATATCTTTTCATGAAAACATGACATTTCTGTTGTTCAATATTTCAATTGAATTTTCTATGGTTCTGGTTACAGTGTGGCAACGCAATTTTTCATGAGGCGCTCATTATGAACATCTTGCATGTGGGTGCAACATTTCATTTCGTTAGGTTTCGTTTTGATTGAGATATTGAGGAACAAAAATTTTGAATGACCATATTTTGTGGAACACCTGTATGATTTGGCTGGTTAACGAAATCAACCGAGGTAGTTGAAAACCGAACTCACCCTGAAAATTTCAAGTTTTCAGGACAAACTCTTCAAAAGTTATCGTGCTAACGGATGGACAGACGGCCCCCCACGGACCGAATTCAATTTGATCACGGATTTGTCATCCGGAAGTAGAACCCTATCGTTTGAGATCATTTTCGGCTGAATATTCGAAAATTACAGATTTGGGCAAAACAATAGAGCACTCGTTTAAATAGAACGAGCGCTCAAAAATAATGCATACAAAATTCGAATTTTTTTTTAATTTCCTTCGAATGAATAGTTTCGATTTGTTAGCATTTGAAAACCTACAGTCGATGTTTGTGAATATTATCTTCATCATTTTTTGAACTCCATTACCTATATGCTTATCGGTGTAGTTTATGCATCAACGCCGATTTCTTTGGCAAACAACATCATTCAGACAGAAGCTATTAAAAACTTGTTTATTCCTGAAAAACCCTAATTCAAAATTGAGTATCTTTTGGTGTTATTCTATTCATTGATAAATCCCTTTGCTATTCAAATCACTTATACGGTATTTGTTTTGAGAGTTTCGTGCGCCTGAGCTGTTCCAGAGCTCCGTGCTCCTGAGTTGCGCCAATTCTTGTTACTGTTCGATTTGAACCCGTGTTTTTTGACAGTTGGTAAATAAATAAAGAAGTATAAATACAAGCAGGTTAGAAAGATTGTTATTCGTCAAAGTAATTTCAATTTGCCATTTTGAGAAGTAACCGTCTTATATTATTGAAATATCTTCAATCCGTGTTGAGTGTGATAATGTCTAGTTCTGAAGAAGAGCATATAATCAGGGTAAGATTGAAAATTATCAAATTTTAAATTACTTTCAAAAGTATACATTACATTTTCTCTTCTAGTCTTTGATGGAAGGACCTGTTGAAGATTATTCTTTTGAGTCAGTTTCGTCTGGAAGTTCCCGTTTTTTTCCGAAGCTGAAGAGCAGGAGCTCAGGAGAAACGTGCAAAAATTGAAAATTTCGTTGAAAAAACAGGGAAAGATTACGATGACAGAGATTTCCGATTTCATTTTCGAATGTCTCGAAATATTGTTCATGAAATCATAAGTAAGTATGCAAAATATTCATTTATAATTTGTCGTTGCTATTCATTAGTTCATGCTTGAAGATCTTTTATATTATGACATTTTGGGGGTGAAAGTATATAGGCAGGGAGTCTTAGTAGGGCCTATTAACATTTTCCAATTGTATGCTCTTTATGTATGATTTGTGCTCGCAATATTTAAAAGCTAGGCCTTAATGATTTTTATCGACACATTTGCACTAAACAACAAGATGTTCCCAAGATAATGATTTTAAATTTTATCAAACATTAATTATATCTATCCGTAACTATCCCTTTATCACATCATGAAGATAAGTTCTCAGATTTTCCAATGAATTTATTTAGCATTAAATATATAAATTTATTCTACTATCCTATAAGTGGAGTTGTGAAAAACAACTTAAGTGGACTCAGCGTTTACTATTACGATTATACTCAATTTAGTTATAACAAATAGCCTATTCGTTTTAAGAGCTTTGTACTCCAGAGCTGTTCCAGTGCTTGTGCGCACCAATGGCAACTTCTATTTCGAGCTTTTCAGTTGCTCAGGAGCTAAATTGAGTATATTCATAATAGTAAACGTTGAGTTTTGTGCTCCTGAGCAACTCAAAAGCTCGAAATACAAGTTGCCATTGGTTGCGCACAAGCACTGGAACAGCTCAGGAGTACCAAACTCTCCAAAAGGAATGCTATAAAATACAACAGTTATTTTAATTTTCAGGCACATATGAGAAATCATCCTTCTATGTCAATTACCTCTCTGGAAGGCCCACGGTCACAGCGGAAAGGCCGTCCTACTTTCTATATGGTACCTGACCATAGAATCAGGGAATCTCAGACAGATTTGGAGTGAGTGTCAGTACTGCCCACAATTTTAAGGAATTTTTTGGAGTTTCTGGTGTCAATGACTTCCAAATACATCGTTTGGCCAGTCAAAATGAAAAAAAAAAGAACCAATCGAATGCTTTCGGTAGAAATAATGGAATTCCTGGTGCAATTGGTGCGATTGATGGAAGTCACACATCGAAATTCCCAAGCCAAAAGATGACCAGGATTCATATGTTAACCGTAAGGCTATCATAGCCTGCTGTTACAAGGCGTTGTGGACAGCAATAAAAATTTATTGACGTGTTTTGTGGCGAGCCTGGTCGCTGCATGATGCTCGTCTTCTGAGAAGATCGGCATTATATGCAAAAATTGCGGAAGACCCTTCATTTATTGGAGATTATTTCCTATTGGGGGATTCAGCCTATCCTAATATGGATTGGATAGTTACCCCCCATTTTCAGACACTGGATTTCTTTCAGAAGAACAAAAGGTTTTCAACAAAAGATTATCTTCCAAGCGAGTGATTGTTGAAAACGCTTTTGGCCTTCTGAAGGGACGTTTTCGTAGGCTCAAAGGTTTGGACAACCTTGACCTCATGTTATCCGCCAAAATAATTTGGGATCATGCATTTTGCATAATATATGTTTAGATGATGATCTCAATATATTTAATGGTAATGAGGAAACGGATGACAATCAGCCTCAGAATGAGCCTATAACCAGTGTTCTGGAAGTGGTGACGAAGGAAATAATACTAACAGACAACACAAGTCTTTAGAAAAATGTTTAATTTGTAAAATGTTTTAGTTTATAATAAAAACAATTAAAAATATATTTGTATATTCAGTCTTCGAATCCTCACTGCAACAAATAATAAAAACTATCTAACATTCTATACAAAAATAAGGCCACCCTTTCACTACATATATAAAAAACATGCTCAAGCGGTTATTGTTGAGTTATCACAAAAAAATATTTAGCACAGCATAAGATACATACAAAAGCAGAACAATAAATAAAAAATTACATAAAATATCACAAAAAAATACTGGTTTCCCTAAATATAAAAAATTAACAACTGTTCAACTACAACTATATATACAAAAAAATACAAGCAACTATAAAAAACATGCAAACGTATAGCCTATTCGTTTTGAGGTATTTCGTGCTCCTGAGTAACTCAAAACCTCGAAATAAGGCTTACCATTGGTTGCGCACAAGCACTGGAACAGCTCAGGAGCTTGAAACTCTTCAAAACAAATACTGTAATAAGCACTATAAACACCCTTGCAAAACCTCAATATAAAAAAACAAACGCATTCAAGGCCACTCATTTAAAAAATAAAAAAACAACAATCCAAACATTTTAAAGCAACACAAAACAAAAAAAAATACATGAAACAGCAAGCATACCAAGGCACCAAGTATTAAAAAAAGAAAAAAACAACAGCAAACACCTTAAACCTTTTCCTGTTAGTAAGCAAACAGTATATACAGTGGAACTTCCCTATAACGAAAGCGCTAAATACGCAAAAAAAAATCGTTTCTATAGTCAATAATTTAGTATGTATGTTCTTTGAATATTTTGTTATATAGAGAATTAACTTCGTTCTAAAAGGTGTTTTTAACATGGCATTTGGAATCGAGGTGCAATGTCTTGTACGAAATTGGTTATATAGACATTTGTTATAGGGAAGTTCCACTGTATTAACAAGAGCAGTTTTAATATCCTTTCCTCGCCAAATACCTTTCAAATAATTCACACTTCGTTCTTTCAATAGCGTTTCTCTCTTTAATAAGGGCCACCATCTCTTTATGCTTCACGTCTCTATCCTCCAATTCCTTCTTTTTCAATTCGATATATTCGACTTTCAACTCTTGATGGCTCAGTTTTTTCTTGGTGGATGGAGTTCGGGGGATTTCAGGACTGGACGGAGCTCTATCAAGGACCGGAAGATTTTCATCAACTGTTGGAATATTTTGATCTAGATTACCTTCATTCAATTCATGCAAGTAATCTAGATCATTATTTTCTACAGGCCTTGCAATCATTTCAAGGCTACTGATGGAATGGCCGCAGCTGTTTTTGGGCTTTTTCCCAACTATTTCATCAATAGCCTCGAAAAACAAAAACCTTGAAGGTCCTTGACCGGTCTTATTTTTCAGGTCCTTGGTCCTGTTGTAGCTCCGTAACAGGCCTTTCCACTTTATGCCGACACTTTTAGCGTCCACTGTGAAACCTGCACTAATAAGGTCATTGGCAATATGCTCAAAAACGAATTTCCTTTTCCTAGGATCATTGAAATCGTTTATGTATAATGCCATTGAATTTATTAGGCAAATAGTTTGCTCATAACTCCACACTGAACAAAACCTCCTTGATGTTAAAGGATCATTTTCTGAATCCTCTAATTCAAATAAGTTCCGATCAGGTGTATTTACGAGATTATTCACAAGTGGACTTGCTAAATTTTTATCGGTTCCAGAAGTGGAAGGCCTGTTATTCGCCATTTTAGCCTCCATCAAGAGCTGATCAAAATATTCGGAATCTGAAATCAAGTTAAAATAATGTCGGAAGATAATATATGAATTTCTTTTAGTACCTCGGCTTGCTCTCTCGTACTGCTCCTTGCTAACTGTAATTTTATATGAGATATTTGTTTGCTCATCGGTAATGGTTACCAAAATTCTGTCCATTGTTAATAATTATTAATAATAATTTGAAAATTATCAGAATCACACTAGACGCTAACCTTACTGCTAATATGGCGACTGGCGAAATCAAAAGACGGATATGAAAGTGACAGCACCGATGTAAACAAAAATCATATGATATTTGAGTAACTCAGGAGCACCGTGCTCCAAACAAAACGAACACTCGCAACCCGTATTTCGAGCTCTTGAGTTACTCAGGAGCACGAAATATCTCAAAACGAATAGCCCTTAATTAAGAATACCTAGAAGAAGCATAAGGTAAATGTACCAATTCGACAGTGCCCCAATTATCGACACTTTTCATTTCTTTTCCATATATTAAGGTTTCGGGACCAGCCATAGAATTATTTTCTTCCGCGAATATGTAACTTATAGTTTTCTCACATATCTGAATATTATCCCGATTTTTTCTGAGTATCCTCAGTGCAAAAGGTGCCCTCATTCAGTTGAGTTTCAGCCTCAACCGAGTTTACAGCCTATTTGTTACCAATTCAGTAAGAAAAGTCTCCTCATCATATCCAAGCAAACTAGCAAGATTCAAGTGATATGAGTTTTTTTTGTACATTAAAACACTTTCATATGGTTTGATGATTTCAGTTTCATCAATGAAATAAATTTTTCTGTGATATTTTCATTAGAAAAAGGGTGTCGATAATAGGTACATCTAAAACACGACCATCCCCATTCATCGACACAAGTGTCGGTAATTGGGTAAAGTGGGTGTGTTATTTGAAATACTTCCTGGAGCTTATATACTTCTTTTTTCGGAACAAAAGTAACTTTATTGTATGCGATTCAATAATTATTAATTATGTACCAATTATCGACATAATGATTTCCTTCAAATTTTCCAATTAGAAAATGAAATATTTCAATGTCGATAATAGGTTCAATTCTATGTCGAATAATGGTTAATTTTTGCCGGTCATAGGATAGCTCGACATGACTTTTCAATGTATTTTTTTGTGGATTGGTGAGCCCTGTCAACAATTTTTTTTCAACATTTTGACCGAGAATGATCAGAGTTTAAGTCCATACAACCGACACCAAATGTTGATCAACTCTTATGATATTATTTCATACTTTTTCGCAGATGTCGATGACGAGTGCATTACATTATCGATTATTGGTTTCGTTAATTTTTCAGTCTATTTCGAATAATAAAATGTTACGAATGTGAAAAACTTAATGCCTGCTCTAAGAACTTCCAAACATTCGATGTTCCGAGAACCCCACTATGAAGGCAGATAGGTCCTGAGACTGTTTTTTCCAAAGAGAAGTATAACTATTGATGGTGAAATGGATGTTTCACGTCGCCGAAATGTGGATCTTTCATGACTAAAGCTACTCCGTCAAGAAATAGGTCAAAATCCACTAAGAAACTGCCAAATTTAACGACTCTGACTTGAAATTTTTAAACTCTTCTCAATTTTCAAAGAACACTTTGAATGAGTTCGGACAACACCAAATTTTAAAACGCAATAGTCAATTTTAAAATATAAAACGAAATTTTTTCTCTTGAATTTTGATAACCGTCTCTCGGTAACGAAGCCGTTTCGGACCATGTTTGTAAAAACTTTTCTTCTTAAAATCAGTTGAGAAGTCCCCTTTGGCATTTGGTAACGTTATTCTGGAACACCTGTATGTGGTATTTTATCAGATATCACGATGTCATTCATTGAATTTATCGATACGATTAAATATTTATTCTTCTCTTCCATACAACTCTTGATTCTTGTTGATTTCACAGTGTCGATAATTGGTCCTCATGTATGTCGATAATTGGTAATTTCAATTCCAGAGCTGTCGATAATTGGGCACTACTCTGACCTCCAACGTGATTTGTATTTTTTTTTAAATATCGAAACTTCTTGTTCACGATTTCGTGTTAGTTTTGAAAAGCTAAAGGTACAATGAGTTCAAAACTGGCTTTTATGTGTGAAGAAGTATTTGATGACTATCCGAAAAACATTGTACATTCCAAAGTTTCCACTATAGTGTCGATAATTGGTACATTTACCTTAAAGCTATTTAGTTCGTATAACGTTGTGAAAGAAAACGACCATACCGAGATCCGAGACCCCTTAAATGACTCATCCTTCTTGTACTGTCAAAGGTACTGCCCTGTTTTGTCACTTGGTGCAAAGGCGTAGCAAGGGAAAGGGCAAAGTTTACTTCCAGTTTATTTCATTCAGATTCGGTAATTCGGTAAGATATTTTAACGCGTGAGCGGAGCAAACGCGTTAATGGTTCCAGACCATTAGTACCCAGATTAATACCCGAGTTGATTACAAGATTTTTCCGACGACCTCGATATGAATTGTATATAATTTCTTCATTGAAATACATTCGACATAATACAATTTCTATGTTTTTATGTTCCAGTAGAGTTTTGACATCTCTCGTATTGCTCATGAATACTTTGTGTACCGTTGCCATGAGGATTGCACATTAAAATAGCATAAATTGAACATTAAAATGGTCATCAATGCTAAATTTTATACACATTAAAATATCCTTTTCTTCGGAGGTCGGCGACAAAAAAACATTTTAACATCTCAATTGATTAAAACACGTTCGCGATGTTATGTATAGTCCGTTCACGAAAGGTTGAGCCGTCGGTTGGCCATGATAATTTGACATATTCCACTGTGTATATTAAATTTTAGGTTATGATGTTTATTTTTTTTCTGTCAGATTGATACGCAATGTTGTCAATATTGCATAGAGTTGTCTGATAACTCGCAAGCTCGTCGGAAGAGGCCGGGTACATTCGGCAACATTGATATTTTTTTACGTAATGACAGCAAATACTGACAACTTCAGATAATAAAGAAACGCCTACTATGTGCTCAACCTTTCGTGAACGGAGTATACCACCGGGGTACATGACGACTGATACGAAGAGCCGCTATGTACTACCACATGTGGTAAATGGTGACCTGCATTTCCAATTACGGCTAGGTACATAGACCATTCGGAAAACAAGTAACGGCTGTACGTAAAGTTGGTACATTACATGTGATACCAACCAAATACCAAATGACGTGTTGAAAAATGTGTTCATGAATCTTCAACCGTATATATTTCATCCCACTAACATTTACTATCAATTATATTCAATGCTTTTTCAGACAGTTGCTTTTGAAACATATATATATAATTTTGTTTTTATGGAGAAAAACCTTATTTTAAAGAATCAACTTATTAAGTGAAGGCAAAGCGTACAATGTCTCGATACTTAATCTCCTCGAGAGGCATTCACAATCATTTTTATAATCATATTGTCTAAAGTCAGCAGAAAAGTGAGAGTTGCAATTATGCACGTTATAACATAGGTATATGAATTAGAAAAGCTCTAATAAGATTATCTTGGCTGAAGGAATCCAGGGTTGGCATTACATAATTCCTCCCCATTTTGGTTAAAGGTATCACCTATGGGTGTAGCTTTATTTTTACATAAATTATTTTTGGATAAAGCAAGCTTCTATGGATTCAGTTTCGGTATGTCTTTCTGATTGACTATTCTGATCACTGGATGATAATATCTCTGATAATCCTCTTTTGAGAGCGGGTGTTTCACTTGCATGAGGTATCAGTGAAGGTGGAATGTGATCCTGTTTTTCATTTGTTGAGCTTTGTGTTATTGGTTGGGTATTATTTGGTTGTTCTGGTTGTGGGTTTGGACAGTTTGATGCTATATGGCCAGTTTGTCGACATATGAAGCATTCCATCTTGTCGGTAGATAGAAATATCCTATGTCATTGCCGTCGTATTGAATGAGTGTTGACGTTTGTAACTCCAAATTTTCACTTGGGGGAAAGATGTAAACCTGTCTTCGGAAGCTGAGGATATGTGAATACTCTTCTCCAAAAATTCCGGCTTTAAGGAATGAAACGGGGGAGTCAAGTTTAAGTCCAAGATTTTGTATAACTTCGGTGACTATTTCATGGGGAATACACGGTGAGATATTCGAGATTACTATTCTTCTGGTTGGAGAGACTAGTCTTCTAATATTTAGGTTTAAATCTCCAATAAAAACAGTTGGATTGGTTTTAATTAGCTGATCGACAGAAGCCAGATAGATGCATATTCTGTTGTTCGAAATTCTTGAGATTTGTGAAAACGATTTCACCCGTTCAAGTAAAACAGGCGCTGAAATTACCACCGATTGAAAATATCCAAAATAAGTTGATCTTGTCAGAAATAAGAAGATAGAAGGAGTTATGTTATTCCATATGTGTCCTCAATTCTAACAATAAATCCATATTTAACTTCCACTAGCGATAACCAGTCGTTTCATTCAAATGACTACCCACCTGTGTTTTAAAAACAACTGTCTGAAACGCATTAAATATATTGATAGGTAGATGTCAGTGGAATGAATCGCACACGGTTCAAGATTCACGAACACATTTTCCAACATGCCATTTGGTTTTTGGTTAGTACCACATGTAATGTACCACCTTTACGAACAGCCGTAGCTTGTTTTCCGAATGGTCTATGTACCTAGCCGTTATTGGAGATGCAGGTGCCATCAGTCGTATGTACCACCGGTGGTACATAACATCGCGTAACCGTAGACAAAGTATTCATAAGGAATACGAGAAATGTCAAAACTCTACTGAAACAAAAAAACTCAGAAATAGTATTATGTCAAATGTATATCTTGTGCAAATGAGAATATATTTCAATAAATAATTTATACACAATTCATATTGAGGTCGTCGCGACAATCTTGTAATCAACTGTAGTATTAATCTGGCGACTAATGGTCTCGAACCATTAACGCGTTTGCTCAGCTAACGCGTTTAAATATCTTGACCAGTAGTCGCTGTCTTTAATAACCTTCTTGATTAAATAACTATTAATGTCTCATGAATATATTAATCAATCAATTTTGTTGTCATAATGTAACCAGAACCATAGAAAATTAATTTAAAATATTGATAAACAGAATGTCATGTGTCCATGAAATGATATCCGATTCGAATGAAATTTATTTTGAGACTAGCTTTTACCTGCGACTTCGTCCGCATAAGTTTTTTTGTTTTCTTCTCCGGCTGTAAGTCCCCCTGCAACAATGTCCCACTATCGTATTCCAGTCCTCAACTTCACATCCAAATCATTTCAGGAGCTATGACGTCATGCGCTTCTTGACACGATCACACTAGATTTCCGCGGGAATGAAGTATTTTCCCGCCGTAAAAAAGTAGCCTGTGTTCAGACTTTAAGGCGTGAATGAGATAAACTTTTAAAACAAACGATTAAGAATCACTAACTTAATTAGTTTTCTGCCTACTGCCTACGCCTTAGTACGATAGCATGAATATTAATAGCCCATATCCTTTCTCTAGGTTACTATCTATCATCTAACTAAATTTCATCAAAATCCGTTCAGGCCGTTTAGGCATGATAGAGCAAAACTCCAAGCAAAAACCATAAAAAAAATCACTAACTCAATTCAGTTTTCTGCCTACTTCCTATTCCCTACCCCTAAGTACGATGCCATGATCATTTTGATCTTATATCCGTTATAAGGTAACCATCTATTACCTTACTAAATTTCATCAAAATCTGTTCAGCACCGTTTAGACGTGAAAGAGCAAAAGTCCCAACAAAAACGACTAAAAATCACTAACTCAATTTAGTTATTTTGCCTACTGCCTACCCCCTAAGAACGATGGCGTGATTATTTATAGCCTATGACCATTTCTAGGTTATCATCTATCACAATACCAATTTTCATCAAATGCGTTCAGCCGTTTAGGCATGATAGAGCAAAACTCCCAGCAAAAACCATAAAAAAAATCACTAACTCAATTGAGTTTTCTGCCTACTTCCTACCCCCTAAGTACGATGACGTGATCATTTTGATCTTATTTCCGTTTTTAGGTAACCATCTATTACCTTAGAAAATTTCATCAAAATCTGTTCAGCCGTTTAGACATGAAAGAGCAAAAGTCCCAACAAAAACGACTAAAAATCACTAACTCAATTTAGTTATCTGCCTACTGCCTACACCCTAAGAATGATGGCGTGATTATTTATAGCCTATGACCATTTCTAGGTTATCATCTATCACCATACAAAATTTCATCCAAATGCGTTCAGCCGTTTAGGCGTGAAAGAGTAACAGACAGACAGACAGAGTTACTTTCGCATTTATAATAATAGTAGGATGGATGACCATTTCTAGGTTCTCATCTATCACCATACCAAATTTCATCAAAATCCGTTCAGCCCGTTTAGGCATGATAGAGCTAAACTCCCAGCAAAAACCATAAAAAAAAATCACTAACTCATTAAGTTTTCTGCCTACTTCCTACCCCCTAAGTACGATGACGTGATCATTTTGATCTATATCCGTTTTTAGGTAACCATCTATTACCTTACTAAATTTCATCAAATCTGTTCAGCCGTTTAGACGTGAAAGAGCAAAAGTCCCAACAAACACGACTAAAAATCACTAACTCAATTTAGTTATTTGCCTACTGCCTACCCCCTAAGAACGATGGCGTGATTATTTATAGCCTATGACCATTTCTAGGTTATCATCTATCACAATACCAAATTTCATCAAAATGCGTTCAGCCGTTTAGGCATGATAGAGCAAAACTCCCAGCAAAAACCATAAAAAAAATCACTAACTCAATTGAGTTTTCTGCCTACTTCGTACCCCCTAAGTACGATGACGTGATCATTTTGATCTTATTTCCGTTTTTAGGTACCATCTATTACCTTACAAAATTTCATCATCAAATCTGTTCAGCCGTTTAGACATGAAAGAGCAAAATTCCCACAAAAACGACTAAAAATCACTAACTCAATTTAGTTATCTGCCTACTGCCTACACCCTGAGAATGATGGCGTGATTATTTATAGCCTATGACCATTTCTAGGTTATCATCTATCACCATACCAAATTTCATCCAAATGCGTTTCAGCCGTTTAGGCGTGGAAGAGTAACAGACAGACAGACAGATTTACTTTCGCATTTATAATATTAGTATGGATGACCATTCTAGGTTATCATCTATCACCATACCAAATTTCATCAAAATCCGTTCAGCCGTTTAGGCATGATAGAGCAAAACTCCCAGCAAAACCAAAAAAAAATTCACTAACTCAATAAGTTTTCTGCCTACTTCCTACCCCCTAAGTACGATGACGTGATCATTTTGATCTTGTATCCGTTTTTAGGTAACCATCTATTACCTTACTAAATTTCATCAAAATCTGTTCAGCCGTTTAGACATGAAAGAGCAAAAGTCCCAACAAAAACGACTAAAAATCACTAACTCAATTTAGTTATCTGCCTACTGCCTACACCCTAAGAATGATGGCGTGATTATTATAGCCTATGACCATTTCTAGGTTATCATCTATCACCATAACAAATTTCATCAAAATGCGTTCAGCCGTTTAGGCGTGAAAGAGTAACAGACAGACAGACAGAGTTACTTTCGCATTTATAATATAAGTATGGATGACCATTTCTAGGTTATCATCTATCACCATACCAAATTTCATCAAAATCCGTTCAGCCGTTTAGGCATGATAGAGCTAAACTCCAGCAAAAACCATAAAAATAAATCACTAACTCAATTAAGTTTTCTGCCTACTTCCTACCCCCTAAGTACGATGACGTGATCATTTTGATCTTATATCCGTTTTTAGGTAACCATCTATTACCTTACTAAATTTCATCAAAATCTGTTCAGCCGTTTAGACGTGAAAGAGCAAAAGTCCCAACAAACACGACTAAAAATCACTAACTCAATTTAGTTATTTGCCTACTGCCTACCCCCTAAGAACGATGGCGTGATTATTTATAGCCTATGACCATTTCTAGGTTATCATCTATCACAATACCAAATTTCATCAAAATGCGTTCAGCCGTTTAGGCATGATAGAGCAAAACTCCCAGCAAAAACCATAAAAAAAATCACTAACTCAATTGAGTTTTCTGCCTACTTCCTACCCCCTAAGTACGATGACGTGATCATTTTGATCTTATTTCCGTTTTTAGGTAACCATCTATTACCTTAGAAAATTTCATCAAAATCTGTTCAGCCGTTTAGACATGAGAGAGCAAAAGTCCCAACAAAAACGACTAAAAATCACTAACTCAATTTAGTTATCTGCCTACTGCCTACACCCTAAGAATGATGGCGTGATTATTTATAGCCTATGACCATTTCTAGGTTATCATCTATCACCATACCAATTTCATCCAAATGCGTTCAGCCGTTTAGGCGTGAAAGAGTAACAGACAGACAGACAGAGTTACTTTTGCATTTATAATATTAGTATGGATGACCATTTCTAGGTTATCATCTATCACCATACCAATTTCATCAAAATCCGTTCAGCCGTTTAGGCATGATAGAGCAAAACTCCCAGCAAAAACCATAAAAAAAATCACTAACTCAATTAAGTTTTCTGCCTACTTCCTACCCCCTAAGTACGATGACGTGATCATTTTGATCTTATATCCGTTTTTAGGTAACCATCTATTACCTTACAAAATTTCATCAAAATCTGTTCAGCCGTTTAGACGTGAAAGAGCAAAAGTCCCAACAAACACGACTAAAAATCACTAACTCAATTTAGTTATCTGCCTACTGCCTACACCCTAAGAACGATGGCGTGATTATTTATAGCCTATGACCATTTATAGGTTATCATCTATCACCATACCAAATTTCATCAAAATGCGTTCAGCCTTTGGGCGTGAAAGAGTAACAGACAGACAGAGAGAGTTACTTTCGCATTTATAATATTAGTATGGATTAAAGGATGATATACTGAAGGTTCATGCGAAATTTTGTGGCCATATTGTTAACAAAACCATAAAAATTCAATTGTAATATTGAACAGAAGAATCTATATTTTCATAACAGGATATGTGTTTCGAGTGAAATTTATTTTTTGAGACTAATACACTGTTCATGCGAGATTTCAAGACAATCGCATCATCAGAACCATAGAATTTAATTTTGTTTCAATTATTTATCATAAAAATATTTCAATTTTTGAATAATTTCTAGAATATTATGTTGTGCTAATATTATCCATTTCTATATTTAGTATCAATCTCAAGTCTCATAAAAAATTTTGACATGATAGTCTTATTGCTCCACCAATGAACGAGCGCTCAAAATCTCCTGCTCAAGGCTTTGCTTAATTTTGGACCTCCTTTCGCGTAGTATGGCGATAGGAAGAAGTCCGATATTTTGATTATTATTGTGAACATTTCATGGAGTAATCACTGTTTTTGTTAATCTGCTCAGCTTCGACAGTTGGTCTGATATTTTCGGAGTTTTTATTGCTAAAATTACATGCCGTTTCTAATGAAGCGATGTATTGTGCTTTTTTTTTACACGTTCGGCAGTCAGAAGCAGAGTATATTCGAATAGAGGTATGACGTTATTTAATTTCATCGAATCTTGCCTCCGGCCACAGAGAGTTTTCTTTAAATCAAACCATAAATAAAATACTCTGTATCTTGGTTATCGTAACTCACCTCAGCGTTCTCTACCAACCCTTAGCTTCCGCCCATTTACCATTGAATCACCCTGCATAATGTTTGTCTTTACAGAAGATGTATTTTGTTGTTATCTTGTTACCAAATGAACTTCAGGTGACTTTAAGTAGTTGGTCATCTGGCTTTTTCAAAGTTTTAAATTATAAGACAGTTGTCTAGAAATATTCCTAGTGCAATATAAAATTCTTCCGTTATATTGGCAGCTCCAAATATAACATTTCAAATGCCTCATAATTATCCTTTTCTCATTTTCAAATCTCTCCTCTAGTAATTACCACGCTACTACTGTTCATTTATCGAGTAAAGCCAATAACCGGTAGTTTTAATGATACTGAAACGCCCCCTCCCTTTCCAGAAAGGGCGTCTGTAACTGAACCGACCATGATACTTAAACCCATGGAAACGGCCCAAGCCAGTCAATTCAACCCAAACCATCGACAAGTACAAGTCAACTAGTCGATAAATACAAATTACGAGTGAATAAAAAAATAGTCAACTTAAAAACAGAGTGCAAAATTGTGTTCACCTCACATTCGAAAAATAGCCAGTGTGTAAGTACATAACTCTGAGTGAATAGTGATTGGAGCGAATATCATTTGAACAAGATGGTAGAAATCACGGAAAAGATTCGTGAGAATAAAGGAAAAGGAGGTAGATACAGAAGGAAAGACAAGAACGAAAATAAAACAGTTATCCATAAACGTGAGTTAGTTTTCAAAGAAAATGGTCAAGATTATGCTGAAGTTACTAAGATGTTAGGAAATTGTCGATTAGAAGCTATGTGCATCGATGGAAAAAGAAGGTTGTGCATTATCCGTGGAAAACTTCGTAATAAAGTATGGATAAAAGAAGGTGACTTTATATTAATTGGGCTTCGTGACTACCAAGATGCAAAGGCTGACGTTATACTGAAATATTCCAATGATGAAGCGAGAGATCTGAAAATTTATGGAGAATTACCAGAATGGGTTGAGATCAATAAGAATGTTTCTTTCATTGATGAAGGTTCGGATGACTTAAAAATAGAATTCAGTGACAGTGATGCAATTAGTGTACCTTGTGATTCATTGTGATGACAAAAGTGTAGCTGTAAATAATTATCATTTCTCATTATTGATTTTGTAAATATTATTTCAATTTGAAAAGTATAATTTTTCATTCTATATAATTCTTCCAAAAAAGAATGATGTACCTTTGAAATTTTTCGTTTATTAGGGTGAGTTTGTTATTTATAAATAAGGATTTGGATTTTAATTGTTGTAATAAATGTCGTAACAAAAAAATGTTTTAGTGTGTTCTTTACAACCTTGATAAACATTTCACAACATTTCCATCGACAAAAAATCTGTTGCTCAGTGCACAGTTATTAGCCAGCAGAATCACACAAGAAAGAAATCACCAGCAACATGGAAACACAGTAGGTTCATTCCTTATCGTTTTTTCAAAACGATAGCAAATCTAACATTCATATTGCTCTATTTTTATCTTCAGTAGTTATATCTCAATGATTTAGCTATTTCAGCATTATTTCATCAAATAGATATATTTTTTTCTATACCTTTTAGCCAGATTATGTCCAAGCGAACCTTACTTCCATTCAAAAGATTCTTGAAGCATTTTCCAGACAATAGGTCTCGTTTACGGTTGTCTATCAGATACCTAAACCCTAATTAATCACTAAGTATCACCTGAGTTTTTTTTTTGTGAACTCTTCCATAAGTGTGTTGATGGCAATATGGTTTGAATAAAAAACACACTTCGTTTTTTAAAAATAAATCTATTGACTATCGATTTCGGCTTTCAAGCCATCATCAGACCAGCTGAAAAATATACAAATGTAAAAA
Source organism: Propylea japonica (assembly GCA_013421045.1). Lineage (NCBI taxonomy): Eukaryota > Metazoa > Arthropoda > Insecta > Coleoptera > Coccinellidae > Propylea > Propylea japonica. The sequence continues at coordinate 875,672 of CM024240.1, forward strand.
TAGCAATTGTAAAAATTTTTTGGATCACAGAAAAAACGACTAGAACTCACCGTCAGTAAAAATATACAATCCTTGGTCATAAATTAAAAATAAATTACACACAATAATATACAGGTATATTTACATAAATAGAGGATTTGATTTTCTTTCAATTAACTAATACTTTCATGTAAAAATCCTCGAGAATGACAAATGACGTAAACAGTTTAAAAACGTTAAGAAATAATTGAGATATCGACAACAGAGGAATAACATCGATATGCACATATGTTATCTATTCCTCTGTTGTCGATATCTCAATTATTTCTTAACGTTTTTAAACTGTCTACGTCATTTGTCATTCTCGAGGATTTTTACATGGAAGTGTTAGTTAATTGAAAGAAAATCTACTCCTCTATTTATGTATATATACCTGTATATTATTGTATGTAATTTATTTTTAATTTATGACCAAAGATTGTATATTTTTACTGACGGTGAGTTGTAGTCGTTTTTCCTGTGATCCAAAAATTGTTTACAATTGCTATTTTTACATTTGTATATTTTTAGCTGGCCTGATGATGGCTTGAAAGCCGAAATCGATAGCAATAGATTTAATTTTAAAAAACGAAGTGTGCTTTTTATTCAAACCATATCACCTAAGTATCTAATCGAAAATTCAGGTAAAAATAAGGTCATACAAGTCTTTCTGTTAAGTATTTGGGAAAGTAATAATTCATCATGTCAGAAGATAGATTTAAATCTTTAATCCTATACAGCACACCTCCAAGGGTAGCAAACAGGTTTCTTGAAATTTTTAGAATATATGACGATAACTCTGACAGAATCCGAGAATTGTCGAAGATTGTGGAAAAATAAGACATTTGGTTTGCCGAATTTGAAGAGATGCAGTACGAAATAGAAGGCCTCGATATTGAAAATTTTCCACAAAAATTACTGACTACAAGTGAGAGTAAATCATTTAAAACAATCCAACACCTCTATTGGAGATAATCAGTGTGCGTATTCAGCTTTAAATGGTTTTGCATCACATACATGATATCATCAATTAAATTTTAGGTTACAGCAACTACAGTAATATTCAGTTTTATTCATCACAATCATGTTTGAAGGAAAACGTCTCTCAGGTAATCCATTCATTAGTACCTTATAGAGGGTGGTTTCGGAGGAGACCCGCAGATTTTAGGAGAAGTTTACACTTAGCAAGGCAGTTTCGAAACAATTTTTGGTTTATGGTTGGGGAACTTTTTATACAGCCTACAGGGTGATTTGACAGATATTTCTTTTATTCATAACTTTGGTATGGCTTGATCAATCTCGATGAAATGTTCAGTGTGGAACAACATGATTATGAACTTTCAATGATTTTTACACATTTTGGAAAATACAGAGTGCGAATTTCGATAAGTTCACATCGAATTTTCAGGTAGAAAAAACACCCTGTTCATCCTGTTTTCAAAAATTATCTACGTGCTTGAGATTCAATAATAAGTGTTTTTTTGTACAAGTTCAGGTTTTCTAGAAAAAAATGTATAGACGTACAATATCGTATTTTCGCTTCAAGGCCGTGAGGATATTCTGAGCTGGATGATAAAAGTATCTTCCAATGATACGAAGCTCTTGTTGTGTCCGAAAGTAGGTTTTCCAAATTCGAAATACATTTTCAATAACTCATTATATGATGTTATACAATCATTTAATCCTGAAAATATCTCCATACCTACCTAAGCAAACCAAAAAATCCACAACAACTAGTACATAATAAACTTCGAAATATATTTTCGAAGATTAACACAAAATTTACGGAGAATTTTCGAAATGATTTCTCCTCTTTTAAATACATATTCGCGACCTTTTCATAAAATTTCCAATTGACTGTCTAATGAGGGATTAATTTTTCTTTAAGATATTACATTCCTCGAAAATTATTTCACTGAAGTGCTCTCTATTTCTAATTGAGTTATGATTTTTTGAGTTTTTTCAGATGTATTTTGCCAACTAGGTTTGGAAAATTCATATCTTCTTATGGAGTGAGTATTATGCAGTTTTTATTTTTTTACATGGTCGTCCTGAATGTAGTTTGTTTAAAAGAATTTATTGGGCTGCTGAATTCTCTGCAAGTTACTCAAAGAAGGTTTGAAAGCTAAAACTTGAATTTTTAGTAGGATGTACTCAAACATTCATTTTCGATTTAGAAATACAAAAAGGTGTTTTTTAGCTACACGGACATAGAAATCTATATGTTTGTAAATGAGCTATTCGAATAATTTTGCAATACTGGAAAATATTGAAATAGGCCTATCATTTTCGATGAGATCTTCTCGTCCACGTTTAAATATGGGGTTTGGGGACAACTCTGGAAAGTTTCCATTTATTGTGGAAGATATTTGATCGGGACAGCTGAGAACTCTGTCTTTAACAGAATTTGAAAACTTTTTTGGTTCTGATATCAATTCACTTTCAATGGAAGGCATATACTTCATGAAGTCATGTTCAGTTAGTTATTTGTATGTGTAACGTGAAGACTTGAATTCTAGTCGGTCAGATAAACTCTTATACATACAGGCTGAGCAAAATTCGTTGTCTACAGAAGGGATCTCGGGAACTATAGCAGATAGAAGAAAACTGATAACACATTTTCATATCATATTATATTCGAATTACCCTTAAAAAAGAGTCTCTAGAATGTAACAACGGATTTCGAATCTGAGTTGAAACAAGCGAGTTATTCAGTTATTCATCGAAAATAAAAATTTTCCAATTTTCATTCGTAATTCAAAATCTATGGAAGATAGGCTGGAACTGTTTTCATTTTCGAATTATTCAGGAAAAAAGAGCTCTAAAATGTCTTATCAGTTTTCTCTAGCTGTTATAGTTCCCGAGCTCCCTTCACTAGACAACGAATTTTGACTACTCTGTTCACACATCAAAGCAAAATTTTCACCTTGTTTATAATGATCCTAACCCAACTATTTCCAGCCCCACTCTGACATTCCTCGACGATTGAAGTTTTTTCACAGCCACAAAATCACCACCACCGTCTTGTCGAGTGCTAAAAGAAGAAGCACTATCTTTTCGAAAAATTAAATATTCTCCAATATTTACCAATTCAATATTTAAAATTTTTGAATTGAAGATTCAGATATGGATTTTAAATCTTGACCATTCGAATTGACTTTTAAGATAAAATGATTTAGTTTCGGTTTTTAGACCACGAACGTTTCGGTAATATACACTCAATGACGTAGACATTGATCAATAATAAAAGATGTAATGAAATTTAGATAACCTGATTATAGACGATGAAAGTCGGCCTCAGACTAGATGTGGATAATCCTCGTCCTCTCAAATGGAACATTTCCTCCCTGTGTCCATAAATACTTGTATCCCTTTTGCTTCGCCATCGTTCGAGATTCTTTGAAAATAAGCTTGTTTGTCAAAGTAAGATGTTCACTAACGAAAATTTTCTCGGCTATAGTCCCGACTGTTACCCAGATTGAGTAGCTCCTATTGATTTACGTTTTTCAAGATGGGCTGTCAAGAAATCATCACGTTTATTTTTGAATGAAAATTTTTCGACAATATTTTAATGTTTTTCTTTGATCTTTGTTGGAACTCTTGTCACATATCGATTGAGTGAGGTTCAACTTCGACTCCTATAACAGAGCCGATATCTGACACAACCTCAACCAAGTTTTCTCCAGGTTTACATGGAACATTTTGCACCTCCACATTATTCTGTCTGTTATGCTGCTTGATGTTGTTGATTCTGTTAGATAAAAGGGATGTTTCCTTCTTCAGGGCATCGTTCTCTTCCTCCAACTTAGAAACTTTTGATATGACTTCGCCAAATTGGAGAAGCTTCACCTCAAAATCTGAAATTTTGTCAGAACAGAAGTTTACTGACATCTTCAAATCCTGCATTTTTTTGTGAAGTTGCAGATAAGGGCGGATAAACCAGCAGGAGTCGCCACTACATTCTCGTATTCATCCGATGCTAAGTCGCGGAGCTCACGCGGAAAATCGGACCGGAAAAAATTTAAGTGAATAATTTGATTCGTATATATCTTACAAGCTCATTATGCTTTCTTATGAAAAAACTCTATATTTCAACATACAAGAAATGCCAATTGACTAGATTAAAAACACAGATTATACAAAGGATAGGTTGCAAAATGCGAATGCTTCGTTTTCTCAACTCTCCAAATGCTGTGGTGTTGTGTTTCTGGTTTGTAATCCAGCCTTGAACAGAATACCGTCAATTCCTTTATCCCGGCCTGTAGTGTTCCAAGAGTTTTCGTCTGAAATGAGAAAAGGAATTTATAGAAATATGTACATATCTAATAATGTATCGATCTCAGAATTTATTATAAATTTGAAAGTTCTCAATATCGAAATTTTCACGAGTCATTTCAGCAAAAACCTTTTTGTTATTTCTAATTTCGTCAGATAGACAATCGGCCAAAATTTCGAAGTCGATCATAATATTGAATTAATGAGTCGGAATATCTAATACGAAGTACAAGTAGTATATTTTCGAATCTTCATCCTACTTCAAATTATTCAATTCACTCATTGAACATAGGAGTACGTTTGATTTGTTATTGGTTGAAGTTCATTTTGCTTTTGCAGATTCGTTTCGAACGATAATAATCGTTCCTGAGACGATGAAGTGCAATAAAATAATCGTAATTAATTAGTTTTGTTTTTTATCGAAAAAAAACTTCAATCAATAGGAAAAGGCAGCATACCGAAAGTTAGCAGTGATACTGTTTATATAGTTATAGATGATAAAAAGTGAGTCAAATAAGAGCCCTGGGGAACACCAGATGTATTTGAAATTGTCCGCGATATTTCACAATTCGAAACTGAGATCTATTTGTTATATACGATTGTATCTATTTTAATAGATCAACCTTCTCCGCACCTTATCGAAAGCCTTCTTCAAGTCGGTATAAACCGTAACTATCTGAGCCTGTGTCTCTATACCCTGATGAACACATTCCAAAAACGTCAACATATTAAACTGTTAATTACATCCCTTGAAAAATTCTTGCTGACCATCAACAATTATATTACGGACATAGAAATCTATATGTGTGTAAATGAGCTATTCGAATAATTTTGCAATACTGGAAAATATTGAAATAGGCCTATCATTTTCGATGAGATCTTCTCGTCCACGTTTAAATATGGGGTTTGGGGACAACTCTGGAAAGTTTCCATTTATTGGGGAAGATATTTGATTGGGACAGCTGAGAACCCTGTCTTTAACAGAAGTTGGAATTTTTTTATGATGAAACACCCTGTAAAGGTACAGATATTAACAATAACAAGGAAAAACTGATTGCAGACCTCAGGAATATTCTCGATTCAAAATTATTCAGCGAATAGTATGAAAATAATAAAAAAAAAGTTAATTCGATTATTTTTCCAGCATTTCAAATTCTATTTCAGTTACAATAATTTTATGGTAGGGTTATGTTTGTTTTTTGTATAAAAATATTGATCTGTAATTTGAACCCAAACTTTTGTTCACATTCCAATGTTGAACAGAGTTGGCAAATTTTCAGAGCAATTGGTAAATTTTCGAAACAGTTTGAAATATTGTCAAATCAATTGGAAAATTTTAAAAGACTTGGCAAATTTTCAATGGAGTTGATAAAGGTTGATTCGAGTTGGCAATTTTTCGTAGCAGTTGGTAGCTTTTCGAAGCAGTTGGAAAAATGTTGGAAACAGTAGGGCAAATGTCAATGGAGTTGATCTAGGGGCGTGCACAATATTGATCAGAGTTGACAAATCCTCGAAACATTTGAAAAAATTGTCAAAATAGTTGATAAAATTTGAAAACAGTTTGAAAAATTTCAATGGAGTTGATAAAGGGACCGGTCTGATGTTGATCTACATAAGTTGGTAATTTTACAAAGCAGTTGGTAGTTTTTAGAAGCAGTTGGAAAAATTTCAGGCCAGTTAGTTGGAAAAATTTCAAAACAATTGGTAAAATTTTGAAGCAGTTGAACAAATGTCAATGTTGTTGGTCTAGTGGCGTGTCATATTTTGATCAGAGTTTGAAAATTCTGGAAGCAGTTGACAAAATTTCGAAGCAGTCGGAAAAAATTCTGGAAACAGTTGGCAAAATTCCAGAACAGTTGTAGAAATTTCAATTAAATTGGAATACCTATTCCAAAAAAATGTCATGAATTATTAATGAATTTGACTTCTATAAATAGTTTGAACGACATTATGTGGTCGTTTTACCCAAATTTTAACCGTTAATGGAATCCGATCAATGTAAAACTTATTATGAACTAGGTCAGCGACGAGTATATAAGTCCTCCATTCCATCAGAATCGAAACATCAAAAGATTTTGAAAAATATATAAATTCTGGCTACTATTGCTAGTCTAGAATATAAAACACATAACCTTCGGAAGGGTAGAGTTTTAAAGTTCAAATTTTCAGGATAGATGTGGGACCTGAATATCTAGCTCATTCGAGTTCTTCAGCGGGCCAAATCGCCAGTTCAGTAGTTTCGAAGTTATTGTCACTGGAATATTTTCATTATCTCAGAAACTGCTTATCCTGTACCAGCGTAAAGCCAGGCCACGCGTTTCAGCCACGGATTTGAGTAGAACTTAAGTGCAGCCTGCAAGCGGAGTACGGACGTTGGTGCGAATACGTAGCTGAAACGCGTGGCATTATGAATACTGGTCCGGTGCTCATGTCTCTGCAAAATTTCATGAAACAGGAATGATTTTACATTTCTGAAAAAAAAATTATTTGCAGAACACATATCTAAACTTCTGATAATTTAAAAACTTACTATGATAATTTTCTATGGAGATGATATTATTAGTTGATATCTTTTAATAGATTTCTGTTGTTATCATCATGAACGAGTCAAAAGTCTTCTCATTTTTCGAAAGAACCATAATATTTTTTCAAAATCCTGAAGACGAAGAGTATGTTGATCTGCTAATACAAAATTAAAATAGTATCACCACAGACTTTTAAATTATTATTTTTGATGCTATCAGAAAAAAATATTGAATCGCAAACCAAAATATCACCCCCTTCCGCCATCTGTTTTTCAAGCCATCAATACACAGTTGGCAAATTTTCGAAAGTTGCTCCCCCCCAAAAATTTTGCTTCGGCCGGTCCCGGTTATTTCCTCAGGTTATCATCCTGCAAACGGTATCATTAGATATTTGGCGTGAGATTTTGCAGTAGTGCATACAATTGCGTATATTTTCGATTTTTTTATGTTCCATATTCGTTAGAAGTTTTCTATTGTTTAGAAAATCCAAGGAATATTTAATTGATGTAAGTCAACCTTTCAATGATTAATGTATTCAGTTCGAACTATATAGTCCGGTCTATTTAGACATTCGAAGTTACATAAAGTCCCAACAAGCTGAATTTCTGTGAAGTTGTTCAAAACATAATTATAAACAATGTCTAAAAGTTCCTCATCATTCCCCTTTGAGGAAAAAATTTTATTGGAGGCCAAATGTCAAAATAATGAGTTTTCGCGCGATTTTCAGCAAAACGGTAAGTTTTATCATAAAAGTACCTCAGACAAAAATTGTAGATCATAAAATTATCTATAAAAAATGTATCAATACTTTTTTTTTTACGAGCCACCGTTTCTGAGATATAACGATTCAAAAAGTCATAACTACGCGCTAAGTACACTACTACTACTAGGTGGCGTGGAAACGTGTACATATTATGACGATAACGACTTTTTAACTTTTTGAATCGTTATATCTCAGAAAGGGTGGCTCGTAAGAAAAAAAGTATTGTTACATTTTCTATAGATAATTTTATGATCTACAATTTTTGTCAAAGGTACTTTTATGATAAAACTTACCGTTTTGCTGAAAATCGCGAAAAACTCATTTTTTTGACATTTGACCTCGAATAAAATTTTTTCCTCACAGGGGAATGATGAGGAACTTTTAGACATTGTTTATAATTATGTTTTGAACAACTTCACAGAAATTCAGCTTGTTGGGATTTTATGTAACTTCACTCTCATTTTTTGGTCTAAATAGACCGGACTAATATGTAAATAACTGTGTCAATAATATTACATCGAACAGTGATTGACATAGGCATTAATCTTAATATATCAATCATTGAAGGGTTTACTTACATCAATTAAATATTTCTTGGAACCTTCCAACCAACAGAACAAAATCGGAAAATAAATGCAATTATATGCAGTCGCTATCCTTAAGTAAACATATACACTTATTGACACTACCTACTGCAAAATCTCTTATGATGGCGTTTTCAAAATGATAGCCTGAAGACTCAAATAGAAATAAAACATTCTGAAATATGGGGTCACAGATGAAAAACCCTAGATAGCTCCAATAGTTGATTACATCGTTATATATGTGAAGTTCACTAATACTTTTTGTTATTTCTTTGTTTATAAGGAATAAAATTGTCTGAACCTTCTTATTTCTCTATTATTTTTAGTATGAATGTCTCAATGACCCATATAAAGTGCACCTTACACGGTCAATATTATTGAAGCAATATCGTTATTGATCAATATATTGAACGTATAAGGAGTGCATTGAAACAATAATATTGATGGCAATAATATTGAGAAGAATCAAATCGAATTGATATTTATTGCAGTTCGGCCAATATATTGAGGCGCCGTCAATATTATTGACACCGTGTGAGGGGTAAACAGAATTTGTGCAATAAAATTTCAGTAATTCTGGAGACGCCGTAGAGGGTTGCTAGAAATCTTAATGTGACTACAAGTCGATCCGCCGGTGAAATAGCCTTCCTCATAATCGTATCTTGTTTTATTATAAATGGTGAAACGAGTGCAACAAGTTGTTGAAAAAGTTGTTCATCCATTCTTAAAAAAAATTTATAGTCATCTGGCTCACCGTTGAGTTCTCGAAGCAATTTCCCATGTCCATGACTCGATGGTTTTTTTAACCATTTTTTCAACCACACTTTTCTCTGCCTACGTTTTTTCCTCTTATTCAGATCCAAAGCAGATCCTATTAAAAACGATAGATCTATCCTCCCTGGCTTCACAATTGAAACTGACACTTTATTGGACAATATTATTGAATCGTGTGAGGGCTGCCGTTTTTTACCATATATTGCGTCAATAATATTGAATCAATAATATTGACCGTGCCACCTTACACGGTCAATATTATTGACGCAATATTATGGTATAAAACGGCAGCCCTCACACGATTCGATAATATTGTCCGATAAAGTGTCTGTTGAAACTTATGTATTATTTTATACCCATCTGATTTTTGTACCTATTTTAGAATCATCACGTGCGTCACTTTTATATATAGTGAGTAGGCTCGTAGTTTTAAAAAATTGATTTGACAGATTGAAATATTAGAAAAGTCATTCCTAGTTTTTGTAGTATTGTGCTGTGCTGTATATTTTCATACAACATTTTTGGCGACCGTGACAGGACTTGGTGCAGTTTTTTGAAATACAGTGGAGTTAGCGCAAAATGGCTAATGTCGAAAAAACTAGGAAAAATCGTAAGGTATTACGAATGTGCTTTACAAAAGCAGCAAACGAATTGGATGGGCATATTAAGACAGTTCCTTTGGTGTTTAGTGATGTCGAGATCGCATGGGAATGCTTGAAACCCAAGTGGGACAACTTAATTGCTTGTGATAAAAAAGTGTTCAATTCGTTGCTTGATGGGAAAGCTACCGAAGACCAGTTGATGGGAGAAATGGAACAATGTGAAGCCTACTTGAAAAGGTTCATAGGTTTGAAATTACTAGTTGGAAAACTCCTGTCAAAGCCTGTAGATGAGCAGTCTGTCGAAGGTGATATGGGTAAGGTAGATCCGAGTAAAGGTGAGCGAAAATTTAAAAGATCTCCTTATAATTCGACCCATGATGTTGAGAATGACAGACTCAATAATTCTCAAAACGATGAACCAGAAACACCTCTTGATAATAGATTCAAAAATTTGTTAAGTTTTGTATCAGAGGTGGAAAATGAACAGCGAATCGTTTTAGCCAGTGAAGGTTTTGATTTAATGAAATCTGTTGCAACATCGAAAGCAAGCGAAAAGAAACTTTCGGGATATTCTGCTCCGGAAAAAATGACTGCCGCGGGTCTATTGAACAAGGAATTCAATGGTGCCAAGTGTGTATTTTGCCAGGGAGTACACGAAAGTGACCAATGCTTTAAAGCGCAAAAAATGACGAAAAAGAAGCTACTCAGCATGGCTCAGAAGGTTTTTGACCCCATAGGCTACACTTGTCCGGCTACGTTGAAACTCAAGTTATGGTTACAAGAGCTGTGGTCCAAGAATGTCACATGGGATGCGGAAGTAGACCAAGATCTAGCCAAGGATTTCAAAGAATGGGTCAAGGATTTACCAGTTTTGAAAAACATTGAAATTCCTAGATGGAATAAAATTGGAGGTTCAGAACCTAGTGAAGTAACGATCAACACGTTGTGGATGCATCACAACAAGCTTATGCAGCTGCGGTTTTTTGTAGAATAGCCCAGGAGAATCAAGTGTGGGTTTACTTGTTGGCAGCCAAGTCCAGAATTGCTCCTTTAGAGAACAAAGAGAGAAGGATGACTATACCACGGCTTGAACTATTGGCAGCTACAATTGGAGCCAGACTGTATACACAAGTGACAGAAAATCTAACCGAAAAAATATAAATTATTTCTGGAGTGACTCGCTAACAGTCATTTCTTGGATCCAGAGAAACGAAAATTGGGGAACTTTTGTTTATAACAGAGTGGAGGAAATTAGACAATTGACACCTAAAGAAGAATGGAGACATACAGGGTGACTGGTGACGTAAGGGACAACGGCTAACTGGAGATAGAGGACCTCAAACTGAATGAGGATTAGGGGTTTAAATGTCCCAAAAGGCTATTAGTTTCAGAGATACAGGGTGTTTTTTGTAAAAGTGCTAAACTATAACTCCCATATCTTCGTGAATATGGTAAATTTTTCGCTGATATTTGGCAAGCTTGTTAATATACATATTCTCCATCAGATCGAGAAGAAAAATTCTCAAAAATTGCAGGTACGTATTCAAAATTTCAATTTCCGTGTCAGGTGAGAATATCACTCGGTATATGAGATAAAAAATTGAAATGGAAATGGAATCTGCAAAAAACACTGAGTAAAACTCTGTTTTTTTTGAATGGCACAAATTTTTTATAGTTTTTATGATATGTTGAAAGTCGAATATTACAATTCATTCATATTAAATTCAAGAAACATACTATTCCTGAAAGAAAAAAACTGAATTTGAGATGCTTAAATAATCCTGACGCATTTTGAAATTCATTCACATCTTGAAATACTTTTTTTTAATAATCTATCAATATTATAATAAAAACTCAAAAAACAATAAAACACAAAAAGATTAACAATAGCACATATGGTTCATAAAAAAATCAAATAAAAAAATGCTCGATATGCGAGAAGCCATTTCCCTCACATACTTATTGGCTCTTTTGAACAATTGAAGTACTTTCATATCCACAAGATGAAAAATTACTCTTGATAGAACAGTAACACTAGATTTCAGCTCGAGAAAAGTTTGACTTCCTTCTCAGAACCCCTGAACAATAATCCGTCTGGTACTTATTTTTTTTTTATTTTCAATTAAATAATGCAATGATTCATGAAAAAAACAACTAAGCAAATGCTCGAAATGAGAGCAATTTACTTCAACGCATTTATTGGCTCTCTTGAACTCTAATGATTTCTTTCTCTTTTGAGATGAGGATTATTCTGAGACCAAATATTATATCCGTTCATTTTGCGCAATCCAAAAACAAGTATCATCTACATATTCTTCATTCGTGAATACTGAAGGCATTTTTCAGTAGATAACAAACGACACAATTCCCAATAATTCACAATCGATGAATGTATGAATATAAAAGTCATTTTTGAAATAAGCCTACTCTGTGTAGTAGGATGTATTTTATTTATGATGAATAAAAACCTCTTATTCTGAAAATCACTTGTTTCCCTACTATTCTGTTTGCATCAAGAAATTCATATGCTTCTCAAAAGAAGGAAAAGTTGCTACACCTAAGTACATATTGGAGGAAAATAAGTCCTCGATTTATACATTATTTATTGAAAAATAATTTTTTTGAAAACATAAGTACCAGATGGATTATTGTTCAGGGGTTCTGAGAAGAAAGTCAAACTTTTCTCGATCTGAAATCCAGTGTTTCTGTTCTATCAAGAGTATAATTTTTCATCTTGTGGATATGAAAAGTACTTCAATTGTTCAAAAGAGCCAATAAGTGTGTGAGGGAAATGGCTCTCGCATATCGAGCATTTGTTTATTTGATTTTTTTATGAATCATATGTGCTACTGTTCCTCTTTTTGTATTTTTATTGTTTTTTTAATTTTTCTTATAATATTGATAGATTAATTAATAAAAAAGTATTTCAAGATGTGAATGAATATTCAAAATGCGTCAGGATTATTTAAGCATCTCAAATTCAGTGTTTTTTTCTATCAGGAATAGTATGTTTCTTGAATTCAATATGAATAAATTGTAATATTCGACTTTCAACATGTCATAAAAACTATAAAAAATTTGTGCCATTCAAACTAAAAACAGATTTTTACTCAGTGTTCCTTGAAGATTCCAATTTTCCAATTCAATTTTTTTTATCTCATATACCGAGTGATATTTCTAACCTGACACGGAAATTGAAATTTTTGAATACGGACCTGCAATTGTTGGGAATTTTTTCTTCTCGATCTGATGGAGAATATTTACAGTAACAAGCTTGCCAAATATCAGCGAAAAATTTGCCATATTGACGAAGATATGGGAGTTTATAGTTTTAGCACTTTTGCAAAAACACCCTGTATCTCTGAAACTAATAGCCTTATGGGACATTTAAACCCAATCCTCATTCAGTTTGAGGTCCTCTATCTCCAGTTAGCCGTTGTCCCTTACGTCACCAGTCACCCTGTATACCAGGCGTACATAATCCTGCAGACTTACCTTCTCGTGGTTGCTCACCAAAACAGTTAGTATTGTCAAAATGGTGGGAGGGTCCTAGTGGTTGTACGATAAAAAGGAGAAATGGCCCTGTACAGACCAAAGAGTTAATGAAGAAGAGGTAATGCTGAACGAAAGAAAAGTTGCCTGAAAACCTTGATGAATGTGAATCAAACATACTCTGACTATTTTCACTTGAAAAAATTCAGCTGTTTCGAACTGACAGTAAGAATGATTGCAGCATTTTCAGATTCATACATAACTTGATTGCAAAATTAAAAAGTTATGAAAATTTCTGGAAATTTTTCTGTGATAGAGCTTGATAATGCAGAAAAGTTCATCTTAAGAAAGTACAACAGAAAACTTTTCAGGATTAGAAGACAACCAGATTAAAAGTTTGAAACCGAAATATGATGATTCTGGTTTGATCAGAATAGATTCCAGAGTATCAAACAAGCCTAACGAGACTGAGGATTTCAAGTATCCTATTATTTTGCCAAGGAAGCATCCAGTTGTAGATGCATTGATAATGGATGTACATCGAAAAAACTGCCATGTAGGAATACAAGGTTTGCTCTGTTTATTAAGAGAACGTTACCGGATTCTTATGGCCGGAAAACTGTCAGATCTGTCATAAGAAAGTGTTCAGTATGTCGTAGGTACGGAGCTAAACCATTTGTAGTCGAACCACCACCTCTACCAGAAGATAGAGTGCGTGATGCAATTACGTTTGAAATAACTGGTGTTGACTTTGCTGGACCTCTATTTTTGAAATCGGGGGAGAAGGCATGGGTTTGTTTATTTACGTTTGCGGTTTATCGATGTGTTCATCTCGAACTAACTTTGTCGTTATCTACAAGCGGATTCTTGCAAGTGTTACGTCGTTTCATCGCAAGACGCGGTCGACCACAAAATATACAGTGATAATGGCACAAACTTCAGGGGCACTGATAACGCTTTTGAAACTTTGAACTGGGACCAAATCGAACGTGAAACGTCTGTGCAGCGAATCACATGGAAATTCAATCCCTCGACGGCGTCGTGGTGGGGAGGTTTCTTTGAAAGACTTATCGGGTTAGTAAAAACTCTGTTGCGCAAGATTCTCGGTAAAGGATGCTTAGGTTTTGAGGATCTAATGACTATGATTTGTGATTGTGAATCCGTCGTTAATAATAGACCACTGACCTATTTCGACAGATCCGTTGGACTTAGAACCGTTAACGCCTGCTATGTTTTTACGCGAACAAGCGGACGCGAGTGTACCAGATATTGACGCAATCGAAAAACGAAATTGTCGCGTAGCATGCGTCATAAGCAGAGACTACGAGAACAGTTACGTAGGAGATTTCGTATAGAATATCTTGGACAACTTAAACTTTTATTCGATAAAAACCAAGTGAGTCCGTTAAGTAGACCAAATTGTCCTAATAGGAAATGATTCTACTAACGTGTAGAGTGGCCTTTAGCTCGTATCATAGAGGTCATTCCAGGCAAAGATGGGCGCATTAGATTAGTGCGTGTAAAAACTTCACGAGGTGAATTGTTAAGGCCTGTGCAGCGTTTATATCCTTTGGAGTGTGATACTTCACGCGAAGAGGAGCCGCATACACAGCGGATGCTTGAAAAAGATGAGCCCGTACGAGAACCGGATGGTGTTGGTGAATCTTCTGGAAAGAAGAAGGAAGACTGTGATCCGCAGGTTGCGCGAGTGTTAAAAATAAAGAATCCGGATCGAAATGTGTAAAGCCAAGTGTAGGTCCTAAGTTTACCCGTAGTGGTCGTGAAATTAAAAGGCCACACAAATTTTTTAATTAGTTTTATATTGTGAAAAAAGGTTTTGGTTGAAACCGTTTTTCAGGTGGGAGAATGTTGAAACTTATGTATTATTTTATACCCATCTGATTTTTGTACCTATTTTAGAATCATCACGTGCGTCACTTTTATATATAGTGAGTAGGCTCGTAGTTTAAAAAATTGATTTGACAGATTGAAATATTAGAAAAGTCATTCCTAGTTTTGGTAATATTGTGCTGTGCTGTATTTATCATTGCTGCAGTAAATTGAGTTTACACCTTATTTACACTTTTTATTTCGAACCACCCAGGCCCTAGACCCTACCGGTGTGTAGGATTCGGCGGGGATACAACAGTGTCAGTTTCAATTGTGAAGTCAGGGAGGATGGATCTATCGTTTTTAATAGGATCTGCTTTGGTTCTGAATAAGAGGAAAAAAAGGAGGCAGAGAAAAGTGTAGTTGAAAAAATGGCTAAAATAACGATCGAGTCATGGACATGGGGAATTGCTTCGAAACTCAACGGTGAGCCAATGACTACAAAATTTTTTTAAGAATGGATGAAGAATAGCATGCCGTCGTCTCGCCTCTTCAGCTTTCGTTGGACACCTCTCCCGTCCCTCTCACTGTAGCGCTTCTCCCAAATAAGGCGGCATAGTGAGGGCACTTTTTGCCAAAATCGCGAAAAGGGGTTCCGTCTAGCGCAACTTTCGGGCACTTCCCGTCGGAATAAAAACGCGATCTCGACGTGTACGGGTAGCTCGATTCCCGCGCTCGAATTTGACACCCCGCGCGTTCCCAGATCGCGCCCGCGGCCCCCGCCAGCTCGACGTAAACACACCACTTACCTGTATACACATTATAATAAATTTTCTTTCTTCATCTTTTTTATCTTGAGAATACTTTCGCTTATTTCCACTATAGTGCACCTTACACGGTCAATATTATTGAAGCAATATCGTTATTCATCAATATATTGAACGTATAAGGAGTGCATTGAAACAATAATATTGATGGCAATAATATTGAGAAGAATCAAATCTATTGATATTTATTGCAGTTCCGCCAATATATTGAGGCGCCGTCAATATTATTGGCACCGTGTGAGGGGTAAACAGAATATTGTGCAATAAAATTTCAGTAATTCTGGAGACGCCGTAGAGGGTGTATGCTACCCTCTACGGCGTCTCCAGAATTACTGAAATTTTATTGCACAATATTCTGTTTACCCTCACACGGTGCCAATAATATTGACGGTGCCTCATATATTGGCGGAACTGCAATAATATCAAATCGATTTGATTCTTCTCAATATTATTGCCATCAATATTATTGTTTCAATGCACTCCTTATACGTTCAATATATGATCAATAACGATATTGCTTCAATGATATTGACCGTGTAAGGTGCACTTCAGAGAAAGCAGGATGATATCATAACCACAATTGATGCAAAAGTGAGATGAATTATGTCAATGACTATCGTACTGGGTGTCTATTACTATCGAAGTATGTCGATGACTATCAAATATGCAATTTCGACGAAATTGGTGTCTCCTCGAATATTCAATCGATATTTATTGAAATTTTAAAGCTAATAAAAATAGCAACATTCAACGATAGTCGAATTCGCCTACTGAAAATAACCATGCCTTTAAGGTTGCAATCACTATAGCTTTTACCTACTGCTTCATTGAAATTTTTCAGATTTAAGAATGAAAATTTTATATTCGAACGTGACGTCAATCGAAGTAGGATCAACATATAGAGATTTGTGTTACTTCGATTGATGGTTGTTGCACATTTCTGCTCTCCTGAATCCAGTCTTATATTATAGTAGGAGCTACAATCGAAATGACCACCATACAAAAGCTCAACCCTTGTAAATATTGTACCATTAATGTAAATAAAGAGAATTTGACTTGATTTGATTTGAATCCAGTCTTATAACCACAATCTGTGGACCGGCGATTCCGGGTTCGAACCCCGGGGAGGGCATGGTATTGTGTATGTCCTGTACGTTAAAAAATAAAAAGTTTGATGTACTGTGTTGTATGAATGAACTATATGTTAACGACGAAGATGAATACTGAGATTGGGTACATAGCCTAATATGAGCTTGGCCCATTAAAACAGAATGTGAGTGAGTGATAACCCCATTTTCATATTGTAAGATGTTAGGAGAATAACGTTTTACAATTTTTAATTATTGTTCATTTCAGCTGGCCTGATGATTGTTTTATGACCGAAATCGATCGCCTACAAAATAAACTTTTTTGAATAGAAAACATAGCATGTTTCCCATTTTCGTACATTATTCTTTTAAGTCGATACTGTGATGGAAGAATTAATGTGCAAAATGCAGGTTTCCGAATTGTTACTCCTTTTCAATTTTTAAATTAGTACAATTCTGAAAATTTCATAAGTGATTTTTGCAATTCTGTTTATGTGAGGAACGAGCTATGATTTCACTTGTGGGGACAAATTACAGGTCACTGTAATGCGCCACCAAGCACCAGTCTCAGCACTACGGACAGTAGCCAATAGATGGCTCCACGGACGGGATATATCTCCAGACGGTCTTCCCTAAATTAGGAAATAACGTGTTTTGTCGATCTACAGACAGAGTAGATAGAGTAGTGTATTATTTGTAAATATTGTGTTTTTATTATATATTTTTACATGTTTATTTTCACTTGTCTATTTTATATTCCCTTCTAACTAGGAGTAGGCAGATTGAGGCCTAGTTAGAACATCCGCATCTTTCCTCTAGCTAGGAGTAGGCAGATTGAGGCCTAGCTAGAGCATGGTGTTATATCCCGGGTTAGTCAGGAGTAGGCAGATTGAGGCCTGATTAATCCGAGGTATCGAGCAAGTCGTTACCCAGTCCAAACACACTCAAAATTCGCAACCTTAGACTAAGTATACAGGGTGAGTCTTTGACTTGTACATATATTTTAACCGTATATTCCTGGGGTCAAAAGAAACACTTTTTTCCTCTACCATTTTTTCCGATTCGGCCTAAGTAAGAAGATATAGCCCTTTTTTGTTTTCAGAATGAGCTATGCCGCCACTGGTAAACTAGCCACTGAATTTTTGCAAGTACGAGATATAGCATTCAAACCTTTGAATAAACTATTGTATCAAAGAAACGAGTAGATATACCATTCGAAATTTTCAAATAAGCTGCTGTATTAAAGAAAGAAATATGAACTTACTTTTTCAATACCAGTTGTATATTTTCTAATGCAATGATTGATTCATCCAAAATTTTGCTAGTGATGAAAACAGAATAATCTCTTCTTGATGTATACTTCATTTTTGATTATATCGGATTAACTTTTAAACCACCTATTCTAGCTATAGCATTCATTTCCAATATCTCTTGAAATCTTCCGTGCAAGAGTTTCCGAAATCAAAACAACAACTCAACCATAAAATAAGTGCGAGCTGCCTACTAAACACTCGCAACACGCATGACATTTCACGTTCATAAAAACCAGTTGGGGCGATTGAATTTCAGGGGGTGTCCGCATGGTGAAAGTGACAGACGTGACACTAGATTCTTTGACATCGGTGTTCTGTGGTTAGTTTTGAACATTTCTGTGCTCCTTTATTATCCAGCTTAAGAGATATTTATGTTCTGTGATCCAGCTCTTTTTAATTCTCTACATTTCAAAATAATTACTATGTTTTTCAAAATCATACGACTTCATGAATAATAACTTTATTAAGGTCATTTCAGTAGTAATGAATATGATAAAATGAGAAATGAACGTATTCTAACGTAATGTAAATTTGGATCAACGTACCTATGTCAAAGCTCAACGAAACAAAATTGCAATAGGTACTTCGAAGTGGTGTGGAAATTTGCTTGAATAGATATAATAAGGATTACACTGAAGAAGTATAGAGGTGAGCTCATTCATTGTAACCCCATTTTTAAAGAAAATCCGCTAGTTCTCTTACCATTCATCATTCCAGACAACATATTCTCGAATTATTCTTGAAATTTGTCAAGTGACCACATAGGGAGAATTGAATTCTGTGAATATTTTCGACAGAGTTGCATTCAGCCAAAGTACCCAATTTTTCGAATTTCTTAGATCTTTTTTTTTCAATATCGAATTACTCGGAATTTTGTATTCGGGAAAGATTAATCATATTCATGAAAAACTATGTTCCAAAAATCATTTCATTTGAAGAAATTATTTGCGAGATATTACTGAAAATTTATGTTTTTCATGGATTTTCAACAGCCTGTATCTTTTTAACCAGGCCGAATCGGAAAAAATGGTAGAGAAAAAAGTGTTTCTTTTAACCTCAGGAATCTACCGTTAAAATATATGTACAAGTCAAAGACTCACCCTGTATAGTCTGAGGTCGCAACCCACAGGTTGAAAAACATTGATATAAGGGTACCGTGTTCAGATGAGTTATCAGACTTTATTCAATTGAATGATCCAGAAACTGTATATTATTTGACAATCGGTTCTGGGAAGTTTTTTATTGCAAAACTCCTATAATTTCAATCAAATTGTTTAAAACCGTTACGACAAGTAGAGAACATAAATCTTGAACTGTCAGACCGATCTATTAACAAACTTATCCGTGAGATTCGGACCATAAAGCTACCCTGATATATTCCAAATATAGGGTTAACAGATTATGGGAATTTGCCTAAAAACCAAGGAATTATTTGCGATTCAATTAGGGAAAGGCAGGGATTTCTTATACTCCGTTCGCATATTATTGAGCGCAGAGTAGACCTTCGTGTATTTATCTAGGTTGGTAGTATTTACCATAGGGGTAACGGAAGTGGAGGGAGCATAATGCACTGGCGTATATAGGGGGGGCCCAGGGGGGCCGGGTCCCCCCGAAATGAATAAAGAAAACTGAACTACTTAATGAATTATACAGGCATGGCATCTAACCATTGGATCATTTGATGGTGTGAGCACCTCGGCCCCCCCCGAAAATATTTTTCCATATACGCCACTGCATAATGATTGAAAAATGTCACATAAACAAAACTAAGCAGGGACAAACCAATATGACCGACTTCGATTAACTTTTTAAACGTTGGATTTTTTGTTTGTGCCTTATTTACTGTTAATTTTCTGTAGCAGAAAGACTTCATTGTTAATTTAAAATGGTTTCTTGTTCGGTAAATGGTGCGAATTCAAATTTTGGAAAATCCCGCCTCAAATAACTCATACAAATATGGCCGATTTTATGTGACACTTTTACAGAATTCGTTTTGAGGAGTTTCGTGCTCCTGAGCTGTTCCAGTGCTTGTGCGCAGCCAATGGCAAGCCGTATTACGAGCTTTTGAGGTACTCAGGAGCACGAAATATCTCAAAACGAATAGGCTATTTTAGCGTCAAGGGAATATATAGGATATGCTCCTTCCCCTTCCTTTACCTCCATGGTATATTTACTGTCATAACGTAAAATAAAGTCAACGTTGCCGAATGTACCCGGCCTCGTCCGACGAGCTTCCAAGTTTTCAGAGAAATCTACGTTCTTTTTCATTTAGAGGTACCATTACCTACTGTATAGTCAATTCATCAAATGCAAAAATCGCTTCGCGTTCAAGAGAATAATTCAACACAAATTGATCCTTTTTAGGATATTCCCAAGTCAATATTTACTAATTATCAATAATCATAATAATTAATTTCATGAAGATGCGAATGTATAGGTATATCACTTCAAGCAAAGCATCCATCATTCATTACTCCAGATATATATCTTGATTCATTTTGAGTATACCTACAATGTTTCTGTTCGTCATAATATGTATTTGTTTCAGTAGGTACTATTTCTTCATTTTACTTGATTCTGTTCATCGCACTTCCATTGACTAATGAAAATGATGATATTCTCCAATACATTTGAGATACCATTAGTTTCCACTGTTCAATCAATGATCTTTTTGTTCAATCAAGTAAATCTGTCAATTTTCAGATATAAATTGACATTGTAAAGGTGTCTACACCGGAGTGTGCACTGTGCGGCACAGTTGCGAACAGTGTGCGGCACAAATGTTCGTCGCGGTGTAGTCGCCCAGGCGAACAGCACAAAAGTACGCGAACTTTGTGAAAAGTTCACGCGTGCAGTTGCATACTTTTGTTCGCTTATATTCTCCACCGGTGTAGACGGCTCGACACACACACACACATGTTTCTGCGAACTCATTCTTGTTTCCGCTACGGTAGCGAAAACATTATTTGTGCGCGAAAAATATGGAGGGGAATAATGCGAAAATAATTGAATTCATTAAAGAAATCGAACTCCATCCCGCACTGTGGGACTGTAATCAAGGAGATTACAAAAATATAAATAAAAAACATGATGCAATATATTTTCTTTCAGCACGCTTATCAACGCCTACACACCTCAGGTACAATGATAGATATGAGTTGTTTAGAAACTTTGAATAAATACATCAAACTTGTGAAAGAATCTCCTGTTGCAAGATATTTAAGGTAATTACTAGCCTTATTGAAACTAGGATACATTTTCTGTAGTTTGTGTCTCGTTTCGCAATCCAAGGAGTTACAGCAGTAATCAGGAACTCAAAATCTTCGGACGATATTCGGGTGAAATTTTTAAATCCACTCAATGGGTCTTCTTTCATCTGTTCCACAAATCGATTTGTTTCTTCATTGCGACGTTGCAAAAAGGGCCTCACCGAACATCGTTGTTTTTTCTTTGTTTTTTTTTCGAGCAAAGTGCATACCACAACACACGCTGCAGCACAAGCATCACGTTATCTTGATCCTCCATATTCAACGATTGAAGGAAAGCGAAACACTGAGAACAGTGAGATCTGTTTGTGCACACTGTGCGCATACAAAAGTTACGCACAGTGCTGCACTGTGCGCGTACAAAAGTTACGCACAGCTCTTTCGGTGTAGACGGTCTCTAAATGTGTTGACAATTTGTGCGCGTACAGCTGAAGTGCTGCACAAAATGTTCGTGAACAATTGTGCCGCACACGATTTTGGTGTAGACGTACCTTTAGAAATCTGCGATTTTACATCGTTCTTGTAATATGGACAACATTGTGGATCAATCTAACAAGAAAATAACAACATATACCTAGTCCGTTCACGAAAGAGGTTGAGCCGTCGGTTGGCCATGGAAATATGGCATATTCCACTGTGTATATTGAAATTTAGGTTATGTTAGTTATTTTCTTGTCAGATTGATACGCAATGTTGTCAAATTGCATAGAGTTCTCTGATAACTCGGAATCTCGTCGGACGAGACCGGGTACATTCGGCAACGTTGACTTTATTCTACGTTATGACAGCAAATACTGCCAACTTCAGATGAACTATAACTATGACTATAACTTAAAATTCTGATATACACAGTGGAATATGCCAAATTTCCAAGGCCAACCGTCAGCACAAATTTTCCAGAACGGACTATAGATCTGGCATATTTGACTCAAATCTTAAATATGTAATACTTTTGTATTAAGGAAGGCTGAATGGAGGAACCAAATGAAATATCATGCTATGGATTTTCTACTATGTATATTATAGAAAATCATAATTCAAAAATAAACAAATAGGATTAGCACGTAGCATCGCCATGTAAAGATAAACAATGAAAGCAGAAAATAATATTAATATAAATTGAAATCAACCAATATTGAACTCACACTTCGTGTATTTACTGTGAACGTTAACGAGATTAGCTCCGAAGTATGATTGATTGGTTGTTTTCAATCGATCGATATTATTCTTTGCTTTCATTATTTATAATTCGACAATATAACACAAACTGTAAACGTAATGCAATTGGCTTTTTCATTGAAATTTGTTGACTTTTACGTTTTATTATTTGATTAATAATTACCCCCTTATGGTTCACGGCTTACACTTATTTGGTTAGCAACTAATCGAAACTAAATAGTTGAAAATGTTGGATATTGAGATTAGAAATGTATTCATTCATTATTTCAATTATTAGTTATTGGAAAAATTGGTATGTTTATTTAAGACAGCAATTTTATCGGAATTTAGGGATATACTGAATATATTTCAGCAATGAAAAATGCATTAACAATGTATTATATAGTTTATGAAAATAAAACGAAAATAATCTTAGGATTTTTCTAGAAAAATCTAGGTTCAATGATTTTTCCGTCAACCTCAAAATAAAAGGGTATTTTAATGTGTACGAAATTTAACATTAATGTTCAATTTATTCTATTTTAATGTGCAATCGCCATGGCAACCCAACACAAAGCATTCACAAGCAATACAAGTAATGTCGAAACTCTACTGGAACATAAAAACATAGGAATTTTATTATGTCAAATGTATATCTGGTGCAAAATAAGATTGTATTTCAATCAAAAATTTATTCTCAATTCCTAATGAGATCGACGGAAAAATCTTGTAATCAACTCCTTCATTAATTGAGTGACTATAATAGTCTCGAACTATTAACGCGTTCGTCCGAAAAACCCCAACTTTCCGGACTTGTTACCTAAAAAAAATTATATTTGATATGATTTCTGTTATTTTATTGTTTACTAGCGACCCGCCCCGGCTTCGCACGGTAATATCTTCGAAAATATTCACTTAAATCATACGGTGTAAAGGGCCATATAGATCTATATTAAATGAACAATGTATTCAAGGTATTTAATTGGTTAAGGATTAATGCTGTATTGGTTAAAATCGCTTCGAAAATTAGCCATTATTTGTCGTAAAAAGTAAATGACAAAAAAAGTTATTGTGGGTTATCAATAAGAGATAGACATATACCATCACGGACTTTTCTGTAGACCTTTTCAATGTGTACAATACTTAGTACATTATTTTGATAAAACTCATGCGTCATGCGCTTCTTGACACGATCACGCTAGATTTCCGCGGGAATGAGGTATTTTCCCGCCGTAAAAAGTAGCCTGTGTCCGTGCCTAGGATCCTATCTTCATATTAACCAAGTCTTACAAAAATCCGTTCAGACGTTAAGGCGTGAATGATAATATAATAATATAATAATATAATAATTTATTCATCCTTACAGATACCACAGAGGTATATAGGATGTCAATACAGTATAGGTAATACAAAACTATTATTCAATACATCTGAAAGAATTCCTTCAATCATAGTATCCCTTGGAACATAACATTTTTTTTTATCTCCTTCTTGAACAATCTTTCATCCATCGACTTAAACCTATTGGGCAGATGATTATATAATGCAATACCGGCATATCCGGGGGATGACTCGTATTGGCCGTCGAGTGCCTTGGCCACAAATCATATTTCGGTTCCTAGTTCCATAGCTATGGAAATCTGAGCATTTCGTGAGACAATTAATATTAGATCGCACATACAAAAGACAATTTAAGATGTAAATGCAGGGTAGTGTAAGTATTGAGAGTTCTTGAATATCTGTCTGCACGAATCTCTAGGTTTCAAGCCGAACATGAGACGAATGATTTTTTTTGAGTGATGAACACCCGACCGCACTCCGATGATCCGCCCCATGGATGGTATTGAAGTTAAGGTGACTGTAAACTATAGAATAATATGAATGAGGTAAACTTTTAAAACAAACGATTAAAAATCACTAACTTAATTAGTTTTCTGCCTACTGCCTACGCCTTAAGTACGATAGCATGAATATTAATAGCCCATATCGTTTTCTAGGTTACTATCTATCACCTAACTAAATTTCATCAAAATCCGTTCAGCCGTTTAGGCATGATAGAGCTAAACTCCCAGCAAAAACCATAAAAAAATCACTAACTCAATTCAGTTTTCTGCCTACTTCCTACCCCCTAAGTACGATGACGTGATCATTTTGATCTTATATCCGTTTTTAGGTAACCATCTATTACCTTACTAAATTTCATCAAAATCTGTTCAGCCGTTTAGACGTGAAAGAGCAAAAGTCCCAACAAAAACGACTAAAAATCACTAACTCAATTTAGTTATCTGCCTACTGCCTACCCCCTAAGAACGATGGCGTGATTATTTATAGCCTATGACCATTTCTAGGTTATCATCTATCACCATACCAAATTTCATCAAAATCCTTTCAGCCGTTTAGGCGTGAAAGAGTAACAGACAGACAGACAGACAGAGTTACTTTCGCATTTATAATATAAGTATGGATTTGATTATTCTCTCTTCAGAATTTTTTTCTGTCTAATTATAAGGCCTATAATTTATTTCTCTACAACCGCTAAAGGAGGAAGTGTTTACGGCTTATTTAATGGAAATGCTGAAAACCGTACAAGTTAGGTAACGATATGTAGAATTACGTTTGTCATTCATTTGTATTATGAGTGATCAAATCAATTTTGATCTTTTTCTTGAAATCAAATTGATCTCGTATTAGCGCTTGTAGAAAAAATATTATTGCTTACTCGTGAGGAAAGTGTACTTCCCGCGCTCAACTGCTTGTTTCGTTTTCGAAATTCAGGGTGTTGAAGTTTTACTCAAAAACTGACTAAAAAAGTAGTACCTACGCCACTATGATATTTTCAACAAAATTTTTTTTAAATTCTTTTTTCTTTTTGGGCAAAAAAATCTCTCCTGCCTTTTTCTCGTGTGGAGCGCCGTTTTTATGTAAGAAAACAAAAGATCTTTGACACATGTAGTGGAGACGCTGCATTTAGATGTTTTACTTTTTACATAAATATGGCATCCCATACGAAAAAAGGCAGGAGAGAATTTTGTCCTAAATTGAACGAAGAATTCAAAACAATTGTCAGTTGAACATATCTCAATTGGCGTACTATTTTTAGTCAGTTTTTAAGTAAAACTTTAACATCCTGTATCTTCGAAACGAAACATTTGCAACCCCATGTTTATGGGACTTTCTTTCAACTTAACTAAGAAATCTCCCCCTTTCGTTTGTACGTTCAATTAAGGACACATTTTATATCTTTCTCTTAAAATTTTTTTTTTCTTATCGTTTTCTTCAAATTCAACATTGGAACCTGATACACCAAATTATGAAAATGCTGTTCGTTATTTCATAAAGAATTGATTACGTTCTTGAAGAGTGTTTTGAAGTTCTTAGGCTCGTATTCATAGTTCGCCCTTGAGGGCGAGTGAGAGTTTGTATCGCCCTTATGAATACTAGCCTAGAAGGTGACCTCGACTCTCACTCACCCTCAAGGGAGAACTATGAATACGGCCCTCAAGTCTCAAGTTTAATGTATGGTCACATTAATGGGGTCTAAATATAATTTATCTGGCAAAATCTGTGTTGGCGGCATAGACTTGTTAAAGAATGGACAGGACGTGTGAGAGAGAATATTGACTTCAGACAAGGATAGAATAATATTAGTGCGAAGCACAGAACATATAATAAAAACATCGGATCGTAGATATCTACGCATTAGATATTTTTATGTTCTGTGATTTTTCCAGCATTAAGAGAGAGAGATACTGTGAAGGATGGAGTGATATTAGTTTAGTTTAGTCTATGCTCCACACTAATATTACTCCATCCTTCACAGTATCTCTTTTTCTTGTGTTGGGGGCACGGAACTTAGTATGAAAGTCACGTAACGCCCTGTCCATCCTTTTATATGTCTATGGGTTTAGGTATAGAAAAACATCATGAAAAAAGTTTCGAAATAAATTTTTGCGTTCAATGAGATGAAGAAATACCGGGCGTGCCATTTGAAATAAAAAAGTTTTTGACCATTATTCGTAGTAAATGTTTGAGAAATAATTATGATTATCTGTACATTCCAGAGTTCAATTTTTTTTCTCTTTATGGGACTGGCTAATATTTCTACTTAAAAACGTATCATCATTTGACATAACATCGATGAGAGCGATATGCGAAATGTAGGAGCGAGTAAATAAAGTTTTGTTGAATCTGCATCTTTTCCATTTCTTCTTTATAATCTTTGTTCACTAGTATATCATATTGTAGATTCCTTGTCCACTAGATTGTCAACAATTTATAGATTTGCTGTGTGTTTTAGAGGTAGGATTTGGACTTTCCTATTTGACTAATTACCCGAAGAAATCACTTTACTTCGATCGAATCGACCAATAGGAACGCTGCGTTACTGATTTTGCATCAGTTTGGAAGTCAAATAGAAAAGTCGGATTATCAAACAATTTTTAGTATCATTTTTGTTTGTTTATGTTGTAACTATTCAGTATAAAAACAAGAACCAACCATTTCGAATTTTTGAGCTAACCCAAAATAAAGGGAAACTGCTCTAATATGCGAGTTTTGACTGTTAGTTTTCAATTTTTTTCTCTCCCACGCGCCGCCGCTGTCTTGATCACGGTTCGTCTGGCCATATAGCGTGACAACTGAAGCCAAGAAAATAAGATAAAAGTCAACTGACTGACAGATATGTTCTGTGGTATGAACCATAAAATTTTTATTGATAGAAATTTTTATTATTGTTTGAAGTTAATTGTCGAATTCTTTAATGTATTTGATTATCTGAATATAAAAGTTTAATTCGCAGATGAAAAAATATGTGAAGTATTAAAAGAACTTTTTGTGATAACTTCTCATGTAGCAACATGAATTCCAAATTGTGCGAAGGGTCATCTTCCAGTAATCACGAAGATAGCAATGCAAATTTAAATAACGAAATGAACGTGAGCAAAGGAGCAATTCCTAAAACGAAAAATTATTCGAAGAATTCTCAAAATGGAAAGAAGAATGCCAAGTTGAACAACAATATCGAGAATATAACTTCACCGAATAACGATTCTGCAGGCTTATGTAAAAATGGATTTTCCAAGTGCATAGGAAATACCTTTTTCAATAAGAGTGTTAGTTTAGAAAAAAGAATAAGTGATTGGGATAATAAAGAATCAAGTGTTAGTCAAGATATATATCTGAACAATGAGTCTGATTCTAGTTCTAGTGATGATAATGATTTATCAGTATCAGATGATGGCTGTATATATACATATAAGGCAGATAGTATTCCTGATTTACCTGATTTGTTCAACAATTTAGATGTACCACTTTTAGATAATGAACCCAATGAGGGAAGGGAAAGTAAGTACTATAAAGCTTAAAATGAAATAATACAGCAATAAGCACACCTCTCTATTTGATTGATTAATTGAAGAATCTCTTCACTTCGCAGTGAATCACAAATAGGAATGCTGCATTACTGCTTATGCATCAGTTTGGAAGTGATGAACTGCAATTCTTCACACTACTATAGTATTCATCTTGAAGAGTTTCGTGCTCCTGAGCTGTTCCAGTGCTTGTGCACAACCAATGGCAACCCGTATTTCGAGCTTTTGAGTTGTTTAGGAGCACAAAACTCTTCAAAACAAATAGGCCATATATCAGTTTGGAAGTGATGCAGCTTAAATATAAATGTCATAAAATCAACCAGTTCCCTTTGCACACTTAGCAATTGTTCCTTAGCTAATCCTTGGCGAAATGAAAAATTAGATTGAAAATAACATTTATTATCAATTTTAGATACATCTAGTCCAGAAATGGATTTTCTAGAGATGGATTTTGACCCAGAACCTTCAGGGGAAACTGAAACTGAGCAAATAGCAACTGTCCAGACTGATCAATCAAGTGAAAGTAATTTGGACGATAACACTTTCCTAGATTTTCAACCACCTTGTAGCTCTAAAAATGCAAACAATTCAGACTCTGCTGATAGTCAGAAACCTAGTGAAAAAACCTCAAGTTTTGAAAGTATGCATAATGAAGAAATTATTTTATTAGCAAAGCCTCATTTGAAGAAAGTTAGAAATGAAATTAAAATGCCATGGTCATGTACACTCCACCAGAGGACTAAAGCTTCTAAACAACTAAGAATCATGAAAGCAGATATGAGTACTGTTGAAGAATTATCAACCCCAATGAAGATATTTGAATCAGGTTTAGAGCATGAAGAAGAAGATGAACGAATTATGATTTGGAGTGATCAAGAAGCGTATGTGAAACAAATTACACAAATTGGCCCACCCTCATGTGGTGCTACTGCAATACTGAATGTTTTAATTGCACTTCGGCTTCCTATTCCCTCGTTGGATATCATCTGTGATTGTGTGAAATCTAAAACTCGATCTGAACCTGACCTTTTACCGTATTTACTTTCTAGAAGTAAAGAAGGTAGTGGCCATAGGGAAATTATTTCAGGTCTGCACAAAGCCACAAATGGTAGAATTTATGCTAGATTTTTCTCTATGTATCCAGAGCGTTGTGTTAATATTTATGACTGGTTGAGCTTCTGGATAAAACATGGAGCTATTCCGGTAGCTACCCTCAATATACAGAAAAGTGAAGAACCAATTCCTGATAGTTGGTATCATCAAATGGTTTATGGCATTGATCCAAATAACATGTACTTAACAAATCCATTAGAGTGTGTGAATACAAATGTGCTGTGGCACCAGCTTGTGTCTGAATCTGTTTTATTAGTAAGAAGGGAAGATGTCATATGTAGGTTTAATGGAAGGACTGCTCTAGAAAAATTACAAGTATTAAGGATTCTGGTTATGATGAAATAAATGTTTTAGGTAAGTTGATATCATTTATAATAAGTATCCCAGAAATACAAACTTTTGACTTTGTGAGCACTTGTTCTACTTAAACAAGTGCTATATTGTTTTTGCCCAAATGTCTGTAATTTTCGAATTTAGAGCCAAAAATGGTCTTAAACGATAGGTTCGACTCCCTGATGACAAATTCGTGGTCAAATTCAATTCTGTCAATGAGGCCGTCCAGCCGTTAGCACGATAAATTTCTACGGGATTTTCCTAGAGGTTTGAAATTTACAGGGTGAGTTTGATTCCCAAATGCCTCGGTTAAGTCGTTAACCAGCCAAATCGTATAGGCTGTTCCATAAAATATGACCATTCAAAATTTTTTTCCTCAATATCTCAAGACAAAACAAAACCAATCGAAATGAAATTTTGCGGCCACATGCAAGATACTCATAATAAGCCTAATGCAAAATTTTGTGGCCATAGTGTAAACAGAACCATTGATAATTCAATTGGAATATTGAAAAGAAGAAACTACATATTCTATAAAAGATATCCATTTTATTGAAATATATTTTGTTTATGAAGATTGATATACTGAATGTTCATGCGGAACTTCAAGAGGATCGCACATCAGAACCATTGAATTTAATTTTTTCAATTATTGAACTCAATTGGATATTGAAAAGAAACAACAAACAAGATATCCGATTGGAATGAATTTTACTTTGTGTATGAAGATGAATTTTCATGCAAAATTTCAAGAGGATTGCATGATCAGATCCATAAAATTTAATTGTCAAGTTTTTACTATATCAGTTTTTGAATAATCTCCAGGATATTATCCGATTGTGCTGAGATTTTGCATTTATTTATTTAACTAGCTGACCCGGCAAACTAGTTTTGCGTTGGTTAGACGAACGTTGCATATAGGCATCAGGCAATCCAAAATACATTCATACATCGTAGGTTCAAAAATTGTTAAATATGGTATAAGTAAAAAATTGTTGTATAATATGTTAGTTCATTATAGTATTCGTTTTGAAGAGTTTTGTGCGCAACCAATGGCAAGATGTATTTCGAGCTTTTGAGTTACTCAGGAGCACGAAACTCTTCAAATCGAATTGGACTACATACGTTATTTCTGATTAAAATTTTAAATTTTCGATTCACTTCACTTTTCGTCCAAATGTCAAATTCATTATAACCTATAAGTACTCTATGATCGCTTGATTGTTCGTAAGAAGAAAAAGGAAAGCCTTTTATTTTTTGGAAATATTTTGTTGTATAAACCTTGCCCTGGCAATTATGAACACACAACAAAAAGAATTATCCAATTTGGTGCAGTTGTTTGAAAGATATAGCATTTTGACGGTAACCATAGATCCTGTTTTACTAATATAGACATCAATCTCAAGTCCTATACAAAATTTTGAGCTAATAGCCTCATTGCTTCATCAATAAACGAGCGCTCAAAGCACCTGCTAGGGCTTTCTTAAATAATTTTTTTCCCATTAACATGTAGCGCTTAGTATAAGTTCTCATGGTACCTGTCTGTTTCAGACACCTAGTGGACAAGGATAGGCCATATTAATTTGAATTATACATATTTTTGGGTATGCAAATACCATCATCAAATACTAAACTGTCGAATACTTTTTGACGTTGTTGTAAAACTTCCCAAACAGAAATTGCTATACCTCTGGTTATACACTGCAAACATGTTTTGTGTTCCCCATCAATAGGTGCTTTCATTTTAATTCAAATATCCATTCGATAATCATAGATGCATTAGATTAGAGTGTTCATCTCGATCATGCAGATATTGATGAATTCCAATAGACGTTTTTTTTATTCTTTGGAATTCGATCGATAGAAATCATCATACTAGAAACTGAGTGACTAATTAGGTGCAAGATTCTAACTGTATACAGGGTGTTTCAGCAAAAGGTTCTGTAAATTCAGGATCTCAATTTTCAGATGATTTCATAATATAAAGTTCCTATGGACTATGGGTTTTGAAGCATTGTTTCTGCAATACGGGGTGTTAAAATTTAAGAAAAAATTAGTTTTTCGAAAAATAGTTTCGAGTCCGTACGCAATTTCTTTGCGTTTCGGTAGTTAACCTCTTAAGTGGCTAAGACGTACATATTCGGAAAACAATTTGTCTTGCCCCGTGGATTTGACGGATTTATTCGCCACGAAGTTTTTGCGGGGCCATTGATGGTTTGCCGAATACGTTCGCCTGCGAGGAACAGTACGATATATACTAGATATTAAAACATTTATACAGCCTCGTGGCTTCTGAAAGTCACGTGGATCGTTTTCATAGCTTTGAAAGATAAACCTTCTTCGCGTGTGGCCAGACGGCAGTGTTGAGTAGGTCTGTGCGCTTTCTTTCACCTGAT
Source organism: Propylea japonica (assembly GCA_013421045.1). NCBI lineage: Eukaryota > Metazoa > Arthropoda > Insecta > Coleoptera > Coccinellidae > Propylea > Propylea japonica. The sequence continues at coordinate 907,398 of CM024240.1, forward strand.
AACTTTTTTTTGCCGCGTTTTTATTATGTCTAGTCATCAGAGTAGAGACACCGCAGACTGCAGACTTTTATCGGCGATAGTATAGTTAGGTTGGGCTGAAATTTGCGCACACCGAGCAAACTTGTTAAGTTGGCTCGGTATGCGCATTTTCAGCCCAACCTGACTAAACTATCGGCCGATTAAAAGTCGCAGCTGCGGGGTCCCTTAGTCAACAGCAGTGATGAAGATTTTTATATTGTCACACTGTTTATGCCCAGAACCATGTTTGGTTGGTACCACACGAAAGAATGAATCATGGTAATTTGTATTCACGATTACGTTTTTTTCTACATAAGAAAAAGGACTTTTTGTTATTGAATAATTTTGTAGACACTTGTTTTTTCAATAAACTGATTTATCCTAGAATTTTGACGAATTGTACGCTTGTGTACGAGTTATCCTAATCCCAACCGCCTTTGACGGATATACAGGGTGGCCGGACGATTGACGTCATAAAAAAAAACAGGTCCTCATGTCATGGGGTATTCGAATCACCCCCATGTATGTTATCCGATTTTTCACGGTTTCGAGTTATGATTTTTTTATGAAATCTGAGAATTTCAACTTGAACATCTTCAAAATTTTTTTAAAAAAGTACAAGACTTTTCTGATATTTTTTTGTTGTAAATAGATCGCCATGAATGGTACTTTTATACATAAAATAACCAGCATCGTGGTAATGTACCCAACTTGGGTAGGTTCGGCCAATCGCCTATACCGTAGAGGGATGGTGGATAATACACTTGGGCTCATCAAAGGGTTTAATTAATTTCACTGAATGACTGTAGAACATGTAATCGGACTCTTTTTCTAAACAATTGATACGTGTTTATTTATACAATCCAATTGTTAGTGTTTATACTTAAGAATAACATAGTCGGCAATGGTTATACATTCAAATATTACTCTACGTGATATTTCAATAACATTTTAAGATGATGCGTCTCACGTATGGTAATTATACAGGCTGTGTGTACTGACACATACTACAATCGTTAACTTTGATAAAAATTATGGAAATGTTGGTCTCAAGTGAGAAAGTTACGTATTTTGATCATGATCTGAATTTTCAAATTTAAATTAAAAATGTAAACAGGTTACTTCATGGTTTCTAGTAGGCTTAAAAACTGCGCTCAACACTCAGCTTTCAGAATCATTAATAAAAAATGGTACTCACTTTTGCTAGAATTAGCCTTCAAAGTCAGCGAGGTGGAAAAAATCAAAGAACTAGACGTTTACTCTAAAATTATTTTTTGCCATTTTAAGATTTTTCTGATCAAGTTATGATAGAAAATGCTGAAAAATTTGCTTTAGGAGAAAAGTTTTGGATAAGAAAAGGTATGGCAATAAATCACATCATGTAGATAAAAAAATTATTTATAAAAATTACAATAAAAAAAATAAATGAAAAAATAAATTTTGTGAAGGTGTAGAATGTGTATTGAGGCTGGAGTTGGCCTTTTGAAAACCTATTGTAAATTTTATAAATAAATTTCTTTTTATCTACATGATGTGTGATTTATTGCCATACCTTTTTTTTTTCTTATCTAAAACGTTTCTTCTAATGCTAATTTTCAGCATTTATATCATAACTTGATCAGGAAAATCTTAAAATGGCAAAAAAATAACGTCTAGTTCTTTGATTTTTTCCACCTCGCTGACTTTGAAGGCTAATTCTAGCAAAAGTAGACTGTTGAGTACCATTTTTTATTAATGATTCTGAAAGCTGAGTGTTGAGCGCAGTTTTTAAGCCTACTAAGAAACCATGAAGTAACCTGTACATTTTTAATTCAAATTTGAAAATTTACATCATGATCCAAAATACGTAACTTTCTCACTTGAGACCAACAGTTCCATAATTTGTATCAAAGTTACGATGCTGGATATTTTATGTATAAAAGTACAATTCATGGCGATCTATTACAACAAAAAATTATCAGAAAAGTCTTTTACTTTTCTTCAAAAAAATTTCGAAGATGTTCAAGTTGAAAATTCTCAGATTTCATAAAAAAAAATCATAACTCGGAAACCGTGAAAAATCGGATAACATACATGGGGGTGATTCGAATACCCATGACATGAGGAACCTGTTTTTTTTATTGACGTCAATCGTCCGGCCACCCTGTATACGCATGTACGGATACGTCACTGCCAACGACGTATATTTCCGCAAGCACTGAATTTTCTTGCCATCTAGAATGGCTAACAGGCATCACTTCGTGCCACTTAAGAGGTTAATGAGTACTAGTCAAAAACACAGGTTTTTTCAATTCAATATTATTTTTGATTTTCACCAGTGGTGTCCGAATAAATCTGGTGAGGAAAATGATACGCCAATGCTTTTTTATTCAAAATTATTTTCGTAATCCCCATATAATTCACGGTCAAATTGAAAGATACCCTTTTTACTGTGAATTAAGTGGTAATAACGAAAATAATTTCCAATTTGAAAAAATAGTTATTTAATCAACTAGGTTATTAAAGACAGCGACTAATGGTCAAGATATTTTACGTTAACGACTCGGAAAAAAATAAAATCCGGGTGTCAGCCCAATATTCCCAGTTGGGAGCTATAATAGTTATTTAATCAACTATGTTAGTAATGATAGTGACTAATGGTCAACCGGAGCGAACGCGTTATTAGTTCGAGACCATTAGTCGCTCGATTAATAACCGAGTTGATTACAAGATTTATCCGACGATCTCATATGAATTGTGTATGAATTCTTGATTGAAATACATTCTCATTTTGCACAAGACTTTCATTTGACATAATAAAGTTTCTATATTTCTATGTTCCAGTAGAGTTTTGACATTTCTTGTAGTGCTTCTGAATACTTTGTGAATGGTTGCCATGCGGATTGCACATTGAAATAGAAGAAATTGAGCATTCAAATGGGTCATTAATGATCAATTTCAAATTAAAATCACCTTTTATTCGAGATCGACGGAAAAAAGCGTTTTTTCCACCATATTCATTCAGAGAAGTCTGTACGGACACCACTGGTGAACATTTAGAAAATATTGAATAGGAAAAAAAAATTGTTTTGACCCCCCGTATCTCAGAAACAATGGGTCAGAGTCATAATCCATAAGAGATTTACATCATGAAATCATCTGAAGATTGAGATCCCGAATTTACGGAACCTTATTCTGAAATACGGAAATACAGTGCAGTCCTATGATACAAAGTCTAGATTCTGTCATTTTATTTCAATATAATATATAATGTAATCAAAAGGGTTTGTAAGCGTTATTATGCTTATGATTCTAAGTTATTCTTTGTTGATCATTCAATCTTAATTGACGACTTCGATAAATTGTTTCTTCTGGGTTCAGCAGTTTTTATTGTATTGGATTCCATTCCAATGGCACCAATCACTGAAAATGATCCTGTTTGATTCAAATGAAATGTTTATAAGTAAACATCTCAACTTCAATCCAAGCATTGATATTGTTTGTGATCAACTTACTTTGCATTCATTCATGCTCATTTTGCTTATCCAATTCCATACAAATGACTATTTGCTGTATATTTAATACCTTCACGATCTCCAGTGATTGTTTTTTCCACTACTATATTTAAAATATCATTGACTGGTTTGTTGTTCGTTTTTTAACTATAAAACTCTTTTTTTTTCAGGTCAAGTTGCAAAAGTAATAAGAGAAAATTCTAGATTACAAAGGGAGAATTCTCACATCACTTCACACATAAAAATACCCACAGACTGCAGGTCAGGAATTACATTAGCCATCGACAGAAATTCTAAAGCATATCCTCTTCTACTAGAATGCCCAGAATTGCCTTTACTGAATCTCAACAATTGCAAACAGTAGTATTTATCATTATGTTGTGATTGTGTGTTTTGAAAGTGAATTGTACATATCAAAATATATATTTATGTATATGTACAAGGTGTTTTTTGAGTTGGGTCTTTTTTCGACAGGCGGTAAACTCGTCAGAAGAGATCTTTTCGCCAAAAATCGTCCAATAAAATATTTCAATATGTCTAATAGCGTTTTCCATTGGGAGAACTGGTGCTACCTGGGTGCAATTTTTTCTGGGCCTTTCATTGTTCTCTGTACCAATGGAACACAAAAAATTGCACTCACGTTGCACTGGTGCGCACTAGTTCTCCCAATGAAAAACGCTATAAACAAAAAATTGGGAAATCAATCCCAAGATGTAGCTCGATATGGTACAGTTCAGTTGTCCAGTAAATTAATATCCTTATTTGATATTCAATCAGTGAAAAGAATCATTTCAAATTCAGTTCTCCACTGAAATCGATTATTCAAAAAATATTCAACTGAAAAAATACCACCTCAATTGATCCAAATAATCAACAGAAATTGTTCCAAATTATCACCACTTATTGGTTGTGCATAAAGACTTGCAAGGAGTTATAAGGAATGATTAACATGCATTATTTATTATTCCTGTTTTCACACGATAAATTTTATAAGCACCCTCAATTCATTCATCTACTACTTCTTCATGTTACACCAAACTTTTTAACTTTTTGAATAATAACTACTCTATATGAATAAATATGCGGCTTTGTTAAACTTTTCTGCGTAATTAGTGGAACCAACGAAAAAGAAACAAACACTGCGACTTCAAATGAACAAATTGTCCCATTGTTATCATTTTCAATAATACAAGCTTTCGCAAAGTTGGTTTTTATCAGAACGGGTGGATCATTCAGTTAACGATTTGTAGTATACCTACAGATTTATTTTGATGAGTCACCTGCCGAAAAAAGACCCAACTCGAATAAACAGAAAACCGTTGGTTAAAATATTTCTGAGGCAGACTTCAGATGAACACTCGAAATTTTATATTATAAGTTTTGTTGGGATGGATGAATTCTTGGTAATAACCTCAAATTCATTTAAATTCACAGGAAATGGTAGTAACTTATGATTTTCAATTGTAATACCCAGTTTTTCCAATAATAATCAGATTACCCATTGAAATCTACTTTTCTTTTTTATCATTTACATATTATGCTCAGAAAATTTGTCTGCGATCTAAAAAATATCTGCAAATTTTCTCAAATGGGATTTCATTCCAATGTAAACAACTTCAAGATTTCGCCTAAAAAATTCTATTCAAAAAACATACCAATACTTCTCTGTTTTTTCAAAGGTGCGGCTTTATTTTTGGCAGGAATGGACACATCAAAATGAGTAAATTTACCAAAAATCGTTATTATGACATATTCATCTGCTTCGAGGAAATCAACCTCTTACTTACTTGTGAAGATTAAAAGTTCTCAATACAAACCTATAGTCCGTTCACGAAAGTTTGAGCCGTCGGTTGGTCATGCCAATTTGGCATATTATTCCACTGTGTATATTAAAATTTTAGGTTATGTTGTTGATTTTCTTGTCAGATTAATACGCAATGTTGTTAATATTGCATAGAGTTCTCTGATAACTCGTAAGCTCGTCGGGCGAGGCCGGGTACATTCGGCAACGTTGACTTTATTTTACGTTATGACAGTAAATACTACCAACTTCAGATAAATAAACAAACGCCTACTATGCGCTCAAACTTTCGTGAACGGACTATACACACTTATAATTTTATGAACAATTGCAACTCTAGTTTTGGAAATTCACATCGGAAACATACGAAATTCAATGCATCAGACAGAGAATTTTGTCGTGTAGTTGGCCAGTGGAAAGGTTCACGTCAAAGATTAAGGAGAAGGATTAATCTTTGGTTCGCGTGATTCATAACTCTCTGAATAAACGACCGATTGAAATAACGTAGTTTGGTCTCTCTTATCGTTGGGAGTGGCTTAATCAAGCAGTGTGGTAGGGAACCTGCAGTACTCGCATCGAGTATTACGCGCAGCCTGACGCATTTACTAAATGCGTCGGACTGCCCGTGTTAGTCGATTTGAGAGGTACATGGCGTCGAACGAAAGCGAAACATAGCATGTAAATCTATCCAGTATAGCACTGTCCAACTACACGGCAAAATACTCTCTCTAATGCATTGAATATCGTATGTTTCCAAAGATGTATAAATACATAACACGTGCATTTATATAGCGATAAACTAGTCATGTTCCATCATTTTCAGTATTACAATCGTGATAGCGCAAATGCCGCACGTTTATTCAAATATTGAACTTGTTGATATTTATGGTGAATCCAACCAGAATGCTAGTGTATCATGCCGATTGTACAGAAGAAAATTTCCCTTTCCGCGAAGAAATCCCTTCAAAGATATATTACGTCCCAGATGTAGCTCAGAGTGGTATTAGGGTTTCGATGCACATAGTTTTTTTTTCAACATATGGTTAAATGAGCTGTTTTGATGAGCTCCATCACCTGCCAAAAAAAGTTTAAAGTCTAACCTTAAAAATACCCTGTCTGTATACATATATATGTATGTAAACATTGAGTATTACATCTATATTTAAACTCAATGATATAAATTCACTTTTTCTATACATAATGTAACATTTCATAGCTTGTTTTACTGTTTTTTTTATTTTCAGAAGATTATAAAATTTGCACAACAATTTTAAATATGTAAATAAATTTTTAATCATATAAAAAGCGCATCTATAGAAATATGCTTTCATCATACGAATTGAGAATATCAATAAAAGACAGATATATAGATATTTTTTCAATTTCCTTTGAACCTTTAAAATCAATTTGCCATAAATTGACAACGTTGTCATGGAGGTTTTCACGTTGGCTTTGGCTAGTACATTATATCACTTTTTAACTAGCAATTGTTGAGAATATTCCTGTCTTGATACGAACATACCGATAAAATCCAATTGAATCAATTTGATTTCAACCGAAATAATATAATTCATACGGCCATTACGATGAAATAATACGTTTATGAGGTTTACAAAAGTACTTTTTTGTGATATCTCTAGCTATCAAAAATAATAAAATTTTGCATCAATAATGATACTCCAACGACTTGAAATCAACATATTCATGAAGGATTTGAAATTCAGCAGCAAACAGTGACTTCAAAAGCGAATTGAAACTTCCCGCCCTTTTTTCTCAAATTTCTCTATTCATTCGTGTTTTTCACAGCACCTGAAAACGATGGTAAGTTTTAATGGACTATTATTTGAACTTGTAACATACAGGAAGTTTTTGAATTGAGGCGAAAGATTTAAAGGGATGATTCCTCAGATCAGTTTTTGGAAAAATTCTCATAAATGTAGGACCATTGTTTAAACAATGGTAGGACCGGAAATGCATTGTTTTCAAGATACAGGGGATAAAGTTTCACTTGAAAAAAAAAATTGGTACGCCACTGAGATATTTCAAACTAACAGTTGAATTAATCTTCGTTCAATTTGTAACAAAATATCTCTTTTGCCCTCTTTTCGAGTGGGACGCTGTTTTTATGTAAAAATTTTGAGAATACTATTGAGCAATAAGACTATTACATCAAAATTTTATATGGGACTAGGGAATAAATAAATGCAGAATCTCATTACAATAGAAATTATATTCTGGAAATTATTCAGAAAATTAAATATATGTGTTTTGTAGGCCTGATGAAGCAGATGAGAATCTGCGAAACGTTGCTGAATATATTTTAAAAAAGTTCTACAATATTTGTCCTTATTCCCACAAAGAATACCCCCTTTCAAACCGTGGAGGACACTAAACTCACTTACTATAATTATATAAAATGAATAATTGAAAAAAACTCATTTCTATGGGTCTGATGATGCGATCTTCTTGAAAATTTGCACGATCATTCAGTACATCAGTCTTCATCCACATAATAAATTTCACTTGAATCGGATATTCTGTTATGGAAATATGAGATTATTCTTTTCAATATTTCAATGAAATTTATGGTTCCGTTAACACTACGGCAGAGCTGTGTCGAGCACTGAAGAAAAGTGCTTCGAGCACAAAGCACTAAGCCCTATTGAAAAGTGCTCCGGAATATCGAGCACTAAGCCCTTATTTTTTGAAAAATGCTCGCGAATACTAAGCACTTTTGAAAAGTAATTCGTTTACACGAGCACCGAGCACTAAGCACTTTTCAAAATCAAACTTATATTTCCATCCAAATATAATCTCTCAGGTTGGAATTTTGATTTTTCTTTTTAATGTTATCGTGTTTTGAACTGGACATAATTGAAATTGACAATAGTTTTTTTCAGCGAGTCGTTTATAAATATTTAATCAACTATAGGTTATCAAAGAGAGCGACTAATGGTCAAGATATTTAGAGCGTCGCTCCGCTCACGCATTAATAGTTCGAGACCATTAGTCGCTTGATTATAACTGGGTTGATTACAAGATTTTCCGACGACATCAATATGAATTTAGATAAAGTCTTGATTGAAATAAACTCTATTTTTTACAAGACATACATTTGGCATAATATAAATTTCTATATTCTATGTTCCTGTTGAGTTCTTACATTACTCTATCGCTTCTGAATGCTTTATGCTCATTTGTTCATTGAAATAGCACACTGAAACAGCATCAATTGAACATTAAAATTGGTCATTATATTCAATTTTGTACATATTAAAATCACCTTTTAGGTCGACGAAATAATTATTTTTGATAAATTCCGGATATACAGACAGGTACCATGACGACATACAAAAAAAGTTATAGAGAAAGAGTGACGTCTTGTCAACAAATTAGATGAAAATGTTTCTTATGGTTTTCTGAGCTCTATATGGCATTCATTCAGTTAACAAACTGTAACTAACATATTCGCCAATAAATTACTTGAAATCATGATAAAAGATACCTGAATCGCAGTGGCGTAAAAAACACCCCCGCAGCCCCGCCGTGCGGGGGGCGCAGCAGCCCGGGGGGCGCCGGAGGGCGCGAAGCGCCCTTCGCTGTACGGTTTGTCAATGATCGGCAATCGGCCCGGCCGATCAGCTGGCGGGGGGGCGGTCCATGGCTTAGTTACGCCACTGCTGAATCGTATGTTGCATTACTTAGAGCTTTCCTGAAAAAATTCCGCCATTACATCAAAACAATCTGTTTTTTTTGTCAAAATAATGAAAACGTAAAAACCACAAAGTCCATAACATACAGCGAGATTGTTTTTTAACACCAGAGTTTGTAATGCAAGAAAAAATGAACAAATTTTTCATCTATAGAAATGAAACAAAAGAAAAAACTTTAATTCTTTGTCTATTTGGAGCACGCGAAAGTCTGTCATTTCCATGTTCCAACGAGTCTATGAAGGGCTTCGTGCTTGGTAATTCCTGAAAGTGCTTGGGAGCACTTTGGTGCTCGGGAGCACTTTTTCGAATTACTAAGCACTAAGCCCTTTCGAAAAATTCGCGAAGCACCAAGCACTAAGCACTGGTTCAATTAAGTGCTCGCGAGCACAGTGCTTACGAGCACAAAAGTGCTTCGAGTGCTTTCACGGGCACTAAGCACAAGGCTTCGGCACAGCTCTACACTGCGGCCACAAAATTTTCACAAACATTCAGTATATCAATTTTCATTCACAAAATGAATTTTACTCGAATCGGATATCTTCGTATGGAAATATGAAGTTTCTTTTTTTCAATATTCCAATTGAATTTTCTATGGTTCTGTTCACACTATGGCCACAAAATTTTGCATGAGGTTTATTATGAACATCTAGCATTTGGCCGCAAAATTTCATTTCGATTGGTTCCGTTTTGTATGAGATATTTAAGAACAAAAATTTTGAATGGCCATATTTAATGGAACACCCTGTACGATTTGGCTGGTTAACGAACTCAACCGAGACATTCGTAAACCGAATCCATTTCAAGTCTCTAGGACAATCCCTTCGAAAGTTATAGTGCTAACGGACAGAATTGAATTTGGCTACGAATTCTTCAACAGGAAGTCGACCCTATATCGTTTGAGATAATTTTCGGTTCAAAATTCGAACATTACATTACAAATCACGATATAGCAATCGTTCTAGTAGAATGAGCGTTCAAAAATAAAATTAAAAAAAACATCTGAATGCTCATTTCCCGTTGCCTTAATAAATTAGTGGTACGTTTTGATATTTTATTTTTTACAGAAGGTAGGAGAGATTATTTGTCAGAAATTGAACGAAGATTCAAAAATAATTGTTTAAAATATCTCAGTGACGTACCACTTTTTTTAGTTAGTTTGTAAGTAAAACTTTAAACCATGATATTAGGAACAATGCATTTCCGGGGACCTACACTTATGCGATTTTTTTTTCTTAAAATGATCTGAGAAATCGTCCCCCCTAAATATTTCTCATCAATTCAGAAACACCCTGTATAAACACAAAACAATTATTGTGTATTTATAAGAAAACCACTCCTACATTTTACTAACAAATTGAATGAATTAAGTGAGTCAAAATATAACAATAATGCGTAAACTAGGAGAGGTTATCATGTTTCAGTATGATTTGATATTTTCTGCTTGCTATCATCATTATTGTAAAATATGTAGGTTGAAGGGTTACGTTGCACTGCGACTCCAAGGTTTTTTGTGTCCCCAGTGAGAGCTATAGCTCACTTTTCAGTTCCAGAGTCCCAACGAGATTTGCGTTTCTCCAGTCCAAGACATTCTTTGCGCAGGCTCGCAATGGCAAGGCATTCTGTAACCATGTGGACAGGAGTTTTACTCACAGTTTCTGTTAAGCCATTGAGTTTAAATATATTTTTAAACTCAATGGTAGAGGCAATTCTCACCCCCATATGTCCAAGGTGATTGATTTTTAGACCATGAAGTTTCAATGATAAATCCATTCCCGGGCGATCTTTCCAGAGTGCTTCTTTCAGTTTCCTCCTTCCCTAAAAACTCTCAACTATGGGTGCATTTAACCATACCACATAAGGGTTCTGGACCAGTGAGTGGCGTTTTTCCCTTTTTCTGCTAGTGTGTTAGCCTCTTCATTTTCTTTAATTCTTGAGTAACTAGAAAACCAGATTGAAGAGCCCTTGTTGTTTCTTGATTACTTCATTGAGTTTTCTTCGGCACTCCTATATTAGCTTCGAGCCGGTGCCATATACTAGTTCAGTGCTTTAATAGCCATAGTAGCAGCTAGACTGTGTCGGCTGTTTAAGCTGTCCTACGAGCAGAAAACTTTCCCAAACATCTGGAAGGTTGCTAGAGTTCAGCCAATACCTAAAAGGGGAAAAAGTGCATGCCTCGAAATTATCGTTCGATATCTTTACTACCCATTTTGTCCAAAGTAATGGAGACTGCTATTAATTTGCAGATAGTAAAACACCTAGAGGAAAACAATCTCATTAGCGACAATCAATACGGTTTTCGGCGCTGTCGTTCAACGGGTGACTTGCTCACCTATGTCACTTATCTTTGGACAAACGCTATAGAAAAGCATGGGGAATCAATTGCAGTTGCCCTAGACATATCCAAGGCCTTCGATCGTGTATGGCACAGAGCATTACTAAGCTTCCATCTTACGGTCTACGAAAGGACTTTGCAGCTGGCTCGGAAGTTACCTCCACGAGAGACAACTTTGTGTTGTGCGGAGTCTGCACTTCATTCCGTCAACGCCGGTGTACCTCAGGGCTCAATCTTGTCCCCGACTCTGTTTCTAATGCATATTAATGACCTTTTAAATTCAACCAAGAATCAGATTTTAAGCTTTGCAGATGACAGCACTCTTATAGCGTCCACGACAACTAAGAAGCCTGTATCAGCGTCAACATCCAGTTCCCAAAGAATCGCTCAAGCTGTGACAATCAACAAAGATCTAGAAGTTATTCTACAATGGGGTTCTGACAATCTGGTTGAATTCAATGCCTCTAAGACCCAGGCTACTCTGCTCACAAGAAAAACATCGACAGTTTCACCACAACTAATAATGGACATTAAAACAATAAAACCAACCAATGGACTCAACCTTCTAGGGGTCAATATCAGTCCAAATGCAACCTGGCACGTCTGCTCAGTTGCCAAGTCATCTGCACAGAAGCTTAGCTATCTATTTCGGGCGAGGAAATTGTTCACTCCAAAGCAGCTTTTATCACTTTACACCAGTGTGAAAACAGCCGAACGACCCAGCCGAAGATGACCTTGAAATCATCGCAAGCTAGCGGACGATAGGGCGGATAACTATGCAAACAGAAACGAACGCTCGCGTTGAAGCAATAGTAAAAAATTAATATCTACAGAACTGTACGAAGGATCGGTTTCAAATTGGTGTGAATGTTGAAGAGAAACTACTGTTAAAAATTGCATTCACACCTTGCACTCATACCTCTAGGGAACAGGGGGTGGGACGTACCAATCTGAAAAATTCGATTTCTCGAAAACTGCACATAGAATCGATACGAAATTTGGTATGCAGATTAAAGAACAACAGCAGAAAAAACAACATAAACGTCATCCACTTGCACCCAGGGGGTGGGGGGTGGACATATGAAAAATCAAAAAATTCTATTTCTCGAAAATTGTACATAAAATCGATACGAAATTTGTGTGCAGGTTCGGAACAACAACAGAAAAAAACTACATACACGTCATCCACTTGCACCCCCTGGGGGTGAGGGATGGACATATGAAAAACCAAAAAATTCGATTTCTCGAAAACTGTACATAGAATCGATACGAAATTTGGTGTGCAGGTTAAGGAACAACAGCAGAAAAAAACTACATACACGTCATCCACTTGCACCCCCTGGGGGTGGGGGGTGGACATATGAAAAATCAAAACTACGATTTCTCGAAAACTGTACATAGAATCGATACGAAATTTGGTGTTAAGGTTGAGGAACAACAGCAGAAAAAAACTACATACACGTCATCCACTTGCACCCCCAGGGGGGGGTGTGAACATATGAAAAATCAAAAAATTCGATTCCTCGAAAACTGTACATAGAATCGATACGAAATTTGGTGTGCAGGTTGAGGAACAACAACAGAAAAAAACTACATACACGTCATCACTTGCACCCCCTGGGGGTGGGGGGTGGACATATGAAAAACCAAAAAATTCGATTTCTCGAAAACTGTACATAGAATCGAAACGAAATTTGGTATGCATATTTGGGAACAACAACAGAAAAAAACTACATACACGTGAACCACTTGCACCCCCAAGGGGTGGGGGGTGGACATATTAAAAATCAAAAAATTCTATTTCTCGATAATTGTACATAGAATCGATACGAAATTTGGTGTGCAGGTTAAAGAACAACAGCCGAAAAAAACTACATACACATCATCACTTGCACCCCCTGGGGGGGGGGGTGGACATATGAAAAATCAAAAAATTCGATTTCTCGAAAACTGTACATAGAATCGATACGAAATTTGGTGTGTAAGGTTGAGGAACAACAGCAGAAAAAAACTACATACACGTCATCCACTTGCACCCCTGGGGGTGGGAGGTGGATATACGAAAAATCAAAAAATTCGATTTCTCGAAAACTGTACATAGAATCGATACGAAATTTGGTATGCATATTTGGAACAACAACAGAAAAAAACTACATACACGTGAACCACTTGCACCCCCAGGGGGTGGGGGGTGGACATATTAAAAATCAAAAATTTCTATTTCTCGAAAATTGTACATAGAATCGATACGAAATTTGGTGTGCAGGTTAAGGAAAAACAGCCGAAAAAAACTACGTACACATCATCCACTTGCACCCCTGGGGGTGGGGGGTGGACATATGAAAAACCAAAAAATTCGATTTTTCGAAAACTGTACATAGAATCGATACGAAATTGGTGTGCAGGTTGAGGAAACAACACAGAAAAAAACTACATACACGTCATCCACTTGCACCCCCTGGGTGTGGGGTGGACATATGAAAAACCAAAAAATTCGATTTCTCGAAAACTGTACATAGAATCGATACGAAATTTGGTGTTAAGGTTGAGGAACAACAGCAGAAAAAAACTACATACCGTGAACCACTTGCACCCCCAGGGGGTGGGGGGTGGACATATTAAAAATCAAAAATTTCTATTTCTCGAAAATTGTACATAGAATCGATACGAAATTTGGTGTGCAGGTTTCGGAACAACAACAGAAAAAAACTACATACACGTCATCCACTTGCACCCCTAGGGGGGGGGGTGGACATACGAAAAACCAAAAAATTCGATTTCTTGAAAATGTACATAGAATCGATACGAATTTGGTATGCATATTTGGGAACAACAACAGAAAAAAACTACATACACGTGATCCACTTGCACCCTAGGGGGTGGGAGGTGGATATACGAAAAATCCAAAAATTCGATTTCTCGAAAACTGTACATAGAATCGATACGAAATTGGTATGCATATTTGGGAACAACAACAAGAAAAAACTACATACACGTGATCCACTTGCACCCCCAGGGGGTGGGAGGTGGATATACGAAAAATCAAAAAATTCGATTTCTCGAAAACTGTACATAGAATCGATACGAAATTTGGTATGCATATTTGGAACAACAACAGAAAAAAACTACATACACGTCATCTACTTGCACCCCAGGGGGTGGGGGTGGACATATGAAAAACCAAAAAATTCGATTTCTCGAAAACTGTACATATAATCGATACAAAATTTGGTGTGCAGGTTCGGAACAACAACAGAAAAAAACTATACACGTCATCCACTTGCACCCCCAGAGGGTGGGGGTGGACACCCTCTGGGGGTGCAAGTGGATGACGTGTATGTAGTTTTTTCTGTTGTTGTTCCGAAACCTGCACACCAAATTTCGTATCGATTCTATGTACAGTTTTCGAGAATTCGAATTTTTTTTTCTCATATTTCCACCCCCCCTGGGGGTGCAAGTGGATGACGTGTATTTAGTTTTCTCTGTTGTTGTTCCCAAATTTCACACCAAAATTTGTATCGATTCTATGTACAGTTCTCGAGAAATCGAATTTTTTGATTTTTCATATGTCCACCCCCCCCCTCTGGGGGTGCAAGTGGATGACGTGTATGTAGTTTTTTTCTGCTACTGTTCCTTAAACTGCACACCAAATTTCGTATCAATTCTATGTACAGTTTTCGAGAAATCGAATCTTTTGGTTTTTCATATGTCCACCCCCACCCCCTAGGGGTGCAAGTGGATGACGTGTATGTTGTTTTTTCTGCTTTCGTTCCTTAACCTGCACACCAGATTTCGTATCGATTCTATGTACAGTTTTCGAGAAATCGAATTCTTTGATTTTTCATATGTCCACCCCCCACCCCCTTGGGGTTGCAAGTGGATCACGTGTATGTAGTTTTTTCTGTTGTTGTTCCCAACTATGCATACCAAATTTCGTATCGATTCTATGTACAGTTTTCGAGAAATCGATTTTTTTGATTTTTCATATGTCCACCCCCCCCCCCTGGGGGTGAAGTGGATGACGTGTATGTAGTTTTTTTCTGTTGTTGTTCCAAATATGCATGCCAAATTCGTATCGATTCTATGTACAGTTTTCGAGAATCGAATTTTTGGATTTTTTATATGTCCACCCCCCAACCCCTGGGGGTGCAAGTAGATGACGTGTATGTAGTTTTTTTCTGTTGTTGTTCCAAATATGCATGCCAAATTTCGTATCGATTCTATGTACAGTTTTCGAGAAATCGAATTTTTTGATTTTTTGTATATCCACCCCCCACCCCAGGGGGTGCAAGTGGATGATGACGTGTATGTAGTTTTTTCTGTTGTTGTTCCGAAACCTGCACACCAAATTTCGTATCGATTCTATGTACAGTTTTCGAGAAATCGAATTTTTTGGTTTTTCATATGTCCCCCCCACCCCCAGGGGGTGCAAGTGGTTCACGGTTATGTAGTTTTTTTCTGTAGTTGTTCCCAAATATGCATACCAAATTCCGTATCGATTCTATGTACAGTTTTCGAGAAATCGAATTTTTTGTTTTTCATATGTCCAACCCCACCCCCTGGGGATGCAAGTGGTTCACGTGTATGTAGTTTTTTTCTGTAGTTGTTCCCAAATGCATACCAAAATTTCATTTCGATTCTATGTACAGTTTTCGAGAAATCGAATTTTTTGGTTTTTCATATGTCCACCCCCACCCCAGGGGGTGCAAGTGGATGACGTGTATGTTGTTTTTTTCTGTTGTTGTTCTTAACTGCACACCAATTTCGTATCGATTCTATGTACAGTTTTCGAGAAATCGAATTTTTTTATTTTTCATATGTCCACCCCCACCCCCTGGGGGTGCAAGTGGATGACGTGTATGTAGTTTTTTTCTGCTGTTGTTCCTCAACCTTAACACCAAATTTCGTATCGATTCTATGTACAGTTTTCGGAGAAATCGAATTTTCAGATTGGTACGTCCCACCCCCTGTTCCTTGAGGTATGAGTGCAAGGTGTGGATGCAATTTTTAACAGTAGTTTCTCTTCAACATTCACACCAAAGGACCCCGCACACTTACTTAGGAAAGCGGGTTCAGTGAATTTTCAAATTTTACATATTATATTTATACCAACCTTAAGAACAATATATTAGATTTTCACGAAGGTCTTACATCTGGTTTGTTCTATAGGGCGTTCCAAAATTGCAGCTACGGAAAAATGAATCTTTAAATTTTGATGATAATTCTTCTAATTTCAAAATTTTATCATGATGCTTTGGGTTCTGAATAACAAGATGTGACAGATATCCAAACACCGCCCACCACGTTAAGGTTCGTTATACAGGCTGTTCCATGAAGCTGTATAAGTAATGAATGTAACTTTGTTAGTGACTTTGGGACCACCCTGAGTTTTTCAAAATATGATACCATGATGTATGTCCACTTCTGTAGGAAGTTTCATCAATGTACAAAGAACAGTTGCAAAATTATTCAGGTTTAAACTCGGATTTCATACAATTTTTCTTTAAAACTTATCTGTAGTTGAGATTGCTGTCAAGGAATATAGGTTTTCATTAGTATAATTATTATGATAGGTCGGTCCAAAGGTGTTTTTTCAGGAATGCAAAAGATGGACATAATGTGGTGTCACTAATCTCCTCATATACAGGGTGTTTCATCATAAACTGGACAAACATATATTTTCGTGTAGGGGGCATCGGGAGAATCATTTTTGCCTTATACAATTTATCCCGTTTTCGAAGCATAAGCGAGACACCGGGTGTCAAACGTCATTTTTGAGCAAGATTATTATGAGTGTGGTCAGTTATGTATAACACTTAAAGTGACGGTTTTTGGTCAAATCTCAGTATTTTTGGGTCCTCTATTCAGAAGACCTGCAATGTTCCAATTTGTTTTGCGGTTGTCAATTGACTTTGTTTTCTGAATGAACACAATTTTCTAAGAATTTCTGTGAAAAAAATCTTTCAAAAATCGAACACAAATTTTTTTTTACGTGTCTAATTGTCTACAGCGATGAAAAAATTTCACTCGAAATGGATGAAATTTTGTACAACTGTACTTCTGGAATTATCAGTCACGAATATGAAAACAGAATTGTAAAATATCGAACGGTTTCGTTACTACAGGAATTCAAATATTTCGTTCAGACCTCTGAAATAATGAAAGAAAATTGTTTTGAGTTCTAGAGTCAAAATAATTAAATTATTGCAACGAATATTAATATCCTTAGAACAGTGTCATTTCCCTATTTAATACCTACATCGGTTCGAGTCTCAACTAAGTTTCACTGATTTTGTTTTGTATTTTATTTGTATTGTATTCACCTAGAATATTCGTCAACTTTTCTGAATAGAGGCCTAAAATACTGAGATCTGACCAAAAACCGTTACTTTAAGTGTTATACATAACTGACCACACTCATAGTAATCTTGCTCAAAAATGACGTTTGACACCCTGTATCTCGCTTATGCTTCGAAAACGGGATATATTGTATAAGGCAAAAATGATTCTCCCGATGCCCTCTACTCTACACGAAAATATATGTTTGTCCAGTTTATAATGAAACACTCTGTATATGAGGAGATTAGCGACACCACATTATGTCCATCTGTACATCCTGAAAAAACACCTTTGGATCGACCTATCATAATAATTATACCAATGAAAACCTATATTCCTTGACAGCAATCTCAACTACAGATAAGTTTTAAAGAAAAATTGTATGAAATCCGAATTTAAACCTGATAATTTTGCAACTGTTCTTTGTACATTAATGAAACTTCCTACAGAAGTGGACATACATCATGGTATCATATTTTGAAAAACTCAGGGTGGTCCCAAAGTTACTAACAAATTTACATTCAGTTACTTATACAGCTTCATGGAACAGCCTGTATAACGAACCTTAACGGGTGGGCGGTGTTTGGATATCTGTCACATCTTGTTATTCAGAACCCAAAGCATCATGATAAAATTTTGAAAATTAGAAGAATTATCATCAAAAATAAAGATTCATTTTTCCG
The DNA here is from genome assembly GCA_013421045.1 of Propylea japonica. Taxonomy (NCBI): domain Eukaryota; kingdom Metazoa; phylum Arthropoda; class Insecta; order Coleoptera; family Coccinellidae; genus Propylea; species Propylea japonica. The sequence goes on from CM024240.1 coordinate 925,778, forward strand.
TAGCTGCAATTTTGGAACGCCCTATAGAACAAACCAGATGTAAGACCTTCGTGAAAATCTGATATATTGTTCTTGAGGTTGGTATAAATATTAATATGTAGAAATGGGGAAAATTCACTGGACCCGCTTTTCCTAAGTAAGTGGCGGGGTCCTTTGAAACCGATCCTTCGTACAGTTCTGTAGATATTAATTTTTTACTATTGCTTCAACGCGAGCGTTCGTTTCTGTTTGCATAGTTATCCGCCCTATCGTCCGCTAGCGTGCGATGATTTCCAGGTCATCTTCGGCTGGGTCGTTCGGCTGTATTCACACTGGTTCACTTTACAAGGCTCAAGTGCGTCCAGCTATGGAATATTGCTCTCATGCTTGGGGTTCAGCTCCTAAGCACTCGTTACTCCTACTTGATTCCATTCAAAAAAGAGCAGTGCGCCTAATAGACGATCCAACGTTAACTGCCAACCTTCATAGTCTCGATCACCGTAGGAAGGTGGAGACGTATGCCTTTTTTACAGATTACTACCACGGAAGGTGTTCTGCTGCCATTGCCTCCATGATTCCACCAGGGGCTCAATTTGATCGACAAACAAGGCCAGCCGATAATAGTCACCAGTATGCCGTGCATCTTTCTACAGTTCGGACATCGGTGTATCAGAAGGCTTTTCTTTACCGAACTGCAAGGCTATGGAATACCCTACCTCAAGATGTATTCCCCCTTGGTTACAACTTACAGCAGTTTAAGACACGCACAAACCGATTTATTCTAAATTCATCTCGAGGCGCTTGAAAGGGCGTTATAAGCTCAGTCTTTTCCCGAGAGATGCGTATAAAAAAAGACAATTCAAATGGGTCTCTATATCACACCCTTGATGGTTTCCATCTATGCATCTTTCGATTGCAAGTGTTTCTGCCTGAAAACACTCGGACAGGGGCCTAACGATAGAATACACTTGGTTCTGGACCTGTGCAATCCAGCTCCGACGCAGTTTTTGGTATATAGTGTATTCATTTTTCCATTCTTCCTTTTCCTATAGCATCTAGTTAAAGTTTTTCTATATGCTCACTCTTTGGATCATAACATCGCTAGGTAGGTTGGCTAATGAGACTTGTTCAGGGAGTATCAGGCTCAAGAAAATAAATTGAAGAGCTGTTGTTGTTTCTTGATTACTTCATTAGGTTTTCTTCGGCACTCCCATATTAGCTTTAAGTCGGTGACATACTAGTTCAGTGCTTTAGTAGCACTGTAACAAAGAGCATATCAGTTGGCGAAATAATTCTCATGTGCCTGAAACCATTCCTGAGAATTCCACGTATACTACTTTTAAAGTGGCCAAACTCCAAGGGGGATTATACGATTGCTTTGCAACAAAAAATATCATATAACACATGGTCGAAATGTTGACGGTTATATAAATTTGACATTTCTTGATTTAACGAAATATTCCGAGTTTTTTCTCTTAAATGTTCAGTATTTAGTTTTCCTTGTAGTCTCATCAAATTTGGAAAGGGCAATAAATTCACTACAAGTTAAGAGAGTCTGTGTGAAGAAATAATTCTTATTGCGGGTGTGGTAAGGAGATGAATATCTAGATTCTGAAGTTCACAGAATTAATCCCATTTTTCCAATGGTTTTTTCGATAAAATATTGATAATTATGCACAAGTTCTCTTCTCAGTAAAAATACCTCATTTAGTGTACTTTCGAATGACATATAAACTTCTGTGCTAGCTGCTCATTTTCCACCATAATATCATGGCTAACATGATAACAACGAAAATGTCTAAAAGTTCCAAACCAAAATTTGCTCTATTTTGAAGCTCTTGGTGATCGAATTTTAATGTAATTATATAAAAATCATCAATTCATCTTGAATCGAAATAATAACAAAAAAATTTAAGAAAAGCCCCTTTTGAGCGCTCGTTCTTTGGTAGAGCAATAAGACTCAAATTTTGTATGCGATTTGAGATCGATACCAAATAAAAAAGCACAATCGGAATTATGTATGACCGATGTGTTTCGTTTTATCTTAGATATTGAGGAACAAAAATTTTGAATGGCCATATTTTATGGAACACTCTGTACGATTTGGCTGGTTAACGAACTGAGGCAATTCCTTCGAAAGTTATTGTGCTAACGGACAGAATTGAAATTGACCACGAATTTGTCATCAGGAGGTAGAACACTATAGTTTGAGACCATTTTCGGCTCAAAATTCGAAAATTACAGACATTTGGTCAAAACGATATAGCACTCGTTTAAGGAGAACGAGCGCTTAATATGAACCTCCTTCTTCAATACACTTGACACATCGTTTTCGTACTGAATCTTCAACTCCGCAAAGTTGCCACATTTCTGCACAACACAATTTCATTCTATCGATGAGATCCTTCCGAGTCTGAAAGCTTTTTAAATATACTTCCTCTTTAAAAGTATTCTAGACATAAAAATCCAAAGGCGTAAGGTCGGGGCTCTTCGGTGGCCATCAGACCGTATCTTCCAATCCATTGTACCTAAGCAATTTCAAACAATATTCATTAAATAGTGACATTACGACTATTATGTGCTGAGCAGCCATTCATTTGAAACCAGACATTTTATCTGTTAGACAGGTGCATTTTATCCAATATGTCTGCTTCGGATTAATCTAATGAATTCTCCACCATTGAAGTGGTCGGTATCTAATTATAACTGGTCCGAAAAATTCTGCTCTTGTTACTGGCAACCTCACGTTGATACTTAACTCTTGTTGGAAATTTTTCTCTGCTATACATAATACATGGTTATTTCGTAAATTAATCACACCTGATTTCGTGAAGAAGACTTCATCAGTCCATAATTCTATATATCCTATGCCCCCTACTCACCTAAATTATTCTGGTACCACCTACTAAAATATAAGTCTGGGGCCTATTGCACCAAATACTTTGCAACTTTTCACTTTGCACTTTTCAAATGAATTAAGTTGCACGAAAAACGCATTCATAATTGAGAAATGCAATGTGAAAAGTCAAGTGCATAGTGAAAAGTACTCCGCAGTGAAAAGTTGTACAACATTACTAATTTTCACTTTTGAAATTTGTCAGAATGCAAAGTGCGATGTGAAAAATTGCAAAGTATTTTGGTGCAATATGCCCCTGTCTGGTCTCAGCATCTACAGATAACAGATAAATTGATGATTTCCATAATTATTAAGATTCAATCTCGAAGATCTTCAAAATAGAGCATATTTGTTCGGAACAGCTAGCACAAAAGTTGATATATTATGTCATTCAAAAGTACACTAAATTAGGTATTTTTTACTGAAATGAAAACGTGTGCATAATTATTAACATTTCATCGGAAAAAACATCAGCAAAATATGACTTATTTCAAGGCCGGATTTACGGGGTGGGGGTAATGGGGGTAATTACCCCCCCCCATGAATATCGAAAACCTAAAGAAAAGTTACGCAACGTGGTGCACATATTTTCATTTGTTTGTTTTTTTATACTAATATTACTTTACTACTATTTTTCTTATTATATTATTCCTCCTAAATATTTTGATTACATTTTTTTTCAAATTTTGAACCTGATTTATCGATCTTGAATCATTACTAATCCCCCCCCTCCTATGAAAAAAGCTATATCCGCCCTTGACTTATTTCGTTAACTTAATAATGGTAATGGTATTAATAGTAACGTAATGGTATTAATAGTAAGGTGATAGCATTGTTCTTCTCCTTAAACAATGGTTATAATAAGAACTTACTTTTCAGCAGTGAATCTGAGTCATCAGATTTGTTATTCCTGTTTGCTATTCTTGCAAGTTGTTCTTTGGTAATTGGGTCATTTTGATTAGCAGAGCTATTGTCGGCCTGAAATATTCATTGCGAGTTATTGCTAGTATTCTTTTTACCCCGTTCAACTGAGAAACTACTGTCATAATTCGAATTTTGAACTGAACTGTCAGCAGTTAATCTCAGTTGAAGTGGGTAAAAAGAATGAATGGTGATAAATCGAGAGTATCTTACCACATCAACATTATTCGTGACTGCAGCCTGCACGTGGCTATACCACTGATCATTTCTTATACCGGATATTTTAACTCGTGATTTAGCAGGAGATAATATTTTGTTGATTAATGTTTTGCATATAGGTGATACTCGGGGTTCTTTGGGAAATACTACTTTATTGCTAACTTGCTGAAATAAGAACCTGATTAGGACCTCAAATAATGAGTAAATACCAGGAAAAAATCGCTTGTTCATATAGAGAAAACGATTATTATGAGTTGAATAACCATAGCTCTCGGAAGAGATCATTTATTTTCATTATATTCACACGAATTCAACTTTCCAACCTATCCTAATTATTTTTGAAGCTGGAAGTTATCGTATCGTCGGCGGCCTCAAGCATTTGTTTTAGTTTGAAGTGACGCTTTTTTTACGGCTCGTCCTAGAATTTTGTCTACTCGTCCAAAAAACCGTACTTTCCGGACTTGTTACCTGATAGGGATAAAGAGATAATTTAAGGCCCTCAAGGTGAGGGTGAGTGTGAGTGTCAGATCGCCCTTGAGTAGCTGTAGCCATTTCATAAAGCATACTCAGTGAGTGAGTGCGATTAATATCAGCCTCAACTTGAGGGGAGGCGCTAGCACCCATGAAATAAATATGCTTTATAAAGCAGCTACAGCTACTCAAGGGCGGTCTGACACTAACGCCCACACTCACCTTGAGGGATGACTATGAATACAGCCCTAACCTTTTCTGCACCGGCTTCGTGGTTATCACCTAGTTGGTCGAGTCTCACACACTTCACTCGAAATTGTCCAATTGGTTCGTAAAAATACCCGTTACCTGTTAACGTAACGTTCGGAATTTAGTGTAATATTTCTGTTAATCTCTTCAAAAAAAATATGGCCCTATGATTCCAAAAACTGAACCACCACACCATATGGTGATTTTTTTATCATGAAGGGGTCGTTCATGAAGATGTTGCGAGTTCACGTCGAACCAATAGCGATAATTTTGCTTATTCACATAAATAAAAGTGCGCTTCCTCCGGCATGATCAAGAAATTCAACTGGTTTTTATCATATTCTCTTGATTTATCGGGAATTTCTCCATGACAAATTAAATTGCAACTATTGACCTATCGGAATGTGTCACTACAATTTTGAGAAACAAATAATTATTCCCACAATGCACTATGAATAATAGATGACACCAGATGCCTAAAATTGTTTTATGAAACACACTGTAAAAAGTCGATATATATTTACCACCTTTTAGTATATGCGAAATTTTTCTCTGGCTCTGGCTAATGATAACTTTTGCGAAAATAGTGAAATATTACTTTTGGTCCTTCTGTTTATTCATTGAAATTACCTTGATTAGCTCCCTGTAGTTAGAGTCATCAAAAGGCAATCTTCCAAAGACCATAGCGAAGAGGACGACACCCATGGACCAGATATCTGCCTGCTGAGGCTGATAAGGTATCCCCCGCAATATTTCAGGTGAAGCGTATGCATAGCTACCACAAAAAGTGTCACTTAGAGGCATCTGACCATTTCTTAGCTTCAAATGACCTCGGGCGAACCCAAAATCGGACAATTTAATATTGTACTCGGCGTCCATTAACATGTTCTCGCATTTTATATCTCTGAAACGAAAATATTTGTACATATTTGTATACACAGAAAGTCCACACCTACTAGAGCAAGAGCCCGTGAACGCCAGACCTTCGTTATTTTATAAAAGCTGAAAACTTGTCTACGCATGCTCCCAACACAGATAAGAACGATGGACCATTATGAAGTTCGGGTTACCCTGGCTTTGGCAGGTAAACGGTATTAAGGGGTGTAAAATACTGATCTAGTTTCGTCATTTTATGAAGTGTGATTTTTTGATATTACCTTCAGAATATCATTAAAAATCACGTCATTAATTGCCAGACACTTACTATAGTGGCAACTCCTTGCCAGACACCCTTAATGTTCATTGAATTATATGTAATTCTACTTACGTTATAGTATAAAAGCTGATTTTTATATATAATACTTGGGTAATAATTAGATCATTGTTTTCTCATTAGCCAGACATTTTTGATTGTGGCAACAATTTGCCAGACAAACTTGTAGTTTAGCTGCAGGTGCGAGAGTGAGACAGTATATATGAGTGGGTGTGAAAGAGACGGCATGATTATAATGACTTATGCAAATAATTTTTTTGGTACAGATTTATATAACTAATCATTTAAGTGAATCTCAAAAACATCTGAAGAAAAGACATTCGATGCTATAACTAAATAAAAATTGTTAAAATTTTAATTTATTCTATTAACAATTTAATTTAGTTGTAGCATCGAATGTCTTTTCTTCAGATGTTTTTGAGATTCACTGAAATGATTAGTTATATAAATCTGTACAAAAAAATTATATGCATAAGTCTTCATTATGCCGTCTCACTCACACCCACTCATATATAATGTCTCGCGCTCGCACCTGCTGCTAAACTACAAGATTGTCTGGCAAATTGTTGCCACTATCAAAAATATCTGACTAATGAGAAAACATTATGTTATTATTACCCAAGTATTATATATAAAAATCAGCTTTTATACTATAACGTAAGTAGAATTGTAACGAAGCAAAATAATTTCTATGATTATTTGGTTTCGTTCAATTCAAGTTGACGGAAATCGGGAATTGTTATCTCCGCGCTGAAGATGTACGGCAAATTAGATCGCGATTTCTCGATACCGCACACGTGAGGCGGAGTCAACTGTTACCGGCCACACGTGTCCGAAAGGTTTAAAATGCGGGATTTTCCGCTGAATAAAGCAGTCGAATTAAACATAACGTCTTGACCACTACTCCAGAAGTAATAGCCGACCAGACCGTCCAGAAGTAAGTGCCACCAGAGGGTTCTGCAGGGGCAAGTTCAGTTTAGGTATGATTGTTTTAATTCTTATTTGCTGGCTTTGATATTTATAATGTATTTCTCCTGTTGTATTTTCCCGTCCTTCCGCCGCTCGAATTCGCAGAGGTTGTGTAGTAGCTTCAAACGGCCTGCATGACTTGTGAGAATTCTGAGATTGCGAGATGGTGTATGCTAGCTTGAAACGGCGCATATATTGTCTTGTATTATCCTCTCTAGCGTTACTCGAGTTCCTGGACGTTGTGTAGTAGCTTCAAAAGGCCTGCATGAAGTTCTGAAACTCTGAGTCGACAAGAGGGTGTATGTTAGCTTGAAACGGCACATACACTGTCTTGGTGTGCCCTTCCGACACCGTTCGAATTCCAGGGGGTTGTGTAGTAGCTTGAAACGGCCTGCATGACGCCCTGCAATTCCGAATCGGCAAGAGGGTGTATGTTAGCTTGAAACGGCACATACACTGTCTTGTTATGCCCTTCCGCCACCGTTCGAGTTTCTGGGAATTGTGTAGTAGCTTGAAACGGCCTGCATGACACCTGAAATTCTGAACCTGCAAGAGGTTGTATGTTAGCTTGAAACGGCCCATACACCGTCTTGTTATGCCCTTCTGGCATCATTCGAACCCCCGGAGGTTGTGTAGTAGCTTGAACGGCCTGCATGACATCCCGGAGTTCCGATGTGCAAGAACGCGTATGTTAGCTTGAAACGGCCCATATGCAGTCTTGTAAATGCCTCCCTTTATCCTCCCTCACCGTGTGCCGCTCCGGAATATCGAGGTGCATGCCCTAGCTTCAAAAGGCGTGCATGGGCCTCGTGGTTCAGAGCATTAGGGTGGGTGTATGCTAGCTTGAAACGGCGCATATACTTTCCCTGATACCGCACTAATTTCCTTTTACCGCCTGTCCGTAAACCGATTGTTGTTAATATAGCCTGTAGGTGTGAACCGAGGTATGCCAGTAAATAAGGATGTCATTTTTGGGAATTTGTTTGTTAGGAACTTGCTCATGTTAGAACCTTCGCTTCCGTACCGTTACTTACTAGTGCTTGATTAATTTTCCGCTTGTACTCTCATTCGACTATCTTTACCGCTTTTTAATACCGCTTGTATGTATTCTATTGCTTATTTTTCTGAGAGCTCTCACCGCCGACATAATGCTGCATGTTACATCCCGCTTCAACCTTCTCACCGCCCGCTCACCCTCTTTCCTCACATTGTATTTATATTATGGTTTATTTTGATGACTGCCGTTATTTACCGTTTACCGAATAAAGATGTTATTATAATTGTGTGTTTTCTTTTCCTAAGAAATATTTGAGTATTTTTCAGAGTTAGGGAATATTTAGTTAGGTACAAACAACTGACCCCTGGACATAACCTTCTCTGGCTAGTAGCTCCCGGACCTCATAGGACACCGCCTATGGGTACCCTAGTGTCCTCAACACTTTAAACTAGAGGTGGCGCCCGAGATCTCTATTTCCGAAGGTAAACGATGGCAACGCAGTTTGGTAGAGACGGGGAGCACGTTCACAAAATGGCGCCCGAGCAGGGACCATGAGCAGGGACCGTTGTTTGAAGACGTTGCAAGGACAGGACGAGGAAATGGACCATTGTTGAGCAGCAACCGTCGTTGGAAGACCGTTATGGGAGAACCATTGTTGGAGGGATGTTGCCGAAATCACCGAGACGTTACCACGACAGGGTGAGAGAGAAGATATCCATGTTGGAGTAAGGAACCCCGTGTGAGGATACCGCCGCAGCAATAATACAGGACGAGTACAAAAGCCACAAGCGGAGTGAGTATAAACCATTACCGACCGACCGTATCTTTTACCGACCGACCGTATTTCTTACCGACCGTATTTCTTACCGACCGTATTTCTTACCTACCGACCGTATTTCTTACCGACCGACCGAATCCTTTACCGCCCGAAACCCCATTTACCGCCCCATATACCGTATGTTGATAGGTACTGACTGATCACCAAACCACTTCGTGATGAACCCCAGGAGATGCTTTTCAACCGATTCAAGGAATTTGATGGAGAAACTTGAAGAATGTCTAAATGGTGACAGTGGCGAGAGACTGCATACCGGAATTATTATGAGGATCGAGAATACTAGTTCGAGGATCCTGTCACACTTCGTATTCCTGATATATTCCGCCAAAGGGGCGTCTGCCTGGGATGGTAAGACGTTTGTCGTGGCTTCACTTGGTACCGGATTTTGTTTTAGTGAGCATGACGTTGGAGGGGGTCCGAGCCCTTCCTGAATGCCTTTTGGATGTTGGGGGTATGGATATACGAAGCAACTTGGCAGACCGAAGGGGACCGTATTGATCCAGCATCATTGCAGTATTGAGCCGACATCGATGGAATATCGAAAACTGTCAAAGTTCTTGGAAGAAGGTTGACACTTGTTTGGCCGAATCCGAAACCGTTAGTGTACCGTGAACTGTAGGGAAGCAGTTACCGTCAGATTATTTTGGAAGAAGGGTCAACGTCAGATGCCAGCGACCAAGAACACCGACAAACTTCAAGTACCGATAGTCCGAATCCGATAGTTTGCAGCGTCAAACTAATTATATGAAAAGGGACACCGAAACTGTACCGAATACCGTTAACAGCGATCTACGTACCAGTTGGATTTACCAGTTGGCAAAGGAAGGAGGAACTGGACGTAGAATTGGACAAGTTTCATTTATACCGAAAGGGAACCGTCGAGGAAAAGCGAAAAAGGTTATTCAGGTTCATCAGAGTGGTCAGTCTCCGCCGAATCCGCCAGCCCAGCTGATACCGCACAGTTCCGTTGAAACCGAACGTACCGAACCGAACCCAGAAACCTTTCAAAACCGTACCGACCGACCGTAAAGTTTGCAGGAATTATATTATTATGTCGAAATATGAATTTTTGTCGTGAGCCTGAGGGCGTCATGTTGGTGACAATGTGATGAAGCGGGAACACCATCTTTCTAGAGCTATCAACGATTTCGTGGCTAAGCTGGCCCCCAAATTTTCCAGACCATGTACCGTATACCGAATAAATTCACCAGTAATTAATGATTTCCGTGATGAGAAAGAAAAATTGGTCAAACAGATTCACGTGAAAGATTTAAAACCGTGGAATGAACAAAATGATCTTTCTTATGTGGAAGCAATGCCGAAAAACCACCGCTGGTCTGAAAAGAGACTCGCATCACGCAGAGCCAGGAGTTCCAGAGTCCAAGTACAAGAGCCCATCTACCTGCCGGTAGGTGAATATGAGTTGTGCTGGCGATGTGGATATCCCGGACATGACCGCCGCAAATGTACCGCACCGTTCCGCCTGTTTTGTTCCCGGTGTGGACGAGTGGGAGTTCGCTCCGACCGATGCGAGTGCCGACCAAAAACCTCCAGCCAAAACACCGTCCAAAATCGCCGCCCCGAGGAGTCCAGTGTGACCTTCCGAGAGTGACCACGTTAGTGACCCCAGTGTAGAATATGGACAAATAAGTGGTTAAATTAATTTTTCTTTGTTGTTTTTTTTTGTTAATTAGTAAAGTTTTGTTTCAGAACTGTAACTGTAGAGAAAAGAGAAAGCTTAGCTTCCTCTTTTCTACCCGAAGAAGGAGGGGGATGTAACGAAGCAAAATAATTTCTATGATTATTTGGTTTCGTTCAATTCAAGTTGACGGAAATCGGGAATTGTTATCTCCGCGCTGAAGATGTACGGCAAATTAGATCGCGATTTCTCGATACGCACACGTGGGGCGGAGTCAACTGTTACCGGCCACACGTGTCCGAAAGGTTTAAAATGCGGGATTTTCCGCTGAATAAAGCAGTCGAATTAAACATAACGTCCTGACCACTACTCCAGAAGTAATAGCCGACCAGACCGTCCAGAAGTAAGTGCCACCAGAGGGTTCTGCAGGGGCAAGTTCAGTTTAGGTATGATTGTTTTAATTCTTATTTGCTGGCTTTGATATTTATAATGTATTTCTCCTGTTGTATTTTCCCGTCCTTCCGCCGCTCGAATTCGCAGAGGTTGTGTAGTAGCTTCAAACGGCCTGCATGACTTGTGAGAATTCTGAGATTGCGAGATGGTGTATGCTAGCTTGAAACGGCGCATATATTGTCTTGTATTATCCTCTCTAGCGTTACTCGAGTTCCTGGACGTTGTGTAGTAGCTTCAAAAGGCCTGCATGAAGTTCTGAAACTCTGAGTCGACAAGAGGGTGTATGTTAGCTTGAAACGGCACATACACTGTCTTGTTGTGCCCTTCCGACACCGTTCGAATTCAGGGGGTTGTGTAGTAGCTTGAAACGGCCTGCATGACGCCCTGAAATTCTGAATCGGCAAGAGGGTGTATGTTAGCTTGAAACGGCACATACACTGTCTTGTTATGCCCTTCCGCCACCGTTCGAGTTTCTGGGAATTGTGTAGTAGCTTGAAACGGCCTGCATGACGCCCTGAAATTCTGAACCTGCAAGAGGTTGTATGTTAGCTTGAAACGGCCCATACACCGTCTTGTTATGCCCTTCTGGCATCATTCGAACCCCCGGAGGTTGTGTAGTAGCTTGAAACGGCCTGCATGACATCCCGGAGTTCTGATGTGCAAGAACGCGTATGTTAGCTTGAAACGGCCCATATGCAGTCTTGTAAATGCCTCCCTTTATCCTCCCTCACCGTGTGCCGCTCCGGAATATCGAGGTGCATGCCCTAGCTTCAAAAGGCGTGCATGGGCCTCGTGGTTCAGAGCATTAGGGTGGGTGTATGCTAGCTTGAAACGGCGCATATACTTTCCCTGATACCGCACTAATTTCCTTTTACCGCCTGTCCGTAAACCGATTGTTGTTAATATAGCCTGTAGGTGTGAACCGAGGTATGCCAGTAAATAAGGATGTCATTTTTGGGAATTTGTTTGTTAGGAACTTGCTCATGTAAGAACCTTCGCTTCCGTACCGTTACTTACTAGTGCTTGATTAATTTTCCGCTTGCACTCTCATTCGACTATCTTTACCGCTTTTTAATACCGCTTGTATGTATTCTATTGCTTATTTTTCTGAGAGCTCTCACCGCCGACATAATGCTGCATGTTACATCCCGCTTCAACCTTCTCACCGCCCGCTCACCTCTTTCCTCACATTGTATTTATATTATGGTTTAATTTGATGACTGCCGTTATTTACCGTTTACCGAATAAAGATGTTATTATAATTGTGTGTTTTCTTTTCCTAAGAAATATTTGAGTATTTTTCAGAGTTAGGGAATATTTAGTTAGGTACAAACAACTGACCCCTGGACATAACCTTCTCTGGCTAGTAGCTCCCGGACCCCATGGGACACCGCCTATGGGTACCCTAGTGTCCTCAACACTTTAAACTAGAGGTGGCGCCCGAGATCTCTACTTCCGAAAGTAAACGATGGCAACGCAGTTTGGTAGAGACGGGGAGCACGTCACAGAATTACATATAATTTAATGAACATTAAGGGTGTCTGGCAAGGGGTTGCCACTATAGTAAGTGTCTGGCAATTAATGACGTGATTTTAATGATATTCTGAAGGTAATATCAAAAAATCACACTTTATAAAATGACGAAACTAAATCAGTATTTTACACCCCTTAATACCGTTTACCTGCCAAAGCCATATTACATATTATCATAGTCCGCATAAGTCGTGTTCATCAATCGCTCCTATAATTCTTCGAATTTGAGTGATATTTTGTTGAATTTAATTCGGAAATTTCACACAAGTGTATCGGTATAGTTCCATTCTTGCATTTTGTAACTTCAGTTCCAAACAACAACTTAAACAATGAACAAACAGTGCAAAATCTGCAATAAAATCTTCAACCGTAGGAACCCCGGTGTCCAGTGTGATTCGTCATGCGATCGTTTTTTCCACGGAAAATGTGTCGGTCTAAATAATAAACAATTAGATAGTCTCCGTATGGACGGAATTTCCTGGTGTTGCCCGGATTGTCGCGGCCCCGGAGCCGGCTCGAGACGTTCGCTTGCCCCGTCTACCGGTGTTCCATCGCCACCGACTACGCGATCTCTCTTAACTACGAGGGAAAGCGTAAGTAAAGGTAAAGATTTCAGAGATCTCTCCTATACATAAAAATGGCGTGAGGGGTGATGTTCAGAATTATAGGCCGATAAGCAAGCTGTGTATCTTCGGTAAAATATTTGAGAAGGTGATTTATAACCGTATTCTGTCAAGCATAAAAAATCTCATCATCGAGGAACAGCATGGCTTTTTCCCGGGTCGTTCACTGGTTACCAACTTACTCTCATTTTCAGAATACATAGTTGAACATATTGACGCCGGAGGTCAGGTGGATGCGGTATATACTGACTTTAGCAAAGCCTTTGACAAAATAAATCACGAAAAACTCTTGGAGAGACTTGCTGAGGTCGGTGTGAGTGGTACACTTTTAAGGTGGTGTAAATCGTACCTTTCCGATAGGGTGGGATATGTCTCCGTTGCGGGCCACAGATCCGAATTTTTTGGCATAACTTCGGGTGTGCCCCAGGGAAGTCACCTGGGACCCCTGTTTTTCATTATTTATATTAATATTGATATTTCTCTACGCAGACGATTTGAAAATTTATCGGTGTATTAAGACCGTAGAGGACTGTCACAGAATGCAGGAAGATTTGCAACGACTGTCTGAGTTTTGTCAGCGGAACTTTTTAATAGTGAATCCCTCGAAATGTTCGTCCATCTCATTTACGAAAAAAATCAATAAAATCACATACCCTTACCAAATTGACAATAAAGCATTAAAATACTCGAATGAGGTGGTCGACTTGGGGGTTACACTTGACGAGAAGTGGTCATTCAGAACACATATAGACAAGACCATTAATGCATCTAATAGGTTGGTTGGATTCATCAACAGAAACAGTAAGGATTTTAATAATCCTAAAGCGCTTATTTCTTTATACTATTCATTCATTCATAGCAGGCTCTCATTTGCATCTGTAGTCTGGTCCCCAAAATACGATATCCATATAAAAAGAATTCAGCGAGTACAGAATAAATTTTTGAAATTTTTGGCCTTCAAGACAGATAGTCAATTTGATGATAGAGACTACAACTCTTTACGATGTAAATACAAAATATTGAAACTTGAGGATGACCGAACCATAATGGATCTCTGTACTCTGCAAAAAATAATCAATTGTACTATCAACTCCCCTTACTTACTCTCAAAAGTCAATTTCAGAGTACCTGTTCGCAACATCAGAGATAAAAGCCTATTTTACAACCTTTATCGTAGGACGAATACTGGACAGCACTCTCCTATGATACGTTTGCAGGCCGTTTCTGACTACCTGAACCTTAGCCAACGTGTGGACATTTTTTCCGACGATTGTCGAACAGTTGAAATATTCACCAAGACTTATTCCTCTCCTCCTACTGTACGGTGAACCATTAATCTAATGTGTAATTTGAATAACGACTTTATTATCTTGTAATTTGTAATTTGTGGTTGCTCTATTGGTACCTAGGTACTGTTTGCAATCTAAATCTCTAAATAAATAAATAAAGCCAGGGTAACCCGAACTTCATAATGGTCCATCGTTCTTACCTGTGTTGGGATCATGCGTAGACAAGTTTTCAGCTTTTATAAAAAAACGAAGGTCTGGCGTTCACGGGCTCTTAGACTATAAGGAAATGTTTCTTTACCATTGATATTTTTGAAATCCCTGCAGAAAAGTTTCACTTTAAAACTTTAAGATAGTCTTGAGCAGGTGCTTCTGAGCACTCGTTCATTGGTAGAGCAATGAGGCTAATACCTCAAAATTTTGTATAGGACTTGAGATTTATAAATGCAAAATCTCAGGACGATCGGAATAATATTCTAGAAATTATTCAAAAACTAAATATATAAAAATTCGACCATTGAAAAAATTAAATTCTATGGTTCTGATGATGCGATTCCCTTGAATTTTTGCATGAACATTTGGTACATCAATCTTCATAGGTACACAAAATTAATTTTACTCGAATCAGATATCTTGTCATGTAAATATAGAGATTCTTCCTTTCAATATTCCAATTGAATTTTTTATGCTTCAGAGTTCAGATAATGCGATCCTCTTGAAATTTCAATATCAATCTTCATTCACAAAATAAATTTAACTCGAATCGGATATAGGTCGACCTGAAAATCTGAAGTCTCTAGGACAATCCCTTCGAAATTAAGTTATAGTGCTCACGACCGGACGGCCCACGGATAGAATTCAACTTGACCACAGATTAGTCATCAGAGAGTTGAACCCTATCGTTTGAGACCATTTTCGACTCAAAATTCGAAAATTTCAGACATTTCGGCAAAACGATATAGCACTCTTTTGAGTAGAACGAGTGCTCAAAAATGACAACCTGGTCTCCAAGATATGACAGTTTTGAAGAAAAATGTCCTAAAAATCTTTGAAATATGCTTAAATTCTAAAAGAAAAGCTTGTTCAGAATAGATTGATTTGCAAATTTTCATATCGGAATACGATAATTTAGTAATAACCTTTCTTCGAGATATTCGAATTTTTCGTTATATCGCACGATAAAAGGCATTAAAACTGCAGTCATAACATCTGAAATTGTTTTTCTACTCAATAGCAGGCCGCACTTCGAGATTGGAAATAATTGAACCAGAATGAACGAACTGATTCTAGTACACAAGGGATAACAATTATTTTTGAAAAGTTTGAAATATCAAACATCCCGAAAATTTCAAATATCTGGGAAAAAGGGTGATTTTTAAATTATCTTAGGTATTTCTATATCTGAAATTTAACAAATCGGCTAGAAATGTGATCCTGAACAATTTTTTCCATATTTCGAAGTTTGCACATTTTCACTATGTTTCAGGCTTTTTTCAAAACTGTCAAGTTCGACAACTTTGAAGCAAACTCTGGTGTAGATTTTTACGAGGGTTACATTCTCCAGTGACCTAAAGGTCTACTGTATTCACCAGAGCATTTGCCTGACAGCTCGCCTTCCAGTTCCAGAACTTCAATGAACTTCAGTATCTGAGATGGCTTCAATGAGGCTAGATCTGCGTTTTTCCCGAAATTCTCCTGTCCAAGATATTCCTTGCGCAGGCTCGCGATGACGGTGTATTCTGTAACTAAAAGAACAGGAGTTTCCTCCTCTTCCCCCACAGAATATACACTCGTCAGTTTCTGTTAAGCTAATTCTTATCATATGATTCCTAAAAGGCAACAATGACAATGGCAAAGAGAAGTTCCTTTTGGTGGGACTTTCTGGGAAGTACTGTATATTGAAGTAAGTAGATTTTATTGACTTCTAGCATAAAGAATATTTTGCAATAACTGACCTGTGAACTACGCCCCTATCATGGCAATAATCAACTGCATCTACCAGTTGACGAAACCACTTTCTGGCACGATACTCATCAATGCAGTTGTCTCTCCTGATTATATCTAGAAGGCTCCCATTCTCTGCATATTCCATAATGATGTAAACTCTAGACAAATTTGAAAGAGGTGAATTACAGAATATTAGAAAAAAGATTTCCGTCCATCTCAAAATAAAAGGTGATTTTGATGTGTACGAAATTGATTATTAATGACCCATTTTAATGCTCAATTTCTGTTATTTATGTGTATCTGTTATTTATGTGCAATCCTCATGGAAACCGTTCACAAAGTATCCATAAGCACTACGAAAAATGTCAAAACTCAACTGAAACATAGATATATAGAAATTTCCATTAGTTGCTGTCTTTAGAATCAAGTTGATTAAATAACTATTTCCGCCGACCTCGAAATAAAAGGTGATTTTAATGTGTACGAAATTGAGCATTAATGACCCATTTTAATGCTCAATTTTTTAGCCATTTTAATGTGCAATCCTCATGGCAACCGTACACAAAGTATTCAGAAGCACTACTAGAAATGTCTCTCGAACTATTAAAGCGTTCGCTCCGCTCACGCTTTAAAATATCTTGACCATTAGTCGCTGTCTTTAATGACCTAGTCGATTAAATAACTATTTCCGCCGACCTCGAAATGAAGGGTGATTTTAATGTCTACGAAATTGATCATTAATGACACATTTTAATGCTCAATTTTTTGGCTAGTTTAATGTGCAATCCTCATGGCAACCGTTCACAGATTATTCAGAAGCACTACGAGAAATTTCAAAACTCTACTGGAACATAGATACATAGAAATTTCATTATGTCAAATTTAAGTCTTGTGCAGAATGGGAATGTATTTCAATCAAGAATTCATACACAAATCATATTGAGGTAGTCGGAAAAATCTTGTAATCAACTCGGTTACGAGCGACTAATGGTCTCGAACTATTAACGTGTTCGCTCCGCTCGCGCATTAAAATAACTTGAACATTAGTTGCTATCTTTAATAACCTAGTCTGTGGCTCCAATTTGATTACATTGCCGACAACTTAAACAGTAACGTGTCAATTGCCTGAAGCTATTCGAATATTCTTGATTTATTTTTCTTTCCGCTTCTGAAAGTTTTTGACTCAATTCTGTTGGGGTACTGGGGGTAATTACCCTCCCCCTATCTGGATACGTCCCTGCTAGGATTCCGCAAAGTTTCTAAACTTAACCAATAGCTGAAAAAACCTCTTTGTATTTCTAAATCAAAAATAAATGTTTGAGGTACATCATACTGAAAGTTGTAGTTCTAGTTTTCAAGTCTTTTTTGGGTCATGCCAGTAATTTCTGGAAGCTGAATATATTTTTTCATTGAAACAACATTCATTACGGCTATGTTAAAAAAATTAAAACTGCAAAATCCTCACTGCATAGGAAGATATGAATTGTTCAACCCAAGTTGGAAAAAGATATTAAAAAAAACACTGAAAAAAATCATAACTCGAGAACTACAAAATATCGCATTATATAAATATATATATATATATATAAAGGATATACAGGGTGATTTTTTTAAGTGTTTCATTAGACGTTTTCGAGGAAGGAATTGTAATACGGATTCAAGATTTTGGATTTTCGTTTTAGAGTACATGAACTTTAATTGAAAATATTTTCAAGAGGAATCTACTTCCGGTTTCACCGGAAACGAATGTAACTTCGTTATTTCAAATACAAACACCCTGTATATTTATACATATTCGAATTCTTCGTTCAATTCTACACTGATTTGATGTATGATATATGCAACCACTCAAGCGGTTCTTGAATTATAGCCTGATTATCAAATTTTTGAAAAAAAGGTTGTCACAAATTAGTGTCCATATCTTCAAAATCCCTCATTACAAGAATTTCTCTTTGCGAAAGTGGAACAAAAGAAAGTACGCTGATACTATTTCTTGTATAACTTATGAGGAAATATTATACAGGGTGTCTGAAAAAGGGCCCCAAAGTGAGCCTCAATAAAACTATGAAATCTCACTTTTTTCAAATGGCAACCCTATAATTTTGTGATTCCAATCGATTGCTCGTCAAAAACCAGTTATGGTGTCCCGAACATTTCATGCCTCTAAAATCAGTATTTTTGCCGTTATTCAATAAAATTCGAATTTCACGATTAAAGACAGGTTCGCACAGTTTGTAAGCTTGCATTTTTGAAGTAGGCTATGTTAGGAACTGTCATTCTTACTTTTTCTTACAGATCAAGCACTAGCAAAACATGCAATAATAATTTCACTGGAATGATATATCAAGGGTATGTTCTTCAGTCGACATAAGAGCGAAGTCTCCTAAGGAAGTAACCAGCTTTGCTAAGGAGGTTTAGATCCTGGGAAAAAACGTAGTTTTAGCATGGTAACGCACAAAAGACCTTATTGGTCGCAGTGCAGAAGGGTAATCAACGTGCCGATCGACCACTATTAATCTATCTATCTATGTTCTTTAATTGCGGCAAATGTAACAAATTCCTAGAAAAGGTAATTAGAAATCAACGAACGAAATTCACATTTACTGACTTTTTTGTTAAAGTGGTAAATGTGGATTTCTTTCGTTAAAGTTCTGACTGCCCTTTCTAAATTTTGTTACATTCACCATAAATGAAGAACATATTCAATACATCACTGTTACTGTAATTCATATTTTGCCTAGTGCCCGATTAATCAAAAAAGTATAAATGACAGTTCTCTAAAATGCATTATAAATCAACAGACATAGCCTTCTTGAAAACTTCTATCCTAATGAATCTATGGTTAGACTAAGAAACCTTGATTCAACCCTAAATTCGAAATTCGAATTTTATTCAATAACGGCAAAACTACTGATTTTAGAGGCATGAAATGTTCGGGACACCCAACTGGTTTTTGACGAGCCATCGATTGGAATTACAAAATTATAGGTTGTCATTTGAAAAAAGTGAGATTTTATAGTTTTATTGAGGCTCACTTGGGGGCCCTTTTTCAGACATCCTGTATAAATTTCCTCATAAGTTATACAAGAAACAGTATCAGCGTACTTTCTTTTGTTCCACTTTCGCAAAAAGAAATTCTTGTAATGAGGGATTTGAAGATATGGACACTAATTTGTGACAACCTTTTTTTCAAAAAATTGATAATCAGGCTATAATTCAAGAACCGCTTGAGTGGTTGCACATATCATACATCAAATCAGTGTAGAATTGAACGAAGAATTCGAATATGTATAAATATACAGGGTGTTGTATTTGAAATAACGAATTTACATTCGTTTCCGGTGAAACCGGAAGTAGATTCCTCTTGAAAATATTTTACAATTAAAGTTCATGTACTCTGAAACGAAAATCCAAAATCTTGAATCTGTATTACAATGCCTTCCTCGAAAACGTCTAATGAAACACTTAAAAAAATCACCCTGTATATATATATATATGGGGTATTTTTGTATACCCACAGATCTGAAGAATCTAAAAAAAAATTATTGACGTCAATCGACTGGACACCCTGTATATACAGGGTGTTCCTAAAAAAGTGTATCAACGGTCAACTGTAGATTCCTCATGATAAAATAACAGTCTTTTCCTCTTCCATATTTTCCTCCGCGTCTCCGTTTCAGCGATACAGGAACTATTTAAATCATTCAGATTTTTTTTTTCATGCACATTTTTACTAATAATAGCTACTTTCTTTCACTTTACCCGGTTTCATTAGAAGTGCCAGTGGCGGAGATATTGAATTAGCACAAAGCTTTTACCCCAAAATTTTACAACCACTGGATAAATTTTCATTTACACAGAAAATTCGGCTGCGCCAATGTGTTTTACATACAGAAGGTACTCTTGTTTCATTGATCTAAAATGAACCGTTTTCGAGAGAACTGAGATTTTATGATCAGAAACAATTTACTAACGCATTGTAAATTACTTGTAATTGAAGAATGAATAGTGATAATTAACAAGTTTTTCAATTTCACAGATCTGACAATTAGGTTTTCAATTTCAAACTACATAGTTATTTTTAATTATTTTTAGCGACTATAGTTAACAAGATTACAAGAATTGCTCGAAATTAAATTCAATTTAATTTTTGATCATAAAATGTTAGTTTTCTCGAAAACGGTTCAATTTAGAGCAATGAACCAGGAGTACCTTTTTAATGTAAAACACATAGGCGCTCCCGAATTTGCTGTGTACATGCAAATTTGTCCAGTGTTGTTAAACTTGGGGCGTAAAACATTTGTGCAAATTCAATATCTCCGCCACTGGCACTTCTAATAAAACCGGGTGGAGTGCAAGAAAGTAGCTATTATTAGTGACAATGTGTATGCAAAAACTCGATTCTGTAATTCAAATGTTTCCTAATATATAAGCAAAAAACTGAAAAAATATAAATTTTTGAGACCCTATATCGCTGAAACGGAGACGCGGAGGAAAATATGGAAGAGGAAAAAGACTGTTATTTTGTCATGAGGAATCTACAGTTGACCGTTGATACACTTATTTAGGAACACCCTGTATAAGGGTGTCTACATTAAAGTGGCTAAAATTCAAGGGGGGATTAAACAAGTGATTTGCAACAAAAAATGTCATATAACACATGGTCGAAATGTTGACGGTTATTCTTCAATTTAACATTTCCTGATCTCACGAAATAATTCGAGGCGCAACAAATTTGCTACAAGATAATCTGTCTGTGTGCAAAAAAAGCTCTTATTGCAAGCGTGGTATAAGGAGAAGAATATCACGATTCTGAAGTTAACAGAATATTTCCAATGGTTTTTTCGATGAAATTTCAATTATTATGCTGCAAACGTTTTTTTTTTCAGTTAAAAATACCTCATTTAGTGCTCTTTCGAATGACATATCAACTTTTTTGCTATCTGCTCATTCTCCACCATAATATTCATGGCTAACATGATAACAACGAAAAAAGTCTTAAAATTTCGAACCTGAATTTGATCTACAATTTTGAAGCTCTTCGTGATTGAATCTTAGTGTAATTTTATGGAAATCATAAATGCATCTTTTACCTGTAGATGCTGAGAACAGACTCACAATTTGGGGGAACCAGAATAATTCAGGAGAGTAGGGAGGCATGGGATTCAAAGGACTGATGTGGCCACTTTCACGAAATCAGGTGTGATTAATTTACGAAACAACCATGTATGGCGGAGAAAAAAACCCTAATGCGACTATTGTTTCTCATTTCCAACATGAGTTAAGTATCAACATGAGGTTGGCAGTCTCGAGAGGAGAACTTTTTGGACTAGTTAGTAAACTAGTCCATTAAAGTGATCGGTAAGTACCGATCACTTTAATGCTGATTAATCCAAAGCAACTTGACAGACACATTGGATGAAATGCGCCTGTCTGTTTGGTTTCAAATGAATGGTTGCCCAGCACATAATAGTCGTAATGTCAAGATCTATTTAATGAATATATTACGATACAATGGATTGGAAGATACGGTCAGATGGCCACCGAGGAGCCCCGAACTTAAGCCGGCCATAGACATCATTATTTTTCATCCGTTCGTATCGCTACGATAAGAACCGTTCCGGCAAAACCATCAAAACCGATGTGTGTGGCGAAAAACCGTCGATACGCCTCGTCGGTAAAAATATCTGCCGATGCTTGATTTTTGTCACGATGGTTCATCGACTGTGTGTGGGAATTTCGTCGAGAATCGGCGGTTATTTTCATAGCGTAGTTTCTTTTTTACTCAGTAGCGTTTCTTTTTTACTCAGTAGCGAAACTGCGGCCGCCACTGCTAGAAGATGTTTCATCTTCATGACGTGCTTATTCGCGAACGACAGCAAAATAACTGGTAGAATTTACCGAAGTGTGTTTGCAAAACAGTTCCGCGATATGACTCGACGGTTCGACCCGCGGCGAGGAAAACGGATGAAAATAACGATGTCTATGGCCGGCTTTACGCCTTTGGATTTTTATGTCTAGAATACTTGGAGAGAGAAAGTATCTTTAATTCGCTTTCAGATTCGGATAATTAAGGATCTCATTAAGAGAATGAAATTGTATTGTGCAGAAATGCGTCAGAAACGTTCTGAACTTTGCAGAGTTATAGATTCAGTACGAAAACGATGTGTCAAATGTATTGAAGAAGGAAGTTCATTTCTTCGTTATTATTTCGATTCAAGATGAATTGATGATTTTCATAAATTTCATTGAAATTCGACCACGAGGAGCTTCGAAATAGAGGAAATTTAGGTTTGGAATTTTTATACTTTTTCGTTGTTATCATGTTGGCCATGATATTATGGCGGAGGATGAGCAGCTAGCACAAAAATTGATTTGTCATTCGATAGTACACTAAATGAGGTATGTTTCACTGAAAAAAAAGAGTGTACATAATTTTCTATATTTCAACGGAAAAACTACTGGAAAAATAGGACTTCTTTTGTTAACTTCAGAATCGTGATATCCATCTCTTTACCAGGCCCGCAATAGGAGTTTTTTCTGAACACAGAGTCTTTTATCTAGCAAATTTATTGCTCTTTGTGAATATGTGCTCAAATTTGATGAACCTACAAAAACTGAATAATGATCATTTTAGAGAAAAAACTCGAGATATTTGTTGAAATCAAGAAATGTTAAATTGAAGAATAACCGTCCACATTTCGACAATGTTTTATATGATATTTTTTGTTGCAAATCACTAGTATAATCCTCCCTTGAAGTTTGACCACTTTAAAAGTAGAAACCCTGTATATATAAATACATATACAGGGTGAGTCTTTGACTTGTACATATATTTTAACCGTATATCCCTGGGGTCGAAAGAAACACTTTTTTCCTCTACCATTTTTTCCGATTCGGCCTAAATAAGAAGATATAGCCCTTTTTTGTTTTCAGAATGAGCTATGCCGCCACTGGTAAATTAACCACTGAATTTTTGCAAGTACGAGATATAGCATTCAAACCTTTGAAATAAGCTATTGTATCAAAGAAACGAGTAGATATACCATTCGAAATTTTCAAATAAGCTGCTGTATTAAAGAAAGAAGCGTGAAGATAGCATGTAAAGTTGGCATGTGAAATTCCCGAGGACGCCCGAAGGCCCATGGGCGTTCGTCAAACACCCAATACATTAGAAATACAGGGATTCGATGAAAGAATCGACTTCAGCATTAAATGTTCTCTAGTTACTGGATATTCTGAAAATTTTACGAAATCAACGCGGTACGAATCTGAATTAAGGGGAAGAGCGAACGATCAACAATATTTTTACTGTTTTAACCATTTTCTTGAATGCTAGTTCATTTAGGAACATGTAATTTACACGATGATCTGCTATATGAATACCTTCCATTTGAAAGTACATAGTCAGAGTTTTTCAATCGAGAAGTCGGGGAATGAAACAACCCTTTTATCACTATTCGGGAAGTTTTTCTATGAAGGACTTCGTGTACAAGAATGAAATTTTCAGGAAATATCTGCTAATTGAATAGCTAGGGACTTTTTTGTTTCATGAATTGTATTTTGTTAGCTCTCAATTCAAAAGAATATACAGGGTGAATCCTGTTGAACTGTACATACTTCACACAGAGATAGAGGACACTTTGCTGGTTTCAAAAAGACCCCACATGAAAGGTCTCAAACGCTTCGTTTTAATTATACAGGGTGATTTCCAGTTTTGGGTCATATTTTCAAAATGCTCTATTGGACGAACGAATAATCACAAATTCATCAAATTTGGTACGTAGGAGGACTGTATCAATTTCCATACAGCTGAGTTAACAGATTATTGGTTACAATGAATAAGCTCACCTCTATACTTCTTCAGTGTAAATCCTTATCTATTCAAGGAAATTTCCACACCACTTTCGAAGTACCTATTGCAATTTTGTTTCGTTGAGCTTTGACATACGTTGATCCAAATTTACATTACGTTAGAATACGTTCACAGTTAACAGATTATCAGTTTCCAGGACCGGACTCTATTTTTCTGATATTATCGGAATTTATGAGAAAAAACACCCTATAGATGAAAAAGTCAATAAACCTGTCATGACAGTTCAAACTACACTAAAAACTCCACAATGAAGAGTAATAAAATCACGTGGCACACCTACAAATTTAGAGAAAAAAAATATTGAATATGCGTACTCGGAGATAATTTTTTGGACGGGCCTAATTCACATGGAAAACCATACCCAAATGTATCAAAAGTTGAAGACAGGAGAATATTATCAGTTTAAATCCTCTCGATATTCAAATACTCCAATATTCAGGTAATTTTCGTTAGTTTCCAGGAACGGACTCTATTTTTCTGATATTATCGGAATTTATGAAGAAAATCACCCTGTAGATGAAAAAGTAAATAAACCTGTCATGGCAGTTCAAACTACACTAAATACTCTTCAATACAGAGTAATAAAACCACGTGGCACACGTACAGATTCAGAGGAAAAAAATGAATATGGGTACTCGGAGATAATTTTTTTTGTGCGGCCTAATTCACAGAAAAACATACCTAAATGTATCAAAAGTTGAATATAGATGGTTAAGATCTTCTACGCATTCAAGTATTCCAATATTCAGGGACGGACTCCCATTTCAGATTGGGTTTTTCAATAGATGATAGGTCGAAAGATTCGCCCTTAATTTGGAAACCCCAAAAAACTGTTACGGTAGACCGAACAACATTAAATAACCTACAAGAAATTTTCATGAAATCGCGAGACACACAAATAGATTTAACAAAAAATTTAATAATCGTACTCAGAGATAATTTTTTGGGCGGTTGAAGTTTAGTAGAAGAACTATACCGAAATGCATGAAAGTCGAATATTATCAGGTTATATCCACTCCCCATGAAAGTATTCCATAATCCCTGGATTGTAGGTTATTTAATGTTGTTCGGTCTCCCGTAACAGTTTTTGGGGTGTTCCATATTCAGGGCGAATCTTTCGACCTATCATCTATTGAAAAACCCAATCTAAAATGGGAGTCCGTCCCTGAATATTGGAATACTTGAATGCGTAGAAGATCTCAACCATTTATATTAAACTTTTGATACATTTGGGTATGTTTTTTTGTGAATTAGGCCGTACAAAAAAAAGTACCCATATTCAATTTTTTTTTCTCTGAATCTGTAGGTGTGCCACGTGATTTTATTACTCTTTATTGAAGAGTATTTAGTGTAGTTTGATCTGCCATGACAGGTTATTGACTTTTTCATCTACAGGGTGATTTTCTTTATAAATTCCGATAATATCAGAAAAATAGAGTCCGGTCCTGGAAACTGACGAAAATTACCTGAATATTGGAATATTTGAATATCGAGAGGATTTAAACTGATAATATTCTCCTGTCTTCAACTTTTGATGCATTTGGGTATGGTTTTCCATGTGAATTAGGCCCGTCCAAAAAATTTATCTCCGAGTACCTACGCATATTCAATATTTTTTTTCTCTAAATTTGTAGGTGTGCCACGTGATTTTATTACTCTTCATTGTAGAGTTTTTAGTGTAGTTTGAACTGTCATGACAGGTTTATTGACTTTTTCATCTACAGGGTGTTTTTTTTCATAAATTCCGATAATATCAGAAAAAAAGAGTCCGGTCCTGGAAACTGATAATCTGTTAACTGTGAACGTATTCTAACGTAATGTAAATTTGGATCAACGTATGTCAAAGCTCAACGAAACAAAATTGCAATAGGTACTTCGAAAGTGGTGTGGAAATTTCCTTGAATAGATAAGGATTTACCCTGAAGAAGTATAGAGGTGAGCTTATTCATTGTAACCAATAATCTGTTAACTCAGTGTATGGAGATTGATACAGTCCTCCTACGTACCAAATTTGATGAATTTGTGATTATTCGTTCGTCCAATAGAGCATTTTGAAAATATGACCCAAAACTGGAAATCACCCTGTATAATTCAAACGAATCGTTTGAGACCTTTCATGTGGGGTCTTTTTGAAACTAGCAAAGTGTCCTCTATCTCTGTGTGAAGTATGTACAGTTCAACAGGATTCACCCTGTATATATTTGATATAAGTCATAATTTCTTTGCATGGGGTGTGAGGGGGTGAAAACCACCCTTTTATCACTATTCGGGCAGTTTTCCTATGAAGGACTTCGTGTTCCAGAATGAAATTTTCAGGAAATATCTGCTAATTGAATACCTTTCATTTGATATGAGTCATATTTCCTTAGCATGGGGATGAGGGGGTGAAAACCACCCCTTTATCACTATTCGGGAAGTTTTTCTATGAAGGACTTCGTGTACAAGAATGAAATTTTCAGGAAATATCTGCTAATTGAATACCTTTCATTTGATATAAGTCATAATTTCTTTGCATGGGGCATGAGGGGGTGAAAACCACCCTTTTATCACTATTCGGGCAGTTTTCCTATGAAGGACTTCGTGTTTCAGAATGAAATTTTCAAGAAATATCTGCTAATTGAATACCTTTCATTTGATATGAGTCATAATTCCTTAGCATGGGGATGAGGGGGTGAAAACCACCCCTTTATCACTATTCGGGCAGTTTTCCTATGAAGGACACCGTGTTCCAGAATGAAATTTTCAGGAAATATCTGCTACATAAATACCTTTCATTTGATATCAAAAATAATTTCTTTGCATGGGGATGAGGGATGAAAACCACCCCTTTATCACTATTCGGGCAGTTTTCCTATGAAGGACTTCGTGTTCCAGAATGAAAGTTTCAGGAAATATCTGCTAATTGAATACCTTTCATTTGATATGAGTCATAATTTCTTAGCATGGGGATGAGGGGGTGAAAACCACCCCTTTTATCACTATTCGGGCAGTTTTCCTACGAAGGACTTCGTGTTCCAGAATGAAATTTTCAGGAAATATCTGCTACATCAATACCTTTCATTTGATATAAATATTTTTGTAGCATTGGGATCAGGGTGTGAAAACCACCCTTTCATCACTATTCGGGCAGTTTTCCTATGAAGGACTTCGTGTTCCAGAATGAAATTTTCAGGAAATATCTGCTAATTGATTAATTTTCATTTGATATGGGTCAAAATTCCTTAGCATGGGGATGAGGGGGTGGAAATCACCCCTTTATCACTATTCGGGCAGTTTTCCTATGAAGGACTTCGTGTTCCAGAATGAAATTTTCAGGAAATATCTGCTAATTGAATACCTTTCATTTGATATGAGTCATAATTTCTTAGCATGGGAATGAGGGGGTGAAAACCACCCCTTTATCACTATTCGGGCAGTTTTCCTATGAAGGACTTCGTGTTCCAGAATGAAATTTTCATTAAATATCTGCTACATAAAAACCTTTCATTTGATATCAAACATAATTTCTTAGCATGGGGATGAGGGGTGAAAACCACCCTTTTATCACTATTCGGGCAGTTTTTCTATGAAGGACTTCGTGTTCCGGTATGAAATTCGTTCGCTCTTCCTCCTTAATTCAGATTCGTACCGCGTTGATTTCGTATATTTTTCAGAATATCCAGTAACTAGAGAACATTTAATGCTGAAGTCGATTCTTTCATCGAATCCCTGTATTTCTAATGTATTGGGTGTTTGACGAACGCCCATGGGCCTTCGGCTTCGGGCATCCTCGGGAATTTCACATGCCAACTTTACATGCTATCTTCACGCTGGTCTTTTTCAATACCCTTTGTATATTTTCTAATGCAATGATTGATTCATCCAAAATTTTGCTAGTGATGAAAAGCAGAATAATCTCTTCTTGATGTATACTTCATTTTTGATATATCGGATTAACTTTTAAACCACTTATTCTAGCTATAGCATTCATTTCCAATATCTTTTGAAATCTTCCGTGCAAGAGTTTCCGAAATCAAAACAACAACTCAACCATAACACGCATGACATTTCACGTTCATAAACACCATTGGGGGGGCGATTGAATTTCAAGGAGTGTCCGCATATTTATGTTCTGTGGTCCGCATGGTGAAAGTCACAGACGTGACACTAGATTCTTTGACATCGGTGTTCTGTGGTTAGTTTGTTTCTCAAAATCATACGACTTCATGAATAATAACTTATTAAGGTCATTTTAGTAGTAATAAATATGATGAATAAATGAGAAATGAACGTATTCTAACGTAATGTAAATTTGGATCAACGTATGTCAAAGCTCAACGAAACAAAATTGCAATAGGTACTTCGAAAGTGGTGTGGAAATTTCCTTGAATAGATAAGGATTTACACTGAAGAAGTATAGAGGTGAGCTTATTCATTGTAACTCCATTTTTAAGAAAATCCGCTAGTTCTCTTACCATTCATCATTCCAGATAACAAATTCTCGAATCATTCTTGAAATTTGTCAAAGTGACCACATGGGGAAAATTGAATTCTGTGAATATTTTCGACAGAGTTGCATTCAGCCAAAGTACCCAATTTTTCGAATTTCTAAGATTTTTTTTTCTTTCAACATCGAAGTACTCGGAATTTTGTAGTCGGGAAAGATTAATCATAGTCATGAAAAACTATGTTTCAAGAATCATTTCATTTAAAGAGATCGTTTGCGAGATATTACTAAAAATGTATGCTTTTCATGGATTTTCAACAGCCTGTATCTTTTTAACCAGGCCGAATCGAAAAAAATGGTAAAGGAAAAAAGTGTTTCTTTTGACCTCAGGAATCTACGGTTGAAATATATGTACAAGTCAAAGACTCCACCCTGTATACATATGCAAAATATTAGCACGATCGGAATAATATTCTGGAAATTATTCAGAAACTGAAATATAATATAATTGACAATTAAAAAAATAAAATTCTATGGTTCTGTTGATGTGATCCTCTAGAAATTTTGCATGAACATTCAGTATATCAATTTTATAGCCAAAATGAATTTCACTCGAATCGGATATCTTCTTTTCAATATTCCAATTGAATTCTTTATGGATCAGACGAAACGATCTTCTTGAAATTTTGCTTGAACGTTGAGTACTTATATCAATCTTCATTTACGAAATAAATTTTACTCGAATCGGGGTGTCAATTCTCGGGATTACAAGTTCGACGAACGTATACGTTCGTGATATTTTGAGCGTTGATTTTTGTAAATTGTAATAATTATATCCGATATTCTCGAGCATATCGTCAACTACTGGTTCCGACGAAAGTGTACGTTAATTTTGAACAGATATAATTATATCAATTTCAAGAAATCTAAGCTCAAAATATCACGAGCTTATACGTTCGTCCAACGAGTGAGCCTGAGAATTGACACCCTGATTTCTTGTTATGGAAATATGAAGTTTCTTCTTTTCAATATTCCAATTGTTCTGTTAACACTATGGCCACAAAATTTTGCATAAGGCTTATTAGGAGCATCTTGCATGTGGCTACAAATTTTATTTCGATTGGTTTCGTTTTGTCTTAGATTTTGAGGAACAAAAATTTTGAATGGCCATATTTTATGAAACACCAGGTACGATTTGGCTGGTTAACGAAATTAACCTAAGCATATTCGGAAACCGAACTCACCCTGAAAATCTCAAGTCTCCAGGACAATCCTTTCGAAAGGTATCGTGCTAACGGCCGTACAGACAACCCCACGGACATAATCGTTTGGGACCATTTTCGGCTCAAAATTCGAAAATTACAGGTATTTGGGCAAAACGATATAGCACTCGTTTAAGTATAACAAGCGCTCAAAAAAGGAAGTTAATCACCACGGCAAACTATCAACACCTAAACATCAACTGTTCAGCTAAATAACGGGCTCTGGCAATATCTCCAAACTATTGATTTCATTATATTGATTAATTTACAGCACAACTTTATTCAGAAAAATTTGAAATGTTGAAATTATAAGATGGTCTGATTTTCAGAAGTTTTTTCCTTCTTTACTAACATTTCATGAACGTTAAATATTCTATTGAGTTTTTTAGAATACTTTCCCATAAATTTCCAATTCATCATCTTGGAATGATAGTAGAGTAGATACCAGAAAAAAAGTTAAAATGGCAGAAAAGTCCTTTCAATTTGCTAGTTGAAAGTAGGATTTCTTGGTATGAATTTTAACTCGCATTTAAGATCAAAATTCCGTTCATGTTACGACATTTTTCTTTTGAAAAAGAAATATTAGGTTTCATAAATGTTCGGGACAAACAATTTCTTAAATCTCAAAACTGATCTGGACCATAATATTCATTGAAAACGTGAAGAGTCATTATCAGAAACTATTGAAAAACCGCGAGTGAACAAAAATATTTCGGCATTTCCGTATACTATTCATACCTATGTGTTGTTTCAATTGCTTGTAAAAACCTTATTAAGTTTGGATGACGTAACCCTTTCACGACCTCAATCTCCCTTGGCAGAAATTTTTTGAGGTAATCTGCAGGAGCTGAAAATTTACTGACTATTTTCACAGCCACATCACCTTCGTGCTTACTGCTATGTGCTACCTGAAAGAAATTTGAAACCATCAACCATGCATCTAAAGACTCTAAATATAGTTTAAATTTTTATGGAAATATGTCATTTTTACCCGAACAGTAGCATAAGAACCATTTCCTATAGTTTTTCCAAGATAATAGCCATGGCATTCGAGTACGGTCGGTTTCCTGTCTTTGATTGGCTCTGCATTCGGAAAGCCTGTTGGTGGAGGTGGGGGATGTTTAGGTAAGTTTGTGACGGAAGTTGGCATATCTTGAGGTGTTCTGCATTTTTTTCACAAGAATTTTGTGATGTTCATAGTTTCTGACAGTTGATGACAAATAAAAACTGTTTATTTTGTTGCTACGATTCAGGATAGTCATACATTAATGATAAAGAAAATATACAGTGCGTATCAAAATTATGGAACAAATTCATTTTCTTATGGGTCGATAACATTGAAATACTTTACAAGCTGCTACTGAGCGAATTTAGTAGCTGATTGTAAATTCGCTCAGTTCAATCGTTCAAGCCAACAATCTGATTGTAAAAAAGCTGCGTCTAAAGTTGAAAGCTGGGCTACTTTACAAGCTAAATCGCTGGCGTTTTGGCATGTAAACAAGCCGTCTGGAATCACAGTTGCTACCAAAAAATCTGTGAATTCCCATCTACTCGGTGGTTCCTGGTTCTCAAATTTGAAATTTTGAAAACGTATTTGTCATTTATTTTAGATCCTTGACAACGATAACAAACATAAACCTCACGTGGATCGCTAGATTGTTGGCTACTCAGCGAGTGCCGAGTAGACAGTTTTGTGTGTAATCATCTCACAAGCTAATTCACTCGCTTCTAAATTCGCTCAGTAGCAGCTAGCAGCTTGTATCTCCATGTAATCGACCCATTAGAAGAAAAATATTTGATAGCAAAATCCTGAAACAGATCAATTTTTGTTACACTTTTACCAAATTTTTATGCATTTTTGAAGGATTTTTGTTGCACCCTGTGCCTTCCCCCATCAACCCTCTAACTTTTTGAATAGGAAAAGTAGGTCATGTGGTATTTTTTTGGCAAGGTCTTTGTATCTTCATTACAGGCGTGCAGAAATTCTCAAGAAAAGAATATTTTTTTGAAAAATTATTTAATACTCTGGAATCTTTAGCGCTAAGCACTTATTTCTTATAAGTAGAGACCGGACTATATGTAACATAAAAACGTTATGCATGCAAATATGCATGAAAAATGCTTGGAATATGCACGAAATATGCAGAATATGCAAAATTGAATAATGAATTTTAGGAACTCTAAAAAAAGAAAATTATTTTAAAATCAACATATTATCAAAAACTTAATATGGCATTAATATTTGATTTAATGTTTTGTAAACGTTTACAATTAAATACTGTTCCAAATGTTCAATTGTTAAATTTTGTCTTCGATCATTTAGAATATTTTTGTATGTGGAAAATGTTCGCTCCACATTCACGGACGTACTGGGCAGAATTTTAACTTTGGTGCTATGTTTTCCCTCATAGTTTCAGGTAAAACTTCGAAACCTGGATTTCCTTTCAACATATCATTTCAAACTTTTTTTGAAGGTTATTTGGAAATGCCAAAGGCAACGTGGAGTTCATTTGGCGTATTTTACTCATTATTTGGATACTTTCAGTTAAGTCCAAACCTTAGTATTATCATTGTATAATTCTTTATATATCGTGCGAATCCGATCAAATTCCACAAAAATGAGGTCCACTGAATAATAATACCATTGTAACGTGCGTTCAAAAAATTCGTGGTCAAGTAAGCTGTGGATTCTATTTTTCCTAAGAGTCTATGAGGGGAAAAATAGAATCTACAGCTTACTTGACCACGAATTTTTTTGAACGCACGTTACAATGGTATTATTATTCAGAATTTGATTGGATTCGCGCGATATCATCACTTTCATCGCATTTCGGAACGCACGGAAGAAAATATGTACCGAAAATATGCATCATAACCGGATCTTAACTAAAATCACAGTATAGACACCAATATGTTGGTGTCTATACTGTGCTAAAATATACCGCTGAAGATGTCTCAGCTTGAATATGCAAATGCATATAATTCGTTCTCTACTTATAAGGAATGCTCGTAATATTAATGAGAAATTCGTTCAATGAGCACTTTTGAAATAAAACTTCATCTTTTTCAATCGAAGGTCTGTGATTTTGGAATTTTTGATCGACAAATAGTCACATGGTCTCATATGTATACAGTACCGAAAATTGAAGAAAGCTGCTATGTGAAGTCAGAAGCTTTTGCGTGCTTGTTCACATTGGCAACACGATAATACAAACTTGAATATCCTGGAAGCCCCTGGTTTCATTATAATCATTTATAAATTCAGTTTCTCTAGTCAAATTTTACACCATCAACAATCTGGCTCTTTCAAAATTTGTATGATTGCTTCCGAAAGTTATCTTGTTTTCGTCTGGTCTCTGGTCGTAAATGATTTGTATAGTCTATATCCAAACCATGGAGGTAAAGCCTCCATGATACAAAAAATCCTATTTCATCTAAGAGAATTACGAAATTCTTTTATTACTTCCGAAATCGTCTAGACTAAGCATTAAGGCGACTCAGTGCCTTCATTTTAAACAAAAATTGTCGTGCATATACCACATTGCTTCATAATAGGGACATCTTCCACAAAAATTGGCTCATGAACTTCCATCCGAAAAGCGGCGATATGACTCTCCATTTATTTTAATAGAGAGAAGAAAAGTCCAACTAAATTATCACCAAATATTCCAATCCATACATTAACAGAAAATTGGTCTTCGTAATGAGTTCTTTTAATATTGTGAGGATTATCCACAGCCCAAAAAAATGAGAATGAAGGGACTAAGCCTCTGACTCTGTCTTAGACGATTTTGGAAGTAATTAAAGAAATTCTTGATTTTCTTAGATAAAATAACATTTTATTTTCATCACAGAATATATTCGTCGCAAGCACCATTCTCACTGTGAATTATGTGGTGATTACGAAAATAATTTCAAATTTGGAAAAAATCATTCTGACAGGAGTCTGATGTACGAACGCCACTGATGAAAACTGAAAATAATTTAAGATTGAATAAACGTGTTTTGCTGAGCACTCATAACCTACCAAAAGGCAAACAACAATCTTGTAGGTAGGATGTCGAAAATATTTCTGAAAAACCAATTTTTTTTCAAATTTCAACACCCTGTAATCTCAGAAATAATTCGTCAAAAGACCCATAGTTCATAAGAACTTTATGTCATAAAATCATCTAAGGATGAAGATCCCGAATTTTGGGCAGCTTTATGCTGAATCACCTTGTAACGTGCGTTCAAAAAAATTCGTGGTCAAGTAGGCTGTGGATTCTATTTTTCCCCTCATAGACTCTTAGGAAAAATAGAATCCACCGCTTACTTGACCACGGATTTTTTTTGAACGCACGATATATTAGCGTCGGAACTATTCAACCGATTTTAACCATTAACGGAGTTTCTCGGACAGACCATGAGCAAATAATCTCTAGTTAGTTTATCTACGAAACCTACATTTGATAATTCTCATATCAGCCAACAAATTGATTAGGTACCTATCCATTAGATGAACCGATGAAATAATGAATAGGTATATTGGTTCTCCTCAAGAACTGGCTTAAGGGTGGTGAAAGAGGAGGGTTCACTATCCCCCCTTTGTTGAACAGAGTTGGTAAATTTTCTGAGCAGTTGGAAAAATTACAAACCAGTTAAAAAAATTTCGAAGTAGTTGAGATAAATTTCAATGGAGTCGGAATACACATTCACAAGAGTTGTAGGTAATAAATGAAGTATGAAATTGATGCTTATAAAATCAATAGAATACTTAGGTGAAAATCGCGAACTCATACGAGATGTAAAGTCATTTCGTGCTCGATGATAATGCACTGTTTGTTAACCAATTTTTTTTTATTTCAAGTTCTGTGATGTTAACTATTTTGGAATGAAAAACCAAACCGTTATGTATGTGTTATCTGCTTCATTGAAATCCTGACAAACGCATGAGAACCAGGAATACACAGATGATAAGGTTTCTGATATGGGGTGGATAGGTACTATACATATTTTCCTTTTTGAAATATCCGCCAAAACTACAACCCAGAAATCAGAACTTGCGTGGAAGTTGTGTAGTCATATCTGATATTTCTGTGCGATCAATCAGTGACGTTTGTTGAACGGACAACTGTCACAAATTGAGTTCTATTATTGTTGAGGAAAGTTATTGCGATTAATTATATTTGGGCTTTTATTATACGATAAAAATATGTCGTACGCATATTTATTCAAGTATATCATTATAGGAGATACAGGTGAGCAAATCTAGGATTTCCGTATTGTAACAATCTTGTAGTGTTATCGCCAGGATAATTTAATACAGATATTTCCTATTGATAATAGCCTTGGTGCCCAAAAATCGATATTTTCGAAAATACAAATGAGACATCTCTATCTATTGTACAACTTGAAGCAGAATTGAGAGAAAAAACTGTTTATTATTTAAACAAAGGATATCATAAATTTCTTTGTTAGATCCCTGAAGAAAATAATTCATAATATATTAGAAAACGCATGTTTTTTCCACAAACTTGTAATTGTAAAACCAACAAATGTATTATATGATTTTATAGGGGTTGGAAAATCCTGTCTATTACTGCAGTTTACAGACAAAAGATTTCAGCCTGTGCACGATCTAACAATTGGTGTTGAGTTTGGTGCTCGAATGATAACGATTGATAGCAAGCAAATCAAGTTACAAATTTGGGATACAGCAGGTCAAGAGGCTTTCAGATCAATCACTAGATCTTATTATAGGGGAGCTGCTGGTGCTCTTCTTGTCTATGACATTACAAGGAGGGAGACTTTTAACCACCTCACAACCTGGCTGGATGATGCGAGACAACACTCTAACTCCAATATGGTTATAATGCTTATTGGCAACAAAAGGTTTGAAATATTTTATTAAAATGATGTTCTTTGTGTCAAATCCTTATCATGTTTTAGTGATCTAGAAAGTAGACGGGAGGTGAAAAAAGAAGAAGGTGAAGCCTTTGCAAGAGAACATGGGCTAGTTTTTATGGAAACATCTGCAAAGACAGCTGCCAATGTCGAAGAAGCTTTTATAAATACAGCTAAGGAAATCTATGAGAAAATTCAAGAAGGTGTTTTCGATATTAACAATGAGGTGAATAATGCTATACTAAAGTGGGATAATAGTGTTCGATGTTAAATCTTTACATTGGTTTAGAGATTACTAGCCAATGTAGAAAAGAAAACATTTTTTTCCAGTACTTTGTTTCCATAATCAAGATTAATTGTAGGTTTAAGTATTCACCTGAACGTAACTATTTAACTAATAGATATTTGAAATATTTCAGGCTAATGGAATCAAGATTGGCCCACAGCATTCTCCAACCAACCCTTCCCTTCCTGGAGCTACAGGATCGAGTGGGGCGCAAGGTGGAGGTTGCTGTTAAACAGCTATCTTATCAATATTTTTATCATACTTAAGCCCAAGTAAATTCCGAGGTGGTCTTTTAATTACAACAAGTACCTTGTTCTATTTATTTAATTTTACTGTTAACTTGTGCGCAGTAATATTCTACAAAATGATCTGAAGGTTTCTATTTTATTATATTGACAATTATGATGATTGTTTTCTATCAAATCTGATATCATTTGAAAGAACAAGTCTGTAGATCCATTAGGAAGTCTTACTGAGAGAGTGTTGCAAAGAGAATTTTCGGTGGTAATTCACCTCCGATTTATGTCCTTATTCTCCATCTTTTATTTTAGAATCCATTTGCATTCTTCCTGAAGAATGTAATTGTTTTATGAAAAGAAAGGGTATTTATAATCTGAATTGTAATTTTTGTATGTAAGCTTCAGTATAATCTAATACAAATTGTAAAGTAATATTGTAATTTGATTCTTGAAATATTAATAGGTGGGCCAGAATCATATAGTGCAAGCACTCGAAAATTTTGTACCTTGTCACAAATTTTCAGTGGAAGAAAAATTTTTCTCCCTTTTACTGTCTAATAGTAGTTAGATTTCAAGAAAGTCTAGGAGTAATCAGTATGATCTTTGCAGAGTTTATAAAACTTTCCAGGTATTTCTACTTGAAATCTATCGATACAAAACTGAACTGGCCCCGTATTCTGGAAAAGTGATCTTTCAAATCGTATACGAACTTCATAGCGCGAGTACCTCTTTTTAGCTGCAAAAATGCACACCGCGCAATTAAGTTCGTATTCGCTTCGAAAGATCACTTGTCGAGAATACGGCACCTGAAACTGAACAGTAATACCATTGTATATTGTCCTTCCTTATACAATGGTAATACGACCAAGCAAGGACAAGAATGACTACCCCCTTCGAACAAAGTTTTCAATTCAGCCATTTCCATTCTTAAGCCATTGGTCACTTGATAAACAACTTGATTGAACCTCGCACCCAAATGAAATTTATAGCGGCGTACTACTAGATATGACGCAAACTCTTCAGTAAAACTTGGGGCCTTGAACATAGTTTGAATAACATAACATTTTTTTATATCTAAGAATAAAGTCAAGTATTACTCAGTTCTAGCAGGGAAAAATGTAAATGGCGCACCATACAATTCTAGGTATGACGCTAAAGCACAGAGATGAAAACTTCAGTGAAAAAATTGTCTCCATGGTATGATTGTGACGATTAGATTTGTCCCAGTACTAAAGGGGCCCCCGAGCAGAACGAAAGAGCAGTAAATATGGGCCCCCAACAATAAGATTCGCTTGAACTTGCCGATTCGGATCTATAGAGGGGGACCCCGAATTTTGCGCTACGCCACTGACAGCGACATTACAATATAACAGGGGGTCTCCGAACGAGGAACCTTACATACTACTCCAATTGTTTAAACAATGCTTCTACCATTAATAGGGTCTATCAACAGCATCACGAAATGGCCACTGAAAATGTCTCCTATCTTTCCTTGCCAATATACAGTAGGATTTTTTTCATTCTGACCAAAATCTCTGGTACTGTTTATCAGAACTGAATGATTTTTTCAGAATTTGTAACACTTTATAGCATCTTTTGGATTATGTACCTACATCTAAGATCATATTTCCAGCGTCGTACTCAGAAAAATTTATTTTGAGGGCTAATGTGAAAATATTTACCTCCCTAAAGGCCACCCTCTGAAATCCTTTTCAAGTTTCATTAAAATGCATAAACACGGAATATCATTCACTATTATTTTGTCACAACTCCAAACATTTCATAATAATCAAACAAATCTGAAGATACAGAAAATTATAAGAATTATATAATTAAATGCGTAACATCGCCATGAATACAAAAATAATTAAAGCAGAGAATAATATTAATTGATTGAAATCAACCAATATCAAACTCCTACTTCGGGGCTAATCTCGTCCTCGTTCAAGGCAAAATGCAAGGAAGTGGTATCAAACAGAGCACCTATGGATGGCCATTTAGTCCTTATCAGGACTCTTCAGCACAGGATAGCTCTGAATGATACAAGGTTTTCTTGGAACTTAAACGAAATGGCACCTTCTTCAGGTAAAAATATATCTCATGAACCTTGAACGTCGTGGACTGAAGACGTAAAATTTGCGAAATGCAAGTACGCTTCGGTCAATGCGACAAATGGTAAACATCTCGCTACTTCGTTCAGAGTTCATGCTATGGAAGAAGGTTGTTGGGAAAATATCAAAACAATTAGGATAATTTGGAAGCAGTTGAGTATAGGGGCGTGTCCAATATTGATCAGAGTTGGCAAGTTCTCAAAGCAATTGGTAAATTGGAAGAAAGTTTGAAAATAGCGGGCAGTATTTTTTGTGCACTTGTTCCTAGTGCAAAAGAGGTGCCGTCGTTCCGCACAAATGTCAGGATCGAATCATCAAAAGAATTTGAAAAAAATAAAAATTCTGGCTAGCATTGCTGGTCTGGAATTAAACACACATTACTTTCGGAAGGAAAGAGTTTGAAAGTTCAAATTTTCAGGATAGGTGTGGGACCTGAATATCACATTTGTGTTCTTCAGCGGGCCAAATCGCCGGCTCAGTAGTTCCGAAGTTATTGTCAATAGTAAATTTTTCTTATTTCAATAACTGCTTATCCTGTCAATGAAATTCAGAATTTAAATGCGAATTCATGAGGTGCTCATGTCAGCTGAATTTCATGAAACTGGATAAATTTTACGATTTTCAAAAAATAATTTATTAGCAGGAACACATAACATCCAAACTTATAATAATTTAAAACTTACTATGACAATGTTCTATGGCGATGATATTATCAGTTAAGATCTCTAAATAGATTTCTGTTGTAATCATCATACAAGTCAAAAATCTTTTCACTTTTATCCGTATCGGAAGAACCATAGGTAATATTTTTTCAAAGTCTATTAATTATGAGTATATTTCTTAAAATATAGTGTAATAATTCGATTTTCATGAAATTTTGCATATATGAGCACAGAGCACATCATACACAAATGATAACAGATGCTGTGTAATCCTGAAGACGAAGAGTGTGTTGATCTGGTAACGCTGAATTAAAAAGTATCACCACATTGAATCGCAAACCAAAATACCACCCCCTTCCATCATTGCTTTTCGGAGCCTTCAATACACAGTTGGCAAATTTTCGAAACTTTGTCCCCCTCCCCAAATTTTACTTCGGCCCGTCCCTGAAAGGACCCTATTATCATTGTTTAAGGACAACAATGCTATTATGAAGAATATTACCATGTTTACACTACATTGTTCATACAAATAAAAAAAAATTCACTCATCTGTTATGTGTGATATCATTGGCTTTTCACATGTCCCTCCAAGAAGATTTTTTCTCAATCTGAGAATAGAATCTTTTTTAATAAATTATGTCTTTGAATAGAAAGCAAAATTAAAATCCAACATGGTTCTCATTATTTCCTTTATTTTTTACATATATTAATCATATTTTCATTATTCATACATAGTCGCTGTGATAATAATGAATTGAGCTTCAAAAATTTACATTTCAAATGTTTTTTGCGAATTGAAATCCTATTCTTTCAACATTAACTTCGAACTTCATAACAATCATCCATAACAAAAAAAAATTATTTAATCATATAAAAAATATACTCAAAATGATCTCAATCATCCTAACCCTAAAATATCTACTGTAAAATCATCGAATACAATAAAAAATAATTTTGAAGATTTTAAGTTAACTTTACATAGTATGCTAGAATATAACTACCAAAAGGGTATGTACAAAAAATACAGTTTGATAAAAATATCTTCTTTGGATGCACTTTGTGCTCCTGTTAGAACATTAGTCAACAAATTCATACATTATATAATTTAAATCATTTTCATCGAAATATATAATTATTAATTACAAGTTCATATTTACACATCACTACTTGTCAAATAAATTAATTTGCAACTACATACTTTAGTTTGTAAAACAAGAGAAAATTTTCAGCAATTTCAATTGTGTAACCTTCACTAAGATGTCAATTCTTAATATTTTATTACAGAGGTTTATGCCTCTGGGTGTTAAAAGTATGAATTATTACAACATTGGTTGAGCGCTTCCCTCGTTTGCTAGTAAGTTGTTTACATTCTAAATTTCAGAATGTTCACTGATGAATCATATAATCTACTGGGATTTAGTCAGCATCTAGTTGCAGTTGCTAGGTTCATCTTAAAAATTAAAACTTTGTTGTAAACCCTTAAATGGGCTCATCTTGGGCTCACTGGTAAATCCTAATGTTTCTGCAAGAGAAAACATTTCCTATTCAGTATCAATTTAGTAGAGGCAGATATTCTTTTATTAATTGAGGGGGTTCATCCTAGAGTAATTAGTTTATTCCTAATCAGTCAATTGAGTTGGAAGCATTCAAATTTCCAAGTAGTTCAGTAGTTTGCATACAAATTTTAATAAAATTTTCAAAAAATATTTTTTTTTCTACAAAAGGTTCAAGTAAAGAAATGGCTAAGGAGAAATGAAATAATAGGGATCATCACATTTTCTATCCAGCAAGTAAAGCAGGAATATCAGTTTCAATTTTACCTGCTAATAGTGAAGATAATCCTAGCTTTCTATTTGCCTGAATATTTCCGAAATCACTTCAGTTGGAAGTGAAGTGATTTTGACAATAGAACATGCCTTTTTCGGATGACAGGCAACAAAACGATAAGGTTTGAAATCAGAGTACCATCGACGATAGTTCGGAAGGAAATTCTAAAAGTAATATTAATTAAACATTACTAGGAATGAAAACCGAGGATAATGATTCACTTTCTGTTATGTTTTAGAAGTAAATTGTAAACTTTCACAAAATTTTAGGTTATGTTATTGTTATGGTGAACTGAAGTGATTGTGGAAATTAAACTGATTTTGTCAGAAAGCAACATCAGTTGGAAGTGATGCGCATCAGTTCAAAATCACAACATTGTCAAATAGAACGAGCATCAACTGATTTTACATCAGTTGGAAGTGATGCGGCTTCAAATAGAAAGGGCCTAATAATAGCGTCCAGTTCAAAGCCCCTGTATTAGGAATCAGTATAGTATAAAGGTTAGGTCCACTAAGCGATCACAACGACCACGCTCACGCTCGTTCCCGTTCCACTAGCTTGTCACAAGTCCGCGGACGTTTTGACGGTTTGCATGTGGAACGGTGTTTGGGCGTTATGGGCGATATGACAGTTGTCAAATGAGATTCAAATTTGTGTTTTGAATTTTACGCAGAAAAGTTGCCTTAACACATTTGGAGAATTATTTAACCATTAATGATAATATATCTAACTGATATGCCGGGAGGGAACTTATAACTGCAATATTCAGTTATTTTACCAGGCTCTGAACATGTTTTCAACTCCGTTCATAATACATTTATATTTTACCTTTTCCATATATTTGCTCTTAGTCTGAATAGCTTGAAATCGAATATTTTTGTTTGATCTATTCTTCAGAAAATCAGGTGTGGAATATGTTTTTACCATCAATTATTACAATAATGTTTCTCTCAATTGAAAAAAATCGTTTGAAAAGTATGAATTTGAACTTATTTACTTCTATACCTGATCGTACCATTATATTTAGTTTTCAAATTATAGATATTATTCATTGTCCCTACAGTATTAAATTGTAATAGAATAAAACCAATAAAACCTAAAATATCAATAAAATGAACTCTATATCCGTCGTAACATCTATTGAAAGTTTATCCGTAGAACTAGATAACTTCGATCTATTTCTACATTTTCAACCTCTTTACGATTCATCATGCAAAAATTTGTACAAGAATATGCTTACTGAATTATTTCACAGGTTTGCATGTTAACAAACTCCTGAATGTCGGAAATGTTTTGATTTTGTTAACCTCTAAAGAAGAACGGATGACAGTTCTCCCCAAACGCTCACGTCGACCACCGTCTGACGTGGGTCTCCGTGGGCCTTGCGGGCGAAATTGATGACGTCATCAATGACGTCACAAACACTCGCGTGAGCGTTGCGGTCGTTCAGCGGAATGTAAAACATGAGGCGTTTGGGCGTTGTGATCGCTAAGTAGAACGTACTGAAAGTAGATCTTCACTCATCTGTTGTAGAGGTCCAGGCTAATATAAAAATATATTCTTCAAGATGGCGGGCGAAGACGAACAGTTTGAGAGTGACTCTGTCGAAACTGGCAGAGAAAGTGAATTTAAATGCGTTCAATGCAGAAAAAAAGTAGTGGAACCACTGGAGTGTTACAAGTGCTCTTAAATTTTCCACC
Organism: Propylea japonica; assembly: GCA_013421045.1. Lineage (NCBI taxonomy): Eukaryota > Metazoa > Arthropoda > Insecta > Coleoptera > Coccinellidae > Propylea > Propylea japonica. The sequence continues at coordinate 968,286 of CM024240.1, forward strand.
CTAAATGCATGGATCAGGCCGCAGGTGAAAAATCCACAAATTGCAAGCACGAAGAAGGAAACGTCAGAAAACTCGCAAGATAAATCAACGAACCTCGAAAGGAAAAAGGATTGCTGAGCATTGAGTTACATACATCAAAGATTACTTATGGAAATCTCGAGAAAAAATAAAATACTCATGGAAAATAATGCACTTCTGAAAAATATATACTGAGATGTTGAAAATACTGATAATTTATAAAGGTTAAAAATGTAAACAAAGAAAAAAGTGGACAACATAAAGATGATAACAAAAGTCAGTGTCAAAACACAAGGAATGATAAAAATATGAAATGTTTAACCGCCTCGGTGCTGCAAGGTATGGGGCGTGTGCCTACAAGTACTTGCAAGCTGTAGGTCTGGGTTCGAATCCCGGTTGGGTATGGATGTTTGTGTATGTTCTAGTTTGTCTTCACACAAAAATTGGTCTCGAAAATTAATGTGGTATGATTGAGTGAGTGAAAAAAAAAATTGTCGATACTGGATCTGTGTACATGACCTCAGAGTCGGGCACAATAAAGAAGATGAATGAATGAAATAATGAAATATCATATGCCAAAAAGAGGGTACACAGAACATTGGACTTACCCTCTCACAGAACTGATGCAGTTGATACATCAAAAGGTCAAAAAGGTTATGTGAACATAGAACGTCAAATCAGCTTAGACAACAAACAAACGTCAGCACGAATGGGGAATGGACAACGATTATACGCAATAAAAATAAAACTAAACCTAGGAGTGAAGTAATATGCACAGGCTCAAAAAAACGACCAACTCTATAATAAAGGGAGCAGCCAAACGGAAATGGATCTATGTTGGCAGGATTCAAGGCAAGGACATTACTGAAAAACAAATAAAAGATTATCTTGGAGACATGAATCGAAATGAGGAAATAGAAGTGAAAAAGCCGAATACGCAAGGTAGCAATTCAGCTTTCAGTGTTGGGGTACAAACAGATGAGTTGTTCAAATCAATCTGTACTCCTGAGATCTGGCCTGAGGGGGTCATAGTGAGAGAATTTTCCTTCCGGAATTTATTTCAAAAACCTGGAACAAGAAGAAGAGGGGTTGTTGTCTCCCAATTCAGCTGAATACACTGATCCAATTTCTGTTCTGCACCAAAATGTTCAGTCTATAACCAATTCAATCGATAACATAGAAGACATAATTCAAACTTTGGACAACTTGAAAGCAATATGTGTAACTGAACATTGGAAAAGTTTTGAACAACTTCAGAACCATAACATCAAAGGTTTCCAGATAGCAAGTGCTTTCTGTCGCAGCGAATTCAAACATGGGGGAAGCGCCATTTATTTAAAAAAAGGTATCAAATATCAAGAAAGAAAAGACATAGTTAAACTTACCATTGAGAAGATACTGGAAATTGCCTCAGTTGACATGAAGATAGGTACAAAAATAATCACTTTAATATCACTGTATACTACCCCAGAGGAAACAAGAATTTCTGAAAAAATTTGAAGAGCTTCTCTAGATGATATGTTGGGAAAACAAAACAGTAATTATTGCAGGCGATTTCAATGTTAACCTCCTTGATAAATCCAACAAAAGTACAATCCAGTTCCTTGATTTACTCAATTCATATGGAATAAAGCTAGCATCAACGAGCCAACAAGATCAACGTATACAGTAAATCTTGCATAGTCCGTTCACGAAAGGTGAGCACATAGTAAGGCGTTTCTTATTTATCTGAAGTTGGCGTATTTACTGTCATAAAGTAAAATAAAGTTCAACGTTGCCGAATGTACCGGGGCCTCGTCCGACGAGCTTGCGAGTTATCCGAGAACTCTATGCAACATGACAACATTGCGTATTAATCTGACAAGAAAATAAAGAACATAACCTTAAATTTTAATACACAGTGGAATATGTCAAATTTCCATGGCCAACCGACGGCTCAACCTTTCGTGAACGGACTATAGACAATATTCTCATCAACCAACAAAACTTTACGGCAGAATTAATAAAACAAACATTTCAGATCACGATACAGCCCAGATGATAACAATAAAGGAGCAGATACAGCAAAATCAGGAATACCAATAAAAGAATTATAACATCAAACCACTTGCAAAATTTAGCAGAAAGTCTGAAGCTCCTGGATTGGAATATTTTATACAACATTCCAGATGAGTTGGTTGAGGAACAATGAATACCTTTACAAATTTATTCAAAAACAAGCTAGACCAGGCATGTCCAATGAGAAAGATGAAAGTTGCTACGAAAAAATCTGCAAAACCAAGAAGTGAGGAAATAATAAACTGTAAGACCAGACTCGACTTATTACATGTTTGTAAACTTTTAATCATGCTTTCATGAAATCCTACAAGGAAGTTAAAAAAGAATATGACGAATTGTTAAGAAAAGAAAAAAGCAATAAATTTAAACAGCATATTCTAAATTCTGACAACAAAATGAAAACCCTTTGAGAACAGTTGCAACAATAAAAAATAATTCTAGTAAAGAGATTCCTGCAAATCCCACCGAAATGGCACAAAAATTCAATCTGCATTTTGCAACAGCAGCTGAAGAGAAAATAAGTCACCAAAAAATATACCATTTCAACATGACCTCAAAAGAAATGATAATAACTTTAATTTTCACCCAATAACAAAGGAAGAAACATGAAATTAATAGGAAGGCTCAAGAATAAAAACAGTTCAGGAATAGATGATATTCCAATGAAAACCGTAAAATACTGTATGGAAGAAATAGCGACTCCACTAACCTATCTCATTAATAATTCAATGAAATATGGTGTTTTTCCGGAACTTATGAAGCAAGCCCTCATAAAGCCAATATACAAGAAAGGTGAAAAGGATAAACCCGAAAACTATAGACCTATCAGCATACTTCCTACTTTCTCAAAAATATTAGAGTTAGCCATCTGTGAACAGCTAGTGACTTTTCTCATGCAGGAGAAAATCCTGAAATCATCACAACACGGATATGTGAAGGTAAATCAACAACTACAGCCGCATTCGAATTCATTCAAAATGTACTAAATGGCTTGGAAACTCCAAAGTAGTGGTGGCTCTATTACTGGACCTATCTAAGGCCTTCGACACTTTAACCCACGATCATTTATTGACAAAAATGGACTACTATGGAATAAGAAATACAGAAAAAGAATGGTTTAAATCCTACCTATCTAATCGTAAGCAAAGGGTCGCTATCGATGTTAATGGCACAAGAACTATATCCGAAGAAGCATGCATACAACTTGGTGTTCCACAAGGGAGTATCCTTGGTCCTGTACTCTTTATCATCTTCATCATGACTTATACAACAATGTTGAACATCATATGATAAACTATGCAGATGATTTCAACTTAACGCTGAGTGCATCCAGCTTCCCTGAAATTTCAAATATTGTTCAAAGCACTTTGGAACAAACTATGCAATGGTTCCAATCCAACAGACTATGTATGAACGTAGAAAAAACATGTGCCATTCTTCTGAAGACTGCTCATTCCGGTTCCTAACACCATCACAGATCCAACTCAATAACAACAAAGTCTTACTGCAAAATTCTGGACGCTTCCTGGGTCTCGTAATAGATGAAAATCTAAACTGGAGCGAACATATATCATTGCTATGCACCAAGCTAGCTTCCATCTGCTACTCACTGGGTGTTTTAAGAAGATATTTAGACCCATCATCCATAAAGATAATCTATCAGGCTACTTTTAAACTAAACTAAGGTATGGAATTATATTTTATGGAAGTGGAAACACTATGGATCGTGTTATGAAGATGCAGAAGAGAGCTGTTAGAACAATTATGCGAATGAAAAGTAGGGAATCATGCAGAGGATATTTCGGAAGAATGGCCTGCTAACTGCATTGCAATTCACATACAAGAGTGCCTTATATTTGTCTTCAAGAACAAGGACTACTTTCAGAGTAAAAAACTGCAACAAGCTACAACACAAGGACAACAAAGTTGTATATCCACATCATAGACTTACATTAACAGAAAAGGGACCAGAATATAGTTGTATAAGATATTACAACAAAATTATAGATTACATAAAAGAAACAACCACACTCAAAAGCTTTAAAGGCAAATTTTTAAGCTTTTGATACAAATCGAACCATACACGGTTGAAGAGTTTTGATGTATGATGTGAGGAGCTGGAACAGGACCCCTCTAATCAGTAGATGATTGAAATTTCTCTTTTTTTTTTGACGCTATTTCATTTCAAGAAGTTATGTACACATTCTACTTTACTTGAAATAAGCTTGTTATTATTATTATTATTATTATATGGGATTTTTACATTTTAACTTGGTAAATTTCTTGAAATCCCGTTTTCTTTAACATTGAGTGTTTCTTTCAACATAGAATATATTGCCATAGTTATATACCTAATTACTTGATTTGGAAAAACAGTTCAAACCAGTTCAATATTTTTTTTCATATTAAGCTAAGCGTTTGTAGAAAAAATTTTGTTGCATCTCATGCGCGAAATACTTTGGTGATCGAGAACTGATTTTTTTAACGAGGCGCAGCCGAGTTAAAAAAATAGTTCTCGATCACCAAAGTAGCATTTCGCGCACTAGATACAAAAATAACTATAAATTTCACCAATAACAAAGGAAGAAACTTGAAATTTATAGGAAGGCTCAAGATAAAAACAGTTCAGGAATAGATGATATTCCAATGAAAGCCGTGAAATTCTGTATGGAAGAGATAGCGACTCACTAACCTACCTCATTAATAATTCAATGAAATATGGTATTTTTCCGGAACTTTTGAAGCAAGCCCTCATAAAGCCAATATACAAGAAAGGTGAAGAGGATAAACCTGAAAGCTATAGACCTGTCAGCATACTTCCTACCTTCTCAAAAATATAAGATGCCGGAGAAAATCCTGAAATCATCACAACACGGATATGTGAAGGGGAAATCAACAAATACAGCCGCATTCGAATTTATTTAAAATGTACTAAATGGCTTGGAAGACTCCAAAGTAGTGATTTCTCTATTACTGGACCTATCTAAGGCCTTTGACACTTTAACCCACGATTATTTATCGACAAAAATGGACTACTATGGAATAAGAGATACAGAAAAAGAATGTTTTAGATCCTACCTATCTAATCGTAATCAAAGGGTCGCTATCGATGTAAATGGCACAAGAACTATATCTGACGAAGCGTGCATACAACTTGGTGTACCACAAGAGAGTATCCTTGGTCCTGCACTATTTATTATCTTCATCAATGACTTATACAACAAAGTTGAACATCATATGATAAACTATGCAGATGATTTCAACTTAACTCTGAGTGCATCCAGCTAATATTGTTCAAAGCACTTTAGAATAAACTATGCAATGGTTCCAATCCAACAGACTATGTATGAACGTAGAAAAAACATGTGCCATTCTTCTGAAGACTGCTCATTCCAGTTTTCTAACACCATCACAGATCCAACTCAATAACAACAAAGTCTCACTGCAAAATTCTGGACGCTTCCTCGGTCTCACAATAGATGAAAATCTGAACTGGAGCAAACATATATCATCGCTATGCACCAAGCTAGCTTCCATCTGCTACTCACTGGGTGTTTTAAGAAGATATTTAGACGTATGATCCATTAAGATAATCTATCAGGCTACATTTGAATCAAAACTAAGGTATGGAATTATATTTTATGGAAGTGGAAACAGAAGAGAGCTGTTAGAACAATTGTGCGAATGAAAAGTAGGGAATCATGCAGAGGAATATTTCGGAAAAATAGCCTGCTAACTGCAATTCAAATACAAGAGTGCCTTATATTTGTCTTCAAAAATAAAAACTACTTTCAAGTAAAACTACAACAGTCGACTGGTCGGTGGTAGGAGCTTGCCTCTCCGTAGCGGACGGCCCTGCGAGCGGAGGGCCCTCGGTAGCAGAGGGACCCTCGGTAGCAGGGACCCTCGGTATCGGAGGGCCCCTCGATAGCGGCCAGCCCGTCAGCAGCGGACGACCCTGGGATATGTGCGACAGCCAGGGAACTCTGAAATCTCTATCTGTTGTTAGAGTTGATTCTCTTTTGGTAGAAGAATGCAGGAAAGCTCTGCGTAGGCTGGGCTCTGATAACTTTTTGAAAGTGATCTGTGTCCGGCTCATGCGGATATACCTGGTAACGTCAAGGCAGATGAACTGGCTAGGCGGGGAGCCGGATTAGCATTTTGGTCCGGAGCCTTCGCTGCCAATCTGTCGCCATCTGTCAGAAGTTTCTTCAGGAACTGGCTGAACAGGAATTTTTCCTCGGAATGGAGCGCAGGGGTGGGCCTGAGGTGGTCGAGGATTCTCATTGAGAGACCGTCCTCGCGATCTGAGGTCAATAGGCTTCTGCTGCTGGAGAGGAAACAACTCAGTCTGGTGACTGGTGCATTGACTGGTCACCTGTTTAACAAGCATTTGAAGAGAATGGGATTGACGAGCTGCTCCCTATGCCGGTGGTGCAGGAGTACTGATGAAACGGTTGAGCATATTTTGTTCAACTGTGGAACCTTACTGAGTTAAGGTCAACACACCTAGGAATCCAACACCTTCTATTCCTATGGTGAGAGGGACCACTCCTGGCAGGCTCGCGACATTTCTGTCTTCGTGTCTGAGGGCTGAGTCTCTGTTGAATGATGCGGGTGAACAATGGGCCACTAGGCCTCAGTTCGGCGGTAAGGCACCGCACAGAGAAGAAGAAGAAAACTACAACAAGCTATAACACAAGGACAACAAGTTGAAATATCCACATCATAGACTTACATAAACGGAAAAGAGACCAGAATATAGTTGTATTAGATATTACAACAAAATTATAGATCACATAAAAGAAGCAATCACACTCAAAAGCTTTAAAAACCAAATTTTTAAGCTTTTGATACAAATCGAACCATACACGGTTGAAGAGTTTTTGATGTATGATGTGAGGAGCTGGGACAGGACCTCTAATCTGTAGATGATTGAAATTATTTTTTTGTTGACGCTATTTCATTTCAAGAAGTTATGTATCACATTTCTACTTTACTTGAAATAAAGCTTGTTATTATTATTATTAATAATAATAATCTCATTTAACGGAGTGAATAATCAAATATCTAAATGTACCGCTCTACTTCAGTTTTGCCTCCACTTCAAGATAGCTTGGTCCTGTACTGCACATATCTATCCCCCATTCTAGGCATGTAGGCAGTCGAAAAAAGGGGAGGAAGATTGATATAGGTTGTTCCAACAGAAGTGATAATCATACAGGATGGCCAGAATTGGTGACCCCTGAACTACAACTTTTTATCCCAATGAGGTAGAGAAAAATGAATGGCACATTGCGGTTATCTTTTTTTGGAGGAACTCATTTTGCGGTCAATAGTATAGCTCTATCTTCTTTTGTTTTCGAGTTGTAAGCAAAAATTAACTTTTGGGCAATTTCAACTATGGTCATTATCTCCGTTCCTGTTTGAGCTATAAATTGAAAATAAAAACATTATACATACACCTTTTTGATAGGAGTCCAGTGTCCTTCATGATTCATCAAATGGAATTTCGTGTTTCTTTATGGAAACCATAATTTATTTTTACTCAAAACGAAAAAAAAAAACGGTGATTATTTTTAAGTGAAAATAAATTATTGTTTCCATAAGGAAATACGAAATTTCATGTGATAAATCTGGAAGGAAACTGCTCAGCAAAAATAAGATTTAGTTACTGGATTCCTATCAAAAAGTGACTGTATAATGTTTTTATTTCAAATTTATAGCTCAAACAAGAACAGAGATAATGACTTAAGTTGAAATTGCCCAAATGTCAATTTTGGATCATAACTCGAGAACAAAAGACGATAGAGCAATATGATGAAGATGCCAACATTTTCAAGATTTGATTTATTATTTCCGCAGGTCTTACCTGTTTATTGTTGTTGTGAATTCATTCATTTGATAGAAATTCCCTTTCAAGCGCTGCACCCATCATATTCCATTCTCCATCTGTGATATCGTCGGGCGCATCAAAACTGTTCTGAGAATCTTGAGATTCCCACTCGTCAATTCCTTCGACTGCCTCTCCCCTCCTGAATTTTGTTGAAGGCCATTCCTCTTCCTCAGAGTTGTTTTGTTCTTCGTCGTTCTCAGTCAAATTCATTTCAGTGAAAGATCTTTTGTATCCACGAGGAAACTCTGTATCCAAGGATTCCGCGCTGCTACTTGAGCTAGAACTTTCCTCCTCTTGAGGAAGATTTGGTACTTCTTTATTTGTCTGTTCCTCTTCCTCACTACTTTCACTTTCGTCATCAAGAATATCCTCTACCTGAGAATATTGAGAAAAAATGGTAATTATGTCAGCTTGCTGTTGAAGATGCTAGAATGAGCATTTTTTATGTTAAAATTCAGAATGAGTGAGGGGAGACACAAAAAAGGCATTCAAAAAACAAACTCAATATATTTCTGCAGTTTTTTCAAATGCTGAACAATACAGCCCTAGGGCAATGCTGACAGATGCCAGCGAATTCCTATAAATTATTTTTATACAAGTTATTGTTTTTCAAATCTTCACTTTTGACAGGTGATAGAACGTATCAAAATGAGTCATACCAAAAATCGTTTTAAAAGGCGTTTTCGGATACTTACTCGGGTTAACTCGATCCCTAACCTTGGCGTTCGTTTACCTAACCCGAAGATCCAACCCGTGTTCGGAAAGTACAGTGCTATTAACTCGATCACTGACTCAGGATGATCTATCGTAACCCTACACGAGAGCAGGGTCGTAGAGTCACCGTATGCGCACTGCGGTTTAATTTTGTATTCGAAAAAGGCGGGAATAAGTCTTCTACTCTTTTCTTAGTAATTTCATATATTCTAATTTCTATTCCTAAAAATTATGGAAAGAGAAGAGAATTTTGCTCAGTGTAGAACGTGTGGATCCACATGAGCCGAGAAAATAATGCGAAACATCTTCTTCATAACTTTGTATGCATATCTTTCTGCGTTAAAACTAAAGCCCTCTTTACTTCTTTAACATACAGGGTGTTCTGATTTATTTCCGACAAACTGAAATGGGTGATAGATCACATCATTTTAAGCAAAAAAGTTTCTATGAACATGGGTCCGGAAATGCTTCGTTTCCGAGATACAACAGTTAAAGTTGAAAAAATAATTCGCGTTTTCTTTAATATGTTTTGGCTGCTTGGGACGATAAATTCAAATTTGTGGTCGATTCAGTTGTGTTTTCTAGAGGGCGCCACCGGCAACCATTTCAACCCATGTTAACCGTTGCAACCTCTTTGTGCTACACTGTACACCGTTTTGGTCTTAAAAAATCGATTCTCTCATCCTTTTTGCTTAAAAAAGGTATACTTCATCTAAGTCGCTAAGAGTAATCGTTTCAGAGAAAAATGCATTTAAAGCCAAAGGGGACGAAATGATTGCCAGTGGCGCCCTCAAGAAAATACAACTAAATCGACCACAAATTTGAATTTCTCACCTCAAAAAACCCTATGCACCAACTTTCGCGCAATTATTTAGAATCAGTCGAAAGATATTGAAGAAAACGCGAATTATTTTTTCAATTTTAACACCCTGTATCTCGGAAACGAAGCATTTCCGGACCCATGTTCATGGGAACTTTTTTGCTTAAAATGATGTAATCTATCACCCATTTCAGTTTGTCGGAAACAAATCAGAACACCCTGTATGTACTCAAAGATAACATTGAACATGAGAGGGCACACCAGAAATTATAAGAAAGATTTTACGGAAGCCAATAAATCAAAGCAATGCTAGAGACGAATGAGACAAATAAGTAGTATAGTATAGTAGTAAATAAACTGGAATTGAAAAAATAAATTCTCTACTTTTTTAAGATAGGTACTCAAAAATTGCATTAAACATGGAAGGGCACACCAGAAATTATAAGAAATATTTTACAAAAGCCAATAAATGCAAGCAAAACTAGGGAAAACCCGAAAATAAACTGGGACTGAAAAAATAAATCCATAAAATATTTGGCTATGTTATTGATACGACTGTCACTTCAAATCCTAAACCTGATATGTTCGTAAACTTAGAACCCGGGTCCCTGATCCGAGTAGATCCGTCGCGTGACCCAATGGATTTAAGTTGGCGACCCTGAGTAAGTTTCCGAAATGCCTTATGAAACATCAACCCCTTCCTAGAAAAAAGACCTGAAGCTAGAACCCCTGATCTGATTACAGTGATGTTCCGTGATTTTACAAGTACTTAAGTTACTATGGTCACGATGTTTGTTGCTTTTTCGTGCGTTGTACTTATTACCCGAGTTAATGAGTTTGGTGCACCGTAAAGGTGAAATCCAAAATACTTATGAAACAATTTGTTTGCAAACAGAAAGAACAAATTATGTAAATAATGATCCATTAAGAGAGTTTCTTTTTATATTTCGGGATACGCGGTGCTTCGAAACACGTTTATAATATAATAATAATAATAATAATGTCTTTATTTGATATACATAATATGTATAAATACCTATTTACTCAGAAGCGAAGTCTTGCAGAGCTTTTTTACTCAATTCCCTGAGCGGAGAAAAAATAATATGATTCACATTATAACGGAAAAAAAACTAAATAGTAATTACAAAAATTTTTTAGAAAAGCCCTGGCAGGTGCTTTTGAGCGCCCGTTTGTTGATGTTGTAATAATGCTATTACCTCAAAGTTTTGTACAGGACTTGAATATGAATGCAAAATCTCAGCACGATCGGAGTTATATTCTAGAAATTATTCAAAAAATGAAATATTAAGTTGACAATTGAAAAAATTGAATTCTATGGTTGAGATGATGCGATCCGATCCTCTTGAAATTTTGCATGAACATTTCGTATATCAATATTCATTCACAAATTAAAGGGTACAGACGGGTTTCAATGGTAAATCTGCCCCGCGGCTTTTTTAATTCATATTTAGGGGATCGATTAGACATCGAATGAAAATAATTCACCCAAATTTTGGCTAATTATCTCTAGCCATTTCTGAGATTTTTGTAAAACACACTTTTTTCGATTCAATTTTTTTCCATAGTAAAATCCAAAATTTTCGAATTGTGTTTTTTCTTTCATGATTTTTTGCTATTGAAAGAATAAATGTATTATTTTTAGAGAAAAAAATTAAACTATATTCTTTTCTTTTTCGGTATTCTTCAGAAGTGTCCACCGCCATTTTTTTTATATGAAATGTCTTCTTTACTCCTTTATACCCTGGAATTTTTTCACATTTTCAAAATTGGTGGAACATTTTTGAAAAAAATTAAAATTGTTTGAACTTTGGGATTCAGCAGATATCCATCAAATGTTGGTGTCGTTGTATTCATCTTGGCTCCCTGGACTATGTATATAAGTGAAAAAAACAAATGACGATCTGTCTTAGTTTAGAAGATATGAGTCCCCCAGGTTCCCAAAAATATAACACCCGAAAGTCACTTTTCTCACTACTAAAACACTGAGTCACCGCTTTATTGAGTTTAAATCCTCTTTGAACATTCAACATAAAGATTTGATTTGTTTTAATTAAAAATATTCAAGAATATTATAAATATTTTTGAGGACTATCTTCCTAACTAAGACAGATCGTCATTTGTTTTTTCACTTGATTGTTCAGGCCAAGATGAATACAACGACACCAAAATTTGATGGATACACGATGGATACCTGCTGAATCCTAAAATTCAAACAGTTTGAATTTTTTTCAAAAAGTTCCACCAAGTGAAAAAATTCTAGAGTTTAAAGGAGCAAAGAAGATATTTCATATGAAAAAATGACGGTGTACACTTTCGAAGAACACCGAAAAACAAATGACTATAATTTTATTTTTTTCCTGAAAATCGAATTTTCAGGTGAAATTCAAGAAAAAATAATACATTCATTCCTTCAATGGCAAAGAATCAAGATTAAAAACACAATTCGAAAATTTTGGATTTTACTATGGAAAAAAAATTAAATCGAAAAAAAGTGTTTTTTACAAAAATCTCAGAAATGGCTTGAGATAATTAGCCAAAAATTTGGTTGAATTATTTTCATTCGATGTCTAATCGATCCCCTCAAGATGAATCGAAAAGACCGCGGGGGCACATTTACCATTGAAAATTGAAACCCTATACCCTTTCACTCGAATCAGATATCTTGTTATGGAAATATAAAGATTCTTCTTTTCAATATTCCAATTGAATTTTCTATGGTTCTATTAACACTATGGTCACAAAAAGTTTTCCATGAGACTTATTTTAAGCATCTTATGCCGGCCACTCACGCTACGGTATACCGGAGAGGAAAACAGGAGAAGAAAACCTGCGCAGGTCGCCGGAGCAAGATTGAAAATCGATTACTTCTAGTGCCACCGTACGGTCGCTTGGATAGTGCGGAATCGGAAATCACGAAAGACCGTAAGCCCGTACCGTACCTTAGACCGGACGTCCCCACACACGTAGCCGACCTGCGCAGGTTTTCCTTTCCGGTATACCGTAGCGTGTCAGCGTGAGTGGCCGGCATAACGAACCTTAACGCGGCATTTGGGAACCAAACTCACCCTGAAAATCTCAAGTCTCTAGGACAGGACAATCCCTTCGGGAGTTGAGTTTATTTTCGAGTTATAGGGATTTGAAATTTTATTTCTCAAATATTCTACTAACTAGCAATCTGATCGATTATTCGGACTTGTGTAAAATATAATTATAGAGTTTACAAAAATTCCATACCTCAGACGTATCACAATGGTCTTTTTTCGAGAAACTCAGAATGCTGTCAACTGCATTCCGATTTCCTATATCTTCTCTTATTTCCGAGTTACAAGCCAAAATTGACATTTGGTACTTTCAATTTTTGCGATAATTTTCGTCATCAGAGAGTCGAACCTATCGTTTGAGACCATTTTCGGCTCAAAATTCGTAAATTATAGAGATTTGGCAAAAAGATACAGCACTCGTTTAAGTATCACGAGCGCTCAAAAAAAAGGCATTCTTCCCATATCTTTATTAAAGTGTAAATAGTTATTATGTGAAAGAGTGATTTTGTCATTTTAGTTTATCAAATATGCAATAGAACATAAAAATATTACAACTACAAAGGCCCTGTAGGATTCATTTTGAAGCATTTTCGTTTTTGAGCGCTCGTTCTACTTAAACGAGTGCTATATCGTTTTGCCCAAATGTCTGTAATTTACGAATTTTGATCCGAAAATGATATCAAACGAAAGGCTTCGACTCCCTGATGACGAATCCGTGGTCAAATTCAATTCTGTCCCTGGGGCCGTTCGTCTGTTAGCACAATAATTTTCGAAAAGATTTGCCTAGAGACTTGAAATTTTCCCGAATGGTTCGGTTGAGTTCGTTAACCAGCCAAATCGTACTAGGTGTTCCATAAAATATGGACATTCAAAATTTTTGTTCCTCAATATCTCAGACAAAACGAAACCCATCGAAATGAAATGTTGCGGCCATATGCAAGATGCTCATAATGAGCATTAAGCCTGGTTCTCAGAGCTTCGACGTGGAGCTCGCGACAGTTATTCCACCAATCAGAGAATATCAACATAACTTCCCCTGACCCCCTCCTTTTGGTTTCTGGTTGTCAAAATCTGTAGCGACACGCCTCTTTTGTAGTTGAAATAAACCAACTTCACTTGTAATTCTGCGGCAGCGAGGGAGAAAATAGGAGAAGTGGGGATTGTCGCCGGCTTCACGTCGAAGCTCTGAGAATCAGGCTTAATGCAATATTTTGTGGTCACAGTGTAAACAGAACCATAGAAAATTCAATTGGAATTTCATATTTCCATAAAAAAAATCCGATTCGGATAAAATTTATTTTATAAATAAAGATTGATACACTGAATCTGAATGTTCATGCAAAATTTTGTGGCCATAGTAATAACAGAACCATAGAAAATTCAATTGGAATATTGAAAAGAAGAATCTTTATATTTCCATTACAGGATATCCGATTCAAGTAAAATATTTTTTGTGAATGGAGACTGTTATACCATAGATTTATAATACTAACTAGATGTCGAACCTGTCAAAAATTTTGAGGCAAACGGCGGCCATTTGCAGTTTGGGTTGGATTTGAGAGGTGTCACTTTTTCTATGAATTGAAATATTAGAATTACCAATATTCCTTTATTTATTTTATTTCAACGAATTAAAATGATAGGATTACCAATATTGTTTAATAACTAATCACAAGAATCGAAAATATTTATAATTTTAATAGACCGAAATGTCAGAGTTCACAGAACACTAATATATTCATTCATTCATTCATCATCTCTTTATTGTGCCCGACTCTGAGGCATGGACCTATAATACTAACTGGACGTCGAACTTCCTTACTGTCACGTAGAAAAAAGTGAGGCAAATGGCCGCCATTTGCAGTTTGAGGTGAACCACAAATATTTTGATGTTTTATGCCATCTGTGCTCGAATTCATAGATTTATAATAGGTCCATGCTCGAATTTTGATTGAAACATAGACGTTCCTTTGAAAGAAGTGATGAAAAACGAACTCTATATATTAGTGTTTTGTGAACTCTGACATTTCGGTCTATTAAAATTATAAATATTTGCGATTCTTGTTATTAGTTATTAAACAATATTGGTAATCCTATCATTTTAATTCGTTGAAATAAAATAAATAAAGGGATATTGGTAATTCTAATACATATTCAATTCATAGAAAAAGTGACACCTCTCAATTCACCCCAAACTGCAAATGGCCGCCGTTTGCCTTAAAATTTTTGACAGGTTCGCCATCTAGTTAGTATTATAAATCTATGCTCTGAGGTCATGTACACAGATCTAGTATCGACAATTTTTTATTTCACTCTCTCAATCATACTACAATTAATTTTAGAGACAATTTTTGTTGTAAAGACAAACTATAGGACATACACAAACATCCATACCCGCACCAGGATTCGAACCCGGACCTACAGCTCCGTAAGTACTTGTAGGCGCACGCCTAGCCCTTACAGCCACCGAGCGGTTAAACACTAATATATAGAGTTCGTTTTTCATCGCTTCTTTCAAAGGAACGTCTATGTTTCAATCAAAATTCGAGCACAGATGGCATAAAACATCAAAATATTTTGGTTCATCCCAACCTGCAAATGGCGGTCATTTGCCTCACTTTTTTCTACGTGACAGTAAGGAAGTTCAACGTCCAGTTAGTATTATAGGTCCATGTGTTATATATACTGAATTTTCATGCAAAATTTCGTTTCAATAGAACCATAGAAAATTCAATTGAAATATTGAAAAGAAGAATCTATATTTCCATAACAGGATAACCGATTCGAATGAAATTTATATCGTTAATCAAGACTGATATACTGAATGTTCATGCAAATTTCAAGAGGATCACATCATCAGAACCGTATAATTTAATTTTTTTAATTATTTATACTGTACATATTTAATTTTTTGAATAATTTCTAAAATATAATTCCAATTGTGCAGAGATTCTGCATTTATATATTTGGTATCATTCTCAAATAGCATATAAAATTTGAGGTACAAGTCTTATTGCTCCACCAAAGAACGAGCGCTCAAAAGCTCCTGCTCAGGGCTTTTCTTAAATTTTTTTTGGATGGACTTAATTCAAAGAGGCACTACATCAGCAGAAACATTATTTATTGTACTTACTTCCTTGTCCATATCAGCAATATCATCACTAGAAAAAGACATCAGAGGATTGATGGTATCCATAAAACGTCCGCTTGGTGTACGTTTTCGTAAAGTTGGTGTACCAGGTTTCAAATATTCAGGAACATGGGTGGGGCTTGTACAATGTGGAGGAGGATGTCTGTTTTTTGATCCTTTGTTGCTCAGAGGAAACACTCTCTCGTCCACATGTTCCCAACGTTCAGCACAACACCAAAGCCAATCAGGAGTTACAATTTTCAAGTTCTTTCTTCGTTTTCCTGAGAATTAGAAACTTGTTTCAGAAACAAACAATCTTTTGTACTGTTCTTAGCATTTATTGAACTGAACTCTATGGTTAAACATGGATATACCATAGATTTATAATACTAACAGTTAGGAAGTTCGACGTCCAGTTAGTATTATAGGTCCATGGGATATACCACAACTCCAGTAGATATTGTGTATTTTACTGTTTTATTTGATCAATTGATTTGAATAAAAAGGGACCCAATATATTCTAGAGATTTAAAGAAATAATAGACATTGAATTTGTATTCTTTTGAATTGAGAGCTAACAAATACAACACATGAAACAAAAAAGTCCCTAGCTGAGGTTAGTTCAAAAGGGGGTACTTTTTTGCAAACGATACCATAACTCATGAAGTATATCTTCATCTACCTGAAACAAACTGTAAATACAGGCGGTACAGGGTATCTTGGTTCTTGGAAAAGGTAGAAAGTTACAACAAAATGTGTTTTGAATGAAATCAAAAACTCTATCAGAATCCGTTGAAAATTTGTTTCTAAATACCACCCCTGAAAAAAAAATCCAAGATATATTTTTTTAAATAGCAACCTAAGGTTTTTTTCACTCTTAACGATTTCCCAGTAGAAGAAAAAATAAGTTGAAATTTTTTTTTATCCAAGACTATAATAATAACTTTATAGTTATTTAATCAACTAGGTTATTAAACTAAGCGACTAATGGTCAAGATATTTTAATGCGTGAGCGGGGCGAACGCGTTAATAGTTCGAGACCATTAGTCGCTAGATTAATAACTGTGTTGATTATAAGATTTTTCCGACGATCTCAACATGAATAGTGTATAAATTCTTGGCTGAAATACATTCTCATTTTGCACAAGACGTATATTTGACAATATGGAATTTCTATGTTTCTATGTTCCAGTAGAGTTTTGACAATTCTTGTAGTGCTCCTAAATTTTTTTGTACGGTTGCCATGAGAATTGTACATTAAAATGGCTATAAAATTGAGCGTTAAAATGGGTCATTAATGCTCAATTCCGTACACATTAAAATCACCTTTTATTTCGAGGTCGGCGGAAAAATTAATTTAACTTAAATATTTCATTTCTTCTTTACAGAAACATTTGAAATGTTTCCAAAATCAATTTTTAAATACGATAGAGTAATGAATTACTATTTCTTTACAGAAAAAGTAATCTTAAGGTGCGCCGAATCAAAAACTATGGAGCTCTGAATTTCGGCTTCAGTGTAGTGGTCAGACTTATATACAGTATTCGTTTTGAGGAGTTTTGTGCTCCTGAGCTGTTCCAGTGCTTGTGCGCAGCCAATGGCAAGCCGTATTTCGAGCTTTTGAGTTACTCAGGAGCACAAAATATCTCAAAACGAATAGGCTAATAGTCAAGAACCTGTAAAATTAAAAGGTGCATTTGGTAATTACATCTGAAAGCTCAGATCGCTCAATTGTGGTTGTTATTCACAAATCGAGTGCATGGAGTGATCAAAATAGTGTTTGGTTATAACCTCAGCTATTGCCCAAACATCACTCGAAAAGCTCTAAGAAAATCGGGCGAGTATATCGCGCTATCAAGAGAATATAACCTAGAAACATCAAACGAATTATTCAAATTGCTGATGATCAGGTCAAAAATAATTTTCCAATGATTTATGAATGCGAAATTTGCCAAGGAACAATAGGCAATATTTCTGTTATTGTGAATAAATATACATAATCCAAAAGGTGTGTAAGTGCATTTCTAATACCTTATAACGGGTGGCCCATTTAAAAATTGGAATTTAATTTTGCTATAAAAAAAACTGCTCAATATTTTTCAATGGTTGAACATTTATTTAAAAGGTTGGTTCATGACATTTATTTATGAAAAATAATTTCCGCCAAATGACCACCACGGCTGACTTGGCAGTAGAACTATTCGTTCCACCCAATTTTTTAATACATTTTCGATTGTTTGGGGCTCTATTTCACCAATAGCAGCTTGAATTTCGGTCTTGAGTTGTTTCTGGATTGTTGGCGTAACACTTATCTTTCACCCCTCCCCAAAGATAATAATCCAATGGCGTCAGATCGCAGCTTCTTGATGGCCAATTCACATCAGCATTTCTGCTGATTATTCGATTCCGAAAATGCGGCGTAAAACATCGATTGTGGCGTGTGCTGTATGGCTCGTTGCACCGTCCTGTTGGAACCAAACATCGTCCAAGTCGTCAGCTTCAATTTCTTGAAAGAACCAATCGTTCAACATTGCGCGGTAGCGCTCGGCATTGACGGTTACGGCGATTTCTTTCTTCATTTTCATTTACTGCCAAGTCAGCCGTGGTGGTCATTTGGCCGAAATTATTTTTCATAAATAAATGTCATGAACCAACCTTTTAAATAAATGTTCAACCATTGAAAAATATTGAGCAGTTTTTTTTTATAGCAAAATTAAATTCCAATTTTTAAAGGGGCCACCCGTTACCTAGGATACGTATACAATACATATCTATTCATTCTATTCACAATTTGTTTGGCAAATAATTGTAATTTTTTGCCAGAGTGGTGAATTTAAAAAACCTTTTATTCTCATAAAAAAACTTCGCATTCTCTCAAAGATTCAAAAATATTTTCCGGAACCCCTGCAATGGACCGGAAAGCGAGGCGACACGTTTTAAAGGCTTAAAGTACCTCTTCACTATTTAGTTTTGCGGCAGGTTGTTCCTCTAAATCAACGCTGTCGATATCATCACTACTATCCTAGTAATCTCCAACACCCCGCATTTGATACTACCTAAAATGTCCTTTTCATTTGGAATTTCATTTGTTACAATATTAACATCGACATTAACGAAATCCTTCAGAGTAACACTGTCATTATCAACATTTCCAGCTGATTCCAATGTTTCAGAAGTATCTATCCGCCCGACATATGGACTTTTCTATTTGACTGATTCTTCTTCTTTCTCAACAGACTGTTCCACAACCAGCAGTGCCCCTGATTATTTGACTGATTAACTGAAGAAATCACTTCACTGCGACCGAATTGAACAATAGGAACGCTGCGTTACTGATTTTGCATCAGTTTGCCAGTGATGGAGTTCAAATGGAAAAGTCGTATAATGGTTTAGTTTATGGTCGGGATTTATTACCTACATGCGGCATAATTATGGAAAAAACGCACCCTTATACCTTTTTACCAATACCCATTCAAAGAGTGATGTTCTTGTTCTTGGAATATTTCGTTACAGAGAGAATTTACTTCTTCGTTTTATAGTGTGTTTTCAACATGGAATTTGGATTCAAGGTGCAATGTCTTGAACGAAATTCGTTACACATACGTTCGCTATAGGGAAGTTCCAATGTATTTTAATGTCGAAATTGACGAAAACCATCTATTTAGGTTATAATTTCAGAATTATTAACCCTACAAAGACTCGAAAATCACGTGATCATAAAATCCGCTCGATTCTCTCGGCTCAGTGATGTAAGTACCAAATGCACCTATTTTATATCTAAGAGTTCAATTTCCTAACCTGTATTTACTTTAGCTGTTCCTGGTCTGATTGCAACTAAATGCGTAGAATCCTCTTCCAAATCTTGTGTCACTTCAGCCCCCAAGCTTCTCGCAATAAGATATGGTTTGGACTGTTCCAATTTCTGATGCGTTGGAACAAGACCACTGAAATACATCTTAGTTCCTTTTAAAATCTGACTCTTAACCAGTGGTATTACTTCTTTCAGATCTGGAACTTGTCCAGATTCCATAACATCATATCGTTCATAGAATTCTTTATGAATTTGTTTCAAAATACATTCCAGATCTATTAAATAAGCATCTGGATCTTCTATTTCAATAAGGTCCTGCTCTTTGCTTATTGCATTTTTGTTCTCCTTGCATTCTTTTTTCTCGTTTTCATTCAAAGAATCTTTTTCTGTTTTATCTTCACTCTCTAACTCCTTGCTTACTTTTTTTTGGGAGTCTTCAATATCTTCAGATATTTCTGTTGAGTTATCTTGCGAATTTTTTTTCCTCTCGCATGAAGAATTTTCAGTTAGTTGCATTAGTTCTTCTCTTTCCTTATTAATGTTATTGATTGTTTCATCTTCACTCTCAAATTGCTGGACTTCTTTGTTTGGAGAATCGTCAACATCTCTGAGTATTCCTGAGGGTTGATCTATTGCTTCACATGCAGAATTTTCTTTTTTTTCTACTTCTTTTTTATTTACATCGGTTTTTTCACTTATCTCAATATCTTGAGAGCTCTCAACTGTTACGTCATTAATGGTATTTTCACACTGATCTTCCAATTTTGCTTCTCCTCTTAAATCTTTTTTCATTGGCTGATTTGAAACAATTTCACTGTTTTCACTATCATTTGTTTCTGAATTTTTTACTACTCATTTTCCTTCATCTCTTCAGATAATCTTTCAATTCCTTCGTTATCATCACAGTTATTTACATCTTTAATTACAAGATTTTCTTTTATGCCATTAGTACTTATAATAGTACTATCCACTTCGTGATTTTCAGCATGATCTAAATTTTCATTATCTAAAATTTTAGTTCCTGCATGTTGTTGGGCACTACTTGAACTTGAATCATCAGTTTGATCATCAAAACCATTGGATATTCTATTTCCATTTCTTTTTGATTGGAGGTTAGATAAATCAACACCTGACATTTCATCATTTTCTTGTTTGTCAAGACCTGGTGGAGCATTTATATCACCTGTGTGTCTGAAAAAATGGTATGGCTTCACATGGATCAAATTTGAAGCATTGGACCATACGTCCTCTCTGTCATCTATAATACAGACCAAATTGTCTCCACATGGAAAAAGGGCCCTGAAATTAGGAGTTTAGGATGTATAGAATATTGGATAGCATTTATTATCGATAATACAATCTACAAATTAATCAGCTGATCACTTGTTTCTGTAGATAATTTCCTTTGGTGCGTTCTTTCTATTCTCTATTTCTATACTATTTTTATTTGCTATCCCCCACTATCAAAAAACTGTAACCGAGGTTGAACTCTACAGCTTGATTGCCACAAAGTGTTGAATTACCTATTGCGCAAAATACAACTCTATGCGACCCTAGCGACGTAACGTAGAACTATCCCGAAACGAGTATTCGAAAACGCGGATATGACATTCGATTGTTTGTACCTAAGAAATGGGAAGTGAGATTTGGTTTGTGTGTTTATTATAATATTTGTCTAGTTAGTTGGTTTTTAATCTGATTTAAAGATGCCTAAAGAAAATACAGTGAAGAACTCTAATTGCTGTGTTTATGGGGGCAGCTTTAAAAAGTTATATTTATATTATATTTATAGGATGGTGGTTATGAAACAATAATATTTTATCAGTTGATCATCAGTTTGCACTAGTGGAAGCATTTCAGACTTAAAGTGCAATCAAAATCAAGAAAACAAAGATATTAGTCAGTTTCAGGATTCATACTTGCAACTTAAAGGAGGAATTATAGTACATTATTGGATATATTTCCAATTCACTCGTTAAGGAAAATAGATGAAGATTACTCGTCGATTGACAAAATTGTTGTGATAACTTGAGTTTTTATCAATATATGCCCTGAAATCATATCACTTGGTTAAAACTTATCTGGATGTTCTTTCAATTTGCAGTATATCTTTTGTTTTTTATATGAGACAAGTAGAAGATAACTGCTATCTGCACTTTTCACTATTTTTTAGAAAATAGAATACACATACTTACTTTATTAATTCTGTGTTGTAAAATTAATTATCATTTCTTATTAGATAAATAAGTTTTTGTTCATACCAGGATGTTGGATTGTATTGAATGATGAATGCTTTACTTACGACAAAATATTAATTGATTTTTCTAATTTGTATTTAATAAAAATAGTTTTTTACGTTGTGAATAATTGAAATTTGGTTGTTAATTTTCATAAAGCCTTTCATTTCTGTAATAAAATCATCATGGAATCCAACGGCTTTCATTTCAATAACAAATATTGTCATTCTTTTTTGCTTTCTATATAATATCGAAGAATAAATATAATTTGATTCACTGAAGCAGGACTCTTTGTTTCCACTAAATAACTGATCATATCATGATACATTTTATCTTTGAAATGAGCCAAGTTAGATGGTTAAATATCTTCCTTCTGCAGTTGACGAGGGTGAATGCCCGAAACTGATGTTTTTCTATATATCGTCCTCGATGAATATGATCTGAACTTAATAAATGATTCCATAGGTCCATTTTCACGATTTTTCAGTCCAAAGGAGAAATAAATAAACTGAAAACACTTGAGAAACACCGGAATCGCTCGTGTTTTGCTTAAACGTGAACGGAACAATACTCGTTTCGAGAACAGCTGATTCGGCGATTGCAGCGCCGCCATCGGTAATTATTTGTCCCAATAGAGAAAATACAGGTACTGTATGAGTATTATTCTCAGAGTAAAAAGTAAACCTAGAGTAGTGCACTAACCTAGAGTTGCCTTCACGCATTTGTTATGCAGCCAAGTAGTATGTCTTTATACGCGCGGACAAATTTCCGGCGTTGCGAAATCATGTCGTATGTTTTTTCCGTATTGGGATAATTGGTTTACTACTACCCACTCTGATACTAACGGCTTTCGTCTGTTACAGATAATTATGTCAGTTTGCCAACATTATCTGTTAGTGTTTAGTTTCTTGATGCAATGTGTTTACATTTTCATTCCAATTTGACATTCATAAACTGAATTATTTCAATGATTTGGTGGCAGTTATTGTTGCTTAAGGCTATTCTGTTAATTATAGCTAGGGCAAAATTACGAAGATGTTGTATTATATTCAGGAATTGTAAAAATGCCAATCTAACCAATTGTTGTGGCAGTGAAATGCTTTCCATCTCACTCTAATGCTTGGTTGATTACAATGCAGTACTATTCTCGCGTAGGAGCATCTATATGTTTATTTCTTACTCTGAGGTACCTATTATTATTAGGGCTGTTTACATAGTTTTTCATCGTTTTTTCGCCATTTCAGAAAATTTGGCGAATGCTTGCTGAAACTTTAGTCGAATTTTGGCGATGTAACTACAGCTTACCACAGCTTACCATAATTACATAGTTGACAGTTAATACACGTATTTTCTGTCAAATCATCACGTGATAGTTAGATAGTTACATGTAACCACAGCTCGCCAAAATTCGACATTTGAGAAGAATCAATGAGACATGATCAGAAGAGCTCAAATAAGTATGTTTTTCGTCCTCAACAATCTATTTAAAATTTTGAGAAATGTTGTTCATTTCAACACCATGAAAAGAAGTGCTTTTGATTTTACTTACTTTAAATTTGCTTTTTTGCTGGTAGGGTCAAAACATTCATCTCTTGACAAAATCCTATTGGAAAAATACTTTTGATCCCGATCCAAAAACGTAGCTATCATATGAGCGTAATTCCTTGTTCCAAAGGTACAAATGTGTAGTTCAAATAGTGGAAATATATTTTCTAAAAATTTGTGAGTTCCAGGTCTTAACCGTGTATGGTACCAAGGTGAATGAGGACCATACAATTGAAAATGATAAACATCTTTTATATTAGCAGGAACATTGTCATTTGTAGTGTGAATCAGCGTTTGATCTAAATCTACCAGTAAAACTAATTTTCTGTCTCTCAGTAAACGATCACAGTCTGCTTTTCCAATAACTTGTGCTTGCTGAAAAAAATATGAGTCTATAATACAATAAATTATAACATTACATTTGGATTACCTACTATTTGACTCAAATTTTTCCCGTTCAATTCATATTTTGTTGGGAAGTAAACAGTAATTGAAAGGCATATTTCTACTTTACTTGCCAAGAGCAAGCAACGGTATAAAAAAATTGTAATACACTGGGTCCTTTTACCCTACTGTACTTGCTACTGAGATCAACCATTTTAAAGTGTGTCTGAACTCAGTTAATGTTGTTGAAAGGAATAGGTGAAACAAATGCAACTTGTATAAGAACTATATGATAACTGAGAACCTCAATCAATATTGGTAAAAGAAATATCTACCATGGTTTACAGTGCAAAATTGTGTAAAATGAGTAATAATGGTACTGGTGTTACGAAAAAATTTTCAGAACGAAACTTACTTCTTCGCTGACTTTAAGATCTGGTATAGCATGTATCATAGGTACTGAAGCCGAAGCTTCTCCATCTTCGTTTCTTAGATCAGCTCCACATTCAGCACACATATCATTCATAATAGTCGGATGATTACATAGTTTCAACCAATATAACAATTCTCTAAAAATTAATTCATTTTAATACATACAATTTTTTCCCGCGCTTTTTTGAATCAACATACCTTGATGCTACGATGGCGCCTTCCGGCGCGACAATTTTCTTCAATATACCAGCCTTTGGAGACTTGAATTTATGTTGAATGCCATCAGTATCCTTCTCGATAGAATAAAGGAATAATACTTTACCGATGGAAACTGTTGAACTTTCTCGTACTTTCCATTTTAACACTTTAATAGGGTTATTTATTTCACATGAAATACTCAACATTTCTTCAGCCATCTTGACGGAAACAAACAAATTGACGCTTACATTTGAATAATTTGATTCCTGAACGCGATCAAAAATGAAGATGCATTTTTTTACATATCGCAATTAGGTAAAACGACGATTGAACTTAATATTTCCAAAAAAGTATAAATGGATTAATAAAATGTATAAAAGCATTACATGGTTTTTGCAACCCTCTGTTTTCAACAGTTGTTTTTATCCCCATAACCCATAAACGTTTATAATTTGAGTCCATGTCAATGATTTGATGATAATCATTTCATTTGAAAAACATTAATTAATGAAATATTTTCCAAAAACAATTAATTAAAAAAGAAGACCAGAAGAAGACTATTTTCTCTTTAGGACCGAAATGACAGATATTCAACTTTGTAATAATTAATAGTTTGAGGAAATACATTGGAGTTAAAAAGATCTTTGATTGAAAATAACCAAGCGTTGTGAATGTGGGAAAATCAAAGATATTTTTTTATTTTTGTAAAATATCTTTGGGGAAAATAAATTGGCCCTGCTTCATTACCTGAATTACTGTCATTTTGACATTTTATTTTTACCTAACCTAACTAATGAAAAATATTCTATGACCTAAAACTTCTTTTGACAGCTCAATCACAGTCAATCAATATCAAAATAAACATTGCTAATAATAATAAAACTTAATACTTAATGCATTTTGCTTTTAATTTCCCTACTTAAAGTATTCACGATTTATTATATATATGGACATGGATAATTATTTGAAAATAGATGGGTCAGTGTTAGAAGGAGTAAGTTGAATATTGCAAATCTTGTGACTATGAACTTTTATATTGGATATATTATAGGGTGGCCAGATATTGAGGATAGCATTATCCATGAGTGTATTGAAGAATATTCCTGTTAGAATCGAAAATATAAGAGCCGGTCGGTCCAAATGTGGCTTATTGGAGCAGCATCTAAAAGGTGCTATATATAATTCGAAAATGATATATTTTCACATGTTAGTTTACCAACAGGGGTTGAATTGATGGCGGATTTATCACAGGCGTATTTAAAGGGAGCATCCCTAGGCTCTGTATCTGTAGACTTCAGCCCTAACAAATTACGTGGAGGTCGTTATCAAGCACGGATAAAAACAGCTGGTAGTGTTACTCTACTCCTGCAGGTAATGCTTTTCATTAAGTCCTGTATAATCTGAATGGTTTTTTTAAGGTTGCTCTTCCATGCTGCTTATTTGCGACAACTGATACAGAATTAGAACTATTTGGAGGCACAAACACGGATATGGCCCCACAAATAGATTATACAACTGAAGTTTACCGACCTAATTTGGAAAAATTTGGAGCAACTTTTGATTCTGATTTGAATAGAAGAGGTTATTTTCCTAAAGGTGGGGGCAGTATTTTAATCAATATAAAGCCAGTGAGACAACTGAATCCAGTTACTTTATTGGACCAAGGAAGAGTTCGTAAAATATATGGATGGTCCTTTGTTGCTGGCTCTTTGCCTATTAAAATGGCTGATCAGATGGCAGCTGCAGCCAGTGAAAAATTAAGGAAATTTAGTGATAATGTAAACATAGAAGTTTATAAAGAAGATAGGAATATAGCACCTGATAATGGTGCAGGCATAATGTAAGTAATTCATTAATTAAATTTGCTTTTTCGCCAAAAAAATTCTGTTTGCTAATTACATTCTGAAAAAACATGTAGAGGGAGAGACATAAACAAATTGAATAAAGCCCTGAAGTGAAGTGGCAAGCTTTCTCGTGCTTGTTCGATATGCGTTATAGTTTCTGACTGCACCTCATATTGTAGAACCATAAAACTGAACTCAAAAATGTGAGAAAATCATTAAAAAAATGAAGAAAGCCCTGAAGTGAAGTCAGAAGCTTTTACGGGCTTCAAATATTTACCTCCCAATAAATAAATATTTGAATTTCTGTGACCAGCAGATATCCATCAGATTTTGGTGTCATTGTATTCATTGAATCTTCTTGAAAAACATTAGTGAAACCAACATGTAGCAGTCTGTCTTAGTTTAGAATATATGGGCCCCCAAATTTCTAAAAGTGTTCCATTTTCACGTCACTTTTTTCACTTCATTGGAGCAGTGAATTTTTTCAAATTCACTGCTCCAATTTAGTCTATAAATCACCTTTGAACATTAAAATAACTATTCGATTAGTTTCATTTCAGGTATATTCAATAATTAATGCAAAAACATCGAAAATCTAGAGGTACCACATATCCACGAATTCTAAGGAAAGCCCGCCGTTCTTTATGGTAAGTTTGGCACCACTGCTCCGTCCTTCATCTAATGACATATCTAATGATAGCCGGAATTACGGGAAGGCATAGTATCATATTCGAGCGAAAGAATTTACGGCAGTGTCAAATCTTCCATTAAAAACAGTGAGCTTTCCTTAGAATTTATGGATATGTGGTACCTCTAGAATTTCAAAGTTTCTGCATTAATTATTGAATATACCGAAATGAAAATTAGCGCGTTAATAGTAACGCAGGTATAATATAAACAATGAAAGCAGAGAATAATATTAATCGATTAAAATCAACCAATATTAAACCCATACTTCGGAACTAATCCCGTCAACGCACAAAGAACATGCATGGTGGTAATATCAAACGGAGCATCCATAGATAGCTATTTCGCCCTATTTGGGGCTCATCAGTATGGAGGAGCTCAGTCTGAAAGGCATTCTAGGTTCCCTTACTTGAAGAAATGTCGCCCAGCTCTGAGTATAACAGAAACAAGACGCCATCTCTTGGGATCCTTACGAACACCTACCTCCGGTGCATGAACGTTGAACGAAGTCGCGAGATGTTTATCCGTTTTTCATACAAACTGGTGGCAGTCCAACCTTGTGGATTCTACCTTCAGTCGATGAAGTGGAAACGCTCGATTAATCGTCATAAACCAGACGTGGTGATAATAGTACGAAATGAAAATTAGCGCGTTAATAGTAACGCAGGTATAATATAAACAATGAAAGCAGAGAATAATATTAATCGATTAAAATCAACCAATATTAAACCCATACTTCGGAACTAATCCCGTCAACGCACAAAGAACATGCATGGTGGTAATATCAAACGGAGCATCCATAGATAGCTATTTCGCCCTATTTGGGGCTCATCAGTATGGAGGAGCTTTGTGCGTTGACGGGATTAGTTCCGAAGTATGGGTTTAATATTGGTTGATTTTAATCGATTAATATTATTCTCTGCTTTCATTTTTTATATTATACCTGCGTTACTATTAACGCGCTAATTTTCATTTCGTACTATTATCACCACGTCTGGTTTATGACGATTAATCGAGCGTTTCCACTTCATCGACTGAAGGTAGAATCCACAAAGTTGGACTGCCACCAGTTTGTATGAAAAACAGATAAACATCTCGTGACTTCGTTCAACGTTCATGCACCGGAGGTAGGTGTTCGTAAGGATCCCAAAAGATGGCGACTTGTTTCTGTTATACTCAGAGCTGGGCGACATTTCTTCAAGTAAGGGAACCTAGAATGCCTTTCAGACTGAGCTCCTCCATACTGATGAGCCCCAAATAGGGCGAAATAGCTATCTATGGATGCTCCGTTTGATATTACCACCATGCATGTTCTTTGTGCGTTGACGGGATTAGTTCCGAAGTATGGGTTTAATATTGGTTGATTTTAATCGATTGATATTATTCTCTGCTTTCATTGTTTATTGAATATACCTGAAATGAAACCAATCGAATAGTTATTTATTTATTTATATATTCAGAAATAATAAATCCAACAGACCAAAGTCCATTTACAGGTGTATACAAAAATTGTTTTATCCCGAACATAATACGCTCATTAATTATTACAAATCAGAATATCATAATCCTAAATACAAACAAAAACTAATTCAGTAGAACACTCGACACTGAGTGAATGAACTGTGGTAAAGACAAAAAAAATATATCAATATCATTGAGGCAATTATAACTCCTACACATTGTAGTGAGCAGAAAAAAAATTGGTGCTGAGTGTTTGGTACATTAATATGAAAGGTAACCGGCGATCTTGACGCAAAACGAAAAAAATGAAACAGTACTGCTGAAAGTAGAAGCGATGAATCAATCCGGCTATTGAGTAATTTATATATGAACACCAAATCATTAATCTCGCGAACCTTTCTGAGTAAACTGAATCCAAAATCATCCAAAAGAGAATTAAAATTATAATTTCGGGCTGGATAAAAGCCATGCTTTCTCAGAAAGGCAAATTTAAGAAATTTCCTCTGCACTCTCTCAATACAAGCTATGTACCGGGTTTTTCACTATAATTTGACCCCCCCCTTTAACTTTGTTACTGAAGGAGATACAAAAAAATGTTTCGTATAAAAGTTTCACGAAATAAACTGAGGTTTTTTGATATAAGTCCAGAAACTGAAATATATACAGGGTGACCAACATATTGATAGCAACTTTATTTTTTCAAATGGAACACCCTGTATATTTTTCCATATTTGGTTAGCTCTTTTTCCCCTGATTTCGAATATGTAACATATGTTGGTCTATCTATCTTATTCTGAGCACCACAGAGTTTCAAATTTCAATAACCATCCGGCATAGCGTTTTGGAAGTTCGTGAATATTTAAGTGGCCAATTTGATCTTTGGATTGGTAATGGCGCACCCATTTTATGGCCACCAAATAGTCCCGATTTAACACCGTTGGACAAGTTTTTATAGCCGTTCCTGAAGGAAAAAATTTACTTCAGCAATAATGACAATCAATGAAAGTGGAGAATAATATTAATAAAATAAAATCAACCAAATAATTCGGAACTAATCCCGTCAACGCACAAAGAATAATGATAATATTGTAATGATTAGAAACAAATTTTGAAGCTTTAATTTCTGACTTGAATCAGAGCCATAATAATGCTATCAAAAATAGTCTAAACAACTTGAGACAACTATATGAACTATGTGTATAGAATGAAGGTGATCATTTTAAGAAATTTCTTTAGTTGATGTTATTCTTATCATACTAACTAAAATAATACTTGTTTGGATATAAAGAATTTCATAGGTATTTCACATATTTTTTATTCGGTGTCGTCATTTCAAAACTTTGAAACTCTGGAAATTGAAGAGAGACATCCACAAACGCATGTATTTTCGAGATCAGGAGGAAATAGCCTTGAAAAAATATAGTTGTATTCAATGTTGTTCACCCTGTATATCTTCCCATTGACGTTATTATAACTCCAAAAATGAACATTTTCAGTAAACGCACTCTGCCACTTGTAAAATGATTACAGATCTTGGCCGGTGTTTCTTAAAATTTGAAACTCTGTGATTCTCAGAATAAAAGAGATAGACCAACATGTGTTACATATTTGAAATCAGGGGAAAAAGAGCTAGCCAAGCATGGAAAAATATACAGGGTGTTCCATTTGAAAAAATGAAGTTGCCATCAATATGTTGGCCACCCTGTATATATTTCCGTTTGTGGAGTCATATCAAAAAACCTCAGTTGATTTCGTGAAACTTTTATACGAAACATTTTTTGTATCTCCTTTAGTAACAAAGTTAAAGGGGGGGTCAAATTATAGTGAAAAACCCGGTACTTCGCTTGACAAGGATTCCACACTAACCTACAATAATTCAAGTTACTTTTAACTAATGAGCAATAAACAGAAGAAATTGCCTCAAAGGATGAAAATTCTTTGTAATTACGAATGACAAAACCTAAAGTTTTCATGGCGCTAGCTGTTATGTTTTCTATATGCTCAGAGAAGGTTGCAAATGACATGGTTTTGCACTTTTCAACATTCAAAAAAAGTCCATTCTCAACACACCATTTATGTAATCTATTGAGGTCACTTTGCAGTAGAAGGCAGTCAAGATGCTTCTGTATATTTTAAAATCATCAGCAAATAAGGAGTTTCTCGGAAAAAATAATATCTGAGATGTCGTTTATAAATAAAAGAAACAACAGTGGTCCCAAATTCGAACCCTGTGGAACTCCAGAGGTGGCTGTAAATAAAAACGATCTCACACACTCATATTTAACAAATTGCACACAATTACACCAATAAGACTCTGCAAAAATTTAGAGGGGACCTGGGCCACCATCTTGCTGCATCTGGGCGTTATTAT
Organism: Propylea japonica; assembly: GCA_013421045.1. Taxonomy (NCBI): domain Eukaryota; kingdom Metazoa; phylum Arthropoda; class Insecta; order Coleoptera; family Coccinellidae; genus Propylea; species Propylea japonica. Next base: position 998,954 of record CM024240.1, read on the forward strand.
ACAAGAGCATCCTTTTTCAAGAAAAAAACATCATAGAATGAATTTGATGTAAATCTTGCGAAATAATGATAGTTAAAAAAGTTTCAACTAAAAATACCCTTCGCCCCCTCCCAAATGATACGATTGTGCTTGACATGAAAGAAATGCACTCAATCTAATCGATGCGTATTTTTGATATTAGCCAATGCGTAAACTTTTTTTTATGTTATAAAGAAATTTCGTTATACGGAAAATTTGTTTCTATAGTCGGCAATGTCGCAGTCGACTTCACTGATAAATTTAAGTTTATCATTCAAACTTATGCACTTCCTTTTAGACATTTTGGCACAACTTTCACACTAGCGTGATGGTTAGATTGAAACCAAACAGCCAGGGGTGCATTTAAAACTGTTTCAGAAGGATATCTCTGCCCGCCGTAATGATTTAGTTCAAGGTCGGGATTTATTACGTACCTACGTCCGGAAAATTTTCGTAAGAAACCCACCCTTATACCTTCTTACCACTACCCATTCAAATAGTGATGTTCTTGGAATATTTCGTTATAGACAGAATTTACTTCGTTTTAGAGGGTGTTTTTAACATGGGAATTGGATTCAAGGTGCAAAGTCTTTTATGAAATTCGTTTTACAGACGTTCGTTATAGGGAAGTTCCACTGTATTTCAATTTTAAGTTCCACATTTTCAGAGCAATATCTTCGAAAAACCTTACGATGTATCAAAATACTGAACGTACCACATATGTAAATACATGGATTCTTTACTATGAGACTGCTAAGTTCTGTTCCGTTCGCATAAAAAATAATCGAGATATTGCATTTCCGAACTGTCAATGCAGATGTCAAAAATTCCAGTAATTTGTGCATAACTTGGCAATAGTGTATCGCAGAGATTTTTTTTTAGTAGGTTATACTGCGAATTTGGTATTGAATCGATACATAAATGATAATATAGGTAGTTCCATTTGAAATAAGAAAGTAGATATGTGATAGACGTGGCTACACTGTCGAATTCCTTCACCCTCAAGGCTCCGCAGCTAAAATTTCAGAACGAAATATTCACTTGTTCTCCCAAAACGTCTAATAGGCCAACTTAAAAGGAAAACCCTGTATGTACACTGTGTCAATCACTATCGGGGTGTCAACAACTGAACCTGTCACCCTTGCCCCTTGTGAGAGTTATCGTGTTTACAGTCGATCACTTGGTTTGGCGGAATAATATTTCTTCTGACTTGACGTCAAGGCATCCTTCAATTCTTAGTAATATAGATTATAGCAATTTCTACTATCACATCCAGAATATCAATTCATGTGTTTATTATTCAGCTTGGTTGCAGAAACCGATACAGAGTGTATACTTGGAAGTTCAGATTTGGTCAAGAGAGGTGAAAATGCCAGTTTGACTGGTGCTAGGGCAGCCCAAACTCTAATGAAATCATTAGAAGAAGGAGCTTGTGTTGATGGATATTGTCAAGACCAAATAATCATCCTGATGGCCTTGGCAAATGGAACTTCCAGAGTAAGGGTTGGAGAAGTGACACTACATACAAAAACTGCCATACACGTTATTGAGAAATTTGTCAAAAATGTAAGTATATCATATCTCATTCTTCTAATACAGCGTGCCAAAAAAATAACGTAACTCGTCAATAATTTTTGTACAAAAAATCGTTAAAGAAAATCGTCGCTTCCGTCAATCTTTAATTTCAAAAGCAATTTATCCTATGCCTGTTTAATTTCTCACCCCCTACGCCCCACACCCCTCTTCTTCATTTCATAGTCAATTTGATTATCTATTTATCGATGTGGCTGCAAGAAGAATTGGTTGTGCCGGTTTTTTATTGAAAAATTAGGAAATAATTTTCAATTTGTGATTAGAGAGTACTGCAATCAGATGTTTTACTTCTACTAATTATTACTAAGGGCAATTCACGAATCCATGGATTTGTAATTTGAAAATGCATGTTTGAATTTGAAAGCGCTTACCCCCATACCTTATTTTCAAAAAGGGATATATGGTTAGTGATATATCAGATGAAATGAGTATGTAATCAAATTTTACCCTTCATTTGATGAATCACAATCATAGATTTAAAGTTATAAATTATATGATCACAATCCATATATTTCTATTTGAAAAAAAAGGAAGGGGGTTAGATATTTCAAATTCAAAAAAACCATAGGAAAACATGCTTTCGAAATTACAAATCCATAAGTTCGTGGATTTCCCTTGATAATAATCGGTAAAAGAATAATGGTCTGATTGCAGTACTCTCCAATCACAAATTGCAAATTATTTTTTTAAATAAAACTAGCATATCAACAAAATTTAGGAAAAGCCCTGAGCAGATGCACTTGAGGGCTCGTTCATTGGTGGAGCAATGATGCTTTTAGCTCAAAATTTTCTATAGGACTTGAAATTCATGCTGAGTATATGGGTGCAAAATCTCAGCACGATCAGAATTATATTTCGGAAATTATTCAAGAAATTAAATATTATGTATGTGAAAAATCAATAATTAAAAAAATTTAATTCTATGGTTCTGATGATGTGATCCTCTTGAAATTTTGCATAAACATTCAGTACATCAATCTTCATTCACAATATGAATTTCACTCAAATCGGATATCTTGTCATTGAGATTCTTCTTTACAATGTTCCGATTGAATTTTCTATGGTTCTGTTAACACTATGGCCACAAAATTTCGCATGAGGTTTATTATGAGCATCTTGCATGTGGCCGCAAAATTTCATTTGGATTGGTTTCGTTTCGTCTGAGATATTGAGGAACAAATATTTTGAATGGCCATATTTTATAGAATTTGAATTTGGCTGGTTAACGAACTTAACCGCTGCATTTGGGAACCGATCTCACCCTGAAAATCTCATGTCTCTAGGACAATCCCTTCGAAAGTTTTCTTGATTACGGTTGGCCGGACTGCCCCACGGATAGAACTGAATTTGACCACGGATTCGTCATCAAAGAGTCGAACCCCATCGTTTGAGACCTCAGATCAATAAAATATGTACATTATTTTGTGGATCTGAGTTTGAGACCATTTTCGGCTGAAAATTCGAAAATCACAGACATTTGAGAACAACCATATATCTATTTAATCTATAGTCTGTTCAAACGTAACAAGGAGCAATAACAACAAGTTTGGCGCAGCGGTAGGAGGGGCTTCGGACAGTTACTTTCCGTCCAGAGTCGAATCCAGGGGGTTTTACTCAATCGTTCAGTTTTAACTGAATATTATTATACGAATGCAATTCTTACAGCACATCTAAGTGAAATATATACACGCTCTCATTCATTCCTTATCTAATTTATTCCATTTGGAGGTTCCACACTGTATACACTTTGTCAAAAGATTTTCTCTATTTCTACATATTCAGTACCATCCACAGTCCGTTCCGAGTACAATCCTGACAGTCTCTTAGGGCGGTCAAAGAAAGCGTTTTTATGACCGTTTGACCAATAGGAGTTTTATTGTGCGCAAACCAGACGATTTTGTTTGTTTACAAAGCAGCTTCTTACATTTGAACAGACTATAGTGCTATATCGTTTTGCCCTAATGTCTGTAATTTTCGTAATTTGAGCCGAAAATGGTCTCAAACGATAGGGTTCGACTTCCCGATGAGGAATCCGTTGTCAAATTCAATTCTGTCCGTGGGGCCGACCGGCCGTGAACACGATAACTTTCGAAGGGATTGTCCTAGAGACCTGAGATTTTAGGTGAGTTCGGTTCCCAAATGCCTTGGTTGAGTTCGTTAAGCAGCCAAATCGTACAGTGTTCCATAAACAATGGCCATTCAAAATTCTGTTCCTCAATATCTCAGACAAAACGAAACTAATCGGAATGAAATTTTGCGGCCACATGCAGGTTGCCTCATGCAAAATTTTGTGACCATAGTGTTAACAGAACCATAGACAATTCAATGGGAATATTGAAAAGATGAATCTTTATATGTATTTCATATTATGTATTTTCATGAAAAGATATTCGATTCGAGTGAAATTGGTTTTGTGGATTTAGATTGATATACTGAATGTTCATGCAAAATTTCAAGAGTGTCGCATCATCAGAACCATAGAATTAAATTTTTTAAATTATTTATTTTTACATATTTCATTTTGTGAATGATTTCCAGAATACAATTCCGATTGCTGTTGAGATTCTGCATTTATATATTTGATATCAATCTCAAGTTACATATAAAATTTTGATCATCAGAACCATAGAATTTAATTTTTTCAATGGTCGAGTTTTCAGATTTTGAATAATTTCCAGAATATTATTCCGATCGTGGTGAGATTTTGCATTTATTTATTTAGTATTAATCTCAAGTCCTATACAAAATTTCGAGGTATTAGCTTCAGTGCTCTACCAATGAACGAGCGCTTAAAAGCACCTGCTCAGTGCTTTCTTAAGTTTTTAAATTGTTAATTGGCTATTTTGAAGTTTCCAATATAATATCAATGCTATTTTTTCACTTATATGAAGATTGTTACATTCAAATAAAAAGACTCAACATTTGCCCACAAGATTATGATAGGTAGACATGGTGCCAAATCGAAGATAGTAAACCTGATGAATGAACTATCATAATTAACTGAATATTGATATTTTATTTTCAGTGCCAATTCAATATTGTTCCTGATGGAAAGTCCAATATCATTGAATGTATAAAATAGCTAGCCAGGGTTCAAACTTGAGACCGCAATCAAAATACTTATTTATACAAAAAACAATAAAAAACAAAACCTTTGTATCTACTAAAGAAATAAAGACGTAATGATATCCACTCAAATACATTTGTGTTTTATTTTATTTGAAGGAAATTATTGCATTCGCTCAATGTTCAACACACATTGTATGCAATACATATCTATTCACGATTATTTGGGCAAATAATTCGTGATTTTTGTGTGAGTGGTACAATTAAAAAACATTTTATTCTCATAAAAAAAATATTTTCCAGACCCCCTTCAATGGACCGGAAAGCGAGACGACACGTTTTAAAGGCTTGAAGTACCTCTTCACGATTTGGTTTTTCGGCCGGTTGTCCCTCCAAATCAACGCTGTCGGTATCATCACTGCTATCGTAGTGATCTCGAACACCGATTTTACACTGTTTAACATGTCCTTTTCAGTTGGAAGTCGATTTGTTACAATATTCACATCGACATTAACGAAATCATTTAAAGTAACCGTCATTATCAACATTTCCAGCTGAATCCCACGTTTCGGAAGGATCTATCCGCTCGCCGTAATGGTTTAGTTTATGGTCGGGAAATTCTTTAAAATTCCGAATAGAATGAGCAAGAGATTTGTAATTCTCAATATGTGAATTACCCGACGAATGAAAGAAGTTTAAAAAGTGTTTTTTGAGCGCTCGTTCTACTTAAGCGAGTGCTATATCGTTTTGCCCAAATGTCTGTAATATTCGAATTTTGAGCCGAAAATGTTCTCAAACTATAGGGTTCAACTTCCTGTTGAAGAATTCGGGGTCAAATTTAATTCTGTCCATTGGGCTGTCCGTCCGGCCGTTAGCAGGATAACTTTCGAAGGGATTGTCCTAGAGACTTGAGATGTTCAGGGTGAGTTCGGTTCCCGCGGCTAAGTTTGTCAACCAGCCAAATCGTACAGGATGTTCCATAAAATATGACCATTCAAAATTTTTGATCCTCAATATCTCAGACAAAACGAAACCACTCGAAATGATATTATGCGTGCAAGATAATAAGCCTCATGCAAAATTTTGTGTCCATAGTGTTAACAGAACCATAAAAAATCCAACTGGAATATTGAAAGAAGAATCTTTATATTTTCATAACAAGATATCCGATTCGAGTGAGTGTGGATGGAGGCTGATATACTGAATATTCTTGCAAGATGATCGCATCTTCTGAATCACAGAATTTAATTAATGATTTTTCAAATATTAAATTTTTTAAATAATTTCCAGAATATAATTCCGATCGTGCTGAGATTTTGCATTCATATACACTGATCAACAATTGCTAGCGATCACTTAAGGGGTCCACTCACTAGGAAGGAAGAATGCGCAGTTAAGTATCTGCACGTTTGCTGTAACGTAAACGTGTACATTCATATTTCCCACACACACACGATACACAAACACCGGTATGCCGACGCGCATCGAGAGTGACGTCACTGGGAACATTTCCATAGCATTTGCGCGATAGAAGAGAGAGAGAATTGATTAGAATTTGTTCCTAATATTCTCCCAATGACGTAGATGCTCGCGCCGGACGAGTTTAGACCACGAATCTGGCATACCGGTGTTTTTGTATCGTGCACACACAGACACTTTTGCGTGTTGAGTGAGGATGTGCGACAAGCGTGAGAAGACGTCGAATGTTAATGGCAGTGGCGTGTGTTGTTATTAAGGAAAAAATGTCCAATGTATAAATAGCGAACCCGACTCTGTATTGCTAAAAATATGAAACGTGCACAGACTTGTTGCCCATACACGGTCGTTCTTGGTCATTCTTCCCCGTACGATGAGAAATGTACCCGCTAAACTGCGCATTCCAAATTTCGAACGGCGGAACGCCATACACACACTGTTTTCACTGTACCCCGTACCACGCGCATTCAAGTATTCGCGCTTGCCTCTTAGTGAGTGGGCCCTTTTATGAACTTCTCTTCATTTGTATTTTTTTAAGTTATCTCGTGAATATCTGTACATTATATGTTCTCTAAGGAAAAAGATGTTTGGAGTTGATTATATCAAATTCTTCCTCACTTCATCGGCTCTTGTTCACAAAATCGATTATTATCTGTAGGCTGTTACAGGGGGCGTGAAAAGCAATGTGGTATTTGTTATTAAATCTGTTTTTTTTCTCTCGTTCAAACACATAAGGTGACAATAATTGAAGAAATGGGAACAATATCAGCTTATCAGTCATGCCGAGAAGACGTTTGGCTCCTGTGCAACTGGACCAAATCATACGGTGGATACAGGAAGGTTATTCCCAGCGAGAAGTGTCCCGGCGGTTGAATGTTTCGCAAAGTGTCGTGAGTCGGGCTTGGAATAGGTTCATCCAAAACGACTCAGTAGCTTAGGTTCATGGGGGAGGTCGGCAGCGCAGTACAACAGCTGCCCAAGATCGTCTTTTGATCCTCAATGCTAGGAGAAATCCCACTTACCCGGCGTCGCGGCTCAATAGATCACTGAGAGTTGCAACAGGAGTTCTAATTTCGAACCAGACTGTAAGACGACGACTACATGTTCGTGGTTTGAGAGCACGTAGGAGGGTACAACATCCCCGTTTGAATATAGAACACCGGGTTCATCGACGGCAATGGGCTGAGGAGCACCGCAATTGGACACTTGAAGATTGGAGCCGATGTTTATTTACGGATGAGTCTAGATTTCGTTTGGTCAACTCCGATGGACGTATTCTTGCTTGGAGGGAAAGAGGTCGAAGGTATGCAGAACAGTTTATGGTACCCACAACAGCTTTTGGCGGAGGTTCTATATGTGTATGGGGAGGCTTTTGTTTGAACCAACGCACAGAGTTGGTTCTGGTTGTTCTGCAGAACACTACCATGACCAGCCAGAGATATCACGATATGATTATTGAACCCATAATTGTTCCGTTTGCGGCTGTCGTGGGCGAGAATTTCATTTTAATTGACGATAATGCCCGTCCACACCGTAGTCGTCTGGTTAATGAAGCGCTATAAACTCATGCTATTGATAGGATGGACTGGCCAGCTCGCTCTCCAGACATGAATTGCATCGAACATGTCTGGTCTGAGATTTCTAGACAATTGCCAACCTTAGAACAACCGATCAATAACCTGGAGGACCTTTCTAACGCTTTACGGGATATTTGGACGAATTTGCCCCAAAATTTTATAAATCGTTTGATCGAAAGTATGCCTCGTATGGTAGTATGCTTGAGACGAGCTCGTGGGGGACCAACTAGGTACTAGCTTAACCGAAACTTCAGCCTTCTTGTGGTTTCATCATAAAATTTTCATGTTATTCAAACACAGAATTTTGAGTGTTCCTAATAAAGTCTTTTTTCTCTCCAACTTTCCATTTTTTCATTCTTTTCTCAAGTGAACCATATTATCAACTGAAAATACTCTGATATCTGACTAAATTTATAATCTTGGAGCGAATATTTCAGAAATAAATTAAGAAAAAGTAAGTGATTCCTATCAATTGTTGAGCAGTGTACTTAGCATGAATCTCAAGTCCTCAAGTCAAAATGTTGAGGAACAAGCCTCATTGCTCCACGGATGAATGAGCGCACAGAAGCTCTTGCTCAGAGCTTTTCTTAAATTTTTAATGCATAAAACGCGGTATGATGTCTTAACACGTCCTTCAACAACAATAGGGCTAGCTGAAGATATCTCCTTACAGAGTGCAAATAGCTACTTTTGTCTTTGGCCTGAGGTATTTATCTAGTTTTAGGTGCTTTTCTCTCATTTTCCATTCATTCAGCTCCACTGATGTCGTGCGAGGTGATACCAAATAGGAGAAAGATGATCTATTTTTCTTAATGTTCTGGTAAGCAGTTATCCCAACTATGACCTGCTTGTTGCTCTTTATCAATAATATGATAATTATGTTACGGATGTACATTGTTTATGTCCACAGCCATTAGTATAGCTTCTCTGTGCCTGGTGTCCCATCATACATGAAACACATTAGACGAATTTTGGCGAGCTGTGGTTACATGTAACTATCTAACTATCACGTGATGATTTGACAGAAAATACGTGTATTAACTGTCAACTATGTAACTATGGTAAGCTGTAGTTACATCGCCAAAATTCGACTTTTGTGTTTCTCACTAAAAGTGGCACATACTCTAGCGATAGAGGTAACTCCTCCTCAAGAAAATGCCGATAAGCGGGGCCGTTCAATCTGTTAGGCAAAAAAATAGTCCAATCAAATAATTTCCAATTATTCCGACCCAAACATTTTGTGAGAATTGTTCTTGAATCTTGATGATAAGGTTCTTGTATCAAATAGGGGTTTTACTCAACCCAATAATTATTATTATTGTGAAAATTTCTGATAGCGGTTCTCGAAAAATTAGCTTCGTCTTTGAACATTTTTTTACTGTCAAAATAAGCACTTTGTCTTATTTTATCTAAGAGCCATCGGCAGAAATTCAGTCTTGAAGAGAATCACGAGGAAATACAGTTTGGACGCGTTGAATATTATACGGGTACAATACAAAGTCGTGGAGAATCCTCCAAACTAGAAAATAGCTCGCATTCCAAATTTGGACTGAATACATATCTCAAAAACTGCAGGAGTTATGAAGAAAGAAAAACACAATTTTTTTGGAAATTTTAACACCATGTTGCTCCGTAACGAAGCTACGGACCCATGTTTATATGGACATTGATTTATCATTATGTTCATGTTTTCTTTTATTTTCTATTGGTGTAAAGTTAGCCGGAAAATTTTCCGGAAGTTGCCGAACGGCCATAGACTTTCGTCAAGAATATTTATACCAAATTTAGTGAATAATCTACTCGATTCCAATAATTTTATACATGACAGGAAAGCGAAGGAAATTAATTGAAATAAATATATGTATATCATTTTTGCATCCTGATAGTATTGGTATCTGGTATGGCAAAACGAAATCATACCTTTTATGAATTTAGTCATGTTTTCTTACGCAGGGGATTACAGGGTGAAATCCACCCCTAAGTGATATTTTCGGTTATCGCAATTTCTTCAAAATTGAAATATGTGGAAAAAATCTGCATTAAAAACAGCTTTCGATGGAGCCCAGTCCTGTTTTCTCACGCAGAGAATAACAAGGTGAAATCCACCATCCAGCGATATTTTTGGTTCTATAGGATTGTTATCGCAATTCCTTCAAAATTGGAAAATGTCGAATAAATCTGCATTGAGAACAAAAACAGCTTTCGGGTGAGCCGAGTGTCGTTCTCTAACGCAGAGGATAACAGGGTGAAATCCATCCCTAAAAGTGATATTTTTGGTTCTGCAGGGTTGTTATCGCAATTTCTTCAAAGTTGGAATAAATGGAAAAAACCTGCATGAGAAACAACTTTCGATTGAGACTAGTCTCGTTTTCTTACGCAGGGTTGTTATCGCAATTTCTTCAAAATTGGAATATATGGAAAAATCCACAAATCCACTCCTAAGTGATATTTTTGGTTCTATAGGGTTGTTATTGCAATTTCTTCAAAATTGAAATTTATGGAATAATCCTGCCTCGAGAACAGCTTCCAATTTCTTACGCAGGGGATAACAGATTGAATTTCACCCCTTAGTGATATTTTTGGTTCTATAGGGTTGTTATCGCAATTTCTCCAAAATTGAAATAACATACAGTATTCCAATTTTGAAGAAATCGCGATTACAACCCTATAGAACCAAGAATATAACTTAGGGGTGGATTTCACCCTGTTATTCCCTGCGTAAGATAAAGATACTAGTCTCAATCGAAAGATGTTCTCAAAGCAGGATTTTTCCATATATCCTAATTTTGAAGAAATTGCGATAACAACCCTATAGAACCAAAAATATCACTTAGGGGTGGATTTCACCCTCTTATTCCATGCGTAAGAAAACGAGACTATGCTCAACCGAAAGCTGTTTTTAATGCAGATTTTTTTCACATATTTCAAATAGGAAGAAATTGCGATAACAACCCTACAGAACCGAAAATATCATTTAGGGGCGGAATTCACCCTGTTATTCCCCGCGTAGGAAAACGAGACTAGTCCTATTGGAAGCTGTTCTCAAGGCAGGATTTTTCCACATATGTATTTCCAATTTTGAAGAAATTGCGATAACAGCCCTATAGAACTAAAAATATCGCTAAGGGGTGGATTTCACCCTGTTATCCCCTGGGTAAGAAAACACGACTAGACAATTCATAAAAGGTACGATTTCGTTTTGTCACATTATTTTCATTCGATTCTTCTACTAAAAATTTCATTACATAGGTAATTAGGTATATACTATCAGGAATAATATCAGGATGTCGTCAAAAATTAGATACATATATTCATTTCAATTAATTACCTCTTGCTTTCCTAACATCACTACATAGACCAAGGCCGAAACCTTCAAAAATGGTAAAAAATGAAAAAAAAATTGCAGTAGGATGAAACCCATTAGAAAAGGAGGGGAATATGATCAAAATAAATAAAAGTGGGAGGGGTGAGTTTTTAAGGGTGAAAAATGGTTTTCCTTGATTTCCGGCAAAACTACAAGTCCTATGGAAAGAAGTTAAAGGGCAAAGTTGTAGGTAATGAAAAGATCTACAACTTTTGTATTTGCAATTTTTTCAAATAACCTCAAAATTTAGGTGAAAAATTCAAAAAACCAAGTTTTTGGTTTTTTATTTATATCTTTTTAAAAAAAAAAATTTTTTCTACGAAATTTTGTGAAAACTTACCTTATTATGTCCCAAATACACTGTAATTTATTAGATCTAAAATATTTATGTTTTCGCCTTATTTTAACTTAATATCAAAAAGCCCCCTAATTTTCAATCGAAAATTCTGACGTCAAAATATCAGCTTTTTGTTTAGGGGCTTTTTCTTCATACATTATTATTAATTAAGGTATTTATGAATAACAAGATTAACGTTTTTGAAAAAAAATGCGTAATCCGAATTAAGTATCTAAATTCAATAGTACGATTCACCTGTATATTTATATTGTATAAGATTTTCTATGACATGAATGTAATTCGAATTAAATAAATAAAGTCTTTATCCTAAAAAAAATGCAGCAATCACATTTTTTTGATGAAATTGTACATAGGTAGTGATTAAAAAAAAATTTCGAATTTGAGTTTTTTCAATTTTTTGCATTTTCTGAGAACACTCCTTATAGTAATGTATATTTTTTCCACACCATCAGAGAGTAGATATTTCAACGAACAAAAAGCTGATATTTTGACGTCAGAATTTTCAATTGAAAATTAGGGTGCTTTTTTGATATTAAGTTAAAATAAGACGAAAACATAAATATTTTAAATCAAATAAATTAGTGTATTCGGGATATAATGAGGTAAGTTTTCACCAAATTTCGTAGAAAAAAATTTTTTTTTGAAAAAGATATAAATAAAAAACCTAAAACTTGGTTTGTTGAAATTTTCATATAAAAAATTGTAATTTTCATATAAAAAATTGCGAATACAAAAGTTGTAGATCTTTTTATTACCTACAACTTTGCCCTTTAACTTTTTTCCATAGGACTTGTAGTTTGGCCGGAAATCAAGGAAAACAATTTTTTACCCTTAAAAACACCCCCTCCCACTTCCCGGACTCGGATCGACCGTAATTTATTTTTCCTTTCATTTTGATCATATTCCTCTCCTTTTTTAATGGGTTTCATCCTACTGTAATTTTTTTTTGTTTCAAAAATTATCGACCCTGGTCTAACATAGTATAAAACAAAGTCGCTTTCTCTGTCCCTTTGTATGCTTAAATCTTTGAAACTACGCAACGGATTTTGAAGCGTTTTTTTAATAGATAGAGTGATTCGAGAGGAAGGTTTATATGTATGTATAATAACATCCATTAAATAGTGGAGAAGTATGTACTGTTATTTTTGAGGTTTCTAGTGTATAATATTATTGAAATCCAGTAGATTGTTCACTAAATTTGGTATAAATATTCTGGACGAACGTCTATGGCCATCCGACAACTTCCGAAAAATTTTCAGGTTATCTTCACACAGGTACATATACTTTGTATTATTTCAAATAACTTTTTGAGGAATATTCTATAATTCCAGCTCAATGTAGAAATAGTTAAAGGGAAATAAAATTTTTAGATTCTTTGATTTTTATGAAATTGTGTATCCATTTCTATTACATCTAATGTGTAATAATAAGATAAGAGATAAGAACACTTAATATATCAAATGCTTATCTCTGAAGAGAAATCAAATTTAAATATCGTATAACCATACTATAAGTATGCGTCATCTTCCATGAAAATCCGAAATGTTGGACCAATTTACAAATGTTCCAAAAGATTGTTTTCCTAATGCAAACCAGATAATAAGACTTTCTATTCATATAATCGTATCAACATCTTTGTCTCCAATAAACCATCACACTCGACCATGAAAAATAGAAAATAAGCATATTTGATCACCAACTCTGCTGTGCACACAATTATATATTTATATCAATATCTCTGATAATTCCGAACGGAATATTTTTTTTCTTGCGACCAAACTGGACTGGATCTATTCTAGTATAGTATTTCCTCAAGGTTTTTGATTTTTTTAATGATGCTTCACAGAAAAAATGCAAACCATGTCTATACTAAATTGAATGAGAATAGCAAAAAAACCAATACAGAGCGATTTTTCTTATAAAATATGAAATTCAATATCAATACGCACACCGCTGTAGTTGCTGAAGACAAAGTATTCAAAGTGAAATATGATCGCTAAAGAAAGGTTTTTGTCATGAAATTTCATTTTTTTATATTTAGAAAACATGTACCTAGAGCATTGTACCTATATTCGATCTTGGAAACGAAGCATTTCCAGACAAATGCCTAGTTAGGACCATTGTTTAAACAATGCTAGGATCTTTCCGACTACAAAAAATATAACTCGCATTTTGATATCTGAATTTGTTCGCATAGTTTATGACACACCTGTATAATTATGCAATTATGATGTAGGTACCTACCTACTTCTCGACCTTGCATTCGGAATTTTTTTTCATACAAAGAATCGAATTTTCAGATGAGAAATAAATATTTTCCTCTACACAAAAAAAGGAATTAATGTAAATTCTAGAAAGGTACGAATGCCTTTCTCCTAAAGATGTGAAATGTCTTCCCTAATTAACCAACACCCTATTGAAAGGAACGCCGCCAGGACAAGAAGATACGAAAAGGTATGTAAATTTCAATATGTATGAAGTTCTTGAGGTAGGTCTATAAATTCTGGGTTTATAGGCCATGTCCCAGATTTTTTGGCCGGGTCAGTGTCTTGATCAATCGTTGACGTTGCCTATATTTCCTAACCTACAAATTTCATTTATGCAATTATAAAATTCGAAAGTGATAAGTGATACTCTGTAAACGAAAATGAATATGAGTCAGTTAGGAAACAATACAAATAACGATAAATTAGAAATCAAAATACTTAATTGGATGTCTTCCACTATAACGTGTCTCTATCCTTCTCGCCTCGATGATTGAAATTAACGGAATTCCTAGGATTACCGGTATTTTGGGTCCTATTAGAATATTCTTTCAGTAACTATTTCGATATACAAACGTATTAAGTGCAGGGACGTAAGCTTTGGAACTCGAAGAAAGATGACACTGAGGCTGAGGGCGATCATAAAATGTGTTCACCTCTTTAAAGTACACAATCCAACGAATCGTGTTAGTTTCATCAACAATCTGCGTCATATGCAGCCAATCCTTCGCACGATGGATAATTCGAGGTGAATAACATGATACTTTTAATTGTTGTCGTTTTTTCTTCATGAATCCTGAATTAATGAATTTGTAGGTGTGTTTCCACTGCTCTCCCAAGAGAAAAACAAAAAGTAAATGCTCTAGTAACACCAGAAGAAATAGCGGCATTTGATGATACGTTCGTAGACCTCTTGAATGAATTGGTAACTAATGAACAATTTGGAAATTTAACTGAAGTCACATCCAGATTTGCCAAAGTATTAACATACAATGTACCCCATGGTAAGAAAAACAGGGGGTTGTCTCTTGTTGGATCCTACAAGATTTTGGAAAAGCAGGAAAATTTAACACCTGAGAATGTGAAATTAGCTAATATTCTAGGATGGCTGATCGAAATGGTAAGTGGAAATATGATATTGTTTCATTCAGCAATAGATATATTATGATTTTCATGCTCACTTTCAAAATTCAGAATAATTATCCTGCATCAAGTTTTAAATATTTCACTAAACGACTTAACCTCACTTCTCTATCAAAATAAATTTCAATCAACTGGTCTTGGGAGTTTCTGAAAATAATTCAAACAATCCTCGTGTTTTTAATTTGATGTTATGATATATGTGTTGGGAAACAATTTATAAAATTACTTTGGAATGTTTGATGGTGTGGAATTCGTTCCTGCTGTCCCTGCTGAATTATAGTACAGATTTTCAATATCAATCTCGAAATAATTTGTGACGTTTTTTTTAAATTTTATTACACTTAAAATAAGGAAATATGAATAACAAGGAATAGCTAGACTAAGCTGGTTCTGCAGCATGCTCCATTATCCTTATTTTGTACCATTTTTGGCTCACTTTTCGACCACCCTTCAGTTCTTTTTGGTCAAAGTGATGAATGTTTTTTTTTCCAAATTGCAACAAATTTCAAACTCATGTCCTAGAAAACATTATGTCAATCGATCAGAAATTCTAGAAAGAGTTTATGTCCTGCAGAATTGCTAACGTATTGTAATTGAATTAACTTTCATTTCTATTATCATTCTCTTTGGTCGAGAAAAGTAAAAAGATATATTTATATCAAAAAAGTTTCTTGATTCATATAGATTTGAATCGATAAAATTCTCTGCTGAAAAACTGAATAGTATACATTACTTCTTGATGAGATTCCTCCAATATAAATGTTTCAACTTATTCCTCTTCATGGGGACGATATTTCAGCTGGTGTTTTTATCTACTGGGTCTTGCATTAAAATGTATGGTGCTCGTATAAATTATCACCTTCTAATACTGTTTCAACGTTTCTTGATATACTTTTGGAATCAGCCAAATTGTAAATATCTTTTTGGGAGTATATATCACTCGAGAAACTTCTCAACTTCAACTACCATGAATATATCCCCATAAATCATGAAATTTTTTCATCTTCTTTCACCAATATCCCAATACTTCTATTGAGTAGCCTTTGTCGAACTGTGGGTTTTAGTGATTCATATATTTCTTGCTTAATAGCCAGTGCTAGTTAGTGAACCAGTGATTCTTTGTACAGTTAGAGCCCTCAAAGTTCTCTGAAATAAGCCCTAAATGTTCAACTAAGGAATGGAGAATGTTCAATAAACTAACGTAGTAATCTTCAATATTAATTGTTAGCTGAAAATTACTAATTATAATTATGTAACACTTTCTATTTCATCAATGTGGAACTACGAGCCCAATTATTAGTATTTGACTGTTTCATTCTATAGGATAGCCAATTGTCCGATGTTTCATTCACTGCAGTATAGAAAAATTGCATTAGATAATGAAGTATTCTTCATTCATGTGGGCCTGACTAGAACATTTGAATTGTTTTTATTCAAAATATTTCTCATACATGTACAAATTCTCCAAAATAGAGGTATTGAAGCTTTCTCTTTACGACACAATAAAAGTGTAATTTTGATTCGAAAAGAATTTCATGACAAGTATTATATCTGAAGACCTCCAGTATTCGGAGGTTTTTGATTGCCTTTTGATTATTGTACCAAATTTCACCTAAATTTCGGCCACGAGTCGTAATTTTATCAAGGCTAAAATAAATTAACATTCAAAAACTCAATAACTATTGACTTTCACATCATTGGTTTAAAAGGAATATAGTCATATTATATATAGTCCGTTCACGAAAGGTTGAACCGTCGGTTGGCCATGGAAATTTGGCATATTCCTCTGTGTATATTAGAATTTTAGGTTATGTTAATTATTTTATTGTCAGATTGATACTCAATGTTGTCAATATTGCATAGAGTTCTCTGATATCTCGCAAGCACGTCGGACGAGGCCGGGTACATTCGGCAACGTTGATTTTACGTTATGACAGCAAATACTGCCAACTTCAGATAAATAAATAAACGCCTACTATGCGCTCAAACTTTCGTGAACGGACTATACATCAGGTAATAATTTGTCCGTGCATCATTTGTGATTTTAGATGCTATAAAAAAAGGCTGTTAAGATCGGGGCATGATACGATTCTATGAAAAACTAGGTATTAACTGTACAAAATCAGTCAAAAGACACTTTAATCTTTAGCGCTTTCTTGGGAAATTCGTTCCTAGGGACAGCTTGTCATGGAAATAACTAGACTAATTCTTACTTGCTCGATGATGAAACTGAGACAAAATTTCGCGATAATCTCTAGAATAGAAAAAATTTAAGGAAAGCCCTGAGCCGGTACTTTTGAGCGCTCGTTCATTGGTGGAGCAATAACGGTATTACCTAGAACTGGCGATTCATGCTGAGTATACAAATTGCAACATCTCAGCACGCTCAGAATTATATTCTGGATATTATTAGAAAACTGAGATATGTAATAAATCAAAAATTGAGAAGAAATTCGATTCTATGGTTCAGATGATGCGATCCTTTTGAAATTCTGCATGAACACTCAGGATATCCATCTTCATTCATAAAATGAAATTCACTCGGATATCTTGTTATGAAAATATAAAGATTTTTCTTTTCAATATTCCAATTGAATTTTCTATGGTTCTAGTAACACTAGAAAAAATTTCGATAGGTTTCGTTTTGTCTGAGATATTGAGGAAAAAAATTTTGGCTGGTTAACGAACCTAACCGCGGCATTTGGGAACCGAACTCACCCTGAGGCCTGAAAATCTTATGTTTCTAGGACAGGATAATCCCTTCGGGAGTTGTGCTCACGGCCGGACGGACCCTCAAACAGAATTAAATTTGACCACGGATTAGTCATCAGGGAGTCAAACCCTATCGTTTGAGATCATTTTCGGCTCAGAATTAGAAAATTACAGACATTTGGGAAAAACGACAAAGCACTCGTTTAAGTAGAACGAGCGCTAAAAAATAAAAACTTTGTGATCAAATGACATAGATATTTGAGTGTACATCTGTGGGAGAAATATTTCAGTTTAGTTCGATAATGGGTCAAATCAGTTAAGTGGTTTTCGAGTTATAGGGATTTGAAATTTTATTTCTCAAATACTCTACCAACTAGCAATCCGGGGGTCGATTCTTGAATATTGTCGTGTTCGCATTGACATTTGTCGAACAACTTCCCTGCTAAGTTGTCGACATTTGTCGCGAACACGACATTATTCACGGTTATTCGGAGTTAAAATATAAGTATAGAGTTTACAAAAATTCCATACCTCAGAAACTGTGGAACATAATATCGCGGAGATGTTTACTGTAGAGGGCGGTTCAACATTTTAATTTTGAGAGATAGAGAAAAATGAAAGGCACATCACAAAGGTCTTTTTTCGAGAAACTCAGAATACTGTCAACTGCTTACCTATAGTCGTTCACGAAAGGTTGAGCCGTCGGTTGGCCATGGAAATTTGGCATATTCCACCGAGTATATTAAAATTTTAGGTTATTTAGTTTATTTTCTTGTCAGATTGATACTCAATGTTGTCAATATTGCAAAGAGTTTTCTGATATCTCGCAAGCACGTCGGACGAGGCCGGGTACATTCGGCAACGTTGACTTTATTTTACGTTATGACATCAAATACTGCCAACTTCAGATAAATAAACAAACGCCTACTATGCGCTCAACCTTTCGTGAACGGACTATATACAGGGTGTTTCATCATAAACTGGACAAACATATATTTTCGTGTAGAGGACATCGGGAGAATCATTTTTGCCTTATACAATATATCCCGTTTTCGAAGCATAAGCGAGATACAGGGTGTCAAACGTCATTTTTGAGCAAGATTCTTATGTGTGTGGTCAGTTATGGTAAACACTTAAAGTAACGGTTTTTGGTCAAATCTCAGTATTTAGGGGTCCTCTATCCAGAAAAGTTGACGAACTCCGAAAAAAAATTACAAAATGGCGGAAAACCTGCAATGTTCCAAATTTTTTTTTGCGGTTGTCAAATTGACTTTTGTTTTCTGAATGAACACAATTTTCTAAGACTTTCTGTGAAAAAATTTTTTTCAAAAATCGAACACAATTTTTTTTACATGTCTACAGCGATGAAAAAATTTCACTCGAAATGGATGAAATTTTGTACAATTGTACTTCTTGAATTATCAATCACGAATATGAAAACAGAATCGTAAAATATCGAACGGTTTCGTTACTACAGTCATTCAAATGTTTCGTTCGGACCTCTGAAATATTGAAAATAAAATTGTTTTGTGTTCTAGAATCAAAATGATAAATTATTGGCATGTCTAAACATTTTAGATGAATTTAAACGAAAAAAATCAGTGAAACTAGTTGGGACTCGAAACGACGTAGGTATTAAATAGGGAAATTGCACTGTTCTAAGGATATTAATATTCGTTGCCACGCAACAGTAGTTCGTGGTTCATAGAGTTGGACTGGTATTTTAATTTCAGTGAATATAATTTAGCCAGTAGTCAAACTCTATGAACTACAGACTACCGTTGCCTGGCAACGAATATTAATATCCTTAGAACAGTGCAATTTCCCTATTTAATATCTACGTCGTTTCGAGTCCCAACTAAGTTTCACTGATTTTTTTCGTTTAAATTCATCTAAAATGTTTAGACATGCCAATAATTTAATCATTTTGATTTAGAACCCAAAACAATTTTATTTTCAATATTTCAGAGGTCCGACGAAACATTTGAATGACTGTAGTAACGAAACCGTTCGATATTTTTCGATTCTGTTTTCATATTCGTGATTGATAATTCAAGAAGTACAATTGTACAAAATTTCATCCATTTCGAGTGAAATTTTTCATCGCTGTAGACATGTAAAAAAAAAATTGTGTTCGATTTTTGAAAAAAATTTTTCACAGAAAGTCTTAGAAAATTGTGTTCATTCAGAAAACAAAAGTCAATTTGACAACCGCAAAAAAAAATTTGGAACATTGCAGGTTTTCCGCCATTTTGTAAATTTTTTTTCGGAGTTCGTCAACTTTTCTGGATAGAGGACCCAAAAATACTGAGATTTGATCAAAAACCGTTACACCAAGTGTTTACATAAACTGACCACACTCATAAGAATCTTGCTCAAAAATGACGTTTGACACCCTGTATCTCGCTTATGCTTCGAAAACGGGATATATGTATGAGGCAAAAATGATTCTCCCGATGTCCTCTACACGAAAATATATGTTTGTCCAGTTTATGATGAAAACCCCTGTATATTCTCTTATTTTCGAGTTACAAGCCGAAATTGACATTTGCTACTTTCAATTTTTGCGATAGTTACTCTGTGTCTAAACGATTTCGCAAATAATCAGAGAATTACGTAATTCTCTCAGATGAAATAGCATTTTTTTTTATCTCAGAATGTATTCGTCATAGGTAAAAAGAACTCAAGATATTCTCACTGTATATTATGTGGGGATTAAGAAAATAATTTTAAATTTGAAAAAAAACTGCGTACCAGTTTTTTCACCAAATTCATTCGGACAAAAGTCTGTACGGACGATACTGGTGAAAGTAAGAAATAGTTTTAAATTGAAAAAATTGTAGTTTGATGCGTACTCATAACCTACCAAAAAGCAAACAAAAATCGTTTAGGGTGTCTAAAATATTTCCGAAAAACCAATTATTTTTTTTATTTCAACACCCTGTATCTCAGAAACAGTGCCTCAGGGACCCATAGTTCATAGGAACTTTATATCGTAACATCATCTATTGATGAAGATCCCGAATTTTGGGCACCCTATTCTGAAACAACCTGTATAGTGATCAAATTCATGTAAATTCTACTCTTAATTATATTATGAAAAATAATCCTTTCGTTGGGACTCTCTGTATATTTATTTTATTACATGATTGATTCGAGTTGAGGACGAACCTATAGACTCGGTAATAATATAGCCATACAATTATGTTACAAATATTTTTTCGTAGATGGAAGGTTATGATGTTGGTAAACTCCGATCATATATTATTGGGCACAAAGTACGCGTTTGTTTCTTTATCTGAAGTTGGCAGTATTTACTGTCATAACGTAAAATAAAGTCAACGTTGCCGAATGTACACGGCCTCGCCCGACGAGCTTGCGAGTTATCAGAGAACTCTATGGAATATTGACAACATTGGGTATCAATCTGACAACAAAATAAACAACATAACCTGAAATTTCAATATACACAGTGGAATATGCCAAATTGTCATAGCCAACCGACAGCTCAATGTTTCGTGAACGGACTATAGTTTCCTACTCGCGTATAATGGCTGTTATTCGCTCGGTGATTTAAGCCACTCGCCTACGGCTCGTATCCTAAACTTCACCTTGTGAATAATAGCTATCATTATACGCTCGTTGCATAAGATACTATTTTGCAAAGATTTTTTTGCAGCAAAGTTCTGCTCTACAAATAAATATAAACCATAGAAGCTTGGTCACCAGGAGTTGCTTCAAAGCTTTCAAATTTGGCAGTTCTGAAAAAAAAGCCCAAAAGGTTGTGGTAGGGAAAAAGTTTGTTCAGAATCGCAATTTTAGTTGATGTGCAAAATTTCAAATCGAAATTCGGTTATTTGAAAAATACTTTTTATTGAGATATTTTAATTTTTTGTTATGTTGACAAGTTCAAACTTTTCAAAAATTATTCTTATCGCACGTGTCGTAGAATCAGTTCACGATCCAATTATTTCTACAACTCAATATTTCCAATTTCTCAAAATGCGGTGCTTGTGCGCAACCAATGGCAAGCCGTATTTCGAGCTTTGGAGTTACTCAGGAGCACGAAATACCTCAAAACGAATAGGCTAGAAGTAACCCCAAGTGACTAAGTTCTCTATGGTTAACATTCATTTTCAAAGAAAATGTTTCAAAATATTAATGGGGAGAAAAGTGTGTCTTGGAAGCAACAACTTTATATAGTTTATGAAAATAAACTATAAAGCAGCATGAAATGCTAATAACATAGCTGTTTATGAACACAAGATGTGATTGCAATATGAACTTAAATTTCTCAGACATAAAATCCATTAATCAGCTTCATAAGTAAAAAAATAAACCAAATTAACCACAAAAATTTTTAATAATGTATTGTTCGAGTTCTTTCACAAATTTCTTGAAGTTTGTTGTGGAGGCGATTGTTTGCGGTAATTCATTGAAAAGCACAGTCAATGAGTACACAGCAGATTCTTAGCGTTTATTAGTTCTCAGCATATTATTGGAAAATGTGTTTGCATTTCTCAAGTTTCGTCGATCTATTTCAGCTCGTTTCCGTAAATTTATTTTTGATTTGATGAGTTTGTTTTGTATTTTGAATGAAAAGTTGCAGCATTCGAAGTATTTTAATCTGAGGATGTTGATATATGGAAATTTCTTAAAAAGTGTTTATGTTGGTGTATGATTATCCAAGTTGATAAGATAGATTTGATTGCTTTGTTTTGCAGCCTCTGTAATCTATTTAAATTATGTTACTTCAATGCACAATATATCCAGGTAACTCATTTACTTGTAACACACGACTATAGGTATTCTCTTCATCCATTCATAAACGGAAGTGTGTCATAGGTCAGATTTCATGCGGTAAATACGACGAGAAAGGAACGAATATATTAGAATAAGTTAACCGCAGGTTCAAGAATTTATCGCAGGAAAATTATTTTAACATAACATTATTATATTATGGTTACACCAATAGAAATCCAAGGATAGTTGGTATTATCAAAGGAACAGGTGATTTTTGATTTTTTTTTATTCTCTCTCACACGTCCTGTCCATTCTTTTATAAGTCTATGAATATACCCTAGGTTTCAATTGTCTCTCCCTCAGATATAATACACTCATGCCAGCGCTTTTCTAGTATTCTTTGCTATGTGATGCACCACGCCATAATAATCCAAGAAAACAGGGAGCAAAATCTTCACATTTGATTGAACTTTGAGTGCTTTTCTCGGTCTGCCTCATCTGGTCGCTTCAATTGGGACGATTGGGTCTTGGTTTCGATGTCATAGCCATATACCTACTGACGTTTCGTCACAGTTAAATTAAATTATTCTTGTTAGTAGGGAACACTATACAGGGTGTCTACTTTTAAAGTGGACAAACTTCGAGGGGTGACTATACAAGTGATTTGCAACAAAAAAATTCATATAACACATGGTCGAAAGGTTATTCTTCAATTTAAAATTTCTTGATTGAACAAAATTTAAAGTTTTTCTCTAAAAAGATCATTATTCAGTTTTCCTTATAGTCTCATCAAATTTGACCACATATTCGGAAAGGGCAATTAAATTGCTACAAGATGAGAGAGTCTGTGAGCAGAAAGCACTTATTGTGGGCGTGGTAAGGAGATGAATATCACGATTCTGAAGTTAGCAAAATCAGTCCTATTTTTCCAATGGTTTTTTCAATGAAATATTAATAATAATGCTCACCTTTTTTTTTCAGTAAAGAATACCTCATTTAGTGTAAGTTCGAATGACATATCAACTTTTGTGCTAGCTGCTCATTCTCAGCTAAAATACCATGGCTAGCATGATAACAACGAAAAAGTCTAAAAATTCCGAACCTTAATTTGCCCTATTTTGAAGCTCGTCGTGATTGAATCTTAGTATAATTTTATGGAACTCATCAATTCATCTGTTATCTGAGACCAGACTCACATTTTGTATTTGGTACCAGAATAATTCAAGAGAGTGGGGGCCATAGGATATTAACGGCTGATGTGATAAATGATAAATTTATGAAACAGATAATTTATGGCAGAGAAAAACCCCTCATGCGACTATTGTTTTACATTTCCAACATGAATTAACATGAGCTTTTCAGTCATGAGAGGAGAACTTTTCGGACCAGTTATACTTACCGTTCACTTTGATGCTGAAGAATTCATCAGATTAATCCAGAGCGACAGATATATTCGATGAAAAAACCTGTCTAACAGATAAAATGTCCCGTTTCAAATGAATGGCTGCCCAGCACATAATAGTTGTAATGTCAAGATCTATTTAATGAATATATTGCGATACAATGGATTGGAAGATACGGTCAGATGGTCACCGAAACAAAGCTAACGCCTTTGGATTTTTATGTCTAGAATACTATGAAAGAGAAAGTATATCTAATTTGCTTTCAGACTCGGAAGGATCTCATCAACAGAATAAAATTGTGTTGTGGAGAAATGCGTCAAAAACGCTATGAACTTTGTAGATTCAGTACGAAAATGATGTGTCAAATGGATTCATTTCTTCGTAATTATTTCGATTCAAGATGAATTGATGATGTTCATAAAACTTCATTGAAATTCGATCACGAGGAACTTCGCAATAGAGCGAATTTAGGTTCGGACTTTTTAGATTTTTTCGTTGTTATCAGGTTAGCCATGATATTAGGGCGCAGAATTTGCAGCTAGCACAAAAGTTGATATGTCATTAGAAAGTACACATAATGAGGCATAATTATTAATATTTCATCGAAAAAACCATTGAAAAAATAGGACTGATTTTGTTAACTTCAGAATCGTGATATTCTTCTCCTTACCACGCCTGCAATAAGATTGTTTTCTGCATATAGGCTCTCTCATCTTGTAGCACATTTATTGCCCTTTCCAAATACATATGTGGTCAAATTTGACGAGACTACAAGGGGAACTGAATAATGTTTAGAGAAAAAACTTTAAATTTATCGTAAAATCAAGAAATGTTAAATTGAAGATTAACCGTCAACATTTCGACCATGTGTTATTTGACATTTTTTGTTGCAAATCACTTGTATAATAACCGCTCGAAGTTTGTCCACTTCGAAAGTAGACACCCTGTATAAGACTAACAGAAAAATGTAATAATGAAAACGAAACTTCAATTTAAAATTCTATGAGAAACAACAAAAGAAGAAATGATAACTTTTTCATATAATTATGAACTGAGATCATTTTTTAGTTTGCATAGCAATAACAATCAAAGCAGAAAATTCTCATTCCCATAAGGGTGAATACGACTCCAAAGCACCCTTGCAGTTTCTGTCATTTTGGAATTCAAAAATCAGTAACCTCAGCGTCCCTGTTAATGGTTATACGTAGTATAAGTTTTTGATCAACATCAACTCTTTCAATATATTCTGATGTTACTGAGTCTTGATGTTTTCTTGTGCATTTGCTTTGCTAGCACCAAACTTTGTATCATCCAGAAAAGCTTTCATTGTCGCAAAAGCAGTTTAATTTTCTTGGGTTTTTTATAACCACGACGGAAGTTCTGAAATAAAAATGCAAAGTTCATCGCCAAAAGTGACTGAATTTCAAGAATCTTTCAGGGTCATATTCGCTTCTTTCAGTTATATAAAAATATCTAAAAAATGAGCCAAGATTACGGCTGCTTTAATGCGGCCCATACACAAGCTACTTTTTCGGCGTTCTGGCAGCTAGCGTTTTGCGAGCGTCCTAGACGCTCGTGCAATTTTGACCACACACAAGCGTCTCAGTAGCTCACCGATCGCTGACGAGAGATCGAGTTATACGATCAGTCTCTGCCAAATTTCACCATTTTTATAGTGAATTTTAATAATTTCAATGCGTTCTTGAAGCATGTATCGTTCCATTTTTATTGATGGCGTAGTCCTTTTATAAGTTATATTAATGTTTAGAAACAGCAACGTATGTAGAGCTAGAGGAAGCCATTTGGCATTATTTTTCGTACATAAATGTCACAACTGATATTTCAATTAACAATAAAAAGTTTTTGAAAATGAATGCAAATTAGGTGTTTTATATATTCTCAAAAAAGACACGTAATTTCAAACATTCTTTATGTTATTCATCGATCTTAGCAGAGTGTTCGCTTTTACAGGTCGATTTTAGGAAATGAAACCTCCCGGTTGGCCAAACGATTGAACTCTTTTTGTACCCGACTTTTCCGTAGCTCTTAACTTTTGTATTCTTTACGGAATGAGTCTCGGAGGCTTTTTATTTTTTTCTTTACGAAACCAATATCGCATTCATCGTTATATTGTTTACATAAAGCTTACAATTCTTCGTAGGCTTTATTCTTTAGTGTTCTGTTCGAATATTCTTTGCTCTTAATCATCCACAAACACTTATTCTTTTTAAATAGTTGTAAGGAATTCTTCTGAATGTGGAAATCTTGCATGATTCTCTGCCATTCTAGACGCTCTCACACACACACAAGCGTTTTTCATGCGTTTCGCCGGCTATCTTGACGCTAAAATCAAACACGTTTGATCTTGGCGTCCGGCGTTGCGTCCAGCACGGCGACTTGCCAGCGTGGCAGCGGATAGACATACACAGGCGTTTTTCGGGCTACTTTTGGGCGTTTTGGTCGCTTGCGGTGACGCTAGCTGCCAGAACGCCGAAAAAGTAGCTTGTGTATGGGCCGCATAAGCGAATGTGGTTTCACAAGCGTTTCTTAGATTGTGCTATTGATATAGAAGTCTCAAACGACGCCACATTTTCACTGGACGTCACATAACACCTCATTCTTGAATAATGTCGTATTCTCGATTCGACAATAATTGTCGACCAACTTCCCTGCTAAGTTGATTTGCGAACACGACATAATTCAAGAATCGACCCCCAGTCCAGATATATTCATTCTGGATCATATTTTGGCTTCTGTGGACCACAGGTTGGAAGCCAATGCTTTGAAGCAAACGTATTTTTCTCAAAATTTTGCAATTTCGGAACAAACTCGATTAGAGAAAATTGCATGGAATGAACCGATTGGTATGCCAACATCCCCTGCATCGTGATTCGACGATTTTCCAAAACATTTTTTTTTACTGTTTCTTTGTTTTCTTCGCTTGTTGACGTTGCAACTTCAGGACGATCATCGTCATCTATATCTTTTCCGCCTTTGTTAAGCGATTGTTCGACTTATAAACACTTTTTCGAGACAGAGTGGACTCGCGAGAATGCCAGGGTCAACATATCAAGAATTTCGGATAATATTATTCCATTTTTAACCCAAAAGTTGATACAGATTCTTTATAAACTTTTTTCAGAAGTCAAAAAATGTAAGAGCACACAAACAAACTAAAACTCGTCAACAACAAACTACTGATTCGAATTTGCTGATAATAACAACATAACAAAATAATCGGTTATTTGTATAGTCCGTTCAGGAAAGTTTGAGCGCATAGTAGGCGTTTGTTTATTTATCTGAAGTTGGCAGTATTTGCTGTCATAACGTCAAATAAAATCAACGTTGCCGAATGTAGCCGGCCTCGTCCGACGAGCTTCTGAGTTATCAAAGAACTCTATGCAATAGGGGCGTTCGGCATCGACATCGGACGTGTCGGATCGATCTGAACCGTTCGTTTATTACATCCGGATTGAGGGGAATACACATCTGTACCGTTCGTCATAAAAATCTGAGCAATCGGACGTCGATCTTTTCGCTCGGTCTATTTCTACGGAGCAAAGCGATTTTATCCATAGAGTTTTATGTTTTTTTATTTTTGTTTGTTTTATGTTGAGTTTCCTGATCCGACAACCGATAGATTGAAAAATGCTAACAGTTTTATTCTTCTGTTTTCATTTATTCATTAAAAACTCAATTAATTCATTAAAATTTTTCAATATAGCTATCGTAGTTATAAATGGGCAGGAGGAGATATTGCTTTCCGTTTCTTTCTTTTTCGTGTAATTAATCAATTAATTGAACAGGATCTTTCGGTACAACTATCGCCAACAACGACCAGAAGGGGATATTGCATTACTCGTTTCTTTTGCATTCAGTGCCTTTGCACCTAATTATTTAATTGAGATTTTATGGAAGAGCTACTAAAAGGGTGAAAGTATCGTTAAAAGATGAGCATATTTCCCAAAATAGTGATCTTTGAAATCTCATAATCTATAAAAGCAGAACAGAGCAGTATGTTCTGTGGCAGATGCTCTGTACCGTTCGTTTATTCCCAGATATTTCAGATTTATCTGTACGATCTGTGGTCACGTGACTAAAAAATCCGTCCGCTCGCGGAGGTCAATGCCGAACGGCCCATTGAGTATCAATCTGACAAGAAAATAATTAACATTACCTAAAATTTTAATATACACAGTGGAATATGCCAAATTTCCATGGCCAACCGACGACTCAACCTTTCGTGAACGGACTATACGTAGCCTCGAAAATTCGAAACCCGTTTTTTCTTTTGAGCCTCATACAATTTGGATGCACATATAATTGAACGAGCTCCATTGAACAAGATTGGCTTTGAAATTTTAGTAGATAATTGACAATTTTTGCTTGCTAGTTAATTTATTTACAGATACATAGAGTTTGATTGCTATATTTCAACAATCAATATTAATTATTAATACTTAAGTGAAATAAAACTAACTATTCACCTCGGTTGAAATTTAGTTAGTGAGTTCCCATCGTTTTACGCCGATAAAATATTGACCTCGGCAGAACTAACAACAGTGTTTCCTCATCAACAACATTAAGAGACACCGCAGACTGCAGACTTTTTATCGGCCGATATTATAGTTAGGTTGGGCTGAAAGTGCGCACACCGAGCAAACTTGTTAAGTTGACTGGGTATGCGCATTTTCAGCCAACCTGACTAAACTATCGGCCGATTAAAAGTCTGCAGTCTGCGGGGTCCCTTAAACAGTACTCAATTTCAAAATTAATGTTTATCTCCTTCATAAGCTTTATTGTGAATCTTATGAAATCATACCGATGATACTGGTTGCCTCTTCACTATCTTGAGATGACACATCAATGAATCCTCAAAGTCGAATTTTGGCGATGTAACCACAGCTTACCATAGTTACGTGTAGTTGACAGTTAATACACCTATGTTCTGTCAGCTACACGTAACTATGGTAAGCTGTGGTTACATCGCCAAAAATCGCGTTATATCGTATTTAATTCAATGTACCTAGGTGATTTTTGATTTTTTACGAATAACTAATGTCTTGAAAACAAATATGAATATCTTCACATACAGAATCTGAAACGAATAGTGTAGTGACGTTTTAGAAACCCAATGAACAGGGTGATTTTTCAACCTGCGCAATATATCTAGAATTATCACGAGAACCACTCTGTAGGGGCGTTCGGCATTGACCTCCGCGAGCGGACGGATTTTTTAGTCACGTGACCACAGATCGTACAGATAAATCTGAAATATCTGGAAATAAACGAACGGTAGAGCATCTGCCACAGAACATACTGCTCTGTTCTACTTTTATAGATTACTAGCTGCCCGGTACGTGCTTCGCTACGTATAAGGCATAGTAATAAACTTAGAAATATAACAAAAAAATAAAATTTCTTACTTAGTCTAATTTCGAATGTATGGAACTGCTCATCAAAACTCACTACAAAAACATAATGTAAATTTATATTATATTTATCAGAAATAAACACAAAGATACACTATTGAATGTTATTTCTCAACTATGACAAAGAGTAAAAACTATATTATATACATTCGAGGTAAAACATTCTAAAGACGATGTCCGATTCCCAATTGCCAATGCCTTCTAAATGATGAAGACTGCAAGGAGTAAAAACTAAAAAATTAAAAAGAATTGGGTACTCTCACTATGGTAGGTGTTAGTCTAAAACAATTGGATAAACAATATTTTTTGTTTTTCCATTTTCAGCATGAATAAATAAACAATTGGGAGTACCGACTCTGGAACAGGCAACATAAAGTTGGCCATGTGAAAAACATGATTCCTTCAAATTCACACCACAAACGTGAAGTATTCGCCCTAGGGCCATGTTTATGGACATCGCAAATGATAAACGCACGGGATATTGTAACCGTTTGAATTCAAATGGAATCATAGGGATACGCGGTATCAAACACACTTCTCCTTTTGATTTACCAGTAATATGGTGAGCAGTCCGTTGGTACTGTCCATTTGTATTTTGCCATCATCAATTTCTAACAATTGTTTTGAAAACTCATAGGCAGTTGCATCATTATTTAGTTGAAAACGTATATCAATATTCAGTGTCAATTTTCGTACATATCTCCAAAGAACTGATGACTTCAAACAGGCATTTATTTCATCAACAGTAGTTGATCGAGGAATGACAGGCAATGTTTGACGAAAGTCTCCTGACAGCAATACAGAGCACCACCTAAAAGCTGTTGATTACCCTGTAAATCTTGCATTCTAGTAATTTATTTTTATTCGCAATTGTGCACTCATCCCATAAAATAATTGACATTAATCGAAGAACTTTTGCTATAGCAGAATTTCTCGAAATATTGCAATTTGGAGTTTCAATCACCTGTACATTCAATGGCAATTTCAATGCAGAGTGTGCGGTCCGACCACCTGCTTATAATGTAGCAGCAATTCCCGAAGATGCAAGTGCCAATGCAGTTTTCTGTTTCGATCGAATAGTCGCTAAAATATATGATACAACGAAAGTTTTGCCTGTACCACCAGGTGCATCCAAGAAAATAATCCACCTGCATTATTGGAAACGGCTTGAATGATTGTGTCATATACATGTTTATCTTGAATATTCAGTTTGGTTATATTCGACACAACAATAAACGTTAATCATTAGAATTGAACTACTGCTCACGTTGCAATTCACGATCAAACAAATCATGTATCTCACGATTTGGTGGGGTCATACCCTTAGACTAAGGAAGAGGAGACGCGGCATGTCATTCATAAATTCTGGAATAGTTGAAGCCAACATCTAAAACTATTTCCCATGAGTAGAACAAGGACAGCTTGATATAGCTGTACTTGTTCCGTCACGAACGCGGCAACAATGCAAAGACTTCGAACGCGTAAATCGAACAACTTCCAGTGGCGTGGAGTTATTGTTGTCGATAGATTTGAAATTAATATTTTATACTGATATAAGCTTTCCCTTGGATTAATTAAATCAAATAAGGAATCGTTAGAATAAAAAATGTTTCTTGAGTAAAAATTTTTTCTATAAAATTATAATTTTATCAATATTTAGACAATTAAAACTTTGCATCAGTATTAATCGTATTTTTGCATATTTGATTAGGAAACTGTTTGTGGTTAATGTGAATATCAAGTAATTAAGTTCATTAATTTCGTACTATTTTGTTACCAATATGATGAATTTATAGCAAAGAGATGTTCATTTATATTATTATTAGTATGGTACTTCGTTCTACAGTCCTCGCTACAGGCTTATTGTTGTAATTTGAATATTTAATATTCTGATAAATGTAGAAAACCAATTTCTACATAAATAACTTCTTACATACATTCACAATGGTATAAAACCATAATACATTTCCTTTGTAATATGGTATAGATCCGTATACCACAACAGCAGTATGTTTTTGAGCGCTTGTTCTACGAGTGCTATATCGTTTTGCCCAAATGTCTGTAATTTTCGAACTTTGAGCCGAAAACGGTTTCAAACGATAGGGTTCGACTACCTGATGAAGAATTCGTGGTCAAATTCAATTACAGTTGCACGATAACTTGCAAATGAATTATCCTAGAGAGTTCTGTACCCAAATGCTTCGGATAAGTACGTTAACCAGCCAAAACGTACAGGATGTTCTATAAAATATGGCCATTCAAAATTTTTGTTCCTTGATATCTTAGACAAAATTGTAAACAGAACCATAGAAAATTCAATTGGAATATTGAAAAGAAGGAATTTCATATTTCCATTACAAGATATCCGATTCGGGTGAAATTTATGTTGTGAATGAAGATTAATACACTGAATATTCATGCAAAATTTCAAGAAGATCGGATCATCCGAACTATAAAATATTCTATTGGAATATCGAAAAAAAGAATCTCTATATTTTCATTACAAGTTAGCGGTGTGAAAATCATTTTGTGTATGAATATTGATATGCTGAATGTTGCAAAATTTCAAGAAGATCGAATCATCAGAACCATAGAATTAAACTTTTTCAATTGTATCTATCATAAGTCCTATACAAAATTTTGAGGTAATAGCCTCATTGCTCCACCTTTGAACGAGAAGATGCTCAGGGAATGAAAGCTTTTTAATGGTTATAAATTGCACTCAAACTCTTGAAGATTTATTCAACATAACATAATATATTTAACAAAATAGAACAGATTATAAAGAAAAACATTTTTCATACAGAAATTATATCTTCAGAATTATTTATTACAGAACAAAAAGCAATGGTGATACAGTTCACTCTCAGAAAGCTTTCAAAAAGCTAAATCAGTAATATCTGAACCGTTATCTCAGATCGAATTGAACAGAATGTATACACATGATTCACAATCATAAATCAGTATTCTAATTTTGAATTATTCTTATGAAAAATCATATCAATTTAAATACTCTGCAGTACCAATTCAAGATCAGAGAACAAAAGGAAAAAAGCAGTGTTTAAGTTTTGAATGTTAGGTTTGATACATAAAGCACAATGAAAATATGAAAAAATTTAAACACTTGTAGTTTTGTTTAAGAGAATGTTGCAAGGACCCTCAAGACAGAAATAATATGCTTAATGGTTATAAATTGCACTCATAACTAACAAAATAAAGCAGATTATTAAGAAAAAAAATTTTCATACAGAATTTATATCTTCAGAATTATTTATTACAGGACAAAAAACAATGGTGCTACAGTTCACTCTCAGAAATCAGAATGCATTCAAAAACATAAATCAGTAATATATTGCTTCTGAACGGTTCTTAAAAAAATCAAGAATCGAATTGAACATTCTCTATTCAATTGTACTAACTCAAGCTTAGAGAATAACTAGGAAGAGACAGTAGATACAGTTGGAATGTTATATATCATAAAGTACTATAAAAAATTGAAACAGTATTCACAAAATGAAACAAATCATCAATTAAAGTTAACATATAGAATTATATCTTAAAAAGTATTTATTAGGACATAAAAACAACAGTGACATGATTCCACTCTCTCAGAATGTATTCACATGATTCACAATCATAAATCAGTAATATTGATTTTGAATTATTCTTATGAAAAAAATCATAACAATTAGAATACTCTGCAGTTCTAACTCAATATCAGAGAAAAAAAGTAGTGTTCAAGTTTTGAATGTAAGGTAGGACTAGGTACCATCCACAGATCTGTACCACCTTGAGATCGTATCTAAATGAGGCAAACTGTTGTTGAAAGTTATATCCTTTCGGTGAATAGAAGACCAAAGTTAATGCGAAGGCTCTCAACGTCCGATTAAATTTTGCCTAGTCGTTCCTTTCAACAATCTTTGAAATGAATTACCTGCCGCTCCAGGCCTGAAAAAGAAAGATTCTTCAATCTGGTTGCCTGATAATATTCATGTATGTACTTTTAACATGAGCGAAAAGGAAACATACCAATATTATAACGTCTGTTGATTCTGATACAAGTGATGTTTCTCTCAAACAATCCAGCAATGTTTTCATTGAAGTTATTTTAAGCTTCATCCTTCAACAGACTGCTGCTATGAACGAATCTTTTTATTTTGACTCTGGACTCTCTTCTATAATGTTAATATCCCTTTTCCATACCTTAGGCGTAGAAAAACCACTAGTGTGCGGATCTCCCACATAAGCTCTTTATCACAAATGAAACAGTAAAATTAATCATGAACTAGTGGAGCACTCAAATGAAATATTCACCTTCCCCTTCTTATTTGAGATGTTCATGGTTTCTCGGTAAAGCTGGAAGGCATTAAATCAGTATTCTCAACTGCTTGCTCCAGTTTGACAACAGGATATTCCACATTTTCTACAATGAAAACAAAAATCACACAAAATATGGTTAGTCAGCAATATAAGAAGAAATACAAGTTTTACCTTTTTTCGGAGAACAAGCAATAGCATCATCATTCTGATAGATTTCTTCATCGAGAGATGAAATTTGATCTTCGCAAATATAATTCTTCGAATATTCACTTCTGTAGTGTTAATAATAACTGCATAATTATCTTTAAGCACTTGTGGGAGTTTCATTCGTAGTGGAGCTGGAGCTGCAAACGAGTTCGCAATTAATATAATGAAATTAGGCCAAATGATTTCTGCATACATATAACAATGATTACTGATACATATCTCCTATTTCTCTATTCCATCAAGTTGAACAATTCCCTTCATTTGAAACATTACTAAATTACTATTATATACCTGTTGTATGTAGAATAATTTGGAAAGATTTTCCACAGAAACATCTCTATTTAATTGATTGAATTAAAATTCCAGGAAGCTCCTGTAATCTTACCTTGAATTACGTTAGTCTGAAGAATGGTTTCGCAGGAATAGGATTGGCATCATTATTAAGAAATTTGGTACCATTTAGTTTAGTTTTTGGTTCAAAATGTTCCGAACATAACTATTCTGTGGCAAGTTTCTATCTCCAGCTAAGTCCATAATTGAAATCCATATATTCCTTCTCCCAATATCAAATAAGTCTGAAAGAAACTCATGAGAATTGAACAATCTACGCCAATGATTTGCAAAACAGAACAAACCTGTAAAAACTCAAATTAGGGTTGTAGGAGTCCAATTTACCACATACTTGACACTTAAGAACCATTTTATTAATATTTTTTGCACAAAATATATGGAAATAGGTCCGAAAAACACTTTTTCAACTTTGAACTCGAGTAGACAGTTGACAGAATCGTCGAAATCCCAGAAAACTAAACGAATTCATCTCGGCAACGGTGTATCATACATCAAATGTCAAATCGGAGCAAACTCACCTGATTGGCCTAGAGAAATATCGATCGGATGAGAAACAATTTATGAATGAAACTGAGAAAACCGGTGTTGTCACGTTTAAGAGAAATGAATGTTAAAAAATCCTTGAATTTGGTTGTATAACTACGAATTCTGTTCTTACTGCCTTGAAAGTTCGGTCGAAATGACTTGGAATAGGTTGGGTATTAGCTTTTATATGATTTTACCCAAGTTTTCTGTGGATGAAGGTTTTAAGAGGGTATAAATTCCACCGAAAGGATCAATTATGTGGATGTAGTTTGTGATTGTTTATGGAATTCATTGAAATTCTTAATATTTCATTCTATAAGTACTCGTTTCGTACGATTACAAAATCAATATCATATATCAGTAATCTGGATAATTGTAGGTATTCCAAGTTGCTATTTCAGTATTTCTAAGCGTTTTGATGTTAATAAATCTGATATCTTCGGAAACTTGACAACGTTGTGCATATTTTGGCGTAATTACCAATCCGTAGTAATACAGTCGTCCAGTTCAGTTCTGAAGGTAGGAATGTTGGCTTCAGTATTTATCATTGCATACCGCGTCTCCCTCTTCCTTTGTCTAAGGTCATACCCAATTTTCTAATGCTTTAATTTCCAATAGTAGAACACATATCTATCAAAGCTTCGTTTACATTTCCAAGGTTATCAACAATCGGGTTTCTTGCATATGACGAATACGATTTAAATACTTCTGCCATTAATGCTTAATTTGGTTTTATTCCATAATTTTTGGATTTGATCACAGAACATAAAATTATTGATTTGATGGCGAATATGTTGAAATTATTCTATGCCATCCACAGAACATACAATATGCCATCTGTACTCGAATTTTTATTGAAACATAGACGTTCCTTTGAAAGAAGTGATGAAGAACGAACTCTGTATATTAGTGTTCTGTGAACTCTGAAATTACGGTCAAATAATAAATATTTCAGATTTCTTTGATTAGTTATTACAATAATGTACCATTTTGATGATGATACACTGAAGTGTAATGTCGGTAATTTTAATATTTCAATTCGTTGAAAATTGAAATCTCTAATAGTTTTTACAGGTTCGCCATCTATGACAATTTAATCAAAGATTATATGGAGTATGAAAAAATAGGAAACTGCCTTGCATTCGTAGTACTCGAAAACGACTACAGATGGCACTGAAAATGAAAAACCTGTAATGTTGATTTTACACTTTTCCAAGATTTCCTTTGAATTTTCTATACGTAAAATTCTTCCCTAGACTTCCATGAATAATTCAAGACCAAAATAGCCAAATCGGTGAAGGCGTTGTTGAGTTATTAAATCACAACGAAAATTGGCACTTATATTTATATATTAGAAGAATGAGATTTCAAAGATCACTATTTTGGAAATATGCTCATCTTTTAACGATACTTTCACCCTTTTAGTAGCTCTTCCATAAAATCTCAATTAAATAATTAGGTGCAAAGGCACTGAATGCAAAAGAAACGAGTAATGCAATATCCCCTTCTGGTCGTTGTTGGCGATAGTTGTACCGAAAGATCCTGATCAATTAATTGATTAATTACACGAAAAAGAAACGGGAAAGCAATATCTCCTCCTGCCCATTTATAACTACGATAGCTATATTGAAAAATTTTAATGAATTAATTGAGTTTTTAATGAATAAATGAAAACAGAAGAATAAAACTGTTAGAATTTTTCAATCTATCGGTTGTCGGATCAGGAAACTCAACATAAAAAAAAAAAATATAAAAAACATAAAACTCTATGGATAAAATCGCTTTGCTCCGTCGAAATAGACCTAGCGAAAAGATCGACGTCCGATTGCTCAGATTTTTATGACGAACGGTACAGATGTGTATTCCCCTCAATCCGGATGTAATAAACGAACGGTTTAGAATAGATCGATCCGACACGTCCGATGTCGATGCCGAACGCCCCTTGTATTTTCAAGTGAGACAATTATTTAATATACTCATTGAAATAGAATGTCAAACTTAGAAATAAAAAAAATAAGAAAGGCTCTGAGCGGGTGCTTCTGAGCGCTCGTTCATTGGTGGAGCAATAATGCTTTTACCTCAAAACTTTGTATAGGACTTGAGATTCACGCTGAGTATATGAATGCAAAATCTCTGCACGATCGGAATAATATTCTGCAAATTATTCAAAAATTTAAATATGTAAAAATCAATCATTAAAAAAATTAAATTCTATAGTTCAGATGATGCAATCCTTTTGAAATTTTCTAAAGAACCTTCTAAGTCTCTGTTAAAACTATGGTCACAAAATTTTGCATGTGGCTTATTATGAGCATCTTGTAAATTTCATTTGGATTGGTTTCGTTATGTCTGAGATATTGAGGAACTAAAATTTTGAATGGCCATATTTTTCGGAACACCTCTACGATTTGGCTGTTCAACTAACTTAACTGCGGTATTTGGGAACCGAACTCATCCCGAAAATCTCTAGGACAATCCTTTGAAAAGTTATCGTGCTTACGGCCGGCAGGACGGCCCCACGGACAGAATTGAATTTGACCACGGATTCGTCATCAGGGAGCGAACCCTATCGTTTGAGACCATTTTCGGCTCAAAATTCGAAAATTATAAACATTAGGCATAACGATATAGCACTCGTTTGAGTAGAACAACCGCTCAATACAATTGGCCGCATCAGCCTGTAGAGTCTCAAAAATCATATCAAACATCTTAATAAAAGTAAAATTGGTCGAATTGGACAAATTCCCCTTAGAATCTCAATAAAGACCAACAACCACAAACCAAACATTCTGTCGAAACTGTCTCCTAAAAGCTGACAGTACCCTCAGAAATCGTCCTGTATATCATTGAAAAATTTTATGCTACGGGCGATATTTTCTACATTTACTTGTTGATATTGTAGGAAGAAAGTGAAACACATGATAACAAAACGGTGAGAGAATCTGTAAATTTTCATTAACGCCAGCTTAAACGCACATCAGAGCAAAAAGCAATAGATTTACTTCTTCCTCTGAACCCTGTATTCCCCCCATGAATATGTATAAGAAAATTTGAATTTCGGGTTCTGTATTTCGACTCTCTCATGTTTAATATTGGAACGAATTCCCCACAAGGTACAAGTTTCAAAATGAAGTTTGAATCCTTACCAGAGAAAGTGATTTTTAACCTGAGAGAAATATAATATTCTGCCATGTATTTCAAAGCAGATAATCAATTAAAACATAGTCAGCAGTATATATTTTTTTTCTTTTTCAGTTACAAGCTTTCTTTCTGGTCATGGATGACATCACAGATGGATCAGAAACAAGACGGGGACAGCCCTGCTGGTATAAAGTGGATAACATTGGACTTAACGCCATCAACGATGGACTTATATTGGAAAACTCAGTGTACTTGCTACTGAAAAAACATTTCTCTCAGCACCCTTCTTATGTTAATTTGTTGGAAACTTTCTTAGACAGTACTAGGAAAACTATTATGGGACAGCTGTTAGATTGTAACATCGTTGATATTGATACTATCACAATGGAAAGATTTGAACTAATTGCATATAACAAAACGGCCTACTATTCCTTTGTTCTACCTGTATCATTGGCGTTGTATCTAGCTAATTATAGGGATCCTAGAATACATCAAGAGGTGAAAGGTGTACTTTTGGAAATAGGGAAGTTCTTCCAGATCCAGGTAAATATCCAGATTCATCAATCGATGTGAAAATATCGGGTTCAGAGTACTCGAAATATTTACAGATATAAATTATAACCGTATATACCGTGCTTTCATTTTGTTTTGTCCCAGTTTTCATGACTGTAAAATAATCCGTTTCTGAGTTAGAAGTGTAAAGATTAAGAAATTTATGTTTTTACAACTTTTTATTCAACATTCACTTTTTACATTTTATCTGTCAACAACTTAATGATTGTGACATCCCGGCACACTTAATACATAAAATATAGGTTTGTTTACCTAACAAGAAGGTTGAATAAAATACTAATTTACGTAACAATTCCGGAAAGTAGTTTTTTTTGGATGAGTAGACAAAATTCTGGCGATATTTCTGAGAATTTAGTGGAATTCCAATATTCAATTGGGTCTTCAATGAAAAATTTTTGTTCTTCTGAAATACCTCAATCAAATTCCAATATTTTAATATATAGGGTGTTGAATCTCTAGCTTGAAAGAAGTCCCATATTTTTCAAATGCGACACTGGAATTTTTTGAGGGTTTAAAAATAAATCGATCGACTTGTTCCAAATAGAATAGAATAGAATAGATATTTATTTTCAATAATTATTGCGATATCCTAAGGTACAACAATAAAATGAAAAAAGTCAAAATCACAATCAAAAAAATTCTTACTGACATGAGCGATAATCTTGACAGAAAGTTTCAAATTCAAGCACACTGTATGGTTCACACTTTAATATGAGATCGTATATTGTCTTCTTGAAAAGCCTATAGTCCATGATCTTCTGGATCTCCTTTGGTAGTTTATTGAATAACTTTATTCCTGCATAATGTGGGTTCTTTTCTCGCAAAGTAGAGCAATGTAGTGGATATATATATAAGGATTCATTTGCCGGCTATTATTTCTGTTTTTGCACTCCTCAAAATAATGGTTTTGCTTTCGCAAAAAGAGAAGGAGTCTGTAGATGTAAAGACCATATATAGTTAAGATGTTATTACTCTTAAAAAGGCCCCTACATGAGTCTCTATAACCCATTCCGAAAATTGTACGTAGAGCCCATTTTTGTACCAGGAAGATTTTCTCAGCAGAGGAAGTACCACCCCAAAAGATGATGCAGTATGATGCTAATGATTGAAAATTAGCATAATAAATAACTTTTAGGGCATCTAAGTCAACCTCGACCTCGACCTCAACGTGTTTGTGGAACAAACACGTTGAGACTCAAACGAATAAAGCCAATGTTATATTCTTGTCTACTCGGAGGGTGCTGGGTAATGGATGGGGCTTCAAACCGCACGTTATGCACTGGTTGTATACTGCCGTGGTGAGGCCTATCCTGACCTATGCCTCTGTGGTGTGGTGGCCTTCTATGGAGAGGGCCGTCAACCAGAACATTATGACTAAATGCCAGAGGAAAGCTTGTTCAAGTATTACAGGCGCTCTGAGGTCTACCCCTACAGCAGCGATGGAATGTCTGCTGGGTCTCCCTCCTTTGCACCTAGTTGTGAAGGAGGTGGCTATGAAGACAGCTCTGGGAACGGGGACAATGGCGCGATGGAGGACTCTTCACTGGGCACGCGAGGGCCCTCAAAATGCTTAAGGATGCTCACGCTCCCCTTCTCCAGAGAGGTGACCGCGCGGGCACTAGTTTCTACTTCGACGAACCCTACAGGGTAATTGTTCCCGACAGAGACCTATGGGCTTCATCAAACAGGCTTCTTAGTCCAGAAGGTCCCACCTGGTTCACTGATGGCTCTGTCACAGCAACAGGGTCTGGGGCCGGAATCGTGGGTCCTCACTTCAATCAGGCTATCCCTCTGGGGAAGGACTGTTCCATTGTGCAAGCTGAGCTATTTGCGGTTCTTGCATGCGCACTGGAAAACATTCGCAGGGGATACTCTGGCCAGCACATTTATATATGTTGCGACAGCCAGGGAACTCTGAAATCTCTATCTGATGTTAGAGTTGATTCTCTTTTGGTAGAAGAATGCTGGAAAGCTCTGCGTGGGCTGGGCTCTGATAACTTTTTGAAAGTAATCTGTTGTCCGGCTCATGCGGATATACCTGGTAACGTCAAGGCAGATGAACTGGCTAGGCGGGGAGCCGGATTAGCATTTGTTGGTCCGGAGCCTTCGCTGCCAATCTGTCGCACATCTGTCAGAAGTTTCTTCAGGAACTGGCTGAACAGGGAATTTTCCTCGGAATGGAGCGCAGGGGTGGGCCTGAGGTGGTCGAGGATTCTCATTGAGAGACCGTCCTCGCGATCTGAGGTCAATAGGCTTCTGCTGCTGGAGAGGAAACAACTCGGTCTGGTGACTGGTGCATTGACTGGTCACCTGTTTAACAAGCATTTGAAGAGAATGGGATTGACGAGCTGCTCCCTATGCCGGTGGTGCAGGAGTACTGATGAAACGGTTGAGCATATTTTGTTCAACTGTGGAAACCTAACTGAGTTAAGGTCAACACACCTAGGAAATCCAACACCTTCTATTCCTATGGTGAGAGGGACCACTCCTGGCAGGCTCGCGACATTTCTGTCTTCGTGTCTGAGGAGCTGAGTCTCTATAGAACGATGCGGGTGAACAATGGGCCACTAGGCCTCAGTTCGGCTGGTAAGGCACCGCACAGAGAAGAAGAAGAAGAAGTCGACCTGCTTTCTTAATACATTCAGTGTATAAATTATGGTGCAAAGTTTACTCTTCAGTTGTGCAATATGAGGAAACCATTTCAAAGCATTGTCCATCTGAACACCAAGAAACTTTACCAGTTTGCTAACTTCAATTGTTTGGTCTTTGTAAAGTAATGTATCAGGTGGAATCCAGTGCGTTCTCTCGTTAGTGAAAAATATACACTCCGTTTTCTGCATATTCATTACAAGCCTATTGTCCATGCACCACTCCTCCATTCTAGTCATAACAGACTCCAATATAAGAGTTGAGGAAAATATGTTTGTGGCTCGGACAAGGATGTTTGTATCATCAGCATATATTACAGGTTGGCAGTTTTCCTTTGGTATGTATTTCGTTATGTCATTTATGTAGATGATAAATAGTAGCGGTCCTAAAATGCTTCCTTGGGGGACTCCCATAGTTGACACGAGTTCATCTGAGGTATATGTGATTCCATTCACCGTAAAAGACACCCTCTGCTTCCGGTTGGAGAGGTAACTTTTTATGAGATCCAGTTGTTTGTCTCTTATTCCACACAGTTCCATTTTCTTCAACAATATTTCGTGGTCCACGCAGTCAAACGCCTTGGACAAATCAAGGAACAGGGCAGCTGGAATTTCACCTTTTTCCAATGCCAAGACAATTGTGTGTGTTAACTCAAATATTGCTGTTTCTGTATTTTTGTCTTTGACAAACCCATGTTGGCTGCTGTGTACCACATCAAACTTGTTAAAACATTTCAGGATTCTATTTGCTAAAACTTTCTCAAAAATTTTGGTAAACGAGGTCAGCAGACTGATTGGTCGGTAGTTTCCCAAGTCAGTTTGATCTCCTTTCTTATATATTGGCCTGATAATTGATGTTTTAAGTGCATCTGGAAAAATACCCTCTTTGAAAGATGCATTCATGATATGAGCAAGGGTGGGAACTATAATATGAATAGATTTCTTAACAATACTCATGGTAATTCCATCATAACCAGTAGAGCTTTTATTCTTCATTGATTTTGCTGCTGCAACCACCTCAGATTCCTCAATATCAAACATATAAAAGGAATTCGGAAGACGTGCAGAATTTTGCCTGTGTCCAATTCTGGTTGACGAATTATTACACGTGGAAGGTGCCATATTGATGAAAAAGTTATTAAAATCATTAACCATTTTGTGCAAATCTTCCTGGTTGATGTTATCAAAACTAGATTTAGGACTTCTCTTAGTGAGTTTATTTACTACCTGCCAAGTTGCCTTTGATGTATTCTGTGCATTTCTTATGGTTTCGCTGTAATTCTTTTTTTTCCATGTTGCAATGTAGGAATCATATTTTTTCTTATAAGTCTTGTAAACATTTTTTAAATCTTGTCTTACTTGAGAGACAGTGTAAAGTTTATCTAAAATATTTTTCATTTCTCTAATTTCAGGAACGTTTCTGTATGAGTTTCCAGAATTTCTTTTAACTGCACATTTCAAGGGGAAACTATCCTCAAATATCCTCCCAAAACAGCCTGAGAAATAATTCCACATTCCATTAATATCTTTCCCATCAAAACTGTTAATTTCGTCCAATCTTGCTTGTGAAAAATTGAGCAGGAAATTATCTATAAATTTCTCATCCATATCTCTCATCCAGTTCTTATTAAGCTTTGTATCTTCAATTATGGTTTCAAAAGTGAATAATATTGCCTTATGGTCAGATATGTGATTTTCCGTCGTACAGGAGGAGCCATTAATATTCGTTAGAAAATTATCCAAGCAAGAATCTGAGACAGACCTTGTTGGCCCATTTATCTTCCTTTCAATATTGAATGTTTCAAGGAGATTAAGAAATAGTTGAGATTCTTTGGTATTAGCGAGCGTATCAATATTAAAGTCTCCTCCAATCAATAATTTAGAATTTTCCTTAATACATATCTCTAATATAGCTTTTAGCTTTTCCATAAAAATATCTACATTACTATGTGGTGGTGTATTCGGTCTATAAATACAAACTACCAAAATTTTCGAATTTTCAAGATTTACCTGACCAGCACAGCACTCCACAACACGAGGCACACTCAAAGAATTTATATCATCCCTTCTACTATACATGTATTGGCTTTTACAAAAGATAGCACTTCCGCCATGTCTACCTCTTTCCCGGCAGAAACTGTCCACCAGATTATAACCTTGCAGTATGCAAGCGTTAAGTTCTTCTTTGCTTTTCCAGTGTTCAGTAACCATCAAAACATCTAGTTCATATTCACATGCAAAAAGTTCAAGGGAATTCAGGCAGTTTCCAATTGACTGTACCATTGTATACAATTGTATACAATGACTGTACGTTCTGGTGAGCTACGGAATAGGATCTATATGTAATTCTATAATCAGGATATTGACTGTTCGGTTTGGGGCCCGTTATATGGACCAAGGAAAGAGCAAATCTTTTAAATGTATTCAACTTTTTAATTAATTGACAACTACTACTGCCAAAACATTTCATACAACTAGATCAAAAATAAATAAAATGTAGTAACTATGAACACGGAAAATCTAGATTGTAGCCCCAACATCCTCCGGCCTAAGGGGTTCTCCTCTTTAGAATTCTACCATATCTAGATTTTCTGATCTTCTTCCATTTCATTTT
This sequence comes from Propylea japonica, assembly GCA_013421045.1. Classification (NCBI taxonomy): domain Eukaryota; kingdom Metazoa; phylum Arthropoda; class Insecta; order Coleoptera; family Coccinellidae; genus Propylea; species Propylea japonica. Next base: position 1,042,482 of record CM024240.1, read on the forward strand.
GCTTCTTTCCTCTTTTGACTTCCTCTTGCGTTTCTTCTTCCATCTTGTGCTGTCCACAAACTCCTTCTGAGTGGCTTTGGAATCATATTCTGCATACATATTGAAATCGTTATCTTCACAAGGTAATTCTCTCACGTAAACTTCGATCAGAAATTCATCTCTACCAAATCTGTCTCCAACTGATCAATCGCTTCTGAATAGTTCGATGCCGAAGGTGGGAAACTCTCCACGAGCATTCTAGCTTGACTTCCCTCTTGGGGGCATCGTTTTCTTCAACTTTGTGTCTCCTGTCCAATTATCATAATTTTCAGGTTGTAGTCCAGCAGCATGCTCATCAATTGTATCAATGGATGGTTTTATATCTTCTTTAGGGCCATTTTTGTAATAGTCATCATTGAAGATAACTTGTCTTCGTTGCTCATGAGTTTTTTGTGTCAAAATCTCTTTCAGAATCTTCATTATCAAATCCTGTTATAGGTTGCGTGACCTTTTCTTTCAGGTGGCTTGAAGTAGATACTGAACTTTATCATCTTGCATGATTTTCTGATCTTCCTGAATTTTCTTGAATTGTCCCCGAAAGTTGATCCATTTCTTGACATTTCTATCAACTTTGGCAGTTCTAGTTTCGGATAATTCAAGTTCGAATTGTTCGATTTTCCACTCACAGATCTATTGAGTAAATACCATTTCATTTTTCATCTTGATAATTTCTTCTCTGAATATTTCTTGCTCGTCAATTTCTTTCATCAATTCATCTTCATTCAGTGATTCTTCTGACATCAACATTTCTTCTATATTACTGTCAAGTTCAAAAATTCTTTTTGCTTTATTATCGATCAAAATTTTCCAAATTTTAACTGTATTTTCATCCCTGGTCCCACCAGAACTGGAACACACCTCATTTTCAATTTTCTTGATTCCAGCTCTCAGGATTTCCCGTTTTAATAACCGCCAACAACTCAACATATCCTGGCAGGATCGCCAAAATGTAAATTCTATAAATCAGGATATTGACTGTTCGGTTTGGGGCCCGTTATATGGACCAAGGAAAGAGCAAATCTTTTAAATGTATTCAACTTTTTAATTAATTGACAACTACTACTGCCAAAACATTTCATACAACTAGATCAAAAATAAATAAAATGTAGTAACTATGAACACGGAAAATCTAGATTGTAGCCCCAACACTATATTTACTATTTTGCTATGCTAGTTTGTCCGTTTCATTCTTCCCGCCTGGTGAAAAAAATTTCGGAAATCAAATTCCCTCAACATGACACCCTCCGGCCAGCATTCAGGACTCAATAGTTTCTGAAATAATCGATCAGAGGGAGCACCTACGCTGAAGGATGAATTTGTACCCTTTGTTGGCAGTTTTTTCACTTCAAAGTCATCAAAGCCAGTTGAATTTTTCAGGAAATCCTTCATGTCTTTCTCTGTTACATCATTTCCACTGATTCTTCCCGCATACAGCCATTTTCTCCTTGGAGCCCCCTTTATCTTGCTGTTAAGGTCAACTTCTTTAGATCCAGTGCACAATACAGAATTATTACGTTTGATATTTTTTTTCTTCACTACCGTTCTCCATTCATATTGAGTGTTAATTTCTGAATTTTCAAAATGTGCATTAATTCCCATATTTTGATTATTATCAGCATCAAGATTTATAATCTCATTCATTTTCCTCCGCTGTGCGTATTCAAGTTCTACCAATGATCTAGATTTGTCATTCTCATGATCACCGGTCGCGGAATCCCGTATAGTATCACTGACCCCGCTGATTTCAATGCGTGGTGTTATCCGTTTTGGATTCTGTTGCTTGTAAACATCTGTTTGTTTATGTTTACTTTTATTGGGAATTCCCGTTTTTTCATTTTCAGTTCTTATCGATGACATCGGAACTTTATCACCTTCACATGTTTTTGAAGTGTTTATCTTCTGCATCTTCGCGTTAACCTCATCTATGGCCGGTTTCTGAGGTCGTTTTAACCGCAGTTTATCTATCTGTCAAATTTGACGGATGGATAAGCGCAGATTTCGCTTTCTGAGTACCGCTTGGAAAGATAACCAACCAATAAAGTCAGTTTATTTTAACCGACCGAAAATGGCCGGTTATCTGTAGATTTAGTGAATGGCGCATGGGAATTGGCGTTTGATTTGTCAACTCCAACCTCACTTTTTCATTTTGATTTGACGGAGTACCGGATTTGGATTCATATCAACATTCTTAACATATTATATTAAACGAGTTGTGTAATAATGGAATATAATACAAGAAGATTATCCTCTAGTTCCAGCTCTTCATCAGATGAAGAGGCAATGGAATTCATTGGCAATATTTCTGTTTCCAGATTTATACGGGTTCGTAGATCACCTCTCGAAATGTATACAGATGATAATTTAAAATGAGGTACAGATTGAACAAGCAAACAGTTTTACACTTATGTAATGAATTGAATTCTGTATTAGCTCCAATATCTGAAAGGAACTTTTTAACCGTCTTTCAACAAGTGCTTATATCTTTACGGTTCTATGCGACAGGACCTTTTCAAATCATCATTGGTAATGATCTAAATATACATAAGACATAAATATACATGAAAATGAAATCGATTTGATATCCCGTATGGAAAATCTCATTATTTTGAGTTTCAGGCGTGCAGTTTCAATTAAAGTTTGCAAAATTCATAATCAAACGTCAATTTGTATGTCGCGACATCTGTTGATCTAGGAAGGAACTGGCGAGACTACCGTTAATCAGCTGTTATCGAATAGATAGTTAACTGACAACCGAAAAAGACGTCAGAAACTCAGCTACCTTTATCAAGAGGTTATCGATTGGTTATATTTATCGAACCGTTTACTGTTGGACGGTTAAAGTAAAACCTCAGAAACCGGCCACTAATCTTTCCAATAGAAGTTTATTATTTAATTGAAGAACTTTATTTTTATCCTGAACTTCCTCTAGCAACATTTTTAAGTAATAAATTTCAGTTTGTAATGCCTTGTTTTCGTCTTTATGGTGAAGTTTCTCTCGTCCTTCTGGATCACAACATTCAACAATTCCCTGATCAACGATTTTGACGTTTTTTAATCTTTTGGAACAGCTCTCGTGAATAATTGAATTGCAATATCTGCATACCAATACTCTGCACGGTTTCGCACAACACTTGAATAATTTTTCGCAAAAATTAGCTTTATTTTGTTCGTTTTCATCACGCTCTCGATCGGACACATCTGTATCTTCGGACGCCATTTTTATTTTTTTCTATCAACAGACTATATTGCATAGTTCAAAAGGTATGGGAATTAGAAATTTTTGATGAATACATGAAACAATATGTATATCGGTTATGGAATTGATTAAACCTACCATATATGGTTTTTTTAGACTCGCCTAGGGTAGCTCTAGCTCAGGTTACCTTATGTTCATTTACCTATAAAACACCCTGAGTACCTGTTGAATCTCATTCAAGATACTGTCTACTTCATTTATTAAATTTCAATTTAAATTTCAGGATGATTACCTGGATTGTTATGGAGATCCAGAAGTTACCGGAAAGATAGGTACAGATATTGAAACAGGAAAATGTACATGGCTAGCAGCTAAAGCATTGGAAAAAGCCTCACCAAGCCAAAAAATAATTATGAGAGATCATTATGGCAAGGATGATCCAGAACATGTGAAAAAAATAAAAAACTTGTACAATGAATTGGGTATGAAGGAACTATATGCTCAGTATGAAGAACAAAGTTATAACGAAATTCAGTCTATGATTTTGGATTTGCCCAAAGAAGTACCGCAGGAATGTTTGCAGAAAATTATTGCCATCATTTATAAAAGAAAAGCATGAGCTGTAAAAAAAGAAATGAATTTTTGGGCATTCATATAATTTGGTTGTATTTTGAATATGGCCGGGCCAAGAATTATTTCAATTCATTTGAACAATTAGTATTACAAAACTATTCACAGAATATTGTGAAAAGTTTTATATAATATTTTCTTCAATTTTCTTACAATTATGAACAGGATAGTAATATTTATACTTTTTTGAAACATAGTAGACTGAAAACTATAAAAGAGATGAAAGTGAGTACTTTGTAGTTGTTACTTGATATTTTCTTATAATTGAAAGTGATAAATTATCAATTGATTTCGAGAAAAGTATCTATCCTGATGTCCATATAACTGTTTATGCTTATATTGGACTTGGATTCTTTTGTACTTATTTGAGTTTTAAATATATTTCTGTAGTTTCTTCACAGTGCAAACTTTTGTTGATTAACTATGAGTTATTATTTGAAATTATTATATTATCATTCATCATTGTTTTATCTTTAATTATTTATTGTTAAATTAAATTCGATTTGGGAAAAATGTTGTTTTGAAAATTATCAAAAAATGTGAATTTAACCGTCAGACATGTAATGAATAGGTTGCCCTTCAATGCAGGGTCAAAAATTAGCAGTGTTGTGTCTGAGGTGGCGTACTGTAACAAACTTGGGACTAGTCAATAATCGTAATCAATTGTTCCAGGAATTTTTGACCAAAAAAAGAAATTGTGTTGATATTGAAGCTTATATACAGGGTTTTTTCAAGGTGAGGTTTTCTTTGAACAGGTGGCAGAACTCATCAAAATAGATCATTTCTATATATGTTGCTCATACAAAATATTCAATATAAGAAAGGACAAAAAATCGTTGGCATCAATATGTTATTAGTGCATTTCTGCATTCAATAATTATGTATACCAACTGGAAGATATCCAAATGGTTTTTCAGAATTGTTCGAAATGATCACTGTTTGATATGCATGCGGCAAATATTTACTCAAATTGCGACGAATATTTTCACTAGTATTTTCAATGGGTTGTCCTCAAATTTTGTTGTCCTAGTTCTTTTGCTCTATTCACCTCACTTTCACATTAACAGTCTTTCGAGAGTCAATGGATAAATAAAAACTGACATTGAGCTGAGTTCAAAAACACCCCATATGTGCCTTAGGTACTTCGATCTCGTTATACAGCGGGTTTTACGAAATTTCTCGAATTTTCGTTTAGTTATAACTCAACGAAATTTCTCGAATTTTGGCTGAAAATTGATATTCGGATTGAAGTAATTAGTTTCAATGAAACAAAGTATTAGAATTTGAAGAAAATCAGGACCAGACTCATGAGGGATTTATTCAAACACATAAAAAACACCCCTGTATGGAGTTTTGCATAATAATTTCAATATTTTCGTTTTCTGCATGTACAGGGTGGGCATATTTCGATGTTTTAGCACTACAACTTTTAAACCAGAGGAGATAGACAAAATCTGATACCCACTTCTCGATCTCTTTTTCTTAGAAACTAACAACAGTAGTATTCATTTTTGGCTACCTTCTTTTGTTTTCGAATTATTGGCGAAAATTGGAAAAATGGCAATATCGAAAAAATTCATATCTCCGGTAATACTGATGATAGAGCTCTGAAATTAAAATATTATACATCAGGCACTTTTTTACGTAGTAAAGTAAAGTAGTGGCGTACTCGCCTTTTTTGCACCATTTCTAATTACGGAGCTATGACCCAAAGTTATGTTTTTTAAATGGAAATTTTTGTGGCATTTTCTGAAAGCTTAATTTTTTCTGATTTCAAAAATATATAACATTGTATGGTTTGTATCAATATGAGTATAGAAAATGGTCAAAAACCTATTTTCATCTGAGTCTCAATATTTTCTATGGTTTCAACCGTTTCAACTGTTGATGAGCACAGAAAAATTTAGCATCGTATAATTACCACAATATCTTTCCAGTATTCTTTTCATTTCTATGCTCTTAACTCAATTTCTCCAAGATGAACTGCTGTGAAACTTGATCCCTCATTCTAAGTTATAACTAAGATGTCTAAAATAAGACATCTTAGTTATAACCTACTGACCCTTTATTGTAATCACTATTATGTATTGAAAATATTTTTCCTTTATTACTTTTCTAATTGAATTGATAACTTCAATCATATCTATATGCGTTATTTCATATACGATTTGATAGACTACTTAGCACTTGTGCGTATTTATTCTGAAATGCAATAAACTAATAAAAATATTCTCTTGCATCCATCTCATTATAACTAAGTATATCGATTGAAACGGAGGATCATGTGGATCTTTTTGTTATTTCCAAATCCATTTCAAGATATAAGTTTTTATGAAATATATCCATGTTCGAATTTTTGGAGAATTAGTTGAAAGCATAGAAATAATGAGATTGACGGAAGGAGACTGCTCTTGTTATAGGAAGCTCCATTTTTCTGTGCTCGTCAACCATAGAAAATATTGAGACTCAAATGAAAATAGATTTTTGACCATTTTCTATACTCATATTGATACAAACCATACAATGTTATATATTTTTGAAATCAGAGAAAATTAAGCTTTCAGAAAATGCCACAAAAATCTAGTATTTCCATTTAAAAACATAACTTTGTGTCATAGCTCCGTAATCAGAAATGGTGCAAAAAAGGCGAGTACGCCACTGGATTCTACGTAAAAAAGTGCCTGTATAATGTTTTAATTTCAGAGCTCTATCATCAGTATTAGCGGAGATATGAATTTTTTTCGATATTGCCACTTTTCAATTTTCGCTAATAATTCGAAAACAAAAGAAGGTAGCCAAAAATGAATACTACTGTTGTTAGTTTCTAAGAAAAAGAGATCCAGAAGTGGTTATCAGATTTTGTCTATCTCCTCTGGTTTAAAAGTTGTAGTGCTAAAACATCGAAATATGCCCACCCTGTACAACTGTCTCAAATTCAATGAATCATTGGTATACTCCATCTGTGGATTACTTGCACTGAATTTGAAAAAATCCTGATGAGATAGAATGGGCAGTTATGAGCTTCCTAAAGGGGGCCAAAGAATTTATAGAAAACGGAGGAAATCATTTTGAGCACCTATAAGGTAAATGTACCAATTATCGACACTATAGTGGAAACTTGGGAATGTACAAAGTTTTTCGGATAGTTAACAAATGTTTTTTCACACATAAAAGCCAGTTTTACACTCATTGTACCTTTAACTTCAAAAACAAACACGAAATCGTTATCAGAAAGTTTTGATATTTAAAAAAAAATTCAAATCAAGTTGAGAGTCAGATGTCCCAATTATCGACAGCTCTGGAATTGAAATTACCAATTATCGACCACATGAGGACCAAATTATCGACACTGTGAAATCAAGAAGAATAAAGAGTTGTATGGATAAGAGAAAAATAAATATTCAATCGGATCGATAAATTCAATTAATGAAATCGTGAAATCTGATAGAATAACGTTACCAAATGCCAAAGGGGACTTCTCAACTTCTTTTAAGAAGAAAAGTTTATACAAACATGGGTCCGAAAGGGCTTCGTTACCGAGAGAGAGACCGTATATCAAAATTCAAGAATTCTTTATATTTTGAAATTGACTATTGCTATCGTTTTAAAATTTGGTGTACGCTAAACTCATTCAAAGTGCTCTAGCTGTGAAAATTGAGAAGAGATTAAAAATTTCAAGTCAGAGTTGTTGAATTTGGCAGTTTCTTAGTGGATTTTCACCTATTTTCTTGACGAAGTAGCTTTAGTCATGAAAGATCCACATTTCGCGACGTGAAACATCCATTTCACCAGCAACAGTTCATCCTCCTCTTTGGATAAGACAGTCTCAGAACCTATATCTGCCGACTGCCTTTCATAATGTGGTTCTGGTAACATCGAATTGTTTGGAAGTTCTTAGAGCAGGCATTACGTTTTTCACATCCGTGACATTTTATTATACGGAATAGACTGAAAAATTAACGAAACCAATAATCGATAATGTAATGCACTCGTCATCGACATCTGCGAAAAAGTATGAAATAATATCATAAGAGTTTATCATCATTTGGTGTCGGTTTGTTTGGACTGAAACTTTGATCATTTTCGGTCAAAATGTTGAAAATAAATTGTTGATAGGACTCACCAATTCCACAAAAAAATACATTGAAAAGTCATGTCGAGGCAAAGATATTTTACATTACATTACATTTTATAGAAAATCTTTGTGTCGAGGTGCCTATGATCGGCAAAAATTTAACCATTATTCGACATAGATTGAACCTATTATCGACATTGAAATATTTCATTTTCTAATTGGAAAATTTGAAGAAAATCATTATGTCGATAATTGGTACATAATAAATAATGATTGAATCGCATACAATAAAGTTACTTTTGTTCCGAAAAAAGAAGTATATAAGTTCCAGGAAGTATTTCAAATAACACCACACTTTACCCAATTACCGACACTTGTGTCGATGAATGGGGATGGTCGTGTTTTAGATGTACCTATTATCGACACCCTTTTTTTAATGAAAATATCACAGAAAAATTTATTTCATTGATAAAACTGAAATCATCAAACCATATGAAAGTGTGTTAATGTACAAAAAAACTTATATCACTTGAATCTTGCGAGTTTGCTTGGATATGATGAGGAGGCTTTTCTTACTGAATTGGTTACAAATAGGCTGTAAACTCGGTTGAGGCTGAAACTCAACTGAATGAGGGCACATTTTGCACTGAGGATACTCAGAAAAAATCGGGATAATATTCAGATATGCTGAGAAAACTATAAGTTACATAGGTATTCGCGAAGAAAATAATTCTATGGCTGGTCCCGAAACCGTAATGGCGTAATATATGGAAAAGAAATGAAAAGTGTCGATAATTGGCAGTGAACTCTAGAATAATTATTAATTAATTATTAATTTAATTAATAAATAATTAATTAATTATTTTAGAGTTCACTGATAATTGGTACATTTACCTTACTCCTTCCTTGCAGTGCTTTATTACTCAGAGGCGTCTGAAACACAATTGAATTATTAAAGTTGACCGTCGGTGGGACATGCCAATGATTAATTCATGATAACTGATATCGCGAGTTATCAGCAGGCAATCGACCGAGGTCCTCCAGCCCACGGGAAAATAATAAATGCAGATTGCAGACCAATCGGAAAAAAACGGAGTATCTAAGGCACCCATATAGCGTGTTTGAGCTGAGCTCAATGCCCACTATTTACGGTTTTATTTGTCCGTTTACTAGTGAAACACCCTGTATACTCGTGTTTTCAAAATTTCAAATGTTTTTTATTTGTATACCGTGCACGGGGTCATAGATTTTTGTTTCCATAGTTTTGAAGGCAGGTTGCACCACAGAACGGTTGCACTTCAGAAAAACTTATGTTAGGTGGTTTTTCTGTGCCTTGAGCACAGAACATAAATATTGAGGTTAATTTTTATTGGCACTTTATTTTTCACGTTGTGAAAATTTAGATTTTGGGTATATTAGGAATAAATAATTCCTGAAAGGTTAGTACAATAATTGTATTATATTTTCAAAACCTATTTGAAAAAGGGTTAATGTTACAGTACAATTTGAAAAGTATTTTAAGTACTGTGGCGTATTTAAGAAACACACAAGTTGATATGTTGCAGTTCTACGATTTTCTGACTATATTTTTTCTTTTAATTTCATTTATTACACTGTTGTTATACCTTCTTGGTGATTTTTTTGTCTCTTGACTGGAAGGAAATATTCTTAACGGTAGTTGATTTCTCTGGACTTATGTTCTCAATTTGCTACTTTTTCAGATGTCTGGAAGAGAAGGTGGAAAAAAGAAGCCATTGAAGGCTCCTAAAAAAGCTCAATCAGAATTAGATGATGATGACCTAGCTCACAAGCAAAAAATGAAGGAACAACAGAAAGCCTTACAAGAAGCGAAGGCGAAAGCTTCTCAGAAGGGACCACTTGTGAGTGGTGGAATTAAGAAATCCGGAAAAAAATGATGAACATGACATGTGTCCTTTTAATTTTGATGTAAATACCTGATGTCAACAATTATTGTCACTGAATATTTGGAATATAACTTTTGTATGATGTAGTATTGACAGTTATTCGACTAAAAACTTCATTTTTGCTTGTTTTGTCCAGAATAAAAGTGGAGGAAACTTTAGTATGTTGAATTATTGGAATATTGGTGTTAATAACAAATAGAGGAATAATATGCAAGATATTAAATTAATTCTGTTCAAATATGACCTTTGAATGTTTTTCCATTTGATCTTACATAAGTAAATAAATGTTCAGTCTAACGAAGAATTTTCCCATTTCTCAACAAAAGTTTTTATTTTTATTATTCATACAAAGAAATATTATTCATTTGTTTAATTTCATCCTACAATTCTTTATGCAATTCAAGGAAAATATTATTTTGCACAGTGATAATAATAAACTTTTATCATTATTAATGTGCAAAATGAAAAAGAATTGCATATTGGCAACATGTCATATTTAAGCAGTCTTGGTGTTGTTATATTATTGCTTACATTGAAATAAGTTAATGTTTCACCTGAGACTCTTAAAAGTTACTTTCAAACAAAGAAGATTTTGTAACATTTACTGTATTATTGATTGGGCAATTTTCTTCATATAGATTGTTATCTATCAATGTTTCGACCATCAATACTCATCAGGGATTGCTTTGAATACTTGTTTATACAGATGAAATTGTCCTATACTTGACAAATTGATTAATTCCCCGTTTAGACTTTCAGTCAACCCTGTTATTTATCTGTGAATCAATATTCCATTTAGTTCTTGATGAACACAATCTAATAACTTAAATTATACGTTTTTATATCTATAGTAATAAAGGTTTAGTCAGGAATTGATTATTATGAATATATAAATACAATGTCAAAATAACAATGCACCATACATATCTGAAACGTGGAGGTCACTCAGTTTGTATGAAACCATCAGTTGATTGAAAATTGTTCATGAGAAATACTACTATTTAGGTGGAGTATTAGCAGTTTTCGTCTGCATTTTGAAGTGCCCGTTGAGGAATATGCGACATGGAATCAGAGAAATAGTTCTCTGCGTGAAATTTAGAGAAAAAGCACTTCTTGATAATACAAATTTGGCGGGCAAACTTCTCCCCTCCATAGAACCAGCAGTTTGACAAACAGCTGACCACTGACAGCAGTCAGCAGCTCCCAGATTTCAGTCTTAAATTTGTCCCGTTCAGCGTTTGACGTGAGCGATCGACGGCTAAAAGTTGACATTACAGTTCAACAGACTGTTGAAAACCAAAAACTTTATTTGACCATGTGCATGATAATGTTGGAATATAGCACTGAAATTGTGATTATATAGCAGAGGGAAAAATCCAACCAAATCATTCGGCTGTTCAACCTGGTTTTGAGAATTTAAGGTGAGAAGTATTCTTTGTGGAACATATGATACGAAGTATTGTCCAGGTAGATAGCCTTTCTAGGTTCATCAAATAAATGATGTTTGAGTCATTTATTTATTTGGAAGACATGGGATAAAATCTCAGTAGCTGTCATGTCGATTTGATCATCTTTAAACTGAAAAATTAGGGCTACTTTTGAGTGATGACATCAGTGGTTGTGATTGGGGGCATTAATTAACGTATCACCGCTGTTTATCGTTGATGAATGTATAATGTTTATTATATTACAATTTTCTATCTACGTTATCTTGAATATTATTGTTTATTGGTTGTGTTGTGAAATGTTAAGTAAATATAAATAATAAGAATACAAACACTAATGTAGAGGTGTTTCCTAGTAAATATGTTACGAAGGTAGCTATATTAAAGTAGCTTGATTTGGCAAATTAATTCGTAAGTATATATTGTTTGAGATTTTGAAATTGAACGAAGATATTGAAATTGATCAATGTGAAAGATTTATTAGATTGTAATGAATTGACCCAGTCTACACTTCGACCAATAATGCATTAAGTTCGCTGTTATTATTATTATTAAAATAATAAGAGTCAAGCCACAAAGACCTATTATGACTCATATTATACATAACATATATATCTACATGGTACAAATATTGAATGATAGGTAAAAAAAGAATTATAAGGAGAAAGGGGCCACTTAAAAATGAACTTATCAAAATAGATATCGTTACAAATTTACATAATTATTTTATACATAGTTTAATTTGGGGCATATAAGGTTTGTAAATTTTATTTTAATGAACAGTAGTAGTTAGATACATTTTTCTAAAATTAACTTGGTGAATTGTTCCCAACAGTGGGTGTTTTGTCTTGTTCAGAAATATCCACCAAATAGATAGGTGTCTGAACTCTGCATTTCATAAAAAATCAGTGAAACACTTCCTTGACTAGGTACTTGACTTTAATTCACATGTAGGTATCACTTCACAAATTAATATGGTGTCGTTTGGGAAGTAGCCCATTATAGTAGGTCACACAAAATCAAACATAAAGAAGTCAGGAAAAACCTTTTGCGCTCTCATTCATAATGAGAACACTATCATTCGAATTTGAATATCCTGAAAACTGTTGGTATTATTCTATTCATTCATGATGGCCATGAACAAGATCATAGCAATACTGAATTCACAAATGAATGGAATGAAACCGATAGGTTGGAAGATATTCAAATTTGAGTGATCGTTTTTGTAATATTTAATGACGGCCCCACGGACAGAATTGAATTTGACCTCGGATTCTTCATCAGGGAGTCGAACCCTATGGTTTGATACCTTTTTCGGCTTAAAACTCGAAAAAGTACCTGCGTGAAAAGTTGTCCGGAAAAAATTCCGATGTCACCCGAATGTCCATATAGGCATTCGTCCTATCAATTTATGAGTAGAATTCCATAAATAGGTTCCTGAAAGAGAAGACCGATTGTTTTTCATGATATAATATCGAATGTTGTGATAAGTAAATTCCTTGAATGAAATCGATCAAACGACAACTATAGATTTACCAACGAATATACTTTTGGGAGTTCCGCAATCAAATTGGCAAACAAATTGAATGGAAATTTTCCAAATTTCCGACTGACTGAGCTCTTGGATCATTAAGATAATATATAAAGCTTGAAATGTGCTGTCGAATGATCCCAACCAAAATTAGGAAATTTTCCGAATTTCCACCTGAAGACGGTCGTGTATCAAAATGAAACTTTCAGCTAATGTTTTTCGATCTACTATCCGTCTGCCATAAACGAAATTCTCTTGCCTAGGGGACTTGGGGGTTAAATTCGTCCTTCAACAAAAACTTGTGGGAATTTTCACCTGGTATCAAATCATACGAAGAACATTGCCTGAAAGTTTCATCTTGATAAACGACCGTCTTCAGGTGAAAATTCTGGAAAATTCCCACAAATTTTGGTTTGGGGTGAATTTAACCCCCAAGTTCCCTATGCAAGAGATTTTTGTTGATGGCAATTGATAGCAAATCATACGAAGAACAATTCTTGAGAGTTTCCATAAATTTTGGTTTGAGGGTGAATTTAACCCCCAAGTCCCATAGGTTCTAGATTTTCGTTGTTGGCAATCGATAGCAAATCATACGAAGAACATTGCCTGAAAGCTTCATCTTGATACACGACCGTCTTCAGGTGAAAATTCGGGAAAATTTCTACGAAGTAAGCTTCATGGGCGAATTTAACCTTAACCCCAAAGTCCTCTTAGCAAGAGATTTTCGCTGAAAACATTCGATAGCAAATCATACGAAGAACACTTCCTGAAAGTTTCAACTTTATACACGACCGTCTTTAGGTGAAAATTCGAAAAAATTCCCACAAATATTGGTTTGGGGTGAATTTAACTCCCAAGTTCCTCATGCAATAGATTTTCGTTGATGGCAGTCGATAGCAAATCATACGAAGAACACTTCTTGAAAGTTTCAACTCGATATACGACCGTCTTCAGGTGAAACCTTGGGGAAAATTCCCATAAATTTTGGTTTGAGGGTGAATTTAACCGCTAAAACCCCCAGGCAAGAGTTTTGTGTTATTCGCAATCGATAGCAAATCATACGAAGAACATTGCCTGAAAGTTTCATCTTGGTACACAACCGTCTTTAGGTGAAAATTCAGGAAAATTTCTACGAAGTTTGCTTGATGGGTGAATTTAACCCCCAAGTCCACTTAGCAAGAGATTTCCGCTGAAAACATTCGACAGCAAATCATACGAAGAACACTTCCTGAAAGTTTCAACTTGATATCGAGCTTGATATACGACCGTCTTCAGGTGAAAATTCTGAAAAATTCTCATAAATTTTGGTTAGAGGGCGAATTTAACTTCTAAGTCGCCTAGGCAAAACATTTTCGTTTTTGGCAATCGATAGCTAATCTTATGAAGAACATTGACTGAAAGTTTCAACTTGATACACGACCGTCTTCAGGTGAAAATTCGAAAAAATTTCCACAAATACTTATTGGTTTGGTGATGAATTTAACCCCCAAGTCCCCTAGGCAAGAGATTTTCGGTGTTGGCAATCGATAGCAGAGACCATGGTGACTGGAAGTTCGACTTATAGAGGTGGAGATTCTCGCAGTGCCCTTTAGAACGTTGTTCAACTTATTGAAGTCAAATTACACGAATAATTGAAACGAAGTACTTCAGTGTGTAGTTTTAATCTTCAGTTGAGAACCGAGCCCTTACGACAAAATGTCAACGTCAAGGTTTCCCGTCCAGGAGTAACTCCACAAGCGGCATGCGGAAGAGTCAAATATACAAAACTAACATGCAAGACATCTAACAGATATAGAAAATCAAGGGTTGAAATCAATTCCAGTTTTTCGCCAGAAGGAACTAATAAATATAAATATAGGTATCTGTCATTCGATTCCATATTCTACACTGACCGGAAAAATAATCGATCCACTCAAAAAATCGATGAAGTTTGTTGATTCATAAATATGTTATTTATGTCCGATTCAAATGAATTTTTTTCAATAATAGATATGTTCATCCTTAGTCAATCACCAGTTTTGAAGACTCGGCCCGTACGTCATTTTATACAGGGTGAAACAAAATCTGTTTTTACTCTAACTTTAGAACCACCTGGTGTGTTCCAGTTGTTCCACCGTGTGATTTCTTTTTTTGTCATCAAGACATATCTTCTCTTGACAATTTAATTCTTCATTCATAACAATAGCTCAATATTCTTCTTCAGGGTTTTCAGTAATACATTAAATTTCGCTAAGGCTACAACAGTACTTCATCGAATTCAACCTAAAATTGTGACCTAATAAAAACAAACTGAAAACAAGTCAAAAACATAACGTGTTTTTCGACCAGACGCAGATAACAGGTGCAATTCGTCTCGGCATGTCCTCATTAAGGTTTTGAATCACTGAGCTGCTGCAAATTTTCAGGAGTTGGTACGCGAGATCGAATTTTCCTCCCAAGAGCATCCAAACATGCCCAATTGGGTTCAAATCTGGTCTTAGAGCAGTCCAGTTGATGCTTGGATATCATAACCTCTGCTAAACCACACCCTGGCAATCATAGCCACATGCGGTTGATGCGGTCGGGCATTATAAAGCATTAGCACGAAATCGTCTCCAAACGGTGCATACCGAACAACATATCGCGCTGAAACTTCTCTTGTTTTATGTTTTCACTCAGTTGTCAGGTTTAATTTCATAACGTTCGGATTTAAGGTTAAATCTGTGAAAGTACTTTCATAGCCATAGCGAAATTGTGGAGTTTAATGTGCTCTGAAAACCTTTACCTTCAACAGAAATTGAGCTATTGTTATGAATGGAGAATTAAATTGTCAAGAGAAGATGTGTCTTGATGATGAAATAAGAAATCACATGGCGAAACAGCTGGAACACCCATGGGTGGTTCTAAAGTTGGGGTAAAAAACAGATTTTGTTTCACCCTGTATAAAATGACGTACACGAGTTTCTTGAAATTCAAAAATAGTAGTGATTGATTAAGGATGACCATACCTACAATAAAAAGAGAAAATTCAATCGAATCGGACTTGAAATAACGTACACCGCGCAAAAAAATTAACGCACATTATGGCAATCTCAAATTTATTCTACAACTGATGGTGTTCTCAATGATAATTATTTTTATCAGAATTATGCATGCATATGTTATCCACTTTCAACGTTTTTCTAAATACAGATGTTTTTTCCCAGCAGGAATAAAAAGATGAGATTATCAGATTTTGAATGATTGTCTCCATTCTGAAATCAGTTGTTCTCGATCAATTCTAGTGATCAATAGTTTTTCTTTCGTTTGATTTTCTACACTCGATCGCTATGCAACGCGAAACATGCAATTGACCCAAGAGGAATGTGCCCAAGCGTATAGTTTTGCGAGAAGAAGGGTGGACATACACAAGAATTGCAGAAAGGTTTGGTGGTTTCCCATACAAGTCTGTCAGAATGTGCAGCGATTTAGGGAGACAGGTATGAATGTCCGAAGACCAGGGGCCTGTAACACAAGCACTACAAGTCCTACAATTGTAAGAATATATTCTACACTGTAACTTTTTCATAACACAAACCATCTTGTAATTACAAGTACGGCACTAGTAATACGGAAAAATTTCTACATATGTAAACTTTTTTCTGTAACTCAAAGTTCACACTTGTATAATGTGTTACAGAATTTTCTACAAGTGTAGATAATGTTTTACATATCTTCAACTCTAGGTAAACATACACACATAGCCAGAGAAAATCTACATAAAATTATTTCGTCAGAAACTAACTTTATTGTTGTTAGGATATATGAATATATTTATGAATCAAAACGTTTCATTGTATTCGCAAAAATTAACAAAAAATCACAACTAAATAATTATAGTTCCTTATAATGAGAATGTTCCTATCTACTATCACAAATTGAAAAAGCAGCAGCCATTTTGATCTACGTTATATTGTGGTAACGAGGTTTAAGCTCTTTTTCTGATTTTATAATTTTCAGTTTAGTTTATGGTTCTTCAACCTGAGCACTTTTTCCGAATTGGAATTATTTGCTCTATCTCGCCTTCTTTTCCTGTATAAAAATGCATGTTTCTATATTATTCTATTATTATGATTTGAGAAGAATCACCATTGAATTGCTTTGGAATACATGGGGTTTGTGAGCACTGATTGGTCCACTTTTATTGGCAATATCTTCAACATCATTATTCTCTACGACAGTTTACTGCTCAGTTGCTTGGGTTTTCGGAAGACTCAGCTACTCCAAGACCGCATATTACAGGAGAGTCTTTCCCAATTATTTCCAGTACAATTTCATCCACTTCCGTTAGATTCCTTATTCCACCAGTGCCAGTTTTCTTCGCATTATCAATTTTTATCTATAAAATGTACCATAAGTCGATAACAATAATGCTTGCAAGTTCCAGTTTTACTCATTATTGCAGTTTTCTTCAAATTTTGCCATAATGTATCCCTTACATAAGTCCAATCTTTATCCGCTGGTACTAAACAAATACTTTGGCCAAATTTGCCATTCTTTCCACTTGTCTACTTTATTTGCTTTCTCAGTTTATCCGAGAAAGCTCCGAAAATATGTGTCTTTTTTCTCTTATCTCAATTAAAAATTGCATTTTTACGATACGAAACAATTAGTTTTGAAGACATAATGCAAACAGAAAAGCCGCAATACTACTTATATTGACAAGTCATGTCATATAGTAGGAATCATAAATAATAATTAATTCTATGATATTTGCATTACAAGTGTAGCTACAAATGTACAAAATTATTTAATTTTACAATTGTAGCAATTCGCATTGTGATACCGAATTGGGTCGGACTTGTAGTTACAGGCAAATTACTTGTAACTTGTAGACTTGTTACACTTGTATGGTTTGTGTTACAGGCCCAGGACAGGGTAGACCAAGGGTAAAAACTGCAATTCAAGAACGTTACCTGAGAGTTTCTTCGTTGAGACTTTGCAACAGCTCGCCTCCTTCAAAATCAGCTTGAGCAAACTCATGGGGTGCAAATTAGCACTCAGACAATAAGAAATCGCCTCAGAGAATATGATTTAATGCCTCGTGTTGCGGCAAGAGGCCCAGCTTTTACCCCAGCCCATCGAAGAGCGCGTTTGGTTTGCGAGAGAGCATATCCATTGGGAAGAGGCTGATTGGGAAAGAGTTCTCTTCACAGATGAGTCTAGATTCTGCTCTACCATTGTGATCGACGTTCCCTTGTATACAGACGTCCACATGAAAGATATGCTCAGTGCAATTCTTGAATACTACTGGTTTTGGGGGAGGATCGATTATGGTATGGTGTGGAATATCTTTGACTGCTCGCCAGACCTAGTGGTCGTTGATAATGGAGCTATGAATGCTGATAGGTATATAAGGAACATTCTTGAAGAGCAGGTAGTGCCATTTGCCCCATACATTGGTGGAAATTTCATTTTTATGGACGATAATGCCAGACCCCATCGTGCGCGCATCGTTCAGGAGTACCTTGAAGAGGTTGAAATCTCTCGAATGGAATGGCCAGCAAGAAGTCCACATCTGAGATCTCAATCGGATTGAACAGGTTACCGGAGTGAACCTGGCAGACCATTTCTAGCAGACCGTTTGACGGAAACGCCCGAACGCGCTCCCCAGTGGCGCGCGGTGCGGAAGTATATTTAATGCTGAAATGAGGCAGATTTAGATGAATAATGAATATGTACTCTCGGCTTTGATTTATAGACCAATAAAAAAGGTTATGAAGGTGTCGACGGTCGGTTATCAGAATGAATTACGAGAGATTCGCTATTACGAGAAGTAAAACATTCAAAAATCCATATCTCCGAAAATATTCGCCGGCGCATAATAATATTTGGCACGTAGGTTAACAATATTAATATCATTATTCCCTGAAAATTTCATTCACTTGCAAAGGGATCCAGGGGGTTAAAACGCCCCCCTTAACATAGAAAAATTCATATCTCCGAAAATATTCGCCGGCGCATAATAAGATTTGGCACGTAGGTTAACAATATTAATATCATTATTCCCTGAAAATTTCATCCACTTGCAAAGGGATCCAGGGGGTTAAAACGCCCCCCTTAACAAGGAAAAATTCATATCTCCGAAAATATTCGCCGGCGCATAATAAGATTGGTACGTAGGTTGAAAGTATTAATAACATTATTCCCGGAAAATTTCATTCACTTGCAAAGGGATCCAGAGGGTTAAAAACGCCCCCCTTAACATAGAAAAATTCATATCTCCGAAAATATTCGCCAGCGCATAATAAGATTTGGTACGTTTTGGGGGGCGTTTTAACCCCCTGGATCCTTTTGCAAGTGAATGAAATTTTCAGGGAATAATGATATTAATATTGTGAACGTACGTACCAAATCTTATTATGCGCCGGCGAATATTTTCGGAGATATGAATTTTTCCATGTTAAGGGGGCGTTTTTCCCCCTGGATCCCTTTGCAAGTGAATGAAATTTTTAGGGAATAATGTTATTAATACTTTTAACCTACGTACCAAATCTTATTATGCGCCGGCGGGTATTTTCGGAGATATGAATTTTTCAATGTTTTGGGGGGCGTTTCACCCCCTGGATCCCTTTGCAAGTAGATGAAATTTTCAGAGAATAATGATATTAATATTGTGAACGTACGTACCAAATCTTATTATGCGCCGGCGAATATTTTCGGAGATATGAATTTTTTAAAGTTTTGGGGGCGTTTTAACCCCCTGGATCCCTTTGCAAGTGAATGAAATTTTCAGGGAATAATTATTAACATTGTGAACGTACGTACCAAATCTTATTATGCGCCGGCGAGTATTTTCGGAGATACGAATTTTTCAATGTTTTGGGGGGGCGTTTTGACCCCCTGGATCCCTTGCAAGTGGATCAAATTTTCAGAGAATAATGATATCAATATGTTAACCTACGTGCCAAATCTTATTATGCGCCGGCGAATATGTTCGGAGATATGAATTTTTCTATGTTAAGGGGGGTCTTTTAACCCCCTGGATCCCTTTGCAAGTGGATGAAATTTTCAGGGAATAATGATATTAATATTGTTAACCTACGTGCCAAATCTTATTATGCGCCGGCGATATTTTCGGAGATATGAATTTTTCCATGTTTAGGGGGGCGTTTTAACCCCCTGGATCCCTTGCAAGTGAATGAAATTTTCAGAGAATAATGTTATTAATACTTTTAACCTACGTACCAAATCTCATTATGCGCCGGCGAATATTTTCGGAGATATGAATTTTTCCATGTTAAGGGGGGCGTTTTAACCCCCTGGATCCCTTTGCAAGTGGATGAAATTTTCAGGGAATAATGATATTAATATTGTTACCTACGTGCCAAATCTTATTATGCGCCGGCGAATATTTTCGGAGATATGAATTTTTCCATGTTAAGGGGGGCGTTTTAACCCCCTGGATCCCTTTGCAAGTGAATGAAATTTTCAGGAATAATGTTATTAATACTTTTAACCTACGTACCAAATCTCATTATGCGCCGGCGATATTTTCGGAGATATGAATTTTTCTATTTTGGGGCGTTTTAACCCCCTGGATCCCTTTGCAAGTGGATGAAATTTTCAGGAATAATGATATTAATATTGTTAACCTACGTGCCAAATCTTATTATGCGCCGGCGAATATTTTCGGAGATATGAATTTTTCTATGTTAAGGGGGGCGTTTTAACCCCCTGGATCCCTTTGCAAGTGGATGAAATTTTCAGGGAATAATGATATTAATATTGTTAACCTACGTGCCAAATCTTATTATGCGCCGGCGAATATTTTTGGAGATATGGATTTTTGAATGTTTTACTTCTCGAAATAACGATTCTGTCGTAATTCATTCTGATAACCGACCGTCGACACCTTCATAACCTTTTTTTATTGGTCTATAAATCAAAGCCGAGAGTAACATATCATTATTTATCTAAATCTGCCTCATTTCAGCATTAAATATACTCCGCACCGCGCGCCACTGGGGAGCGCGTTCGGGCGTTTCCGTCAAACGGTCTGCTAGAAATGGTCTGCCAAGTTCACTCCGGTGAACAGGTTTGGACAACCTCAATAGAAGACTGAGAAGTTCAGAAAATCATTCATTGAGCTACTCTTATGCCCGATTGCACCGTTCGTCTTAGCAACGTTTACGCCCTGAAATGACGTTTCATCAATCGAATAAACGTCACTCAAGGGCTTAAACGTTGCTTAGACGAACGGTGCAATCGGGCATTAATACTTAGGAATCCAACTCAGTGAAATCTGGGAAGGATTATATCAGAACATTTTAAGATCATTCATTTTGAGTATGAACCGTCGTTGCCGAGCTGTAATTAACGCAAGGGGTGGAAATTCCAAGTATTAAATCACTTATCAGCATTCCAGTATTTTGAAAATTGTTTATTTCTTTTTTTCACATAAGATTCGGTGAAATCCTGAATTTTTCTTCCATTTAATGTGTCTTGTTTCGTTCAAAACCTTTCCGAGAGAACATAAAAATAAGTTATAAAGTCAATGTAGAGTAACTTCCATTAAAATTGAGATTTTCAGAATGTGTTTTAATTTTTTTGCGAAGTGTATTTGTGAATTAACAAACTTCATCGATTTTTCGAGTGGATCGATTATTTTGCCGGTGAGTGTATGTTAGATGTCCTGCATGTTAGTTTTGTATAATTGATTCTTCCGCATGCCTCCTATGGTGTTGCCCCTAGACGAGGAACCCAGATTATGAATATGATATTTTGTCGAAAGCGCTTGGTTCTCATCTGAAGATTAAAACTTTTTACTGAAGTACTTCGCTTCAATTATTTATCGAGAGTCCACTGTATTTGGATTTCATCCTGTAACATTTCGAACGAGAGTTGTTGGTAAGTTACTCCTCTGTCTTCTCGTCGTAGCAGGAGCGTGTAGGAAAACAACTTGTGTTGTGGATCCAATAGTGGTTCGTTGAACTTTTCATCCGACCGCTATATTCGTTACATCGCACTAGAAACAATAAAATTAATTAGATGGACCAACAGTTATCGCGAGTGAAAGTATGGGATTTTCATTTTTCAATAGGGAGACAATTTAGGCTGGTGAATTGCTTTCACTTGTCATTTATTGTAATCAACAAGAGAACTTGATCTTGCTGGTGATAGTTGATGTAGTTGGAAGAATTAGGTCATTGATCTGCATACATTTGAGCACTGTTATCCACGGAAAGTATTATCTGGTATTTACATTTGAAGAACTACATAAATTTAATGATATTGGTTTTCTTGAATGCAAAACATTTTTTTTGTTTCGAAAAAATGTAATATCGAAATTATCTGGTGTGATGTATGTACCTTCTTCAAAATAATGCCTGTATTGTGTATGGAAAAGAAAATACAGGCATTATATTGAAGAATGTATATACATCACATTCATTAACTACATTAACTAATTTACAAAAAAAATTTTTTCTTCAAAATTTCTGCACGCCTATAAAGAAGATACAAAGACCTTTTCAAGAAAGTACCACATGACCCCCTTTCCCTATTTTAAAAATTTAGAGGGTTGCTCTTATTATCTGCATACAAATCGAATGAAAAGTTTCATTTATCTATTCTCTATCATTACATAAATTTTGAGTAAAAAAGGTAATTGTTCTATTCAATGCTGTTCAACGATGACCAAGTGACCCGATTTATCTTCTCATATAATCTGGTGTGATATACAGATTTGGAAATTCACATCGAAAACATACGATATACAATGCATCAGACAGAGAATTCTTCCCTCCAGTTGCTCAGATGAATAGGCGAGATAATCAAGTGCGATAACTGAATGAACTCAACTGTCTTATTGCAATTATCTAGTCTTGTCTCTCTCTCATCGCAGTATGGTAGGGAACCTGCACTACACGTAAAGAATTTTTAATTTGTCAGGCTGCCCGTAATACTCGATTCAAGTATTTACTGTTGCCTACCACACTAAAGAATTACGCTCCTCTAAGCGATAAGAGAGAGACAAGACTAGAATATTGAAGTAAGACAACGGAATTCAGTGTGTTACAGCACGTGATTAATAATAATAATAATAATAGTTTTATTCATCCTGAAAGACATTTTACAATGTATAGGACATGTCAGAAAAAAAACTTAAACTAAAGAATGTCATTTAGATATTCCTCTACACTATAATAGCATTTCTGCAACAATAGATTTTTTACTGCTTTGCGAAAGTTTAATATGTTTAAAGATTTTATATCATTCGGCAATTTGTCTCGACTATTCATCTGTGCAACTGGAGGGAAGACTTCTCCGTCTGATGCATTGTATATCGTATATTTCAGATGTGAATTTCTAAACTATATACCTTCTTCAAAATAATGCCTGTATTGTGTATGGAAAAGAAGATACAAGCATTATTTTGATGAAGGTATATACATATATCACACCAGATTATTTGGGCACAAAAATCGGGTCACTTGGTCATCGCTGAACAGCAATGAATAGAACAATTACCTTTCTTATTTAAAATTTTCACGAGATTCATGAAATTTATGTGATGATAGAGAATAGATATATGAAACTTTTCATTCGATTGTATGAAGATAATAAGATTAACCCTCTAAATTTTTAAAATAGGGAAAGGAGGTCATACTTTCTTGAAAAGGTCTTTGTATCTTCTTTACAGGCGTGCAGAAATTTTCAAGAAAAATTTTTTGTTAATAAGTTATGCTCATTTACTTTGAGACGATGGTTCCTAATGAAACTTGTCATCGAATCAAAGTCGATCATTACAGTTTTGTTGATGAACAACTTTCAACCTCCCCCTCAGCTCTCCAGAAGGTACCAGGAAGAATGTGTAAAGCGCTTTGATTATTGCATCCAGAACGATGGTGGTCATTTTAAACATTTAATTTAATTTATCTTGTAATGCGCAATGATTCTCCTGGTGGCACTTCAACGCCGAAATGAATTTCCAATGTCACTCCATTTTTCCCCTATCCTATCCTAGGGGTTGAAAGTTGTTCGGTTAAAAATTTCATCAGGTATCATCGTCTGAAAATAAATGAGCAATGACAAAGTACACATAGGGAAAACCTCTTTGAACTAACTAATTTTTCAACAAATTTTTTTTCTTGAAAATTTCTGCACGCCTGTGAAGAAGATACAAAGACCTTGCCAAAAAGTACCACATGAATCACTTTCCATATTAAAAAAATTTAGAGGATTCATTGGGATGGCATAGGGTTCAACAAAAATCCTTTAAAAATGCATAAAAATTTCGTATAAGTGAAACAAAAATTGATCTGTTTCAGGGTTCTGTTGCCAAATATTTTTCTTCATCATAATTTTGACGTGCACTGTATATGCTTACGACATTCGGAAAGCTGGAGTGCTACAACTGTATATTTACGTACATAAGCTATTGTATGAGCGACTACTGTTTTCATACGTTTTCACAGCGATTCTAATTCAACCCACAGATTGGACTATCCTTCTCCTAATTCAGCACACAGATTGGACTATCCTTCTCCCAATTCAACACACAGATTGGACTATCCTTCTCCTAATTCAGCACACAGATTGGACTACCCTTCTCCTAATTCAGCACACAGATTGGACTATCCTTCTCCTAATTCAGCACACAGATTGGACTATCCTTTCCTAATTCAGCACACAGATTGGACTGTCCTTCTCCTAATTCAGCACACAGATTGGACTGTCCTTCTCCTAATTCAGCACACAGATTGGACTATCCTTCTCCTAATTCAGCACACATATTGGACTATCCTTCTCCTAATTCGGCACACAGATTGGACTATCCTTCTCCTAATTCAGCACACAGATTGGAATATCCTTCTCCTAATTCAGCAGTGAGAGGGTTAATCTGTCATCCCTCAACTATGTATACTATCTTCATCCAAATCTTGGTTTTCTGGGCAGCCTGTCTGTCTCTTGATGCTTTGTTTTTATTCTTTGGACTGTATATATTCATACTTCATTCAAAATTAAATGAGTGCTCGAATTTGAAGGCATATCACCGTTTCACCAAGAGAATACCGTGTCTGAATCAAGAATCCTAATTTCGAATGTCTGAACAATTTGTTTTGAAGGTTATCGTGTTCATGGTAGACGGATATAATTGAATTATAATTTCAAGATTTCAATTCAATTTAATGATTTTGTTCTGAGTACTAAGGATACAGACATTCGGTACGATTCTGTTCGCATATTGCTATGAATCTTGTTATCCAGGCAATATTTCTATCTCCTAAATTTATAGCAATATGACTACGGTATTGCGTGTTCTGTTTCGACTGTTATAGCAATGTTGGTTATGATTTTTCCCTTAGCAATATTGCTTAGAGAATCGGCAATCCAAGAGCTGGCAACACTGTAATATATGGTATTTGAATTACTATTTTGAGTTTTGTTATGACATTTCTGCGTTTTCAAACACTGAGAATTTCAAAAATGTTGCAGAATAGGAAAACTAACAAAATCCAAATGGAAGTATCAATAAACTTCCTTGAATATAATAGAATTAAAATGACCGGAAAAACCCACCCATTAGAAATATACAGAGGGTAATATCGAGCGGGTTGAACCCACAAATTTTGTGAATGAAGTGAAAAATGAGGCGAGAAAAGATCGAATGCTTCCTCTGAATGAGATATCTTATTTTCTTTCAACTAGCTGAATCATTCTGCCGAATAGCTGAAGCTGTTGGTGTGATGTGATTTGAGGCTGAGGAATTTTAACAAATGAATCACAGAATGAAGTTCTATTTTATATTATTATCAATAAACAATTTCATATAATATCAATAAAAATTTGAAATAAACTATTTGTTCATTAAATATATGTTCCCGTTGAAAGTCTCCGTCGACAACATTTTTCGACGAATAATGAATTTTGCTGTATTTTTCATCTGCATTGTTAGAAAGAGCAATGAGAAATGGTGTCATATTTCAGGGCTGCATAGAATACCCAAAATTCCTAGAAGAAATCAATTTCTTCTTCCATCCACATACTTTGCTCTCATGTGCCGATAGATTTTTGAAACATGACAAAGCCGAGTTGTGGGCAACTCCATGGAACTGTGCATTTATATTCGTTATGATTAAATTTACATCAAATATCTGAAAAATATAGATTCAATCAAATAAAAAAAAAGGAATTATACTTACAGCTTGTACATTTATACTGTGAAAACCCTTTCTATTGATGCTTTTTTCCATCCTCATTACTTGAAGGAAATGTTACATATCAAGGTAATACATTTGTTGATATTATGAGGTCCTTATTTTATGTATTACTCTTCACATAACTAGTAGGCTCATTCCTTTATTAAAATCCTCACCGACTATAGTCTAATAGCTTTCATAAGCAAAAAATGGTAGACTTGCGAAGTTGATTTATTAAAAATTTCTCTTAACTTTTCAATCAAATCAGAAACGGCCTGTCCGATCGAAATATTTTGATAATACCAACTTCCCTAGTGTCCCTGATATGTCGGTTTTGCGATCTAAGAATTAAATGTTCTGTACTACGTCAATTAAATTTTCATTGCAACCTACTATTTTCAAACCCTTTGAAAAATTTAAATGAAATAAATGTTTCTCTATCGTATTTCTAATTCTTTTGGACCTGGGCAAGATTGTTATCCGTGTGGGCAAGTACTCATTCGACCTTGCTGAGATAGCAACAGAATCATTGATCAGATCATAGATTTATAATACTTACTAGATAGCGAACATGTCAAAAATTTTGAGGCAAACGGCGGCCATTTGCAGTTTGGGTTTTACTTGAGAAGTGTCAATTTTTTAACGAAAAAAATTCGAGCACATTTGGCATAGAACGTCAGAATCTTCGTATTTCATCCCAAACTGCAAATGGCGGCCCTTGCCTCACTTTTTTCTACGTGACAGTTAGGAAGTTCGACGTCCAGTTAGTATTTTAGATCCATGATCAAAATACAGAATATGGCGAATCTCGCTATGATAGCAATATCTTTATCTTAGTAATATGGTTAGGCCGGACTTATGCGCGAACAGAATCGCAATTATGATGACTAAATAGTGTAAAAGACTGTGAAATTCAGGGAATTGGAATATTTTCATGCTGAAATGATAACTATCATTGAACACATACAGTGATTTCATGTGGAAATTGAATTATGATGATTCATAATATGTTCGTTAAGTGAGCAAATACTGGTGAATTTGTAGAATGATTCATCATAAAAATGCATGGGCACGGTTGGAAATTTGGAAACTTGGTTGTTTCGCTTTCGTTCTTATAATTACCAGAGAAATTACAACTACGTTACTATCTGAATCATATTTCGGTTAAAATTACACAAAATTGTGTCACTTGCACATATGCTTATTTACACTGAAATTCACAGAACGGTCAACCATCCATGAGCAATAGCCTCACCTGGCTGCATCCAACGATTCCTTGGGAATGAATTTTGCTCAAATTTATGATTCCTCAGTGCGCGTCAAAATTATTAAACACATTCATTTTCTCAGAAGATAAATATTTTGGAACAAAATCCTGAAACAGGTCTAGGGAAAATGGGAAAGTGGGTCATGTGGTACTTTTTTCGCAAGTCTTTGTATCTTCTTACAGGCGTGCAGAAATAAAAAAAAATTTTCTTGAAAAAGGACCCCGCACATTTTGTATGAGAATTGCTCCCGTGGATTTGGCTGAAAATTTGATATGATGTTCTACTAATCCTTCTGATCAAATGTCTCTACAGTCACGAAGCTGAAAAATGCATACTTCTAGGAGTTTTTAGCGATTTTTTGTATCCATTATGGCTTACGTATTACCGTTCACACAGAAATGTTTGAGGATATTTCGTGATTATTGAAAGCAGATTCTGTCAATTCTAAATATTTTCAAATATTTCTGTGTGAACGGTAATACGTAAGCCATAATGGATACAAAAAATCGCTAAAAACTCCTAGAAGTATGCATTTTTCAGCTTCGTGACTGTGGAGACATTTGATCAGAAGGATTAGTAGAACATCATATCAATTTTCAGCCAAATCCACCGGGAGCCAATTCCCATAATACGTAAGCCATAATGGATACAAAAAATCGCTAAAAACTCCTAGAAGTATGCATTTTTCAGCTTCGTGACTGTTTAGACATTTGATCAGAAGGATAGTAGAACATCATATCAAATTTTCAGTCAAATCCACCGGGAGCCAATTCCCATACAAAATGTGCGGGGGCCTTTGTTCAAAGAGTTTGCAAATGTGCCAGGTACCAGCGTCTCAAAGTAAATGACCCATAACAAAGTTTTGAACTAACTCATTTTCCAGAAAAAAAATTTTCTTGAAAATTTCTGCACGCCTTTAAGGAAGACACAAAGACCTCACCAAAATGATCTACACGACCCACTTTCTCTATTCAAAAAATTTAGAAGGTTGATGGGAATGCACAAGATGCAACAAAAATTTGGTAAAAGTGAACAAAAAATTGACCTGTTTCAGGATTTTGTTGCCAATATTTTTCTTCTGAGAGAATGAATTTGTTCCATAATTTTGACGCTCACTGTATGATATAGCATAGACTTATAAAAGAATGGACAGGACGTGTGAGAGAGAATATTGTGACTTCAGACAAGGATAGAATAATATATAGTGCGAAGCACAGAATATATAATGAAAAATTGGATCGTAGATATCTGCGCATTAGATATTTTTATGTTCTGTGATTTTTCCAACATTAAGAGAGAGAGAGAGAGAGATACGGTGAAGGATGGAGTGATATTAGTTTAGTTTAGTCACCGGTGTGAAGTTAGCAGCCACTTTCTTCGGATTGAGCGGCCGTTTCACCAGAGCGGTCGGGTAAATATAATGTATCATAACTTTTGACTGGAATGAAGTAGCGATCTGAAATTTCTAGAATATCTTTCTGAAATGATTTCCAATATTATACTATGAAATCAGATTTTCACACCCACCGAACTGTGAAAAAAAGCCCTGGAAAAAAAAGGAAAATTATGATCAATCAAAAATAACCGAAGAAAATGGCCTCTACCGATGAAACTAACAGTATACGTTTATTATGACCTAAGGAACAAGTGTTATCAACCTCATCTCCTTCGGAAGGGGCTGAGGGGTGAAAATCGACGCCGCCTCCATAAAACCTATTATTATCCTGAACACATCGAAGAAATGACCTCTACCAATGAAACTCACAGGATACGTTCTCTGTCATTTAAGGAACAAGTGTTATAAATTTCATCCTCTTCGGATGGGGCCGAGGGGTGGAAATCGACTCCGCCGCCCCCATATCTCACACTTATAGAAAAAACCGAAGAAAATGGCCTCTACCGATGAAACTCACAGGATACGTTCTTATGATCTAATAAACACGTGCTATCAATTTCATCTCCTTCGGATGGGGCCGAGGGGTGGTAATCGACTCCGCCGCTCCATGTCTCGCACTTATCATAGAAAAACACCGAAGAAAATGGCCTCTACCGATGAAACTCACAGGATACGTTATTATGACCTAAGGAACAAGTGTTATCAATTTCATCTTCTTTGGATGGGGCGAGAGGTGGAAATCGACTCCGCCGCCTCCATATCTCACACTTATAGGAAAACACCGAAGAAAATGGCCTCTACCGATGAAACTCACAGAATACGTTTATTATGACCTAAGGAACAAGTGTTATCTAACTAACATTTCATTTTTCGGTTGAAATTCTCTGAGAGTATGTTTGAACTATCTGCAAATATCATAGAAATCACCACAAAATTGGAGAGAAACGTATTTATGAAAAAACCTCAACACGCTATCTTTAAATTATGTATTGAAAGAACTTACTTTTTCGAATCTTGATTTCATGAATTTACGATAAAGATTACCTTCTTTTTGTATTTTGATATTGTATTATTATTTCATGTACCTCAACAAATAACTATTGCTTTAGTATCATTGTACGCACGTAATATATCATACATGATTGGAATTTTTTTGTTTTTTTAAACCCGTACATAACCATCCTTAGATCACACAAAACGAATTCTTATGGGTTTCATTTGTAAAGGCCGTTTTTTTCGACTTTTTTCTGAAATAAATGGGAGAACATGAAGGCGGCGTCGATTTTCACCCCTCGGCCCCTTCCGAGGAGATGAGATTGATAACACTTGTTCCTTAGGTCATAATAAACGTATCCTGTGAGTTCATCAGTAGAGGCCATTTTCTTCGGTTGTTTTCTATAAGTATGAGATGTGGAGGCGGCGGAGTCGATTTCCACCCCTCGGCCCCATCGAAGAAGATGAAATTTATAACACTTGTTCCTTAGGTCATAATAACGTATCCTGTGAGTTTCATCGGTCGAGGCCATTTTCTTCGGTGTTTTTCTATAGTGTGAGATATGGAGGCGGCGGAGTCGATTTCCACCCGTCGGCCCATCCGAAGAAGATGAAATGATAACACTTGTTCCTTAGGTCATAATAAACGTATACTGTGAGTTTCATCGGTAGAGGCCATTTTCTTCGGTTGTTTCTATAAGTGTGTGATATGGAGGCGGCGGCGGAGTCGATTTCCACCCCTCGGCCCCATCCGAAGGAGATGAAATTTATAACACTTGTCCTTAGGTCATAATAAACGTATCCTGTGAGTTTCATCGGTAGAGGCCATTTTCTTCGGTGTTTTTCTATAATGAGTTGAGATAGGAGGCGGCGAAGTCGATTGCACCTCTCGGCCCCATCCGAAGAAGATGTAATTGATAACACTTGTTCCTTAGGTCATAATAAACGTATCCTGTGAGTTTCATCGGTAGAGGCCATTTTCTTCGGTGTTTTTCTATAAGTGTGAGATATGGAGGCGGCGGGTCAAGTTCATTCACCCCTCGGCCCCATCCGAAGAGGATGAAATTTATAACACTTGTTCCTTAAATGACAAAGAACGTATCCTGTGAGTTTCATTGGTAGAGGTCATTTTCTTCGATGTGTACAGAATAATAATAGGTTCTATGGAGGCGCGCGTCGATTTTCACCCCTCGGCCCCTTCCGAAGGAGATGAGGTTGATAACACTTGTTCCTTAGGTCATATAAACGTATACTGTGAGTTTCATCGGTAGAGGCCATTTTCTTCGGTTATTTTTGATTGATCATAATTTTCCTTTTTTTTTCCAGGGCTTTTTTTTTACAGTTCCGGTTGGGTGAAAAATCTGATTTTATAGTATAATATTGGAAATCATTTCAGAAAGATATTCTAGAAATTCATATCGCTACTCATTCCAGTCAAAAGTATATGATACATATATTTCACCCGACGCCACTGGTGAACGGCCGGCTCAATCCGAAGAAAGTGGCTTTAACTTCACACGGTTTAGTTTAGTCTATGCTCTACCCTAATTTCTACTCCATCCTTCACAGTATCTCTCTCTTATGTTGGGGCACGAAACTTAGTGTGAAAGTCTCGTGACGCCATGTCCATCCTTTTATATGTGTATGGATTATAGTGATGTCTGTAACTCATGATCTGAACGACGAATTGTCATTTTTTCGTCGATTTCGTTCTCAAATTATTTGAGGCCGATTTAGAATTTCCAAATGATATAATTTATTCTATTAGTTATTGCAAAAATATTCGCATTCTTTCTAATTTGCTATTGTTTATATTCCCTTTTGAACAGTCTTTTCCTAATTCATACAAACAGCATGATAAGTTGTTGAAAATACAAATGTAAAACGAGTGCAAATAAAGTAGACTATAATACTGTTTTTTGGATTGGGTTGAATTACATTATGTCGTGGAATTTGAAAAAACAAAGTCTGAACATTGTATACAGTATACAGGGTGTCCCGGGAAGAATGCGACAAACTGATACCATGAATCAAGTACATTGAGGAGTACTCGCATCAAGAAGTTTTAATCGTTTGAGGGCCTACGTTTGGTATAAGTATACAGGGTGTTATTCATCTGATTGCTGAAATTTCAAAGTTCAATAACTTTCAAACTATTCGACCGAATGATTTCAAATTTGGAAGTTTTGTCACCCTTTACGATTGCCATCTTTCAATATTTCAAAAATTGAATAAATCAGATCCGGATTAACAAAATTTCGGACTTTTTCTATTTTCATGAATATTGGAACACCCTGTACGTGAACATTATATTTTAATTTCATTTTCGTAATCAAAAAGAATCAATTGATGAGAAAAATTCAAAATCACTGCTTGGCACGGCCATACAGGGTGATCCAGAAGTGATCAGAAAACATTAGGTACCTCATGGGTGAAATTTCAAAGTTTTATAACTCTCCAACTATTCGACCGAATTATTTCAAATTTGAAAGTTTTGTCACTATTCACGATTGCCATCTTTAAATTCTTCTGAAAATGATCGGATGTATTATTTCGTATAACTAGTGCAGAAATAGCACTTCCCTTCAAAAGTGTCCAATTTGGCTTACCCTGTAAAAGCACGCTAACTCGGCCAATCGGTGTTTTCTCTATATTTCATCACGTGATTATGGGAATATAATTTTCCTCAATGATGAACGATTATTCCGCTCCTCATATTACCGTCGTCGTTAATTCGAACTTTCACGTTAGAAATGTTACGTTATTATTTTACATTAGTTCAGCTTCGGTTGAGATTTCGATATCAGAATCATAGTCTTGCAACTTATTACACTTGCTCAATATCACCTTCTCTTTCATACAGAATGTGATTTCCTTAATATACCGAGTGTTGAAAAATTCTTACAGCAATTACGAAAATGTGAATGGAGAATGGGGGAACTTTCCTTGATATTTCTATGGAAATAAAGGCGTTATTATCATAAATACTCGTATACTAAGTGTATCTGAATAATACCAAAAAATGAAAGGGGTGATTCCTCAGATCATTTCATGAAAAAGGTTCCCATTAATGTAGGCCCAGAAATGCTTTTTTTTTCAAGTTACATGGTGTTGAAGTTCTATTTGAAAACTGAAAACTGAAAAAATTGGTACGCAACTGACGTATTTTAAATTGACAGTTACAGTGGAACTTCTCTATAAGGAAAGCGCTAAATCCGCAAAAAAAATCGTTATGAAGAAATTTTGTTATACAGAAAATTTGTTTCTATAGTTGGCTATTTCGCGGTCGACTTCATTGATAAATTTTAGTTTATCGTTCAAACTTAAAGCACTTGCTTTTAGACATTTTCGCACAACTTTTCACACTAGCGTAATGGTTAGATTGAAACCAAACAGCCAGGGGTGTATTTAAAACTGTTTCAGAAGGATCTCTCTGCCCGCCTTAATGATTTTGTTTAAGGTCGGGATTTATGTATTACGTACGTCAAAAAAATTTCGGAAAAAACACACCCTTACACCTTCTTACCAATACCCATTCAAAGAGTGATGTTCTTTGAATATTTCTTTATATAGAGAATTCACTTCGTTTTAGAGGGTGAACTTTTGACTGGATCCTGATCATTATCCTTGTGCTTTTTTGCTATCATTATTTGCACTAAAGGTGCATTCGAAAAAATTCGAATACCGCCATTAGAAATAATGTTATTGACCTCGGGAATTAAGAATATAATGTACTATGATAATAATAAAACTGAAATTCTCTATAATTTAGTCTGTTTGCACGCTAATTCCATGTTTGTGTGCTATCGTTTTGCACAAATGTCTGTAATTCTCGAATTTCGAGACAGGAAGGACTCAGACGACTTGGTTCGACTCACTGATGAAGAATCTATTGGGTGTAATTAGTGAATTCAATAGTTGTTTAATATTCGTTCGTTAAGAAAACAATTTTATTTGTTTCTCATTCGTAAACGTCAGTTTCCAAAAACACAATATTAATCAAGGAAGTTTATTTTATCGAGTCGCTAACTTGTAAAACTGACAGTTAACTTGCAAAATTTTTACAAGTTAGTAGTATTCTTTACATAGACACATGTCAAGTACTTGCTTCTCATTCCACTCATCCTTCTAATTTCAGAGTTCCTGAACAAATGTATTTCTCAATAAACGTTCTCAAACTATTCAAAAACGATATTCGTACCTTGTTTTATTCGTATCTATTCGTTTTCCTTCTCAAAATTGCAAATATCCTAAAGGTTTTTTGACCTGTAAACTCACTGACAGTCACGTACTTGCTTCAAATTTCATTCATCCTTCTAATTTCATCGTTCCTGGAACAAATATGTTTAGTGATAAACGTTATAAAAGTTTTAAAAAACTATATTCATACCTTGTTTCATTTGGATCTGGCCTTTTTCGTCAGAAATGAGCAAATATTCTCGAAGGACTTCCCTCTCGTAAAGCCACTGACAATTGTCATAATTTTCCGATGTCATAAATAATCATAAATTATCCAATTTTAAGAAATGTCAAAAATTTAACGCAATCATTGAGATTTTTTTGGAATTTATCTAACCTTTTACAAATGAGAAACAAATAAAATATAAAACAATACACGCAAGGTAACGGGTTTTACTGGCTCAAGGAGGTAACTGACTCGCCTGCGGCTCGTCAATTATATCCTCCATTCGCCAGTAAAAACCCTCTTACCTTGCTAGTAACTAGTAATGTTATATACTATTTCACTTTTCTTACACTTTCTAACGCTTACTTTTGAAATAAGCTTATTGTCATAATGGCAATAGGTAACATGGTGAAACTTGGTTTACATGATAACATTGACAATCAGAAGTGTTGCCATCACTGGTGATACTCAACATAATGCGAGGTCAAAAGAGATTATGTTGGTCCGGCCGATCGCCCAGCCGTAAAAACGATAACTCTTGAAGGATGAAGTGAGTGCTTTAAAATTTTTGAGGGTATATAGATGATATTGAAATTTTTACGAATTTTTCAATTATTGGAGGATCATCCATTTGATCAATTAGAAATTCCGTATTCAAGAGGAGAACAATGACATGCACTCGTTTTCACAAAAGTTGAAATGTTTGCGACTGGATTTCATAATTACTTATGATCTTGGATACTTACCAAAACGTGGTTCTTCCTAGTACAAAATCAGAATACAACAGACATTTTGTCATGGATGCACATGGATGGATACTGTATACAGTGTTCACACGAAATCCGCACCACAAGGCACTTTTCTATGCTTTTAATAATCTCGAGAAAAATATCCTTTAATAGTAATATTTCCTGGCCTAGTCTGAGAAGTGCGTACTTTTTAGTTTTTTTAACCGATAAGCTATCCCTGCAATTTTATCTAAGCGTCCAAAAAAAAACCCTATGTTCGGACTTGTCACGTAAATTACTGTTTCAGAAAAATTTTGCTTTGAGAATGATTGTGAATAGTCTGGGAGCCAGGTGCAAATTTGGTCAGTCATTTTCTCTCGGGAGAAAATTGGTGAGATGCACCAGAGAGTCGTAAGAAGAAACTTCGTGAACGTCAGCTGCGGCGAGGCTGGTGGGTTGAGCGGCGGCGGCCTCCAGAAGTTCCAGAAATGTAACATCTTCACGTCACTTTTTCCACTATAAAAACAACGAAACACGGCTCAATTTAGTTGTAGATCACCTTTGAACATTCACATAACGATTCGATTAGTTTCACTTTAGGTACATTCAATAAATTGATATAAAAACATCGAAATTCTAGAGGTGCCACTTATCCACAAATTCGAAGCCTATCGTTTGAGACCATTTTCTGCTCAAAATACGAAAATTACCGACATTTGGACAAAACGATATACCTAGCACTCGTTTAAGTAGAACGAGCTCTCCAAAAATTCGAATTCTGCTGTAAAGGGCCCACTCACTTCGTTCTTCTCCGCCGTTTTTACCCGACGGTTAAAAACGTCAAGAGTCAGTAAAGTCTGCAACGTCGGGTAAGTGCGCCGTTTTTAGCCCATAAACTTCGTGTTTGCGGCAGTTTTACCGACCGTTTTAAACCGTCGGGTTTAAAAACGGCGGAGAAGAAAGAAGTGAGTGGGGCCCATAAGATATTCTTGCATATACCTCGCGCACCCTAATGGGCCCCACTCACTTCGTTCTTCTCCGCCGTTTTTACCCGACGGTTTTAAAAACGGTCGGGTAAAACTGCCGCAAAAACAAAGTGTATGGGCTAAAAAACGGCGCACTTACCCGACGTTGCAAATTTTAGACGAGGCCTGATTTTCGTCCGTTCTCTTGACGTTTTTACCGTCGGGTAAAAACGGCGGAGAAGCGGAGAAGAACGAAGTGAGTGGGGGGGCCCTTGACGCCAGGAAAATAAAGTTCTCCGAATTTCATATTTTGTCGCCATAATGTCTGAAATAAAAGCGAAACAGTAAGCCAACAATTTCTTTCGAACATCAGTCATGATAAATGCTTGTCGATATCTTCAGCCAACTTTCAATGCCAATGACGTTAAAAGAAGGTACCGGGTTTTTCACTATAATTTGACCCCCCTTTAACTTTGTTTCTAAGAGAGATACAGAAAAATGTTCATACAAAAATTTCATGAAATCGACTGAGGTTTTACATTATGAATTCACATAATGGAATATACAGGGTGGCCTACATATTGATGGCAACTCCATTTTTTCAAATGGAACACCCTGTATATTTTTCCACATTGGTTAGCTTTTTACTGGTTTCGAATATGTAACATATGTTGGTCTATCTCTTTTATTCTGAGAACCACAGAGTTTAAAATTTAAAGAATCACCTGGCAAGATCTGTAATCATTTTACAAGTGGCAGAGTGCGTTTACTGAAAATGTTCAGTTTTGGAGGTGGTATCATCACCAAAATGATAAACTATGGTAGTATGGTAAGAATAACATCAACTAAAGAAATTGCTCGAAATGACCACCTTCATTCAATCCTATCGTTGTTCAAGTTGTTCAGACTATTTTTGATAGCATAATAATTATGGCTCTGATTCAAGTTAGAAATTGAAGCTTTAAAATTGTTTTTAATCATTTCAATACTATCATTATTCTTTGTGCGTTGACGGAATTAGTTCCGAATTATGGGTTAATATTGGTTGATTTTATATCATTAATATTATTCTCCGCTTTCATTGATTATCATTATTGCTGAAGTAATTTTTTTCTCAGGAACGGCTATAAAAACGTGTCCAACGGTGTTAAATCGGGACTATTTGGTGGCATAAAATGGGTGCGCCATTATCAATCCAAAGATCAAATTGGCCTTTTAAATATTCACGAATTTCCAAAACGCTATGCCTGATGGTTCTTGAATTTGAAACTCTGTGGTGCTCAGAATAAGAAAGATAGACCAACATATGTTACATATTCGAAACCAGGGTAAAAAGAGCTAACCAAATGTGGAAAAATATACAGGGTGTTCCATTTGAAAGAATGAAGTTGCCATCAATATGTTGGCCACCTGTATATATTTCAGTTTGTGGAGTCATATCAAAAAACCTCAGTGGATTTCGTGAAACTTTTATACGAAACATTTTTTTGTATCTCCTTCAGTAACAAAGTTGAAGGGGGGGTCAAATTATAGTGAAAAACCCGGTACACTCCAATGATTCGGCTGAGGAAATTGCGTTTATAGTTAGCGCTGTTCGACCTTGACGAAAATCAAAATATTCAGGATACAATTCATTCGCATCATTCATTAGGTAGCTATTCGAAAATGAATCAATTCGAATTTAATTGTATCAAATAACAGTGCTTAAACAATAAATACCTATTATGGAGTGTTGGCCTCGACACAGAAAGCTTCTATAATTGTGAGAAAAAAACCAAAAGTCTAAAGACAACGATACATAGCTGAAACGAAAATCCTCAAAATCCTATTAGAGGCTCAGAAGTTGAAAGAAAGATATTGAAAGGTAGAATTTCTAGACCCGAAATCAACGTTTACCTAGATTCTTTTCTAATAATCTTTTACCAATGATATTTTCTATAGTCCGTTCACGAAAGGTTGAGCACATAGTAGGCGTTTTTTATTTATCTGAAGTTGGCAGTATTTGCTGTCATAACGTAAAATGAAGTCAACGTTGCCGAATGTAACCGACCACGTTCGACGAGATTGCGAGTTATCAGACAACTCTATGCAATATTGACAACATTGCGTATCAATCTGACAAGAACATAACCTAAATTTTACGTGAACGGACTATATAAACATTTTTCCAGAAAAGTTCGGCTGGAAAATGAGTTAAAACCATAGAAAACTCGATCGCAGGAGTCTTCTAAAGCTGTCAAACTTGACATTTTGAGAAAACAAAACCAAGCGAAAGAGAGAAATTTCTGAAAATTCTTCTTACTACTCCCTGATGCATCTCACTATTTTCTCTCGAGAGGAAATGACTGACCAAATTTGCACCTGGCTCCCGGACTAGAACCTTGAGAGTTCGATCACTAGTTGTTTCAAAAAAATGTCAAGAAAAAAGATGTGTGCAGAATTACATTTCCACTCGCTGTACAAATTTTCAAATCGAAATTAGGTCATTTTAAAAAACCCCTTTTTTAATTTTTCGTTATTTTGACAATTTCAAACTTGTCTGAAATAATTCTCATCACATGTGTCGTATCATTTCATTCTGGTTCAATCATACATTTTTCTGCTACTCGATTTTTTCAATAGCAAAATGCGATCTGCGATATAAGAACAGTTTGGTTCAAACTTGTTAGTCTGGAGCAATTTGAGTAGAACAATATATTTTGACTGATTTCACAAAATTTCAAAACTGTTAACATCACAAGACATTAAAATACATCTCTCGAAAAAACTGTCATTCCAAAATAACTCAAATTATATCTGAAATTTCGCATATCGACTGAAAATATGATTCTGAACAAATTTTCATTGATAATTTTTAGAAATTTCCTCTTTCACTTGGTTTTGGTTTTATCAAGCTGTCAAGGTTGGCAGCTTTAAAACAAATCCTGGCGATCGAGTTTTCTATGGTTCTAACTCATTTTCCAAGCCGAACTTTTCTGCAAAAATTTTTATAGAAAATGAACTAGAAAGTGCACTCTAGTGCACACTCTCTGGAAAAAAACGTTGATTTCGGGATTTTGAGGATTACCATTTCAGCTATGTATCGTTGTCTTCAGACTTTTGGTTTTTTTCTCAAAATTATAGAAGCTTTTGAGTCGAGGCCAACACTACATAATAGGTATCTATTGTTTAAGCACTGTTATTTAATACAATTAAATTC
The DNA here is from genome assembly GCA_013421045.1 of Propylea japonica. Lineage (NCBI taxonomy): Eukaryota > Metazoa > Arthropoda > Insecta > Coleoptera > Coccinellidae > Propylea > Propylea japonica. The sequence goes on from CM024240.1 coordinate 1,081,440, forward strand.
GAATTGGTTTATGATTAATTTTCGAATAGCTATCTAATGAAGGTCATGATGCGAATGAATTGTATCCTTAATATTTTGATTTTCGTCAAGGTCGAACAGCGCTAACTATAAACGCGATTTCCTCAGCCAAATCATTGGAGTGTACCTACATTCAACGTCATTGGCATTGAAAGTTGGCAGAAGATATCGACAAGCGTTTATCATGACTGATGTTCGAAAGAAATTGTTGGCTTACTGTTTCGCTTTTATTTCAGACATTATGGCGACAAAATATGAAATTCGGAGAACTTTATTTTCCTGGCGTTAGGGTGCGCGAGGTATATGCAAGAATATCGATATTTTTGAGCGCTCGTTCTACTTGAACGAGTGCTATATCGTTTTGTCCAAATGTCTGTAATTTTCGAATTTTGGACAGAAAATGGTTTCAAACGATAGGGTTCGATTCCCTGATGACGAATTCTGGGTCAAATTCAATTCTGTCCGTGGAAATGTCTGTCCGTCCGTTGGCACGATAACTTATATTACGAAGGGATTGTCCTAGAGACCTGAAATTTTCAGGGTGAGTTCGGTTCCCGAATGCCTCGGTTTAGTTCGTTAACCAGCTAAATCGTACAGAATGTTTCATGAAATAGGGACATTCGAAATTGTTGTTCCTCAATATCTCAGACAAAACGAAACCAATCGAAATGGATAGGACTCATTTTAAGCCTCATGCAAAATTTTGTGGCCATAGTGTAAACAGAACCATATAAAATTCAATTGGAATATTGAAAAGAAGAAACTTCATATTTCCGTAACAAGATATCTGATTCGAATGGAATTTATTTTGTAAATGATGATTGATATACTGAAAGTTCATGCAAAATTTAAAGAGATCCACATCATCAGAACCATTGATTCAATTTTATTGATTGTTGAGTTTTAACATACTTCAGTTTTTGAATAATTTCCAGAACATTATTCCGATCGTGCTGGGATTTTGCATTCATATATTTAGTATCAATCTCAAGTCCTATACAAAATTTTGAGGTGATAGTCTCATTGCTCCACCAATGAACAAGCGCTCTTCAATTTTAATCATCTAGTTTCAGAAAACCTAAAAACTATCATTTGACATAAAAATGATGTAAGCGACATACGAAATGTAGCGGCAATAAACTGAAGTTATCGTATTAAAATACGGCAAAAATCTCAGTTGCTGATTGCTGAACTGGTCGCCAGTTAGATCATACAGTTTTTGACGTATTCTTCCATTACTGCTACATCATCACTAGTTGATGTCAGAAAGTCATAATGAGTAGGTCATAAAAAATTTTTAAGAAAAGCCCTGAGCAGGAGTTTTTGAGCGCTAGCTCATTGGTGGAGCAATATGACTTTTACTTCAAATTTTTATATGGTACTTGAGATTGATATCAAATATATAAATGCAAAATCTCAGCACAATCGGAATTATATTCTGGAAATTATTCAGAAAATGAAATATGTAAAAAATAAATAATTAAAAAAATTTAAATTCTATGGTTCTGATGATGCGATCCTCCTGAATTTTGCATGAACATTCAGTATATCAGTCTTCATTCACAAAATATATTTTACTCGAATCGGATATTTTGTTATGGAAATACATATAAAGATTCTTGTTTTCAAAATTCCAATTGAATATTCTATGTTTTTGTTAACACTATGACAACAAAATTTTGCATAAGGCTTATTATGAACATCTTGAAAAAATTTCACTCGAATCGGATATGCTGTTATGGAAGTATAAAGATTTTTCTTTTCAATATTCCATGTGAAATTTCTCTTCTGTTAACACTATAGTATATAATATATTACATAATTTTGCATGAAAATTCAGTAATTATATCAGTCTTCATTCACAAAAGAAATTTCACTCGTATCGGATATCCTGTTATGAAAATATAAAGATTCTTCTTTTCAATATTCCAATTTAATTTTCTATGATTTTATTAACATTATGGCCACAATTTTTGCATGCACATTCAGTATATCAAACTTAATTCACAAAATGAATTTCACTCGAATCGGTTATCTTTTTATATGGAAATATGAAGTTCCTTATTTTCGATATTTTAATTGAATTTTCTATGGTTCTGTGTACACTATGGCCACAAAATTATGCATGAGGTTTTTTATGAGCATCTTGCATGTGGCCGCATAATTTCATAACCGAGACATTTGAGAACCTTACTCACCCTGGAAATTTCAAGTCTCTAGGACAATCCCTTCGAAAGTTATCGTGCTAACGGCCGGCCAGACGAATGGACGGCCGGCCCCACTGACAGAATTGAATTTAATCACAGACTCGTCATCAGGGAGTCGAACCCTACCATTTTCGGCTCAAAATTATAAAATTACAGACATTTGGGAATTTTGGGCAGTTATATCGGAGTCGTATCTTCATCTCAATACAAGATTCACGACACAAAATATTAGAACGGACAAAATATTCTGAGTAGGTAAATGATGAATTATGCAGAATTTTATATGAGCTTCTCAGTCCGTGTTTTTTTTCAAATAATTCACAGTTTTTGTTGCATTAGAAGTTTCCATATCATTTGTTGTTTATGGTTTGACAGTTGATAACATTATGTTTAAAAGTAATGGCGAAATTATTTATTGGCGAAACACTGTAAGATCTGTCAAAATGTAGTGTTTAGGTTGAATCAGAGACAATATATTGGCACGAGAAAGAATGCATCTCTCTTGGGAGTTATAGCAATACATATACAGTGAAACTTCCCTATTACAAACGTCTGTATAACGAATTTCTTTATATAACGAATTTCATACAAGGCATTGCACCTTGAATCCAAATTCCATGTAAAAAACACCCTCTAAAACGAAGTAAATTCTCTCTATAACGAAATATTCAAAGAACATCACTCTTTGAATGGGTATTGGTTAGAAGGTTTAAGGGTGGGTTTTTTCCGAATTTTTTCCGGACGTACGTAATAAATCATTACGGCGGGCAGAAAGATCCTTCTGAAACAGTTTTAAATACACCCCTGGCTGTTTGGTTTTAATCTAACCATTACGCTAGTGTGAAAGTTGTGCGTAAATGTCTAAAAGGAAATGCTTAAGTTTGAATGATAAACTTAAATTTATCAGTGAAGTCGACCGCGACATTGCCGACTATAGAAACAAATTTTCTGTGTAACGAAATTTTTTCATAACGAATTTTTTTGCGGATTTGGCGCTTTCGTTATAGGGAAGTTCCACTGTATTATGTATTTGAAGTTGAATATTTAGAGTCAAGTAGTTTCCACAAAATTAATCATTTTCGATAACGAAACGGATAATTTCAAAAAAGTTGAAAAAATCGCCATATCTTCCTTACCATAGATTTTGAAACCATGCTTAACTAGACACATTTTACTGCAAATTACGTCTAGTATATTACATAACTTACCTGACGAATTCTGCAATCTTGATTGTATGAATTAAAATCTGTATTTTGTACTTTGTACTCTCGTTTGTACCCTACATTATACTGAAATATACTATACTATACTATACTATTCCCTTGAGAATCCAATCGAATTACCAAACACCCTGTATAATTTCTACCAAATAACTGAACAATCATCATGAAGTTTGAAATGAATACATTCATTGCACGTGGAAATGAGATAAGATCAACTTCAAAAACATCCTGTATTATGCGGTTTGAGAATACGATTCAAACCACATTTAGTATGTACCTCGTTTGATATGGGTGTGCACATATAATCAACTCTCCCACGAGGCAAGTTTATTATACATATTACTAGTAGACCTTCACTGCAATAAGTTAATCAGCCACTATCGTACCATATCTTATTAAGAAATTAGGTATATTGCACAACATTGTTCATGTTTAAGCTTTAAATGATTCAGATTTTGAGATAATGGAACTATGTAGTTTTCTGAGGAAATTACTTCGCCACAAATATTCCTTATGAGTTATGATTGAAAGTTGAAATTTATATTGCTGATACTTATTTTATGAAGGAATATCTACTTCGTTTGACATATCGTGAAATGTTTGCGTTTCTGTTCACGACCGGTGTGAAGTTAGCCACGTCCACAAATACACTTCAAGTGATAAATAAGTAGGTGAAATAATTAAATGGGTGTTTCCGACCGAATGAGGTATGGAAATTGTTCATATCATCAGTGATTTTTCTGACAGAAGCGTTTCGTGAAGAAAAATTTGATAAAATTTCGTATCTACAGTGAAAGTCGCATATTGGGACCGATCGTATTTAACAAAGCCTTTTCAGGGATTTGGCTGGTTTCCTTTAGATTGGTTCCCAACCTGAGGTCCGCGGACTACTAGTGGTCCACAGAAGCCAGAATATGGTCCACGAGTTATTTCAAATTTAGCGAGACTGAGCTGTTATTTGACGTCCAGTGAAAATGTGGCGTCCTTGGAGACTTCTATATCAATAGCACAATCTTAAGCCTCAATCACACTAAGCCCTTCCTACTGCTGCTCGCGTTGCCGGCAATAATTCCCGTAATACTTCTGCGGCAGTATTGAAGGAAGTGAGCATTCGCACTCAGCAACATTTCTCTATCGAACAAGTGTCGGCAATGACGGACAAAGAAATTCCACAGCAACCTAGTTAAATTTAATCGTTCACGCTGCCGGTCCTTTGACTTCCGTACGAAAAACCGCCAATGTAGGGAGCGTAAGGCAGCACGAAGAGCAGTGGCAGGCAGCAGGGAAGTGTAGTGATTACATTTTCGCGCTGCCCACTTCCCTGCTCAATTCCCTGCTCACTTCCATGGCAGGGAGCAGGGAATTAAGCCTCAATTACACTCAGCCCCTGCAACTACCGCTCGCATTGCCAGTAATAATTCACGAAATACTTCTGCGGCAGTATCGAAGGCAGTGAGCATTCTCATTCTGCTGCAACATTTTCCTCGCGACCAAGGGTCGGCAACGACGAACATAGAAATTCCACAGCAACCTTGTCAAATGATCACTCACTTCTGCCGTTCGCGCTGCCGCACGAACTTTGACTTCCGCACGAAAAATCGCCAAACTGTAGTGATTACATTCTCGTGCGAAATCGGGGTGTAACACCCCGATTACACTCAGAGGATTGTCCTATAGAGACTCTTTTCAGGGTATGTTCAGTTCCTAAATGCCGCTGTTAAGCTCGTTAAATAGCAAAATCGTATAGGGTGCTCCATAAAATATGGCCTCAAATATGACAGAAGAAAACCGATCGAAATAAAATTTTGCGGTCACTTCCAAGATACTTATAAGAAGCCTCATACGGAATTTTGTGGCCATACTTAAATCAAAAAATAAATAAATTATATTTCCACAGCAAACCATCATCTTGATACATTTTTCTTTTAAAAACGACGACTTTCATCACTGCATTCAGTAACAGTTTCTGCATTTGCCTTCATCTTGTAATCGTCAAAGCTTCTGACAAAGCCTTATACCCCTATTCTATTACACCATGCCTTTTTCGTGCCTTTTTGTCGGCCTGACCAATTCCGCCTGAAATTTCAACGAAATGCGCATGCGCCTGGGACTATTTTGGTGTTTTTTCAGGCTTGCAAATAAATAGAACCGGTTCTATCTATCACGTGGGGATTTCGAGCCTTTTCGTAGAAATGTCGAGTCGGATCCAATAACACAACATTTTTCTGTCTAATTTGACATCTTGGCGTAACCTAATATATTTTTTCATTGAATTGCTCAAGAATGAGTATATTTATTACTTTTCATTATTAATAGGAATGATTTAGACTCATGGCTTTAATGCCTGATTTTAAGTTCATCCAAGGCTTCACCCTCTATCTCTTGTAAAACCCTTTTTTTTGTTATTTTTCAGAATAACAGTTACAGTTGCAATAATAGTTATAAGTGATTTTTTCAAATTCAATTTCATCTCCTATTGTTTGCATCATTATTTTTTCATATCAATACAGATACCATGGTATTCTTTCGAGAATATTCCAACCAAACCCAAGCTTGAGGTACAAGATCAATTTCTTCAATGTTTGCAATTTTGAAATTACTACCTGAAATCCCTTGAAACAACCCTTGAAAAGGCATGGTGTAATAGTGCAACTCATTTGGGGGAAATTCACCCAACAAATAGAAGAGACAACTGTTGTCTCTGCAAATAGCCCTGAAAAAAGGCTCGAACATAGACATGCAAAAGGCTGGTGTGATATGGGTATTAGTCGCTTAGTCCCTTGATGATGCAGGGCCCCAGGCAGAATAAGGTTTAATAATTAACCCTTACATCTGTTTCTTCTTTTATCAGATTTAAAATACCCTTCTTCTTGAAAACCCTGTACAACCTTACACGTGAAACTAACATAAAAAGAAATAAGTCATGAGACCTTCTTATCAGGCAATTCGAAAACAAAGATCTATACCTTTTTTCCTCCTTTGTTTGAAGAGTTTGTTATGCCCGTCCGGACGTTAAACCCGAAGGCGTCTCGCCCTCCGTGCCTTCTCCGTATTTTGACCTGGTGCGAGCAGGAGCAAGTGCACCCAGTCGTTTTTGTTCGTTCTTGCCTTCCTTGTAACCAAGGGCGCAGCCAGGGGGGGGCCCGAGGGGCCCGGGCCCCCCCCAAAATTTTTTCCATATGAATTTTTCTACCTGTATCTCTGTAGATACGGTTGAATTCGAGTACATTTTCAATATTTTATTTAAAATAGCTAAATCGTATTCATGCATACAGTCAATTTGCAGAACCTAATTGATTTTGCTTTTCAGCAAAAACATAATGATTAACCTTTTGAAAATGAGACTAGGTACCATGCATTGTGCCAGGCGATAGAAGGCGATAAAATATGAAAAAGGGTCCAGGAATATATGTCCTAAACTGCTTCTTCTAAGAAATACAGGGTGTTAAAGTTTATTTTTTTATTTGGTGTTTTCTTGAATAACTTCGGAAAAGAGTAAGAATTGAACAAAATGTGATATGCGGGGGTTTTGTATGATGCAAAATCCAAATATCCTATTAATTTTTAGATAACTAATAGGGGGCGCCACATAATAATTCCTCCACATTTAAATCAACCCTAGTTTAGTTTAGTTCAAAATAGGATTACAGTTCAGAGACCTCAAGGTCTTTTGTGTCCCCTTACAGAGCTGTTCTGGCACACCCTTCACAGCTCACCTTCCAGTTTCAGAGATCTAATGAAATCCAATATCTGCGAAGGCTTCAACGAAACTAGTTCCTCACTCTTACAAGTTTCTCTCCTTAGGCTCGCAATGTCAAAGCATTCCTTGAATATAGATGTAAATGGGGGTTTCTTCCTCTTCCCCACAGAACCTATAGACTCGTCAGCCCTAACTTTTTTTCCTGCCATTTTCATTATTTTGTGTTTTTGATTAAGATTCTGATTTAATTCTTTCTGTTGGTTGTTATTGTAAGTACATAGGTTACTTTGACGCTTCTGGACAATTTGCATGCATCATAAGTTTTCGATGCATTTAACCGGAAACCGTTGGTCCTAGCGACTTCATTAAAGTATACATTTTTGAAGGAAAAAAGATAGAGGAATCGCTTTTTCTACTCCAGACTGACATATAGTGCGAGGCAAAATATTTAGGGTTGATTTAAATGTGGAATCCTATATGTGGCGTCCTCTATAAGTAACCTAAAAATGAGTAGGATATTTGGATCATACAAAACCCCCGCATTTTGTTCAATTCTCACTCCTTTGTCCAAAGTTATAAAAAACCAAATAAAAAAATCAACTTTAACACCTTGTATTTCTTAAAGGAAGCAGTTTCCAACATATATTCATAGGACTTTTTTTCATATTTACATCCCTCTATTGCGTGACACTATGCATGGTACTTTTTTCCTTGACACCCTGTATATTGGAAAGGCATTTTAGAAAATAAATGATCACCAGATTTCAGAAAAGATATTGTGAATTTGACATTTTTTATCAACCAGAAAGAGAAAGATAAAATAAAAGTATTTTTTTTGTTTTTTTCTCCCTGAATATTTGCATCGGGCCCCCCCCAAACGAAATTCTGGCTGCGCCACTGCTTGTAACACTCCAAAATTGTAAATTGTAACATTTCGTAACATCAAAAGGATTGACACATGATCGGTGGTGAATACCTTTTGAGCTCTCGTTCTACTCAAACGAGTGCTATATCCCCAGAGGTAAACAGTTAAGGAAGGTTTACTTTTTACTCTACTCTGAGACGATTTCGTTTTCTCAAAAGTCTAAATTTTCTAATTTTGAGCTGACAATGGTCTTTAAATATAAGGTTCGACTTACAAACTACATAGCCGTGGTCAAATTTAATTCTTTCTGGACCGTCTGTCCGTAAACACGATCTCTCGAAGGGATTGCCCTAGCCCACTTGAAATTTTCAGGGTAGGTTCGCTTCCTAAATGCCGCGGTTGAGTTCGTTCCTCCATATCTCTCGGACAGAACAGATCGAAATGAAATTTTCCGGCCTCATGCAGGTAACTCATTAGAAACCTTATACGAAATTTTGTGACCATAGTTTAAACAGTTTTTAACCATGGGAATATCGAATAGAAAAATATTTTTATTTCCACAACAGAATGTCCGATTCCAGTGAAATTTATTTTAACGGTGAAGTTTTCTATACTGAATGTTCATGCAGAATTTCATGAGGATCGCATAATCAGAACCATAGAATTTAATATATTTCTAAATTACCCATTTTTTCGAATATGTAATTCAGAATTATTCAATTCGATTGTTCTGAAATTTGCAGTAAAATGTTCAATACCAATTCAAAACACTAGACAAAAATCTGTGGGGGTTGCTTTGACACAACCATAGAAAAAAACGATCGTAATTTAAAAAAATTCTGATATTTCCATGGAAATCTTTCGAAAAATCGAATTTGAGGAAGTAAATTGGCGAAGTGAATGATCATGCGAATTTTCAAAAGGATTGTGAAATCAGAACCATGAAATTTTGATATTTTAGGTTATCGATTCCTTACATATAGTCCGTTCACGATTTGGTTTTTCGACGGTTGGGTCCTCTAAATCAACGCTGTCGGTAACATCACTGCTATCCTAGTGATCTCCAACACCGCATTTGACACTGCCTAAAATGTCCTTTTCAGTTGGGAGTTCATTTGTTACAATAGTAACAACGACATTAACGAAATCCTTTAGAGTAACACTGTCATTATCAACATTTCTAGCTGATTCCAATGTTTCAGAAGGATCTATCCGCACGACGGTTTAGTTTATGGTAGGGATTTATTCCCTACGTTCGGCCTAATTATGAAAAAAAACCCACCCGTATACCTTTTTTCCGATACCCATTCAAAGAGTGATGTTCTTGTTCTTGGAATATTTCGTTATAGAGAGAATTTACTTCGTTTTAGAGGGTATTTTTAACATGGAATTTGGATTCAAGGTGCAATGTCCTGAACGAAATTCGTTAGACAGAGAAATTCGTTATACAGACGTTCGTTATAGAGAAGTTCCACTGTATTTAAGGTCAATCTCATGTCCAATACAAATTTTCGAGGTAATAGCCCTATTGCTCCACCACCTGCTCAGGGTTTTTCTTAAAATTTTTTGGTTCCTCCAATTCGAATTGATTCAGTTTTCGATAAGGAAACGTATTTATCTTATGTTGAATTTACCTACCACTACTAAAATCATCAGTCGGAACTGCTAAAACGGAAATTTTAGAATTGTAAGTAGCACCGTAACGTCAGATCTGAAATGTAACACAAATGTTACAATTGTAACACCTAGGACATCACTGGTCGTTTTGTTCATTTTGTTATCCTTCCACGCGACCGTAACTGGCCCAACGTGGTGTCTCGGAATAAACGCGGAAGAGAAAAGTCACAATCCAATCAGATGTTTGTCAGTTCTTCTCAGGTTTGGTCGGATTTACTCCCACAACGAAAGGAGTTCAATTTTAGATCTTATCTGGTAAATGCGTCTCAAGAAGTAGAACTAGATCGGACTTGAATGGACTTGCTAGTGAAACGAAGTGGAATTCATCGTTCGAACAATGGGCACAAAAGAATTGATGAAATTTTACGAAAAATACTGTGAACGTGAGTACATAGTTTCATCATTATTATTGTTATGTTACCACCTCAGAGGAAGAAGTTTACTTCTGGAAATATGAACATAACCACTAATCAAAAAAATTAAATTCTATGGTTCTGATGATGCGATCCTCTTGAAAATTTGCATGAACATCCAGTATATCAATCTTCATTCACAAAATAAATTTCACTCAAATCGGATATTTTGTTATGGAAATACATACAGGGTGTCCCATTACTCGACGTCAACCCGGAACCGGGTGAAAAGGCAAGTAATGCTGGTTATCAGAAAAATATAAAAAGAAATCTAAGTTGCATGATTTTAAAATAATGCGCATTTAAAAAAACACGCAAAATGCCACACCCTGTGACAGTCTTTTCGCTCCTGTTGCCACAAATATCAACTTTTTCCAACTTTTTTCTTTGCTGTGTAACCTTGAATAATGCTTGTCTACACTGTAATCAAAATTTTGATACCAGCTGATCTAGGTTTCACAAAAATAGGGCATACTTCTCAGAAAAAAAATTCGAAAGAAACAATTGCCTAGTTTTATTTATTATTTATTTATTTATTAATACTTTATTTGCTTTAATACATACATTTGTATGCTTAGCATCGTCAATGTACAAAAAAAAATATGAAACAATGATGAAATGAAACAAAGAAATTAACTTTCACTTCAAATTATTTAAGAATTCTTCAATGTTGTATGGACAGATCTCCAATATAAGTTTTTTTGTTTCTCGTCTGAATCTCACCAAGGACATTTCTCTAATTGGTACTGGAGAGAATTGTATAATTTTATAGCCGAATGAATGTAGCTCTTATGTGTTAGGCTCAAATGATGTCTAGGGCCGAGGAGATTTTCACCATGTCTAGTGTTATAACTATGAGTGCTATTTACCGTTATATTTTAAAATATTTTTTTTTACAAAGTTACAGACTGATATATATAGAGACCTGGAAGAGGCAATATATTAAGTTCTTTGAATAGCGGTCTACAACTATCGAGTGCCTTCCTCCCTGAAATGATCCTAATTGCTCTTTTTGCATCTTGAAAACCTGTTCCACATCGGTCGAATTCCCCCAGAAAATTAGGCCATATGAAATCCTTGATTGAAAAAGTCCGAAGTATGCGGACTTAACAACACTTGAAGGTGCTATCAGAGTGAGTCTACGTAGTAGGTATGTGAGTGGAGACAATTTTGAAGTTAATTCTCTGATATGTGTTTTCCAATTCAAGATATTATCAATATATACCCCTAGAAATTTGACACATTCTACTTCCTGACGTTCTTTTAGGGAAATGGTCATTATATTTGTTTCAACTGACTGTATTGAAAAAAAAGTACTACGTAGGTTTGGCATTTTTTTTCAAAAGTTGGCGCATTTAGTGAGGATTCCGAAATGGTATAATACTTGTTTAATTGCAGCTGCCGTAGTTCAAATTTATTTTCGATTGCCTTTGAATACACTTTTTCGTTAACTGCTTCCCAGTGATAGAGTCCAATGGGTTCGAGTCCGGTGAACGGGCGGCCACGAGATTGGACCAGAACGTCCGATCCATCTTCCGGGAAAAAATGTTACCAGAAAAAAAAATTTCAGAGAAATTTCTCAGGAAAAATTTTTTCTGGAAAAATTATTTTCTCTCTGCAAATTTTTTTTTCTGATAACATTTTTTCCCGGAAGATGGATCGGACTTTCTGGTCCAATCTCGTGGCCCGCCCGTTCACCGGACTTGAACCCATTGGACTCTATTACTGGGAGCAGTTAACGAAAAAGTGTATTCAAAGGCAATCGAAAATAAATTTGAACTACGGCAGCTATAATTAAACAAGTATTATACCATTTTGGAATCCTCACTAAATGCGCCAACTTTTGAAAAAACATGCCAAACCTACGTAGTACATTTTTTTCAATACAGTCAGTGGAAACTAGGCAATTGTTTATTTCGAATTTTTTTTCCGAGAAGTAAGCCCTATTTTTATGAAACCTAGCAGCTCTGGTATCAAAATTTTGATTATAGTTTAGACAAGCATTATTCAAGGTTACACAGCAAAGAAAAAAGTTGGAAAAAGTTGACATTTGTGGCAACAGAAGCGAAAAGACTGCCACAGGGTGTGGAATTTTGCGTGTTTTTCTAAATGCTCATTATTTTAAAATCATGCAACTTAGATTTTTTTTTATATTTTTCTGACAACCAGTATTACTTGCCTTTTCACCCGGTTCCGGGTTGACGTCGAGTAATGGGACACCCTGTATAAAGATTCTTGTTTTCAAAATTCCAATTGAATATTCTATGTTTCTGGTCACAATGACAACAAAATTTTGCATAAGGCTTATTATGAGCATCTTGCAAGTGTCCGCAAAATTTCATTTCGATTGATTTCATTTTGTCTGAGATATTGAGGAAAACAATTTTGAATGGCCATATTTTATGGGCACCCTGTTCGATTTTGGCTGGTTAACGAACTTAACGGCGGCATTTGGGAACCGAACTCAACCGGAAAATCTCAAGTCTCTAGGACAATCCCTTCGAAAGTTATCGTGCTTAGGGCCCTACGGACAGAATTGACCACGAATTCGTCATCAGAGACTTTGGAGTAAAATGGTAAATGGCGTTTAAGTAGAACGTACGTACGAGACTTGCACCTTGAAATCAAATTTCATGTTAAGGGGGGTTTTTTCCGAAATTTGTCCGGGCTTACGTAATAAATCCTGACCTCAAACTAAACCATTACGGCGGGCAGAGAGATCCTTCTAAAACAGTTTTAAATAAACCCCTGGCTGTTTGGTTTCAATCTAACCATCAAGCTAGTGTGAAAGTTGTGCGAAAATGTCTGAAAGGAAGTGCTTAAGTTTAAATGATAAACTTAAATTTATCAATGAAGTTGACCGCGACATTGCCGACTATTATAGTATTTGTTTTAAAGAGTTTCGAGTTCCTGAGCTGTTCCAGTGCTGGTGCGCAACCAATGGCAAGCCGTATTTCGAGCTTTTGAGTTACTCAGAGCACGAAACTCTTCCAAACGAATAGGCTATATACAGGGTGAGTCTTTGACCTTGCAGAATATTTTAACATAAGATTCCTGAAGCCAAAAGAAACCTTTTTTTCCCATACCATTTTTTCCGATACGGCTTGGTTCGTAAGATACAGACTGTTGAAAATCCATAAAAAATTTAATTTTCGATCATATCTCGCGAACGATCTCATCGAATGAGATGATTTTTGGAATATAGTTTTTTATGATACGATGAATGTTCCTGCATTACAAAATTTCATTCACATCCTCCTGTTTCTTTAATATGACTATAACATTTCATAAAAATACCAGAAATTCAAAGAATCCAACTTTTAAAATAATTTGAATGCTATTCAACGAATTTTTGACCATTTTGGAAAGTAAAAGTATTCCTTATTTTTTTTCGTATGATGCGTCGTTTTCGAGTAATCTGAAATTCAAAAATAAAATATCTGTGAAATTCCGAGTATTGGGTACTTTGGCTGAATGCAACTCTGTTCAAAAAATTCACAGAATTCAATTTTCCCTATGTGGTCACTTTGACAAATTTCAAGAATAATTCGAGAATTTGTTATCTGGAATGATGAATGGTAAGAGAACTAGCGGATTTTCTTAAAAATGGGGTTATAATGAATAAGCTCACCTCTATACTTCTTCAGTGTAAATCCTTATCTATTCAAGCAAATTTCCACACCACTTTCGAAGTACCTATTGCAATTTTGTTTCGTTGAGCTTTGACATACGTTGATCCAATTTACATTACGTTAGAATACGTTCATTTCTCATTTATTCATCATATGTATTTATATTACCACTAAAATGACCTTAATAAGTTAATATTCATGAAGTCGTATGATTTTGAAAACAAACTAACCACAGAACACCGATGTCAAAGAATCTAGTGTCACTTCTGTGACTTTCACCATGCGGACCACAGAACATAAATATGCGGACACCCCTTGAAATTCAATCGCCCCAACTGGTGTTTATGAACGTGAAATGTCATGCGTGTTATGGTTGAGTTGAGTTGTTGTTTTGATTTCGGAAGATTTCAAGAGAGAAGGAATGAATGCTATAGCTAGAATAGGTGGTTTAAAAGTTAATCCGATATAATCAAAAATGAAGTATACATCAAGAAGAGATTATTCAGTTTTCATCACTAGCAAAATTTTGGATGAATCAATCATTGCATTAGAAAATATACAACTGGTATTGAAAAAGTGAGTTCATATTTCTTTCTTTAATACAGCAGCTTATTTGAAAATTTCGAATGGTATATCTATTATCTACTCGTTTCTTTGATACAATAGCTTATTTCAAAGGTTTGAATGCTATATCTCGTACTTGCAAAAATTCAGTGGTTAGTTTACCAGTGCGGCGCATAGCTCATTCTGAAAACTAAAAAGGGCTATATCTTCTTATTTAGGCCGAATCGGAAAAAATGGTATGGGAAAAAAATGTTTCTTTTGGCTTCAGGAATCTTGTGTTAAAATATTCTGCAAGGTCAAAGACTCACCCTGTATAAACAATTTTCTTCTTCTTTATAATATAACGAATTTTTTTGCGGATTTAGAGCTTTCGCTACAGGTAAGTTCCACTGTATTTCAAAACTGAATATATGTAGTTACTGAATTGAAAGTCGATATACGTTGAACCCATTCGGAATGCTCTGTAAAAGTTGAGAAAAGATTTTTATATCAGAGGCGTAGAATTTAAGGATGTCTTAGTGGATTTTCCTACCTTTTTTGACAGGAATACTATTTTGTACATATTAAAAGCATAAATGAAAAACCTAGTGAGTTTTCGACGAATTTTATTTCTTGCTCGAATTTAATATTCAAGAAATACACACTTGAAACATTGAAAAACATAAATGATAGATCAACGTGAAAATTTTCCAATTAAATGAGCGTAGAAAATATGGGCATCAACCTAATTTTTACGCCCCTGAATTCTCAATTTTTGCAGAGCATTCTCACTAGGTTCAGCGTATACCCAATATCAATTTAATAGCAGTATTCAATTTTGAAATATAAAAAAAATGTTGAACTTTGACATTGCCGTATCTTGGTAACAAAGCCTTTTCGGGTCCATATTTATATGGACTTTGGTGTTGAAGGACGTAATTTCAAAATACCCTGTATACCTAGTGTTCCCTAAACGTCTTACCTTTTGAGTTACAGGGTTGTAAAGTTTTCAAAAATAAATTATTTTTTATTACCTAATATCTACGATACCACTTCAGATATTTTAATGAAATTTGTTATACATTTGCAATGAACTAAGAGGCATTTTTAATGTATCACTTTTTTTAATTTTCACTAGTGGCGTTCGTAAGTAATTAGACCTGCCTATTTTGGCAGACATTGATGGTAAGCCACAGATTTTACCTGAAATAAAAATTATTTTTTAAATTCCCAATCATTTCAATCATTTTCAATCCGATGTATGTTTTTGGCTTAAAAAAAATAAAAATCGTTTCTCTGCATTGAAATAAATTACATTAGGTATGTATGTATGTAAGAAAAACTTATCTTAGTACGTTCTGGCAAAAAATTAATACTTCTGTTGTCAAGGCGGTTGTCATTATTTCGTGTAACGGTTCAACAGTCTTTGATCTTTAAATTCAGTTCTTCAAGTGTTATTAATTTAGTATTGTAGATATTAATAAAAAAAGATTTATTTTTGAAAACCTTATCACCCTGTAACTCAGAAGCTGAGACGTTTAGGACATATATTCAAATGAAGTTTTTTTCTTAAAATGGGCCCAAAAGTCACCTCCATAAATATTGACATTCAATTAGGAAACACCCTGTATAGCAAACGAATATTTTTTCTTTAGGTAGTTATAGATTTAGCAATTCTTAAAGTACTCATGCAAGAAGATTCTAAAATTTGATCAATCTGGCAGTGTTATCTTTTTCGGCACGGTATAGATACCGTATAGATACCGCACATCTTAAGTAGACTTAAGATGTCTTTTTCTTGAGCACTCCTGTTTTTGGAGCCCGAAAAACTTGTTTTTCGGGTTAGCTTTTGATGCATTGCCGAAAATACCTTTGAACGGAAAAATTGAGCGATTTTTGGTGAAACTGTATACGATCCATCTGCATTCTACCTAAAATTTTTCATTGAAAAGTGCAACTTGAAACTGTTAAACATTTTAAAAGCATACCTTCTGTAAAATATCGTACATTGTTTGTATGAATCATTCGATATTCGATAACTTTATATCAAAACGATCTCAATAACTTTTCCTGGCATTCCAAGTTTTTTTCTTGACAAAACGGATATTTTTTCGGAAAAAAACATTACAGTGACCTTCGTCTGGATGAAAGAAACATCTGGCAACATTTGGAATTCGTCCAAGCAGTTTTGTATACTATGTATTTTTATACTTTTACTCGCCATACCACATCGAAGAAAGCCGCATTCATGCACGATTAAGTGAACTATCATTTAGATTTTGGGGTTTTCGCCCCCTACAGGGGTTCGTTGCCATCCAAAACCAGACAGGAGCGCGGGGTGCAAGCGGAGACGTCGTCTGGGTCTTTCCCCTTTCTCCGCCGCCAATGAAATGACCAGGAGGTGAAGCAGCATGAATAGGACGTTTTATTCATGTTGTGACCGGTTGTCTTGCATAAATATAAACATTTTATTGGACAATACGTAGTGTGAATTCAGTCCTAACGTGAGCAATTAAAAAAACTAGAGTCTTGAAGTTGCGGAGGTCAAAATAAGTCTTTCATGGCTATGCTGATTTCAGTAACCATACGGTCGAGGTGACTTTCAGTGCAAGTACACACATCGACAAAAGTTTTGGTTCCTCAAGAAAAAACATTATATGTTCTGGAGATGTGATATAAAGGGTTTTCAAATAAGAGGTGTTATTTTGAATAGCCCGCTATTTCGGTAGATGTCACGTTTGAAGCTGTCATTTTTTGACATTTGACAAGTAGAAACTACGCCATCAATAAAAATGGAACGATACACGCTTCAAGAACACACTGAAAATATTAAAATTCACTATAAAAATGGTGAAAATTTGGCAGAGACGGTTCGTAAAACTCTAACATTTTTGGGTCGTCGTGAAGCACCTTGTCGGACCGCAATAAAGAAATTGGTGGAAAAATTCGAGCTGTTGAGACGAGTTAGTGATGTGAAGAATAAAACCCGTGTACGTCGCTCAAGAACAGCCGAGAATATTGCTGTTGTAGCCGAAAGTATTGAAGAACAGTTACGGTGAATGGATTGCGCTATCGGGAGATGATTAATGATTTTTTATTGCCGAAATTGGATAGTATTGATCTGGACAACGTATACTTAACTACGTGCCACATAATTAACGAAACCATTGATCTTCAGTGGGAAAAGTTTCCGGACCGTGTTATCTCTTGAAGAGGTGATCACAATTTTCCACCGAGATCTTGTGATTTAACACCTTGCGACTTCTTCCTTTGGGGCCACATAAAAGAGAAGGTCTACGCCAATAGCCTAGCTTCGATTCAAGACCTTAAAGATGGAATTCGTGAGGCTATCGAGGACATAGGGCAGCCACTTTGCGATTTGGTTATGGAAAATTTCATTAAAAGGATATGGTCCTGTAAGCGTGGTCGTGGGGGTCATTTGCCTGATGTTATTTTCCATTATTAACGGCATAGCTTCTTCTTTATAATGAAGTAAACATCCGATCATTTATATTGAAAAATGGCATTTTTATTTGAATATCAAAATAACACCCCTTATTGGAAAACCCTTTGATATACAGTAGAACTCCAATTATCCGAATTAATGGGGACCGGGACCCATTCGGATAATCAAATATTCGGATAATCGGAGTTTTCAAAAAAAAATTGCCATTAGAGAGAAAAAAAGCTACGTTTTGATATTGCACCTATTTTTTTATTGAATTAAATGAAAGAAACATGATATTTTCACATGTTTTAAATATAAATAAAATGTACTTATGTACAAGTTTAGAAATAAAAATTATTGTTTTTCAACATCTCCGTCAATGTAAGCTGTTTTTTGGACAAATTTTTTTCTGAAAGGGATTCGGATAATCGGCGATTCGGATAGTCGGAGTTCGGATAATTGGAGTTCTACTGTATGTATATTTGATAGAAGATCAAATATACATTTGTTTGTTTCTCTTTGCTTTATGCAGGATGAGACGAAATAGGAAGAGAAAACATCTGAATTTCCCGAAATTATATTTAGTATAGTTATTCCACAACTGGATCCAAATTCAGTTCAAGGATAACAAGAGGGGTACAATTCCACTAAATAATAATTGATCTGCCTTGAAAGTGCAAAATTTCCTCAGCGAAATTGAGTAGCTCTATTCTGCCTGGCTTCTTCAAAACCTTTCTTGCCGACTATCGCTTTGTAAACCGAATTTTAATTCATCCGAAAAAAGTACGTTGCGGCATTGCCGTAAAAGCCAGTCTTGGTTAGGTGTTCTGGTGTTTTGTCCATTGCTGACGGGTAGCTCTGTGTCCAGACATTGGAGAGTTATCGAAAAGCAAATAGAGGCCCAACTTAAATAAAGTTTCCTTCATTTTGACATCTCCTCATGCGCGTCAAAGAAAGATTGAAGCCTTAAGGTGGCCTTTAATAAAATACAAACCTCCCTTACTTAAATTAAATAAAGAACGACCGTATTTAAATAAAAGATCCCGTATTTTGACAGTTCTCTCATCTTTTTGGGTTATTTTATGCCAGGTACCAGGTATGTACCCTGGTCAGGTACTACTTTCTTTTTTTTTGGGGAACTGATCAATTTGAAATTTGTTAGTAGTGGACAGTCAGTAGAGCATATGATAACGTATATTGTGAAAATTTTGTGGAAAAAATGAAAAGAAAAAAAGAATTCCTTCATATATGCTGAAATGTGGTAAGAAGTGAGAAAAGGACAATTTCATACTATAAAAAATTATTTTTTTCGAGAAATTTGCATTTCTTGGTCTAGTCCGGGAAGTATACGTATAGTCCGTTCACGAAAGTTTGAGCGCATAGTAGGCAGTATGTATTTGCTGTCATGGTCAACCGAAGGCTCAAACTTTCGTGAACGGACTATACTAGGACTCGACCGGGAAGTATGATTTTGAAAAATACAGTTGATCATTACCATAGCAACGAACTAACACGGCTAACAGTTCATATGGAATTAGTGATCAAAAGTTTGCATATTATACGCAACACGATCGAAAACAGTTTTTTTTTGGACTCGCGACTTCCAGAAATTTGTCTTTTTGTCCAAAAAAGTATATTTCGATGAAGTTTCTTCGGCAACAAATGAATATCAAAATAAAGGAAATGCCTTAATGAAGTTGACAAGAAAGAAGTCGTTGCGACAACTCAAATATCAGACCAACGTTAAGAGATCTTTTATTACAGGATTCTTTAGTAAAGTTAGGCATCTATTTGGGTTTCGATAACTTTCTATTGAGTTTAAATATACCTTAGATGTATACGATGTATACTCAATGGTCCAGCTCCAGATGATAGCTGAGTTCTTCTGGATCTTAAATTTAAGGAATGCAATCGTTTGCTAAGAGTACTGGTTGAAACTACTTGTTTACTCAATATAGGTCCTCAGAAATGACTTCGAAGGGCTGTTACAGATACTGTTCGATTCCCTCCAGAAAAATATAGGCTATAAATTTCTATAAAATTGCTCATTTGAAGCCTAGGAACAGAAAATACTGAAATGTCATTGTTGGAGGATGCTCTCCCCTCTTTTATGCTTGCAGTATTCGTGAATAGTTACTTCACTTGAAGGTGTAAGTACTTAATGACTTTGTTTTTCGAAATGTCCGTATTTGTTGAGAATTTTTGGAATTTATCCCTCATATTCCAAGCTACTTTCCTTTCCTATGTTATCAGGAAGATATTCTCTATCAATCAATCATAAATATTATATAGATTTTTATTTGCTAGGGACGTTACAAATCGTGTAATATACTGATGGACAAAATTAGCGCACCACCTAAAATTTTGTTGAATTTTAATAATTGATATCTTTCCAATCTTTAGTCGGATTTCAACGTTTTTTTTTTTCAATTGTAGCTCTGTTATTGTCGAATTTCCTCCATTAACAGAAGCCAAAAAAATAAAACCTTCATGTTGTACAGGGCGTTTAAATAATGTCATGTTTTATAGTCAAATTTTAACGTCTTCTGTGGGCAATGCCAGGTTGCTAAGGTATATAAAAACAATAAAGCGTTGTAGCCTAGTATCTCTTGAGTATTCTGTTTTTTTAAAAACCAATTTATCTTGAAATCTTCCAGAGATATTCAGCTTTTTATCAACTCTTGTATTTTATGCATTAGCCATGAATATCTTCGCAACCATTTGTCCGATTTAAATGTTTTTTTTTAGTTGTGGCTCTTTTATTGGCGAATATCATACTAAAATGAGATGTTCAAAAAAGAAATGCATCATGCTGTACAGGCGTTTAAATTTTCTGTTTTTTTTTCATTAAAGTTTAACGCCTTCTGTGAGCATTTTCAGGTCGACGGAAATATTTAATTGTCGCACAATTGGCAATTTTCATCTGAAAATCAGGAAATCACACACATTGAAACATTTAGGCGTTTTTCTTCAAAGTAAATAAACAAACAGGGTTGTTATGTCAACCTAACAATCAGTCATGCTGGTTCGAGACGGAAAGGTCAGCCGGATCAAAGATAAGCTATCGAGACGTAAAAAAAAATAGTGAAGATACAAACAAAAGTAAAGCGCACGCAGCCGCGGTCGTTGAAATGAGACGTAGCTCGACGATTCGGTGAGCCTAGATCACGGGCGGCTGGGCCAGGCACGTGTATCAGCCAACCTTGATGTCGTCGAAACGAAACAAAGTGGAATACGACGTTGCCATATCTCCATGTCGAAATTTCTGGATTAAAGTATTTCCTGGAAACTTGTGCTACACGAAGAATTTGGTGCACAACTTCAGAAAGGACAATTTGTTGTAACATTATGCCCAAATATCTGCATTGGCGTAGCATTTTTCAACAAATTCATTCGGGGAGAAGTCTGTACGAACGCCACTAGAGATAATCAAAAATAATTTAGCATTGAAAAATATGTGTTTTGATGTGTTTTCATAAGCTACCAAAATACAAAGAAAAATTGTGTACGAAATTAATATTTTCGAAAAACCTATTTTTTGAAATTTAATGCAATTGTTCAATTAGTAATCCAATTGGTGACAGTAAATATATTTTTTATAAAATTTATTCAATATTTTTAATTATTTCTCGTGCCTTTTTGTTGGCTTGACCTATTCCGCCTGAAATTTCAACGAAATGCTCATGCGCCTGGGACTATTTGGTGCCTATTTCAGGCTTGCAAATAAATAGAACCGCTTCACCCCTGAAACGTGGAGATTTCGAACCTTTTCGTAGAAATGTCGAGTCGGATACAATAACACAACATTTTTCTGTCTAATTTGACA
The DNA here is from genome assembly GCA_013421045.1 of Propylea japonica. Lineage (NCBI taxonomy): Eukaryota > Metazoa > Arthropoda > Insecta > Coleoptera > Coccinellidae > Propylea > Propylea japonica. The sequence continues at coordinate 1,102,992 of CM024240.1, forward strand.
TCTTGGCGTAACCTAATATATATATATATTTTATTGAATTGCTCAATAATGAGTATGTTTATTACTTTTTATCTTTATTCAAAGATTTAATGAATGGGCTTATTATAATAAACAAATAAATGAAGCGACATACCTTTTTTACCTATACAGGGTGTCCCATTACTCGACGTCAACCCGGACCGGGTGAAAAGGCAAGTAATGATGGTTGTCAGAAAAATATTACGAAAAATCTAAGTTGCACGATTTTAAAATAATGCGCATTTAAAAAAACACTCAAAATTCCACACCCTGTGACAGTCTTTTCGCTCCTGTTGCCACAAATATCAACTTTTTCCAACTTTTTTCTTTGCTGTGTAACCTTGAATAATGCTTGTCTAAACTGTAATCAAAATTTTGATACCAGCTGATCTAGGTTTCATAAAAATAGGGCCTACTTCTCAGAAAAAAATTCGAATTAAGCAATTGCCTAGTTTCAACTGACTGTATTGAAAAAAAAATGTACTACGTAGGTTGGCATGTTTTTTCAAAAGTTGGCGCATTTAGTGAGGATTCCAAAATGGTATAATACTTGTTTAATTGTAGCTGCCGTAGTTCAAATTTATTTTCGATTGCCTTTGAATACACTTTTTCGTTAACTGCTTCCCAGTAATAGAGTCCAATGGATTCAAGTCCGGTGAACGGGCCGGCCACAAGATTGGACCAGAAAGTCCGATCCATCTTCCGGGAAAAAAATTTATCAGAAAAAAAAATTTCCAGAGAAAATAATTTTTCCAGAAAAAATTTTTCCGGAGAAATTTCTCTGAAAATTTCCAGAGAAAATAATTTTTCCAGAAAAAATTTTTCCGGAGAAATTTCTCTGAAAATTTTTTTTTTCTGGTAAAATTCTTTCCCGGAAGATGGATCGGACGTTCTGGTCCAATCTTGTGGCCGGCCCGTTCACCGGACTTGAATCCATTGGACTTTATTACTGGGAAGCAGTTAACGAAAAAGTGTATTCAAAGGCAATCGAAAATAAATTTGAACTACGGCAGCTACAATTAAACAAGTATTATACCATTTTGGAATCCTCACTAAATGCGCCAACTTTTGAAAAAACATGCCAAACCTACGTAGTACATTTTTTTTTCAATACAGTCAGTTGAAGCTAGGCAATTGATTATTTCGAATTTTTTTCTGAGAAGTAAGCCCTATTTTTATGAAACCTAGATCAGCTGGTATCAAAATTTGATTACATTTAGACAAGCATTATTCAAGGTACACCGCAAAGAAAAAAGTTGGAAAAAGTTGATATTTGTGGCAACAGGAGCGAAAAGACTGTCACAGGGTGTGGAATTTTGCGTGTTTTTTTAAATGCGCATTATTTTAAAATCATGCAACTTAGATTTTTTTTAATATTTTTCTGACAACCAGCATTACTTGCCTTTTCACCCGGTTCGGGTTGACGTCGAGTAATGGGACCACTGTATATGAATAATTTAGCCTCATGGCTTTTATTGCCTGATTTTTAGTTCATCCTAGGCTTCACCCTCTATCTCTTGTAAAACCTTTTTTGTTTATTTTAGAATAACAGTTACAGTTGCAATAATAGTTATAAGTGATTTTTTTCAAATTCAATTTCATCTCCTCTTGTTCGCATCATTATTTTTTCCTATCAATACAGATACCATGGTATTCTTTCGAAAATATTCCAACAAAACACAAGCTTGAGGTAAAAGATCGATTTCTTCATTGTTTGCAATGTTGAAATTACTACCTGAAACCCCTTGAAACAACCCTTGAAAAGGCATGGTGTAATAGTGCGACTCATTTGGGGGAAATTTACAAATAGCCCTGAAAAAAGGCTCTAATATAGACATGAAAAAGGCATGGTGTAATAAGAGTATAATGAGTAAAAATGATGAAAATAGTCCAAATAATATTTCGATGAATAACACCGTAAAAATGAAAGGAGTGATTCCTCAAATCTTTTTATGAGAAAAAATCCCCATAAATGTAGGCCCGGAATTCCGGAAATGCATTGTTTTCGAGATACAGGGTATTGAAGTTTTACTTAAAAACTGACTAAAAAAGTGGTACACCATTAATTAATTAAAAAATTGTTAATTTAAAATATCTGAGTGGCGTACCACTTTTTTAGTCAGTTTTTAAATAAAACCTCAACATCTTGTATCTAAGAATTTCCGGATCTACATTTATAGGAATCTTTTTTCATAAAATGATCTGAGGAATCGCCTCCTTCATTTTTTCGGTGTTAGTCAGGTACACCTTGAAATTATATGTATTTATTTATTTAGTTATTTTCTGCTCGCTCTTCCGAAGAGTACAGGTATAGTTGCATTCGCTAGAGTAGATCTAACATCTAACATTTTTTCTAATCATCTAATCTCTCAATCTTCACAACTTCCGTACGGAAATGAAGACTCGGCAACAGCGCATTCAACACCGTTCGGTCGCACTTCGAGCATGGTGAACGAAGGCGAGGGAGGTGGAAACAATCAGCTGTGGCTCATGACGTTTCTATCGCTGCAGGAGCTCGATCAGCTGTACGAGTAAAAGCAGTCCGAACTGCACAGTTGAGTAACGGCGTAGTTGCCACATCGACGTGTTGGTGCAGTGTCCCTTGTTTATTGTTATGGAATCAATACAGGAAAACGATGGAATTCTTCTCTTTGTGTTTGTGACATTCTCCCATTCTGAAATACGTCGAAGTTTAACTTCGGAACGAGACAATCAGCTGGTTTAATCCTGGGTTATTGCAGTGGTAAAATGTAAAGAATATTTTATTTGAATTTGTTACTTTTTCGAGTGTATTTCAAATACATTTTTAATTGACGAATTTTGTACTGACTATTTCATTTCACTCTAATTTTTCGGGACTAAACATTCTCGAGCAGTCTTGAACAATGATAATTATTCATGTTATTCCTTTGATATATTATTGTAATGTAACGATATGGTGATGGAATCTTCAAATAAGTATTGGAAAATCTTCAGAGTTCACTATTGAAGTTCCTTAGTCTGTTTGCATTATTATTAGGTGTTAGCTGTAATTGAAGGTATTCATGCTCAATTAGAGAAAATTGGATATATTCAGCCTACCGAGCTTATAATTCCATTACTGTTTAAAGGAATGGCTTATTGTTCTATGGACAATAAGATGTCAATTTCTTTTCATCCATAAACCCATGTTTCACATTTCCAACAAATCAACCGCTTTTCCTATGAACACAGACTATAAATCATTGTGATAACACATCGGAGAAATAATAGTCGATTGTTCAGTGACTCGTAATTAATCCCATTAAAAAAACTCGTTAGGTGTGTTCCCAAAAGGTCATCTACTGACTTTATCATTCGCGACAGTTTTACACATTATGCAATAAGCAATAAGTAATACGGAATGATCCCAACTATACCTTTCTTCGGATAAGACAATTTATTCCATTATTTACTAATCACAGTTCTCGCCTAGTAGTATAGGGCTGGTAGAATTCTGTTAATCTGTTGAGAAACATAATGAACTTTCCTAAGTTTCTTATCAGTATTTCCTAGACTTTATAATTGTTAGTTGAAAATAAACATGAAGGTGCTAACACAACTGCATATCGAAATTTAGATATCAAAATTCAAAAGCCTGATTATAGATTTAACATTATAACTATGAAGAAGTAGAAAGCTTTGATGAAAAGAGCATCTGTTCGAAATGTTCGACCGTTCAAAAACAGGAAATTTAAAAGTTGTGGAATTCGAAATAATCATTTTTCGATTAACTACATTCGTTAGATGGGTAAAGTAATAATCGAAATGACGAAATGCATCGAAAAAATGAGAAACGCTCATTCGAAATTTGATTTTTAGGATATTTCAAAATTGTAGTTGAAACTTATTACTTAGATGTAAAAAAGAAATACAGTGGAACTTCTCTATAACGAACGTCTGTATAACGAATTTCGTACAAGACATTGCACCTTGAACCCAAATTCCATGTTAAAAACACCCCCTAAAACGTAGTAAATTCTCTCTATAACGAAATATTCAAAGAACATCACTCTTTGAATGGGTATTGGTAAGAAGGTATAAGGGTGGGTTTTTGCCGAAATTTTTCGTACGTACGTAATAAATCCCGACCTTAAACTAAATCATTAGGGCGGGCAGAGAGATCCTTCTTAAACAGTTTTAAATACACTTCTGGCTGTTTGGTTCCAATCTAACCATTACGCTAGTGTGAAAAGTTGTGCGAAAATGTCTAAAAACAAGTGCTTAAGTTTGAATGATAAACTTAAATTACCCAGTGAAGTGGACCGCGACATTGCCGACCATAGAAACAAATTTTCCGAGAAATTTTCTGTATAACGATTATTTTTTGCGGATTTATCGCTTTCGTTATAGGGTAGTTCCACTGTATATGAAGAATTTTATTAGAATTGATTAAGTTGAAGATTTGTATTGAAAATCTCAATTCAAATCTAGTAGCGTTTGGCGAGACAAGCTCCTGGATGAATGGTCGGCCTGGAGATTTCCACGGTGAATCAGATGATAAAAAATACATAAGATTTTATCGAACGTAATCACTTAAATTTACTAATGATTTTCTGGAATTTTTCTTCAGAGCTGTCGTAGAAGCTGTGTAGTAGATACAGAAGATTCTGTTTGTTTAAAACCTATGTTATTTATCCATAATATGTAATTAATTTTTCATGAAAATGCATCATCGGAAAATCCTATCGACAACACTGTGTACTCCTAAATTACAGCTATGCGATGACGTAGAGAAGTGGTGGGGATAAATATAAGCTGATCGATGATGACATTACCCTTGTATTGAAGTGGGAAATTTATAATGGAAAATGTTCACAACGTGCGTGGGTAGATCTTAGACATTTGGAGGTTTTCATTGGGAAAAGTCTCCATACAATGGGATTTTCTCACATCAACTCATACTTTCGAATATTTTGAAGTACCTGGACATATTCAGTCAGCGCAAGAGGTCTGAAAAGCGGGTCAAGTATACGCAATTCAGCTCGGAAAAGAAAGAATGAAGCAAACCTTCCAATATGGCGGTTCTAAATCTGGGTCGGTGTGTTACGAAAATTTCGCTTTTTTCACTTCCCGATCCATTATATCGAAATGTCGAATCTCGTTCGATTTGAAAAGTTTAATGAAATAACAATTAAAATGGAATATTATTTTGTGAAATACCAGTTAAATGACCTTGCTGAATATTATGTGGTATTAAAAATTTCAGAAAAGCCCTGAGCTGGAACTTTTGAGCTCTCGTTCATTGGTGCAGGAATACAGCTATCACCTCAAAATTTTGTAGGACATGAAAATTGATACTGAATATATGAATGCAAATTCTCAGCAAGGTCGGAACTATATTCTGGGAAATTAAATGAAATACCTTTGTAAAAAGTCGATAACTAAAAATATCAGAAATTAATGGTTCTGATTTCACAATCCTCTTGAAACTTTGCATGATCATTCACTTCGCTAATTAACATCCCCAAACTCGATTTCATTTCAATCGAAAGGTATTTCATGGCAATATTGGAATTTTTTTATATATATTTTTTAAATATAGATTTTCTATGGTTGTATTAACTCAACCCACGCAATTTTTCGCGTTCTGCTTTGAATTGACATTGAACATTTTACTGCAAAATTTCAGCTCGATCGAACCTACAAACTCGGAATTATTAGAAATGATTTGGTTCCTTGGAAATTTTGCATGAACATTCACAAATTTATTTATTCACTATGGAATACACACGGATGATTTCCACATCCAAAAAGAAGATTTCACTCGAATCTGATATGTATCTTGTTATCGAAATATAAAGTTACTTCTTTTCAATATTCCAATTGAATTTTCTATGGCCACAAAATTTTGCATGATCTCATTATGAGCATCTTGCATGTGGCCGCAAAATTTAAATTCGATTGGTTTCTTGTGTCTGAGAAAAATTTGAATTAACATTTCTGGAACACCCTGTACGCTTGGCTGATTAACGAACTTAACCGCGGCATTGGGAACCGAATTCACCTTAAAAATCTCAAGTCTCCAAAACAATCGTCGAAAGTGATCGTGTTTACGACGATTCGAAAATTACAAACATTTGGGCGAATCGATATAGCACTTGTTCAAGTGAGCGCTCAAAAATTAATATTACAATTAGCGGAATTTCTGACATTTGTTGCAAAATTTCTTTATGAACGCAATGAAATAGGGCTCAAGATATTTTGTACGCAATTTCATTCTACTTATGATACTTTATGATACACAGAGAATGGTCAACTACTAAGTTCCCAAATTATTCTCGAATTCTTAAAAAAAACAATTTTTTAATCCATCACTATTCACATTTTGTATGGGTTTTTGACTAAATACTTCCAGAAATGTGAATTTAAAATTTTTGTTAATTTGCTCGACTGTGGTTCAACTGTCATATTCAGATCCAACAATTTTCGATTCCCTAGCTCTTTCAATAATTAGAATTCACCACTCATAATTAATTTTGCTCCCGATCTGTCTTTTTAGTTCGCTTTAAAGTTTTAATGATAACTCTTTGAATAATGCAGGCTCTAATTAATTAGTGTTGACTCTGGAGCTAGAGACTTGAAGTTTTCTGGGTAGCTTGTTCTTTGTTTTTTGAAGGGCATAGTTCTCGAGTTGAACTATGTAAAAAAATTCCTGTGAAATTATCAGCAATATAAACCCGAGCGAGGTCAAACTTTATATTCAGGTGCTCAATGAGGATGTAAAGTATTGTGCACAACAATTTCGTGAGGATTTCTCTAATAGAAAATCTAAAAACTTCAGATTTGTGACGGAATGACATCGAGACTTAAAGTTTTCCGATTTTTTTATTTTATTTATTTCATAATTAGCTGCTTAGTGCGAAGGCTTTCGTTAAATGTCCTGAAAATCCATAAAATAGAAAATTGATTGTATTTCTTGAAAAAATTCGCTACTCCAGAAACTTATGAAGAGAGTCCATAAAAACAGGTATTCAGAAATCCAACCATCCGCCATGTTCCAATTCGTGTATTTTAATTTCGAGAATGCTAAGTATGAGAGTGAAAAATAATTCAAATTTGAATAAGTTGAGAGCTATTTATTTCCTTTTTTTCATTTATGATGTCAAATTTACTATTCAAAATTTAAACCCTCCTTGGAAACTTGAAATTTTTAATTCTTCAATTTTTGTCTTGAAAGTTGCGAAGTGATCAATCGATGAATTTGACATCTAAAAGTTGAATCACTGTCCATGAGTTTTGTCACCGAACCAGAATAATTATCTTTGCTTCTGGTCCTTCAAAAAAGTTTATTGACAATAAATAGGAAACGTTGCCAATTTTATTTTTGACCTTTCTTTGTTTTTCGTTTATCTGTCGGAAGAACCGAGCAAGTGGTGTTAAATTTATATTTATTTATAATTTACGTTCGTGTGACCTCGTACATTGCTTAGATCAGAAAATATTATGAAACAAACGACATAAAAGTAGCATGTGTTCACATTTTCTTTCTTTTTATTTCTATCAACGTATACTTATTACTTCTTCACTTGAAAAAAATTATCGGAGTTAATTCTAATAATGTTAATGTTATTTTGGTATGGTGTTTCTAATTCCACACTATGTTTCAATAAAACGTATATTATTCAACATCTCCCTGACAATTGGAGCTTATCTGTTCCTTCGTTTCAATTTGACGTCTTTCTATTTCCATTATTTTACGTATTTGGTATTCATGGTTTCAAAAGCAAGTTTGAATTATTATTATTGTTTCCCGTGTAAATATGTGTTTCGTTTATGATGTCAAATTCAACAATTTCTTCTGATTCTATATATAAAATCAATAACTGTGTTGATATAGTTGATTGAAATACTGCCAAGGAAATATTTGAGAATATCTATCTGTTTTTCTGTTATCTTTGAATCCAATATTGATTTAAATGAGTCTTTAGATGGTTAATATCTATAACAAAAAAAGTTGGAGGGAAATTTGAATTTTTTGAAATGTTATAAAATAAATTACTTTTCGTCAATAGGCCTGACTAGTTCTTAATCAACAGGAAGTTCTTAAAAAATGTCTTGTTTGTCCAATATTGGATTGTTTAGGTTGCCACTAATCGATCATGGAATACACGTGTGTACTTGCGCATTGATGCCGATTCTATTTCTGGAGTTGCATCATCGATTCACTGTCCCTATTATGGCCCGACTGAAAATAAATTCCCTCAGCTAGGATTTCAAGGTTTTCGAATACCTGAAGGAAATGCCAAGAACTGGAACTGGGTGACATAGTGATTATCCTCCTGTGGAATATTGGAAATATCAGATTTTTTTCATATTACAGGGTGTCCCATTACTCGACGTCAACCCGGAACCGGGTGAAAAGGCAAGTAATGCTGGTTGTCAGAAAAATATAAAAAAAAATCTAAGTTGCATGATTTTAAAATAATGCGCATTTAAAAAAACACGCAAAATTCCACACCCTGTGACAGTCTTTTCGCTCCTGTTACACAAATATCAACTTTTTCCAACTTTTTTCTTTGCTGTGTTACCTTGAATAATGCTTGTCTAAACTGTAATCAAAATTTTGATACCAGCTGCTCTAGGTTTCATAAAAATAGGGCTTAATTCTCGAAAAAAAAATTCGAAATAAACAATTGCCTAGTTTCAACTGACTGTATTGAAAAAAAAATGTGCTACGTAGGTTTGGCATGTTTTTTCAAAAGTTGGCGCATTTGTGAGGATTCCAAAATGGTATAATACTTGTTTAATTGCAGCTGCCGTAGTTCAAATTTATTTTCGATTGCCTTTGAATACACTTTTTCGTTAACTGCTTCCCAGTAATAGAGTCCAATGGGTTCAAGTCCGGTGAACGGGCCGGCCACGAGATTGGACCAGAACGTCCGATCGATCTTCCGGGAAAAAATGTTATCAGAAAAAAAATTTCCAGAGAAAATTTCCGGAAAAAATTTTTCCTGAGGAATTTCTCTGAAAATTTTTTTTCTGATAACATTTTTTCCCGGAAGATCGATCGGACGTTCTGGTCCAATCTCGTGGCCGGCCCGTTCACCGGACTTGAACCCATTGGACTCTATTACTGGGAAGCAGTTAACGAAAAAGTGTATTCAAAGGCAATCGAAAATAAATTTGAACTACGGCAGCTGCAATTAAACAAGTATTATACCATTTTGGAATCCTCACAAATGCGCCAACTTTTGAAAAAACATGCCAAACCTACGTAGCACATTTTTTTTTCAATACAGTCAGTTGAAACTAGGCAATTGTTTATTTCGAATTTTTTTTCCGAGAATTAAGCCCTATTTTTATGAAACCTAGAGCAGCTGGTATCAAAATTTTGATTACAGTTTAGACAAGCATATTCAAGGTAACACAGCAAAGAAAAAAGTTGGAAAAAGTTGATATTTGTGGCAACAGGAGCGAAAAGACTGTCACAGGGTGTGGAATTTTGCGTGTTTTTTAAATGCGCATTATTTTAAAATCATGCAACTTAGATTTTTTTTTATATTTTTCTGACAACCAGCATTACTTGCCTTCACCCGGTTCCGGGTTGACGTCGAGTAATGGGACACCCTGTACATGTAGGGGAAGTAGGTATTCATCATACATACAGAACGCTTCAAAATTATGGAATAATTATTTTCTGGGAAGAAACAAAATCCTAAAACAGGTCAATTTTTGTTTTACCTTTACAAAATTGTTATGCATTTTTGAAGGTTTTTTGTTGCAACCTGTGTCATCCCCATCAACCCTCTAAATTTGTTGAATAGGGAATGTTGGTCATGTGGTACTTTTTTGGCAAGGCCTTTGTATCTTCTTTACATGCGTGCAGAAATTTTCAAGAATTTTTTTTTTAAGATTAGTTAGTTCGAAGGACTTTTCAGTATGTGGTCTTTGTCATGGCTCATTTACTTTGAGGCGATGGTACCTGATGAAATTTGTCACTTAATTAAAGTCGACCATTACTGTATTGTTCATTTCTGACAACGTAATTTCATCAATGTTATGATAATGATGTTACCATAAGGGGGTTGAAAGGAGTTGAAAGTTGTGCATGAACAAAACTGTAATGGTCGACATTCATTCGATGACAAATTTCATTAGCTACCATCGTCTTAAAGTAAATGAGCTATAACATACCGAAAACCTCTTTGAAATACCTAATTTTTAAAAAGAAATTTTTTCTTGAAAATTTCTGCACGCCTGTAAAGAAGATACAAAGACCTTGCCAAAAAAGTACCACATGACCAACTTTCCCTATTCAAAAAAATTAGAGGGTTGATGGGGATGACACAGGGTGCAACAAAAAACCTTCAAAAATGCATAAAAATTTTGTAAAGGTAAAACAAAAATTGACCTGTTTCAGGATTCTGTTGCCAATATTTTGACGTGCACTGTAGAGATATGTACATACAGTGAACCTCGATATAACAAATCGCAAGGGACCAGTAAATATTCGTTATATCAAGTAATTCGTAAAACGGAGGTTGTTATATTGAGGTGAGGTTGGTCCAAAATTTGTTATACCGAGGTTTTATTCACCTCGACATTACATACTCATCTTGTTATAGCGAACTAATTTTGCTCATAAATGAAAACTCATTTTTATCAAATTATTCATTCATTTTATATTTTCTTTTTCAAAACAATAAAGTGAGTAGGTAACATATTATTCTTTTTTTTTCTTTTCAAAAATCCGCAGAACAAAATAAAAAGAGGTGAAAAATCACAATTGTCATAAATTGTAGTTTGTTTCCCACGGTTTCAATTTTCTGATGGTTGAAGGCAAACCATTTCTACGGAAAACTTATCTTTAGATTTTAAAATTGTAGCCAATGAACATGCGGGAATCGCGAACTTATTAGCTATGTCTAATTTTTTTGTAGAAGGATTTTTGTCAAAATAATTAATGATGCTTCGCTTCTCTGCGACAGATAAGGAACGCCTTTTACGTTTCTGAGCGCCATTGCAAAATAGTGAGGAGCAGCACTGATTACTTTCCATCAACTAATCGTATTTTACGTAATACGCGTCGAAACCTGTCGCGGCTGAATCACATACCTGGATTAAGGGTTATTGGTGAAAACGTTATATAGAGGTTTGAGTTGACGAAATTCGTTAAGTAGAGGTTTCACACTCTTTTTGGTAATTGAAAATTCGTTATAAAGAGGTTGTTCGTGAAAATTTTTCGTAATGTAGAGGTAAGTTTTACATTGACTCTTATGGGCGATTCAAGGGGATTATGAAAAATTCGTTAAATCGAGAAAGTCGTTATATTGAGGTTCGTTATATTAAGGTTGCACTGTATTTCAAAATCCGGAAGTAAACCTAAAACGTTTTCATTTCAATTTCCAGTATGTCACCTACAGCTCACCGTCTATGTTGAGAGAAAAAACTACTATTATGTAGTTCAGTTCAGTGCAGCACAATAATATTCCCAAATAATTCAATTTATAATGAATAGTTCACGTTGCTACCTAATAAAATTCATGAATAGTACGTGTGCGATAATGGTACAAAATCGAATTACTCAAAATGGACATCGTTCTGATAATAATTCACAAATTATTTTTCAATGGAAGGGTAATTTAATGCTGAACATGATTTTTCGATCTGCCTGCAGTTGATTTTCAATGCATACACAATTATAAAAATTGAAATAAGTGAAATTGAAAATTATCTACCCTTAGCGTATACTTTGGCCCAAAAATTCGAAATAAAAAATTATGTATAATCACTGAAATCTATGTAATAAAAGTTTTTGAACGCTTATCCGCTTAAAAACAATTCAACGTTCGAAGTTAACTCACCAGAGAAAAGCAAAATTCAATCGTTTTTTATTTTCTCTGGATATGATCAGATTTGAGTCGTTGTTTTCAAGTGAAGTCCCTCATTATACCAGACCCGAATATAAAAGTGTACTCTCTATTATTGTGAAAAAAACATCTTATACAGGGTGTTTCCTAATTGAATGTCAATATTTATGGGGGTGATTTTTGGGCCAATTTTAAGAAAAAAACTTCATATGAACATATGTCCTAAATGTCTTACCTTTTGAGTTTCAGGGTGTTATAATTTTCAAAAATAAATCATTTTTTATTATCAATATCTACAACACCACATCAGATATTTCAATGAAGTGTGTCATACATGTACTATGAACCAAGAGGCATTTTTTAATATATAATTTTTTTTTAATTTTCACCAGTGGCGTTCGTACGTAATTTGTCCTGCCTATTTTGGCAGACATTGATAGTACGCCACAGATTTTTCCTGAAATAAAAATCATTTTTGAAATTCCCAATCATTTCTCACCAAAGTTGAGCTCTTGACTTTTTTCAATCCGATGCACGGTTTTTGTTTAAAAAATAATAATAAAAAATTATACCGCGTCTCTTTATGATCATAACATTTGTAAATTCGAGCATTCTTTTTTAAAATAACCCTGATCGAATAGTAGATATTTTAAAACACCAGATTAATAAGACTCGAAGAACTGAATTTAAAGACAAAAGACACCCTAGCTTTAACCTATCTATGGTAAATTGTATGTCATAAAAGTAATCTTTCGAATCTTTATCGATTTTTTTCGTTTTAGTTTTAGTAGATTGTACGATAGATCGATAAGACTTCTAATGAAATCAAACCCAATATTTGTAATAAATTCAGGTCACTACGATACGAATTTGAACTTGCCATCGTTATCATTTGACCCAGGTTAGTTTTTATCGCTACTTCATTTTAGCCGTCTTATGCACCTACCAGCGTAATCAATATATGACTCGACAAATTGTAGTTCAGTTATTTTTATACAGTTATTACGTTATCTTTTGGAGATAGGGAACCGCTAACCTTCCTACTCACTAAATTCGAATTAAATTCATTTCGGTATCGGAGGCAACGTTATATATCCTGTTGAAATATTTTATAACTGTTTAATGTTCGAAAAGAACAATAACCAAAAACGTTCAACAATTCCGTAATAACTCGTATTGTTGACTTTCAGCACATAATAGGGCGTTCAATATACAGGGTGCCGGACGATTGACGTCAATAAAAAAAAAACAGGTTCCTCATGTCATGGGGTATTCGAATCACCCCACCCCCAGTATGTTATCCGATTTTTCACGGTTTCCGAGTTATGATTTTTTTTATGAATCTGAGAATTTTCAACTAGAACATCTTCGAAAATTTTTTTAAAGAAAAGTAAAAGACTTTTCTGATATTTTTTTGTTGTAAATAGATCGCCATGAATTGTACTTTTATACATAAAATAACCAGCATCGTAACTTTGATAAAAATTATGGAAATGTTGGTCTCAAGTGAGAAAGTTACGTATTTTGGATCATGATTCTGATCTAAATATTCAAATTAAAAATGTAAACAGGCTACTTCATGGTTTTTCCAGTAGGCTTAGAAACTGCGCTCAACACTCAGCTTTCAGAATCATTAATAAAAAATGGTACTCAACAGTCTACTTTTGCTAGAATTAGCCTTCAAAGTCAGCGAGGTGGAAAAAATCAAAGAACTAGACGTTTACTCAAGAATTATTTTTTGCCATTTCAAGATTTTCCTGATCAAGTTATGATATAAAATGCTGAAAATTAGCATTAGAAGAAACGTTTTAGATAAGAAAAAGAAAAAGGTATGGCAATAAATCACACATCATGTAGATAAAAAAATTATTTATAAAAATTACAAAAAAAAATAAATGAATAAATAAATTTTGCGAAGGTGTAGAATGTGTATTGAGGCTGGAGGTGGCCTTTTTGAAAACCTATTGTAAATTTTATAAATAAAAATATTATAAATCTTCTTTTTTCAACATGATGTGTGATTTATTGCCATACCTTTTTCTTTTTCTTATCTAAAACGTTTCTTATAATGCTAATTTTCAATAATTTTCAGCATTTTATATCATAACTTGATCAGGAAATCTTGAAATGGCAAAAAATAATTCTTGAGTAAAGTCTAGTTCTTTGATTTTTTCCACCTCGCTGACTTTGAAAGCTAATTCTAGCAAAAGTAGACTGTTGAGTACCATTTTTTATTAATGATTCTGAAAGCTGAGTGTTGAGCGCAGTTTTTAAGCCTAAAAGGAAACCATGAAGTAACCTGTTTACATTTTTAATTCAAATTTGAAAATTTAGATCATGATCCAAAATACGTAACTTTCTCACTTGAGACCAACATTTCCATAATTTTTATCAAAGTTACGATGCTGGTTATTTTATGTATAAAAGTACAATTCATGGCGATCTATTTACAACAAAAAAATATCAGAAAAGTCTTTTACTTTTTTTAAAAAAATTTTCGAAGATGTTCAAGTTGAAAATTCTCAGATTTCATAAAAAAATCATAACTCGGAAACCGTGAAAAATCGGATAACATACATGGGGGTGATTCGAATACCCCATGACATGAGGAACCTGTTTTTTTTTTATTGACGTCAATCGTCCGGCCACCCTGTATAGTGAGCCTAAGAAAGAAAAGAAACGATTTTCGTCAAAATTACTTTTATTCTAAACATAATCCCCTTTCAGCTGGATTCACTCAGTCCAACGATTTTTCAACATTGCGATGCCTTTTGAATAGTAAGATTTGTCGAGGGCCCAAAATATGCCATTCCACCTCTCCAACCGTCTCAAATTTCTTTCCTTGGAGCCATCTCTTTAAATTTGGAAACAGATAATAATCGCTTGGGCTAAATCTGGAGAATACAGAGGATGAGGAAGCAATTCTAAGTGAGGTTCATTGATTTTTGCCATCGTTTTTATTGATTTGTGAGTTGGTGCATTGTTCTGCAGAAAGAATCATTTTTGCTTTGATAGATTTGTCCATTTTTTTGAAAATTCGGTTCAATCGGTCCAATAATGCACAGTTATAGTCGCTATCGATTGTTTCGCCTTTTTCCGAATAGTCTATGAACAATATACCACTGGAATCCCAAAAAACAGACGCCATAACCTTCCATTCGTTTCCCTTTCAAATGAAGGAACTTAATCACTGCTCTGTATTCAACCTTTTCCATTTTTCGATAAATCACTGAGCTGGTTCGCTTTAGACACTCAAAACAAATGAATTTATTGATAGATTTGGCTCAAACTTTGACAGTAAGTGTTTGAATGATGAACAATGTTAAAAATGAATTCAGTTTTTCGTTATTGGCTCCACCTATTTGAAGGCTTATTATATATTGAATAAACGGGATTATTCGCAAACAGTGGCAACACCGCGGGACAGAACGAAATCCTGAACGTTACCGCTTCCTCAATTTCCCCATCGAGCCATATGATCGTCAGTTACCCACGTTCTTCTTCCCCAGCTGTTTCTTATTTGACCTAGTTTCACAGTAATATTTTCCTGGCTAAACAGTTATTCTTCGTTTTCCCAGAACGTTTGAGTAGAAAAATTGTCAGGAAACCTTTGGTCACTACGAAAGCACTTTATCAGTATTGATGATACATACTGCTCAAAATGTTTGAATTATCGAAACGAAAGGAACGACCTTGACCTGAAAAACTTTCGTTTGTTTTTGGTATCGTGTTCAAATGTTTTGATTTTGTACGAGCTCGTATCACTTGTTGTTTTGTGGCTCCCATAAGTTTATTCAGACAATGAATATTTATTATTCTATGAACTGAGTGAATCAGAAATAGATAATATAATATTATGTTTATTAATGATATACAACTGAATTTTTTATACAGAATTACAAATTTTCTTAGATTCTAGGATTTCCATATTATGAATGTTGAAATGTACCTATTATACTCAGTATTGACTTTTTGTTGATATTGAGAAAACTGTTATTCATATACACACATCATCAAAATTCTCTGCCCCTATTAATTTTTTATCACTAAAATGGAAATAAAAAACTAGCAAGAAATGTTTCTTGTTCAGGAAAATACAGGTACATTCGATGTAAATCGCAATGCAATTTACAGATTCTTAATTGTTTCTTAAAAAATTAATCGCGTTTACTGTCCACGCCGACCCTAAACTCTATTACTTCCTTTAGAAACAACTTCAAAACATGACAATATCAAGATAGGTATCACATTTTAATAGAAAAATTATCGTTTTCCCAATATGAACAATCGTTGCAAAGCTTCTGACTTGTATGATGTTATTTGGAAATGAAAAGGAAACTGATTTAATTAATGTCAAACAACCCCGATTAGACTCAGCTCACTTGCACGGCAGGGAGCAAGGAATTGAGCAGAGAAATGGGCAGCGCGAGAATGTAATCACTACACTTCCCTGCTGCCTGCCACTGCTCCTCGTGTTACCTTACGCTCCCTGAATTGGCGGTTTTTCGTACGCAAGTCAAAGGACCGGCAGCGTGAACAGCTGTAAGTGATCAAATTCAACTAGGTTGCTGTGGAATTTCTTTGTCCGTCGCCGAATCGAACCGAATTGAACGAAATGAACGAACGACACACACGATCGTTACTGTCATTTCGTCCTTCGTTCACCAGTGAACGAAATGAACTAGTGAACTAAACTCTGAGCTACTCGTGAACTAGTTCATTTAGTTCACTTCAAGGAATAGTTCGTTCACGAAATACACACCTCTACCGTCGCGACACTTGGTCGCGAGGGAAATGTTGAAGCAGAGTGTGAATGCTCACTGCCTTCGATACTGTTGCAGAAGTATCTAGGGAATTATTGCCGACAACGCGAGCGGCAGTAGGAAGGGCTGAGTGTAATTGAGGCAAAAGACATTGACGGAATAACATAGAGTTGAAATTAATCGAACTGTGGCTGATTTGTGAATACATAAGTAGTGTCTTTTGTTAACCATCAGATCCAACCGGAGAGAAACTCGATGAGATGTCAGATGGCTCATCAGATGTAGAATAAAAGAACTGATGGTTATCTGCTGTTTAGTAGAGTCGTTTGACGTTTCATTCATACATATATACATCCTCCATTAATCAGCATTTCATCATATGCATCGGCTCTGGAAGTCGAAGGATCCGATGGGCCATCGATGCAAACATCGGTGATTATAAGAACGAATGACAGGTGACAGTTTGAATCGTTGAATAAACGAACGCTTTTTGATTCAATAAAAAAAATTTAAACCGAAAAAGTAAAAAATGTAATATGCAACGACCCTCTCGACAACTCAGCCTTTTAACCCTTTATGCTACTTGGTTTTAAGTGATGAATCAATATTCATCTGTGAATAGTACTCGTATACAGGGTGCTACATAATAGTATGTCACAACTTAAGAGGACGAATCTACGTATAATTTCAAGAAAAAAAGTCCATATAAACATGGGTCCACAAAAGCTTCGTTTTACGGAGCTACAGGGTGTTGAAATTTCCTAAAAAAAATTCTTCATAACTCCTGCAGTTTTTGAGATATTCAGTCAACAGTCTCCATCATTGCACGTCCTGAATCTTAACTAGAATCTACAGGTGTTTTCTTTTCCGGAGCCATGTATCCTTTTTCCCTCTAAATTTTTTGCGGTACGCCACTGGTCAGCGTAAAATCAATTTTTGATATCTTCGCTCATTTTCGAAACTTTTTTGACTCCTGTAATTTTTTCGTATCTCTAACCGTTTTCGAGTAAAAAATTATTGAACGAATTAGTTTGATATTGAATAAGTTGAGTCTCAGATGACGAGCTATCAAAATAAAAGCAAATTTTGGGCATATCTATCGAGTATTTCTATTATTTTTTTATTTAGCGAATAACATACAATCGTTCAAAAATTTTTTACTCGAAAACGGTTAGAGATACGAAAAAACTACAAGATTCAAAAAAGTTTTTAAATTGAACGAGATATCAAGAATTGATTTTACGGTGATCAGTGGCGTAGCGCAAAAAAGTTTGAGAGGGAAAAGGGGACATGGTTCCGGAAAAGAAAACACCCTGTAGATTCTAGTTAAGATTCAGGACATGCAATGATGAAGACTGTTTAAAATAGCTCGCATTCCAAATTTGGACTGAATATCTCAAAAACTCCAGGAGTTATGAAGAAAAAAAAACAATTTTTTTTGGGAATTTTAACACCCTATAGCTTCGCAACGAAGCTTTTACGGAGCCATGTTTATATAAACGTTTTTTCTTAAAATTACATGTAGATTCACCCCCTCAAGTTGTGACATACTATTATGTAACACCCTGTATATTATTTTCTTATATGTACCTTCGATTTAATCGGAAAAGCTTCTTTTTATTCTTTTTGTCGCTTAAAAATCCCGCTTTACGTTATAGCACAATAATAGTAATGAAGGACGAATCTTAAATTTTTTTCTCTTTTTGCAGATGCATAGTCCAAGCCTATCTTCTGAGTCCAGAGGCGACAAGAGCGAGGAAGAGGTGCTCTTGAGTGTTACTTCGCTAGTGACAGAGGGTCGAATACCGGAAAAACTGGGACTGAAGAGTAAAGGGTTTAGAGAAGGGCCGCACTGTTTTTCTAATAAAAAGACAGATGGACATACTTGTGATTCAAGTGATAGTCTAGTAAGTATTTGTGCAAATATCAAGATATACCATGGGCGGTCCTACAGTAAATTTCTGAAGGGGGTAATTTTTTCCAACAAAAAATTTCAAGAATTTGTGCATAATTTGGCAACAGTGTATGGCAGAGAAATTTTTTTCATTCGGTTATACTGCCAATTTATTATTGAATCGATACATAAATGAAAATATAGGTAATTTCATTTGAAATATGAAAGCATACCTATATGCGTTTGAGATAGTTGCACTGTCGACTTGAAAATATTTTAGGCGAACAGTTTTTTCATCCACAAGGCCCCATACACCTAAAATTTCAGAACGAAATATTCACTCGTTCTCCAAATACGTCTTATAGGCCAACTTAAAAGAAAAACCCTTTATAATATGAATTGTTGCGAAAATAGGCTGAGTTTTACATATCAGTTTTTTGGGCGCTCGTTCTACTTTAACGAGTACTATATTGTTTTGCCCTAATATCTGTTATTTTGGAATTTCGAGCCTCAAATGATAGGGTTCGACTCCCTGATGACGAATCCTTGGCCAAATTCAACTCTGTCCGTGGGGCCGTCCGGCCGTCAACTCGATACCTTTCGAAGGGATTATCCTAGATACTTGAGATTTTCGGGGTAAGTTCGGTCCCAAATGCCGCGATAAACAGAACCATCGAAAATTCAATCGGAATATTAAACAGAAGAATCTTTATATTTCCATAACAAGATATCTGATTTGAGTGAAATTTATTTTGTGAATGATGATTGATATACTGAATGTTCATGCAAAATTTCAAGAGGATCGCATCATCAGAACCATAGAATTTAATTTTTTTCAATGATTAATTTTTACATATAGTTTTTGAATAATTTTCAGATTATGATTCCGATTAGATTAGATAGTGGTCGATCGGCACGTTGATTACCCTTCTGCACTGCGACCAATAAGGTCTTTTGTGCGTTATTATGATTCCGATGCTGAGATATTGCATTCATATACGAATCTCAAGTCCTATACAAAATTTTGAGATGAAAGCATTATTGCTACACCAATGAACGAGCGCTCAAAAGCACCTGCTCAGGGCTTTTCTTAATTTTTTTGAGACAACCCTGCTCATTTACAGCCCTCTAAAGATGTCGCTTGAAAAGCAGTTTCTTTTAACTCGGGTTATCAAGATAATGAATTTTTTTTTCAAAAAGCATTTTTCTTCTGAGAAAATGAATTTGTTACATAGTTTTGACGCGTACTGTATGAATATGTGTACTTTTATAATGATATAATGATTTTTACTAGTGTGCCAATTATGAGTTCTTTCGGGAAGAAGTACTGAGATTATGGGTTCAGAACCTCCCTATCATGGTGGACGTCATGTTGACGTGTGGTTGTCAGGAAGGAGAATATTCTGTGGGTCCAGAAATGGAGGATAACTGTATACTGCTGGAATCATGGTGTTTCAATATTATGAGCAAACGGTGAGTGAATTTATGTTTCATAAGATTTCAACATGCAGCTCCTAATAAAATTCAACCATGGATAGCATAGTTATTCAGATTTTTGAGATCGGGTGCCTTCTTGTATAGTACATTCAAGAATGAGTGACATCCCAGGCGGGCTTTAGAAAATGGAAATTAAGTTTGTAATAGCCCAACAGTTGAAATCATAGAAGGATTGGAACTAGGAATGGAAAAGGTTTTTGTCCATTTTCGTTTATTTATATTGATACAAACCATATTATATTGTACAGGGTGTTCCCAAACTGAACGTACAAACGAAAAGGGGAGATTCCTTAAGTAAGTTCAAGAAAAAAGTCCCATAAACATGGGGTGGCAAACGTTTTGTTTTCGAGATACAGGCTGTTATAGTTTACTCAAAAACTGTCTAAAATAGTAGTGCGCCACTGAGATATTTTAAACTAACAATTTTTTTCAATTCCTCATTCAATTTAGGACAAAACATCTCTCCTTCCATTTTTTGGGTCACTTTTTTATGTAAAAAAATCAAACATCTTTTACACATTATGTAGTGGAGACGATACATCTAGATGTTATACTTTTTACATAAAAATGGCTCTCCATACAAAAAAGGCAGGAGATATTTTTTGTCCTAAATTGAACTAAGAATTAAAAAAAAAGTTAGTTTAAAATATCTCATTGGCGTACTACTTTTTTATTCAGCTTTTGTGTAAAACCTTCAACACCCTCTCGAAAACGAAACGTTTGCGACCCCATGTTTATGTGACTTTTTTTTCTTAAACTTACTTTTTGTTTGTTCGTTCAATTTAGGAACACTCTGTATATTTTCAAAGTGAAAACTGAGATTTCAAAAAATGGCACAGAAATCTGGTATACCCATTAAAAAAATAAATTTGAGTCATATTTTCGTAATTGAAAATTCTGCTGAAAAGACGAGCACGCAGCTGGATTCTACGCAGAAAAGTGCCTGTATAATAATTTAATTTCAGAAGTCAATCATCAGTAATAATTCAGTATTAGCGAAAGTATTACTTTTTTCGATACCGCCATTTCCCCAAATTTTTGCTTTACCAAAAATGAATTCTAATCTTAATAGTTTCTGAGAAAAAGAGAACTAAAATGGGACATCACATTTTGTCTATCTCCTCTAGTTTGAAAGTTTTAGTGCTAAGACATCGAATTTTGCCCACCCTGTATACACTAGTTCATATTAGGAAAAGGTAATTCAAATTTGAATATCCTGAGAGCAATTGGTTTCATTTTATTAATTTTAATTCAACTTTTCTGGTCAAATCCTGATCCTACCTTGATAATTTTAAGCTTTGAAATTATTCATTGCAGTAGTTATCTTGATTACGGTCATCGGTTACACCACTGTTCAAAACTTGAAAGGACCCCGCACATTTTGTATGGGAATTGGCTCCCGGTGGATTTGGCTGAAAATTTGATATGATGTTCTACTAATCCTTCTGATCAAATGTCTAAACAGTCACGAAGCTGAAAAATGCATACTTCTAGGAGTTTTTAGCGATTTTTTGTATCCATTATGGCTTACGTATTATGGGAATTGGCTCCCGGTGGATTTGGCTGAAAATTTGATATGATGTTCTACTAATCCTTCTGATCAAATGTCTCCACAGTCACGAAGCTGAAAAATGCATACTTCTAGGAGTTTTTAGCGATTTTTTGTATCCATTATGGCTTACGTATTACCGTTCACACAGAAATGTTTGAAAATATTTCGAATTGACAGAATCTGCTTTCAATAATCACGAAATATTCTCAAACATTTCTGTGTGAACGGTAATACCATAGACTAACTAACTATAAGTTTGTCTATGGGTAATACGTAAGCCATAATGGATACAAAAAATCGCTAAAAACTCCTAGAAGTATGCATTTTTCAGCTTCGTGGCTGTAGAGACATTTGATCAGAAGGATTAGTAGAACATCATATCAAATTTTCAGCCAAATCCACCGGGAGCCAATTCTCATACAAAATGTGCGGGGTCCTTTTCAGAGTAGGTTCAAGATTCGAATAGGAAAATTGAATGCAAGAATTAATAAAATGAGACCAATGGTGACCTTAATAATTTTAAGCTTTGAAATTATTCATTTCAGTAGTTATTGTGATTACGGTCGTCGGTAACACCTCTGTTCAAAACTAGAAATTCCAGAGTAGGTTCAAGATTCAAATAGGAAAATGGAATGCAGGAATTAATGAAATGAGACCAATAGTGCTTGAGATATTCAAATTGGAATGAGCGCTTAACTAGGCCCTCAAATCACTTTAATTAGACTAATTCGACTTTGTTCATATCATATTTGGCTCTCACTTTTATATGAAATTATGTTGAAGTAACCCCTTTCTTGTAATTTCAGGTATTCAGCTCCTCCATCATTTCAATTGGCACAGCTTATTAGTGCCATCAGATCGCAACTGTATTTCTCACAAATCACTGCCTGGTTAACTACACCTAATGAGAATACCAAAAAGAGGCTTACAAGTAAACATCTGAGGTAAGTTTAAAATTCATTATCTACTAAATATGCGAATTAAAAACGAACCAATAATATGGAAATATACTTTTCGTGCTATACTGTTTTCCCTTCAAATTCAACTAAGAAGGAAACAAACACTTATTTTTGAAGGCAACAGTTCCAGGTATAAATGTGGTAAGAAAGAAAAAGTTTGCTTCAAAAAGTAAGCACTTTATTTCTATTCCCCCAACTCGTGGTGCATTGCAGGAACACATAAAAAGAGCGGCGTATGTCGCTGGCCACATCTGGGGCTGTTTAGTTCAGTGATGTACTTGAAGATCCTTAACATAATAAACTTTATACATATGTACACATTTGAAAAAAAATAGTCTTATACAAACACATAGAAAAAGTGAAAAATGGCAATGGTCATGTTTTATTTTCATTTCGGGAGAGGTTTCAACCACTCTAACCCCCACAATCTACCACCCTCGGGTACGGCACTGCCCGTAGGTCATTTTTGTTACCACGAATGAATTCCCAGACCTCCGAATGAATTACCTGACCTCAAAAACATAAGGCTAGACACCTCACACGACAAGTGTGAGTTAGAAACAAAATTCCTCGAAAAGTCGGCCATTTTTCTAAAAATTGCTGTTTTTCTAGGTTTTCTGTATCTGGATCAAATTTCTGACACTACTATCGGATTCTTGGGGTTGGAAATATGAGAAATTGACACCCAGATCGTGCCACTAGGCTATACTTTTTTTTTAATTCAGCAGTAAATCACCCTTTGCCCCCTAAAATCTACCTACACGGAAAATGTCAAGTGTTCTTCGGGCCAAATCATCTAGATTGGTCTAAAGAACAACTGTACCGAGTGGCACCTCGGTATCAAAAATGCAGTATTATTTTAGTCTAAGAGCTGGCTACGGAGGGTTAAGGGTCACTAGGTGCAAGGGTAATTTTATCGTTCACAGGTTCGATTGTTACCGACATAGCGTAAGGCGGGCAGCCAGAAGGCACACTGGAAGAATAACGGAAGGGTAGGGGGTTAAACATGCAATTTTTTTACGAAAAAAAAGTCATAAGGTGCAAAGATGGCAATTTGTAGAATAAGAGAAGGTGGTATGAGTAAGCAGGAAAAACACATTGCCAGAAGGCTGAGTGGAAGAATAACGCGAAGGGAGGGGGTTAACATGCATATTTTTTTCGAAAAAAAAGTCATAAGGTGCAAAGATGGCAATTTGTAGGATAATAGGAGGTAGTATGAGTAAGTAGAAAAAAACATTGCCAGAAGGCTAAGTGGAAGAGTAACGCGAAGGGAGGGGGTTGAACATGCAATTTGTACGAAAAAAAATCATGAGGTGGAAAGATGGCAATTTTGTAGAATAATAGGGGGTAGTATGGGTAAGTCGGAAAAAACATTGCCAGAAGACCAAGTGGAAGAATAACGCGAGGGGAGGGGGTTAAACATGCAATTTTTTTACGAAAAAAAAGTCATAAGGTGCAAAGATGGCAATTTGTAGCATAAGAGAAGGTAGTATGAAGTTGAAGAATAACGAGAAGGGAGGGGTTAAACAAGCAACTTTTTAACGAAAAAAAGGCGTGTGGTGCAAAGCTGGCAATTCGTAAAAAAAGGGGGGTAGTATGAGTAAGTAGGAAAAACATTGTCAAAAGGCTAAGTGGAAGAATAACGTGAAGGAAGGGGGTTGAACATGCATCTATTTTTCGAAAAAAAGTCATAAGTTGGAAAGATGGCATTTTGAATCTACAAAATTATCTCCGATTAGAATAATCGGAGATAGTATAAGTAAGTAGAAAGGAGTTAAACCAGCATCTTTCTTTTGAAAAAAATAGTCATAAAGTGCAAAATGGACGATTTGTGTAATAAACGGAGATAGTACAAGTAGGAGAAGGAAGAAGATTGTCAGAAGGCTAAGTGGAAGCATGACAAAGATATCAGCGATACAAAGAGCATCGGTAGCCTTCTCGATCTTTCATTTTATTGAAAGAATCTGGCACTTCGTTTATATTTTGAGATATTTCATGTCACCTTTGGTCCTTTGGATAAATGCCTCTCGTTATACTTCCATTTAGCCTTTTTGAATTTTTTTTCCAACTTACTCATACTACCTTCGATCATTCTACAAATTGTCAGCTTTGCATCTTATGCCTTTTTTTCGTTAAAAAGTTGCTTGTTTAACCCCCGCCTTCGCGTTATTCTTCCACTTAGCCTCCTGGCAATTTTTTTTCCTGCTTTCTCATACTACCCCCTATTATTCTACAAATTGCCATCTTTGCACCTTATGACTTTTTTTTCGAAAAAAATATGCATGTTTAACCCCCTCCCTTCGCGTTATTCTTCCACTCAGCCTTCTGGCAATGTTTTTTCCTGCCTACTCATACTACCTTCTCTTATGCTACAAATTGCCATCTTTGCACCTTATGACTTTTTTTTCGTAAAAAAATTGCATGTTTAACCCCCTCCCCTCGCGTTATTCTTCCACTTGGTCTTCTGGCAATGTTTTTTCCGACTTACCCATACTACCCCCTATTATTCTACAAAATTGCCATCTTTCCACCTCATGATTTTTTTTCGTACAAATTGCATGTTCAACCCCCTCCCTTCGCGTTACTCTTCCACTTAGCCTTCTGGCAATGTTTTTTTCTACTTACTCATACTACCTCCTATTATCCTACAAATTGCCATCTTTGCACCTTATGACTTTTTTTTCGAAAAAAATATGCATGTTTAACCCCCTCCCTTCGCGTTATTCTTCCACTCAGCCTTCTGGCAATGTTTTTTCCTGCTTACTCATACCACCTTCTCTTATTCTACAAATTGCCATCTTTGCACCTTATGACTTTTTTTTCGTGAAAAAATTGCATGTTTAACCCCCTACCCTTCCGTTATTCTTCCAGTGTGCCTTCTGGCTGCCCGCCTTACGCTATGTCGGTAACAATCGAACCTGTGAACGATAAAATTACCCTTGCACCTAGTGACCCTTACCCCTCCGTAGCCAGCTCTCAGTCTATTTGGTGTACCGCTAGTACTAAATGTGTCGGAAGTTGATTAGACTAGTAAAGAGAGATTGATGTCTACTCTTCCGCGTTCACGACGAGAGGTCGTAGCGATAGAAATGGCTAAGAGTTTCCTTCACTTCATACTCTCCTGAAATATACTGCAGTGCTGCTACCAATAGAACAGAAAATATGCACTCAGTGCGCACCAGTTCTGCCAATGGAAAACGCTCCTTCATGAAAATAATGTCATCCGAAAAATTTAACAGGTTGATTTTAATGCATCAATGTTTTCGAAATTCTGACCAGACTTCTTGGAGCTAGAAACAAGCATGATCAACGTTTTTACTTCAATTACCTAATCAGTAAAATGTTTTACCAATCTTGAAAATGAGTAATCTCGATCATTTTGATTCTCCCCTCAAAACGTCTAACATTCATCCAAAGGTGTCAAGACGAAAAAAAACTAACGCTATTTGATTATGATAATTGGGTTTTATCACATGATGTCTCTTCAAAAAAAAAATTCTCATTCACAGAGGTGATTGTACGCCTTTGCTCTCATGTTAGTCATTTGTGTGTCAGGATTGATAAAACTAGAGGTTATAAGGTTAATAAAGGTAACACGCACATAACAGATATGTTCAGCACATTTTTGGGTTTGGATGAAATACAGTGGAACTTCCCTATAACGAACGTCTGTATAACGAATTTCGTACAAGACATTGCACCATGAATCCAAATTCCATGTTAAAAACACCCTGTAAAACGAGTAAATTCTCTCTATTACGAAATATTCAAAGAACATCACTCTTTGAATGGGTATTGGTAAGAAAGTATAAGGGTGGGTTTTTTCCGAATTTTATCCGGATGTACGTAATAAATCTCACCTCAAACCAAATTATTACGGCGGGCAGAGTGATCTTCTGAAACAGTTTTTTTAAATACATCCCTGGCTATTTGGTTTCAAAAGTGTGAAAGTGTGAAAAGTTGTGCGAAAATCTCTAAAAGCAAGTACTTAAGTTCGAATGATAAACTTAAATTTATCAGTGAAGTCGACCGCGACATTGCCAACTATAGAAACAAATCTTCTTTATAACGAAATTCTTTATAACGAATTTTTATTGCGGATTTAGCGCTTTAGTTATAGGGAAGTTCCACTGTATAACTCATGATGACATCTTTTTCAACTGGGAAATGATTGTCCCTGTCAGCATATAATTTTACCGATCTACTAATTTTCGGCTAATGAGTCCAGCCATTGGAGAAAATCATAAAATTCTAAGATAAACTCATTTACACAGTTACTAGCTCGAACATAACTCTTGCAGATGGATTGATTCGACGAAGAGTCAAAAAAATTCTGGATTTAATCAGCAAACAAGCACAGGCATGAATATAAAATGTATAGACACATTGACGTGTAATTTGAGGTACTTTGCTGATTTTGGGGAACTGATAGTACTTCAAATCAGCCAACATTTAGCATTGCAGAGTATGGGATTTGGCAGAGTATGTTTTTAGTGTTATTCAGACTAGGGTGGCATAAAGAATAACTTACCATCGTCAATAGGTTAATTGAAGGTTGTAAATATACTTCAGTACCTATCAGCCATGCTTATACAGGGTGTCTGGTGAGGAATGGGACAACGTTTAGGTGGTGATGAGGGATGTCTCAAGGAGTGAGAAAATGCCATTTGAAATCATCTGAGGTACATGCTTCCTGATATACAGGGGGTTTCAGAAAAAATTTGAAAATTTCAAATGACCATAATTCAGGAAATATGAGAGCTAATCCGATGATTTTTCGTATGAACAATGATAGAGTGAGTACGAATCTGTTTTAAACGAAAAATTCGAAATAAAATCAGATCCGGACTCAGAAATTTCAGTTTTTCTGAAATAAGGTAAAAACAACACCCTGTATGCGGTTTTCCATTTTTTTGACTTCAGATTCTGAGAGAGCAGGAAAAATACTTTCGAACTCAACTGTCATCCCGAATGGCACAAATTTTCCCTGCTTTCTATGACCCTTCGAATGTCAATCTTCCGATTTTCGCTCCTTACATATTATTTTCTCGACATTTCAAATGACCATAATTCAGGAAAAATGAGAGCTAATGCGATGATTTTTCGTATGAACAATGATAGAGTGAGTACGAATCTGTTTGAATGAAAAATGCGAAATAAAATCAGATCCGGACTCAGAAATTTTAGTTCTTCTGAAATTGGTAAAAACAGCACCCTTTATGCGGTTTTCAATTTTTTTGACTTCAGATTCTGAAGAGCAGAAAAAAATACATTCAAACTCAACTCTCATCCTGAATGGCACAAATTTTCCCTGCTTTCTATGACCATTCGAATGTCAACCTTCCGATTTTCGCTCCTTACATATTATTTTCTCGACATTTAAGAAACATGAAATCTCAGATAGTTACTAATAAGTAAATAAAAGATCATAAACGAATAAAATTTTTATAAAAATTATAAAAAATGCGAAATTTGGAAAATTAATAATTAATTCTTCAAATATTGTTCAAAATGAAAACAACCAACTTCTACACATTTATCTGCTCTTTTCATTAAGTTCAAAACTGCTTTCCTTATCACATTCGGGTTTTTTGGTATTTCGTCACATGCGTCTATTATGAGCTGAATTAAT
This sequence comes from Propylea japonica, assembly GCA_013421045.1. Lineage (NCBI taxonomy): Eukaryota > Metazoa > Arthropoda > Insecta > Coleoptera > Coccinellidae > Propylea > Propylea japonica. The sequence continues at coordinate 1,131,138 of CM024240.1, forward strand.
TGTTCCTTGTATTTATTTCTCGACGTACACCATAGTTTTAAGGTGTCCCCAAAGGAAATAATCTTACGGTGTCATGTCGGGGGACCGAGGTGGTCATGCTCTTGGACCACCACGACCTATCCATCTATTTGGATAGACCTCGTTCAAATGATTTCTCACTAAAATTGAGAAATGTGGGGGTGCTCCATCATGCTGGAAGATAAGTCCTCTTTGATTAATATTCCCTAATAATTAGGAAGAACATTCATAAGGAAATATCTATAAATTTCTCCGGTGAGTCTTTCTTCGAAAAAATGAGGACCTATTAAATTATTATCATAAACTGCGCACCACACATTAACACTGAAACGTCTCTGTGATTGTCTTTGTACGACAGCGAAAATCGGAAGATTGACATTCGAAGAGCCATAGAAAGGAGGGAAAATTTGTGTCATTCGGGATGACAGTTGAGTTCGAAAGTATTTTTCCTGCTCTCTCAGAATCTGAAGTCAAAAAAATTGAAAACCGCATACAGAGTGTTGTTTTTACCTAATTTCAGAAAAACTGAAATTCTGAGTCCGGATCTGATTTTATTTCGAATTTTTCGTTCAAACAGATTCTTACTCACTCTATCATTGTTCATACGAAAAATCATCGGATTAGCTCTCATATTTCCTGAATTATGGTCATTTGAAATGTCGAGAAAATAATATGTAAGGAGCGAAAATCGGAAGATTGACATTCGAAGGGTCATAGAAAGCAGGGAAATTTGTGCCATTCGGGATGACAGTTGAGTTCGAAAGTATTTTTCCTGCTCTCTCAGAATCTGAAGTCAAAAAAATTGAAAACCGCATACAGGGTGTTGTTTTTACCTTATTTCAGAAAAACTGAAATTTCTGAGTCCGGATCTGATTTTATTTCGAATTTTTCGATCAAACAGATTTGTACTCACTGTATCATTGTTCATACGAAAAATCATCGGATTAGCTCTTTTATTTCCTGAATTATGGTCATTTGAAATTTCCTAATTTTTTCTAAAACCCCCTGTATATCAGGAACCATGTACCTCAGATGATTTCGAATGGCTTTTCTCACTCCTTGAGACATCCCTTATCACCACCTAAACGTTGTCCCATTCCTCACCAGACACCCTGTATAATTATGCAACATAGAACAACGGTACTCCTCATTGTGTTTATTGTTATTTGGAATATATGGTGGAATTATCATTTCAGGTATCGCGTTGCTCAACCTGGAGACAGCTCCAAAACAACCAAATTCATGATGAACCCAGTTGAGCATCATTTTCCAACTGTAGAAGTGGGGTATGATACTGTTTTAAAAGTGTCATTTTCGAGCATGCCACGAATGTCTTCCTTCCCTATCATCCAATGTCCGTCTTGCAAATCTCTACAGGAAACCATCATCGAAAATGTTCCAGAAATACAAACAAAGGATAAGCTCAAGAAATCTATGTTCATCGACAGGATACCATATTCGCTCAATGGAAAACATCATTGTGATGGTGAGGATAATACTATCAAAATAAGTTATGAAAAAAAATCATGATAGATAATGAATTTGACGAACTAGGTTTTAAAAATCTAAGCAAACAAGGATATGATAAAAAAAATGTATTCGAACTTTGGCGACCTCTATGAATTGAAAATTAGAAATGTGTTTGTTCTCTCATTCAATTAAAATTATATGTAGTATTACAATACAGTTTCTATTAATACTAATTATAGGTTCTCTGATCAATTTAGCCTATAATGATTCTTCATAAGACCTGAAGATGTTCTTAATCTGCATAAAATAATATCTATATGAACATAATCAAGCAAAAATTTAATATACTATAAGCTTTATAAGAAGAACGTACTATCTTGAGTATTAATGTTTTCAGATAATGATAGATCGGAAAATGAAAAACATACGGAAAACTTGGCAAAATTCAAACGACTACGGCAGAATCTCAGGGAAGAACAAGCTTCTACCTCCACCATAAATCACATCAATACAATTCGACACATACAAAATAAGGAATCAAGATTAGGAATTATTGACACTTCAAGCAACAAAAGCAGAGAACCCTGTGGAATCGAGGAAAACATAAATGAGCGTCTAGGTTTGGACAATGACATCAGGGGTATAGAGGAAGATAAGAGTGAATCGCTACTTGAAGCCATAGAGAGGGTAGGGTTAAGAACTCCAGAGAAAGCTAAAAAACCGCATCTTCCGGTACTGGAATCCATGGATGTAAGAGAGTGTCATGAACAAGAAATGGAGATTACGGCTATGAACATACAGTGTGGAAAATGTCCTATAGACCCTGCACACAAAAGTGAAGAAAGTGCGGCAGTAAATTTTCCTCAGTTAATCGAACATCCAAGTAAAAATCATAATGGAACATGTACAAAAACACAGTTATTTGATTGTGTATGTGATAATAATAATTGTGATATATACAAAAGTGATATAAAAAGTAGTAAAAATATATTAGTAGATAAGAATTATAGTGATAGCATTCCGATTACTACTAGACTGCAGAATAATGGTTCGAATAATTTGGACATCAGGAAGACTGTTGCCAAAAGGTTGATGTTTGGAGATAAAAGTGCTCTGGATAGAAAGGAGCAAATAAGAAGTGTGATACCATCGAGTGTTGATCAAACCAAATTCAAGAAGACTCTGGATAATGCAGCTTCTATGGTGTTTCACAAATCAGGGTTACCCTTGATGAGTAGCCCAGCTCCTGCTCGAAGAGGAAAGACCTGTTTTGATTTCGACTCTTCAATTGGATCCGTCACAGATATTAAAAAGTAAGAAAAATAGCTTTCTCATTGTTTCTGATAAGTTGCACTCTTGTATAATTTAGGGAAAAAAGTATTGATAAATTCGCTGGATGAAAATTATTTGAAATATTTTTTAAATATGCCTTAATATGTACGGAATAAGATGTTAAGATTAAGATTAGGGCGAATTACCGACCTTCAGGTCTATTGTGCTGCTCTGTCCTTCCAGCTGATTGGAATATTCTCCTACAGCTCGCTAAGTAGATCCAGGGTTCTTATGAACTCCAGAAAAAGAGATGGGTTCAAGGATAGGATATCTACCACCCCAACAATTTTCCAACTCGAGCACTCTTTCTGTTGGTGATCAATATTGAGACACTTTGTCATATGATAAGGTACTCCGGAGTTTTCTCCTCTACTCCACAGAATCTGTACTAGGTTTCTGCCAGCCCCAGTTACACTAGGTGTCTCCTGAGTCAACAGTGTCTTGTGAGGAATCTTGTGAACATGTGCAGCTTGTTCTTGCTGAGCTCAAGCAAGATCCACGATTTCTAAGCATTTAAATTACCGAGAAATTTTTTGTAGTGCTCCAGACCCGGAAGACTCTGCTGTAGTATATTTCTTTCTGATTCCTTCTTCAATAATTTCTTTTAGAGGTGTTTGGTTTTTTCTCATGGGCTGCAATAGGGTTCTGTTCATGTGAAGAACTTGAGAACCACATCCTGGTTAGATTATCAGCCTTATCGTTTCCCCTGATTCCCTGATGGCCCCAAATCAAAATCAAGGGGATTCTGTTATTCTTGCCTAGTTCATTTAACTTGCCTAGGCAATCGTACACCATTTCTCAGCTGATGGTGCTCGAAGTCAGCGCTTTGATGATCGCGTGGCTGTCCGTGTGTAGTCGCATTTCCAGAAGACTCTTTTTAGCGCATTTCCCTAATGCGTGCATTTCCGCATTTTGCAGGAGCCTAGAGGTTAATAATATCTTGTTCCTGGCCCGAATACCCCTACTTCTTTCCGGTGTCTGTTCTCCAGCTGTCCGTGTACCTAGCATTTCATGGTATACCGCTTGAGGAATACAGATTGGTTCTTCTTGCCGGTATATCTTCCTGCCTAGTATTGAGCTGGAATTCCTTTCAACACTCAGCTTTTTGCAATGTATTCAGCCAGAGAGGACCAGAGGTGTGAGGTTTGAGGTTCACCATAATTAGGAGTAGGTACCAGGTCATGAACTCTGACATACAGGTATATTTAATGAGGTTCCTTATAACCACACTGGCATTTGGTGAAGCATGCTTGCTGTCATAAATTACCTGAGATTCCTTCTAGACAGGTTGATGGGGCCGAATCTGGCGATCAAGGGTTCCTGGATCAACATCAGCCCTAGTTCACTTACTCAACTTTCATTGCCATTTTTTTCATTCGTGGAAAGAGGCGGGAGGTGTTAATCCGGCATAACTCATTCCCTTATAGCTGCCCATTGGAGCAACTCTCCTCTTTTTACTCCCGTATCGGTCTCGTCGTAGTCTGTGGGGATGTAAACTATAGTCGAAAGTTCTATTATCTGCCTGCAACATTTTTGTTGATTTTGTTGTTATTATTCGTTTACGGGACTAACAGGATAAGTCGCGTCAAATGTGCTTCATTACTAAACCTATATTCTAGGAATGTCCTTGTGTGTATCTGTAACACAAATATGGATATATGTGATGATCTTCAGAGCCCTGATGGTATGCTTAGCTACTAGCAAAAGTCCAGAAGTGTTAATCTCAATATACTCGTTACTTGCAGAACTTATTGTAGTTGTTATGAAAAAAAAGATAATGTTTTCTCACCAAATACTTAAATTCTAATTTCTATTGTTCTTATAGAGCTTTCTTCTCATCGAGTTACTCAACAGACGATGACAGCGAAAGTGATGGCAGCCAGATGTCCCCGTGTAGTCCTGAGACCTTCCTAGCACAAAAGGCAATTGAAGAGGAAAAAGAGCCAAAAACGCCCACACGGTGGCCACGTCGCCGTAAGGGACAAGCCTGTAACTTGCTAGGTTGGTAGAGAGTTGAAATTTGAAAATTAATGTGCGATAAGCCGGTGAGCAATAAACTCACAAATGCATTCGATAATTTGGGGCCATTTGCCTGAATATTTGGTTAAGGAAGATCCTGATGTACGTATCTTGTTTCAGAATGTTTTTAAAGATTAAGTTTTAATCTAAGATTAGGCATGGAGAATATATTGGCTTATAAGGTGGAACTTCACAACTAATAAATCGCAATAAGGTTTTTGTAACGTGTTCTACTAATAATAGGCAATACTATCTTTGGATGAGCATCCAATATTCTATTTGATCTATTTATGAAGAGAAATCTTTATCTGTATCAGGATATCTTGTATTGAAATATTATTTGCGCTATTTCCATCATTTTTGCTTCTTGTATAAAACGTTTCAGACAGCATTCGCCAGCCGCCGCCAGGAAAGCACTTGAAACTTGCAACTTTATCATTTTTGATAGTTCTCATAAAACAATCAATTTGTTGCTGCGTGATGCACAATCAGTAATGCAGCATTCCTATTGGTCGATTCAGTGCGAAGTGAAGCGATTCTTCAGTTAATCAGTCAAATAGAAAAACTCCTTTGATCTTGTTTTGATGGAATCAGTTGTTAAACAATTCATTTGATCTTTTTAGCTGGATTTTATGATTTTTTTTTGAGAACTGTAAAAATTACAAACATTTTCAAAGAGTGGCAAAACCTACTGAGACATTGCAATAATAACTTTAACAGTTTTGTATGAGAAGTATAAAATTTCATAAGTATGTACTAAAAGCCAGTGTATTTTTCATGCAGAATCTTAGCCTAATTTGAAGCCTTGAACAGACAGCGAATGTTTCACCCCAGTTTGATATTTCCGGTCCTACTCAAAATTCATGCACTGTGGTTTCAGAAACCTTCAATGCTCAGAATTCAAATAAAAATTATGTGGTGATACAATTCTTACTATCTACATAGTACGTAGGCCCTGTTGCCAGTTTGGGTGAAACAGGTGTTGTTGAGAGCTAGCTACAATGTTGCATTTTACAAATACTACCTTACTTCTTTTTCAGGATCTATGCAGGTTGGTCAGATCTAATGTATTATATAAATTATTATTATTATCTTAATTTTTTCAGGAAAACTTTAACTGTTTTTGTGCTCATTTTGACCAAATATATGTAATTTTCAAATAAAGATTACCTTTCGAATTCAATTATAAGGGTAGGTTTGGGATATAAATTTTCTGGTTGAATTTTTTAATGGACAGAATCGCTCCAATTGATCTAGAATTATGGTGCTTTGAATTTTAATTTTTATTATGTTTTCTGACTAGATCTTATAGTTTTAGAATTTATATTCAAATTTATAATAATGATATAAACTGCTCAGAATTTTGTAGGGATTTTTCTTATTAGTTGTTCATTGTAAGAATTTTCAAAGAAAGTGCAGTTGAGGAGCTAGGGGAGGTTATACTTCTTAATTTAGTCTTTTCAGTTTTTTGAATATAATCAAGACCTGGAGAAACATTTTTTCTTTTTCTAAAACTTCGCATTATGTCACTGGGTTAATTAGTTGGTTGTTCCAGTTTTACTATAAAATCTACCAGTTTAGATTCACTGAAGGGTTACTCGTGCACAACGACCTAATTGTTTTTTGTGCTATCTATACCTTGCGCTTGCTACATTTTTCGCTCAGTAGTACGCCGTTCAACCTCCAAAACTGGAGAGGTTTTACAGATGAGATATCACCTGAGCAGGTGCTTTCGAGCGCTCGTTCATTAGTGGAGGAATAGTGCTATTACCTCAAAATTTTGTATGGACTTGAGATTAATGCTAAGTATATGAATACAAAATCTCAGCATGGTCAGAATTATTTTTACGGATGAGATATCTTCGTCCCTGATAATTTCCTAACTCAGACACTCCCACCTTTGGGAACCGATAGTTAGACATTCCTCCTCTTCTTCACAGAATCTGCACTGATAATAATTTTGGTCGCATCAAGTTCGTGAGGATTATCACTAGAAAAATCGAACAATAATATATAGAAAATTGATTTTCAATGAAACAGATAGGAAGAAGTAGTACATATTCGAATAAATCTTTGCTATAAAAATCATTTGACGTTTTTATTAAAATTCAAAATGATTTGTCGTATAAATTAAGAAACTTCGGGAAAATATCAAGATAACAAGAAAAACTCGAATCTTCGTAATTTTCAGTGTAGGTTCAAAGATTGCATACAAAATTTGAAAGGGTGAATGGTAGAATTCCAATAGTGCACTGAATTTTGTGATATATACATGTGAAATATTTTTGTTTCCTAATAAGAAAAAAAAAGCGTTTATTCGTCTAAACTGGAGGTTCTCCCAATTATAAGAGAACATACCATCAGTACAAAGTTGATAATATATTACATAGCTAACTTAGTGGAAACAAAATTAATAATTAAAAGGCTAAACATGTAGCTGCCCGAGTTGCAGCTGGTCTCGTAATTTTAGTTTCAAAGCACGCACACCATCATTGAAGATATCAACATCATTACGTATACCATTGAAGTTTCGACACATAGCATACAGTGGAGATTTAATCATCATATTAGTCCTAGGTTTAGGCAGGTATAGCAACTGTTCAAGTCTACTTCCATTACGCGGAATACGGAAATTTAGCTTGGCCAGCAAATCCGGACAATCCATATAAAAATTAAGCAGCTTATACAGCACAAGGCATAGGCAATAGATTCTTCTGTTCTCTAAAGATAAGTATGATAACCTATTCAGAAGTGTGTTATGGTCAGAACCTCGAGGCGGGTAAACTCCATCCAACCTGAATGCCAAGAACTTCAAGAACTGCCTCTGAACAGACGCCAGCTGATTGATGTGTGCACTATATATTGGACCCCAAACAATACTGCCATACTCGAGCCTGAAGCGAACAAATGAATTGAAGAGGGCAGTAAAACAGTTGGAATCCTCAAAATCTCGACAAGCCCTGAAGATGAGGCCAAGCATTCGCTTTGCAGCTGTTGTGATATGGTCATAATGATGCACAAATGTCAACCTCTGGGGATCGAGTTTGATCCCCATAGAAGATGAGAGTTTTGGCCTTGTGTCATTGCTTCATTTGGATTTTGGTTAGAAAGTATTCATATAATGATGCAAAAGTTGGATGATTTATGTTTATAATATTCACAAACACATTATTCTCTGTTAAAATTAGCATCATCCTAAGAACTTGCTTATTGTTGTTTTGGCGGTAAGATTTATATGACATCATCCGCACAACTTTTTAGTTGTAAGCTGCGTGGTGGTTACGAAAAGTAATAGAATGTTTTGATGGTAAACATTATGAGTACACATATTCTGAAAATTAGTTTTTTAACACAGTTTGGTGTCAAGGATATCTTGGAGCACCTTGAAGAGACATTATCTGAATAAATCTATTTTTTATCCCATAAAATAAGAAAATGGTAATTTCATAAACAGTATAAACCAATTTAATGAAAGTATTGATGATATTGTTAGTCATATTTTATGAATGTTGATTTCTTATTTTATTTTTTAAAGGTTCTTTTGAAGAATCAGTATTGAATGGAAGACTAGAACCAGTTTCAACAGTACAAGGTTTTACTGCTGAGTTAGGAGCAAGTGGATCTTTCGTTCCTAAACATTTAAAAGTACCAGTAACTGTTTTCTTCTATTCTGTAGGGGATAATGAGAAAATGTCTTCTCCATACCTTGTAAGTTTCATTTTTATATGCATGTCATGCATTTTTTTTAGCATAGTAAGATTGGAAAAGTTCTGAAATATGTTATGTATGTTCCACACTTTTTTGTATATTTTTTATGATTTCAACAAGTATACAGATTATCTGTCAGTGCAGGAAACGTCCATTAAAATTTAAAGGTCCATTAAATTCTTATCCTCCATTATTACAAGGAACTAATGGAGGATTAAGGGTTTAATGGACCTTAAATTTAATGACGTTCCTGCAACTGAGCAAATGAAAATCTGTTTAATATTTCAATAATAAATATTGAAATAAAATAATCTAAACCAAAATAATTTATATTCATTTTTTTTCAGTGCCACATAAAATTAGAAAAGAAAGGATATTGCGTCCCAAAAGTTGGTACCTTTCAAGTTACTCTCAAGAACCCTTTAGGTATGGTGGTAAAGATGTTTGTGGTTCTGTATGATCTCTCTGATATGCCGCCAAATTCAAAGACCTTCATGAGACAGAGAATTCTGTTTTTACCAACTGATTGCAAAGATGATAGTGTTCAACGAACATCAAAGTGGCTCAAATATCTTATTCATTTAAGGTAACAAAATGATTGTAGTGATTGATACTAGGTTTCGGTAGAGTCTTTCAGGAGCTATACAGTTTGTGCAATTTAGAAGAATCAGATGTGAACTCTTTAGGTTGATTTACTGTGTCCCGACACCACAATAGGCTTTGTACTGCTTAGTATGTTCTTAATTATGCTTATCATGTTGGGTTAACGATCATTCAAACTTGATATCTTCAGAGCTGTTGGTTTCATTTTATTCATTTATGAATTCAAAATATTCATTTCATAACACCAAAAAAAGTCATTTTTATCAACACATCTCCACCAATTTAAATGAAATAACTTTACATTTTGACCTCAATAAGTCGAGTGTCTGTAAATAGTAGCACTATGATTTTAAATCTGTGTAATTAGAAAACTGGATGAATGAGAACCTCTTTGAATGGTACCAAAACTGTGACCTCAATTAACCAGGTTACACTGTTTTTTTGTTGACACCTCTTTACCCTTTTACATGGTATTTTATTTTCATAATAAAACATTTCATTTACATTCTTCAACAATACTAACTACAGTCTATTTTACGAGACTATGAAGTGAGTGAAACTTTAGCCCCTCCTTCTCCATAGAAAATTCGTTAGTTGTCGTTCACATTTGATCGCTTCCGGAATGTGTTGGAGATTGGACTATAGTAAAGAGAGATAAATGCCTTACTCTGCCACATTTCCGATATATAGATGGAGAGGTTTCCTTCACTTCATATTCTCCTGAAATAGACTGTAGGGCAATGTTACTTTTTCATTGACACGAAAATCCATGCACATGCCAGGATTTGAAATCAGTCCTGTAATTCAATAACCCTAGACATAGCTACTTGTAGAAAGACATTTTAATTGTAAATTACTCAGTGTTAGAGTGATATGGAAAGCATTTCACTGCCGCACTGGGGTGAAGTAAACAATAGGTTAGATTTGCATTTCTACAACATTTTCGTAATTTTGACATAGTTATAATTACTGGAATACCCTAAAGCAATAATAAACTATCACCAAATCAGTAAAATAATTCAGTTTATGAACGTCGAATCGAAATGAAAATATGTATACGACGCAGCGAGAAACTGAACACTGAAAGACGATGTTGCCAAACTGACAGAATTGTCGGTAACAAACGCTAGCTGTTAGTATCAGAGTAGGGTAATAAAGATACGGCACAAGTTCGCAACGCTGGAATGTTGTTCGCATGCATAAACAGATTCTACTTGGCTGCGTCAACAAATGCGTTAAGCCATCTCTAGGTTTACTTTTTTCTGTGAGATAAATTGAATTTTAAATGATAACAAGACCAATTCAGATATAATAATTTAGGACAAGGTTTCATATTTCTTTTTTGTTTCAGGTTTGCAAGCTCCAAATCTGGGAAGATATACCTCCATGGTGATATAAGAATTATAGTATTAAATAAGGCAGATCTTGACACAGCTTCAGCCCATGACTTAGAAACTTCTTATGAGATGCGCACCATCACACTAATGCCAATCAATCCTCGGTTCTCCTGTCGAAAGTAACCAGAAGCTGTAGCCTCCAACAAGAATCCCACAAGGAAAAGTGCAACTTTGAATCTTTGTTGTCAGCTGTCTTGTTTATTTTGCTGCTTCTATACTGATCAATAGTGTTTGGTGATTTGTTATTATTTGTAGGATTTTCGGCTCTGACATCTGCCTTTGGTGTTATACTCAAAGACAGTCTTGAAAAGTGAAATGTTTCATTTGAATTTAGTGGCAGTATTTTGGGGTAGAGTATTATTTTCGTGACTAGACTTTTCATTCAAAATTTTCTTTTTCATTTAAATTTGCTTCTTATATGCACCATTGGATTGCATTTTAAGATTATATTCTATAAATTTATTTTTATTATATGAATTTTTTGATTAGAAAGAAAATTAAGAGGTTTTTCACATGAGTAAGTGAGTAGGTAATTGTTTATTTCAGTATCTGATCTATTGTCTTTGTAAATAAATAGGAATTTAATGCTTTCTTCAACTTGCTGATAAACTACAACAGCAATTGGTTTTTGAATTTGACCTTATTTATCATATACTATTTGACTGAAATATGAAAGAACTATGTATTCACTTTCTGAGGAAAAAAAGAGTTTTGACTTTTTCGGTTACAAATAACTATTCAGGAGTAAGTGTGGAATATTAAGAAGGCAGATTCCTTATGAGTGACATTCTTTAAAAAGGTTCGAAACTTTCCATTATATCTCTTAATTGATTTACTTCCTTAAATTTATTTTTTTTTTGAGATGAGGCTGCTGAGTCGAAATTATGGATGTAAGTTGAATGAAAGCATTGAAAATTGAAGTGTTTTATTAATATTACTCTTTCCTTATGTCCACATAATTATTCCTGGTTGAATACATTTGGTTTCATTTTTATACAAGTGTTCAATTACTGAAATGAAAAAAATTAGTGTGTAATGTTGGAACTACTAAATTTATTGCAGGTTCAAAATTTGTAGGAAGACAAATTAGAAAATCACTATCACCATGCATTTTAAGATGTATGATTCATAACTGCCATCTACATGTAAATATCCTTATGTACATATATTGCAGATTTTATTTTTACTAGTAATCAAAAATCAATATTTTTTGTAATTGACAGGTTTGTTTATATGACCGGATTTTCTTATAAAAGTTTTCATTTCAACAATGTTCAAAGTGGTTTTTTAGTCTCATGTTCTTTGTTAGCCAAATACTATACTAGTTTTAAGAAAATTAAGGTTATACTTATTGAATCATATTTATTACATGATATATTATATACATATTCATTTTTTTATTAGCGAACAAATATAAATGTGAAATTAATGGCTGCTTTTTTCTTATCCTTCGGTTGATCAGTGAATACTGATCCTAATATGGTTGAAATGGGTGAAAATATACTATGGGTGTCAATTTCCTCAATGAACGCTCTGCAACTAATCAGATCATTTTGTGATCATGTAAAGGCTCATGGTATTTTAGATACATAACATAAATCTTTGAAATATTAATAGGTTTTAATTGCCTCAGTTACTGCCCTGGAACTATTATTTCGATCATTTTGCAGTCTAGTAAAAAATAGATATCGCCGAACTGGCTCATGATATTTTAGGTCTTAGAAATATCAATTGATTTCAGAAGACAAAATTACAAATAATTTGTTTTCATTAAAAATAGTGCATTTTTGTGATTTTTTTTTAATTAATACAGGAATATTACATTATGTTTATAGAAGTTCCCAGTTTTTATGATATTTTTTTAAATAAATTCTCATCGCTTTTACAGGTAAATCTTTAATCAAAGATTGAAATTAATCTTTAATCTTTGTCTATAATATTACTTGCAATTGCATTGAGAGTGCCTTTCCTTGAATATCCTAAAATTTATCTGGATTACATTGTATCTCTTCATATAATCTCTTTTCTATAGCAGACAATAATAAACGATCCCCGTCAACATTATGACTTACATAAAGTGTTTTTTTCAATCGTTTACTCAGTTTATTCGCCAGATTAACAGAATGATTATCTGACGAATGACCAATTAAACCTGTAGACAAGGATTCGGATCCGAAACGACTTTGTAATGCTAGCGTAAGGTCCACCAATTGTAAATTTTCTTGATCATTTATAAATATTAAGCAAGAGTCCATCATTTTGACGATCTGATATAGCACTTTTTTATCGTGGATTTCATCGGAGAATTTATGAATTTTGAATGTTGATTCCACAAATACTGGTTCACTTATGTTTTCCTTCATGATGAGTTTTAAATGATTACCCTTTCTCTTTACTCACTATACAGTAAAAACTAAGCAAAAACAAATCGAAATTTTTAGGTTATAATGATTTGACGTAAAATATAACCTATAAAATTATGCCATAGAACTCATAGAAGAATTTTTCTTGTTTTTGAGCGCGCCCAAGCCCCAAATGTCTATAATTTTGGAATTTTGAGCCGAAAATGGTGTCAAATGATAGCAATTCTGTCCGTGGGATCGTTCAGTCGCCTGTCCGTCTGTAAGCACTATAACTTTCGAAGGGATTGTCCTAGAGACTTGAGATTTTTAGGGTAAGTTCGGTTCCCAAATGCCGCTGTTAAGTTCGTTAACCAGTCAAATCGTACAGGCTGTTCCATAAAATATGGCAATTCAAAGTTTTTTTCCTCAATATCTCAGACAAAACGAAACCAATCGGAATGAAATTTTGCGGCAACAAGCAAAATGCTCATTATGAGCCTCGTGCCAAATTTTGTTGCCATAAAAAATTAAATTGGAATATTGAAAAAAGAATCTATACACGGTGGTCTATCCATAAATTCCACCCCGAATTTTGAGCTTTGTGATAGAATAACGAAAAAATTGGTCAAATTTTGTTGAAAGGGGGACAAATAAGGGTTTTCAAATGAGTTTGATATCACTACCCCTCTAGCCGCAACCCCAAACAGCTCTAATTTTTCAATAGGGAATAGGGGTCGAGCAGCAGCTTGTTGGAAAGGCAATTCAATTTCCTGAATGAATGTATTTTTTCATCGCTTTATTATTATACAGAGTGACTCAGTATTCCATCAATAACTTTCACATGCCGAATTTGTATATTTGAGATGGAAAAAACCTTAGACTAAGTATAGTCTAAGGAAAAAACGCTCGGACTGTTCAAAAAATGAATGCGCCACCATTTAGAGAAATTATATTTGAATAGAGATAATACCTAGGTAGAGTAGTTTTGTTGAAAAGGTAATTCAATTACCTGCATGAGCGTATTATTTTTTTTTCTGATCGCTTAACTATCAAACAGGATAAAACAGTACAGTACAATCGCGATAATATGAACACGCGCTCTTATGAACGACTCCATAGTACGAACACAATATTTTTTGTATTGACTACTCTGTAATATGAATACCACATTATTTCGGTAATATGTACTTGCTGAATCCTGTTCTGAACAAAATACAGAGTCGGTAGTTGGTATACATTTAGGGTGGTTGAAATAGTCGAAATCGTTAAAATAAAGGAAAAATCAAAGTGTTTATCTCTTTTCGAAAAATCTGAAGTTATAGAAAATATTGATAAAGGTATTTATGTTTCCTTTCTGGCAAAAAAATATGGAATTGCAGAGCCAACAGTTTGTGCTAGTAAAACCAACAAAAAAAATTATCGGTAGTGTACATCAAAAAAATTTTCAGCCAAAATAACGTCTTTTTTCTCTGTAAAAAATTAGTTATATATCTATAGTTCATGAAGAAGTTTTAGTAATAGACGTATTGCAAAACTTATTTTTGTGGCGAAAATTAAGCGTTATTTCTTTCAATATCCCGACCTTCGAAAGTATGAACAATTCCTATGATATGAACAATTCGAAAATTTTTCTGTTCATATTATCGCGATTGTACTGTATTTCAATCCATAAACTTCTACCCCAATGTTTGACCTTCGGGTTGAGAAAACGAAAAAACACACAAGTTTGATGTACGGCTACGAACGCGTAATTGAATGAAAAAACCTTTCTCTTTATTGAATTACGCCCTTAGACTATATCCCGATATTACTTAGTCTAAGATTACGCCGCTGAAACCGAGACGATAACTGAAAAAGTGAAAACAATAATATTTACAGAGTAAATCGTGCGCTTTCGTTTAAATTGAAATAATTGCTGTTAAGGTAGCGGCTAGAGGTTTAGGGATATCAAACTCATTTCAACACACTAGCATATCCTCTTGTAAATAAAATTTGACTTGTTCGAGTGTTTTCCTATCTCAAAGATCCAAATTCGTCACGTTAAAGTTATTGATGAAATACTGAGTCACTCTGTATAATAATAAAGCGATGAAAAAAATGCAGGACATTGAATTGTCTTTCCAACAAGGTGCTGCACGACCCCTTTTCCCAATTCAAAAATGAGAGCTGTTAGGGTTTGCGGCTAGAGGGATAGTGATATTAAACTCATTTGAACACCCTTATTTGTCCCCCTTTCAACAAAATTTGACCTGTCCGAGCGTTTTTTCGTTATTCCATCCCAAAACTCAAAAATCGAGGTGGAAAGTTATGGATTGCCCACCCAGTATATGTGAAATTCATTTTGTGAATGAAGATTGATGTATGTACTGAATGTTCATACGAAATTTCAAGAGGATCGCATCTAAGATGTCTGAAAGTACTTAGGTAATCTTAATCGCATCATCAGAACCATAGAACTATTTTTTTTCTAAATTATTCTTTTTCGAATAATTCTGTGATAGTCGATTCGATCGAACTGAAATTTTACAGTAAAATGTTCAAGCCAATTCAAAGCATTAGGCAAAAATTTGTGGGAATTGCGTCAATAGTTTTCGATTGAAATCATATCGAGTTTGAGGATGTAAATTGTCAATGTGAATGATCATGCAAATTTTTAAGAGGATTGTGAAATCA
Organism: Propylea japonica; assembly: GCA_013421045.1. Classification (NCBI taxonomy): domain Eukaryota; kingdom Metazoa; phylum Arthropoda; class Insecta; order Coleoptera; family Coccinellidae; genus Propylea; species Propylea japonica. Next base: position 1,146,700 of record CM024240.1, read on the forward strand.
GAACCATAGAATTTTTTTGAGTTATCGACTATTCACATATTTCATTTTTGAGAGCCTGTTTCACTCAAACGAGTGCTATATCGTTTTGCACAAATGTCTGTAATTTTTTCCAGAACATAGGTAATCCTGATCGTGATGAGATTGTGCATCCATCTATCAGACCCAAGTGCTATACAAAATTTTGAAGTAATGGCCTTATTGCTCCACCAATGAACGAGCGATCGATAGCATTTTTTTATATTTGGGAAAATTCAGAATCAGAACTAGATTAATGATTTCTCTTTAAATTTTCTTTAACAGTTGGTTCTTGGAGATGAGGAAGCTGAGGATTTGGATCAGTATAGACAATTAATACCAATATATAAATATTTTATTCATTGCTAAGGATATATTGACTATAAAGTATAAAGTATTGTATCGTTATGGCACTTTCGACTTTCCACTATAATTTTTTCGTTGCTCAATTAGCAGTTCTTTTTGGTCTTTCTTTTTCGATAGCGGCTCCTAGAATATCATAGGCATTCAAGATGTCTTCATTATCCAAAAACTCGTCGTATTTAGTAAGTTCCGATAATGGCAGAACTGCAAAGGAAATATTATTCATTCCACCAAACCTCTTACTCGTATTGAATAGTCCTTACCAATTGCTGAAGCTGATTTATCAGTATCCACTTGAATACGATTAGGTATTTTGAAAACATTTTCCCTAGAATTTCCTTCTTGATCTGTCTAGAAACAAAAAATCTTATTTTATTCGGGAACAAGATTTTAAGTATCACGAAATAAATGGAAACCAATTTTCCCATTATCAACTTGGAATTCAGTGACGGCCCAACGCAAAAATAAGGTAAATATTTATATTTCGTTAATTCGTTGACCAGCAGATATCGATCAGATTATTTTGTCATTGTATTCCATTCTCACTGTAAATTATGTGGTGATTACGAAAAAACTTTTAAATTTGAAAAAACAGTGGCGCACCAAATGTATTCGGACAGAAGTCTGTACGAACCCCACTGGTGAAAAACAAAATAATTTTGAATCAAAAAAATTGTATTTTGATGCTTACTCATAACCTACTGAAAAGGAAACAAAAATTGAATGAGGTGTCGAAAATATTTTCGAAAAACCATTTTTTAAAATATCAGCACTCTGTATCACAGAAACAATGAATAGTTTTTAGGAACTTCATGTCATAAAATCATCCTAAGATGTGATTAGGTTCTGAAATAACCAGTATTCCTGGATAAACTGAAAGTTTCACGGATATTATGAATATAATTTTAATGATTTAATGAATGCAAATATATAAAACTATCAGAATAATACATTTGATCTTTCTGATCGAATGTAGCATTTACGAATAAAATACCGAATATTTTTTCAGGACAAACTGTAGGGGCGAATTCTTGTATATAGGTACATGATTTTATCGATGCTCTTTATTTCAATAAAAATGTTTACGATGTAGATATGTCGAACACTTTATAGTATAGTATTTTTCGGAAAACTATTTTTTAAATTTTCTATTTCACGGATCTTTCCGAAATTTGTAGATTTTTTTTTGAGTCTTATTATATTTGAGTAGCTAAAAATAAATTTTTGACTCGATCAGATTATTATCTTCGAAACTATTGGAGTAATGAAATTTCATATCTGTATACAGGGTGTTTCATCATAAACTGGATGAACGAATATAACGGGAGAATAATTTTTGAATTATATGACATAATTTATATTTTTCGAAGTTGTTGAATTCTTCTGGTGATTGCCGATTCGCAATTTCCTCGAGAAAAGTTTTTGAAAATCGAACACATCACTTAATTTCAATATCCGAACCGATAAACTTTTCCACGTTCATTTCATTCTTCAACTTGAATGGAAATATGAAAAAAGCATCATAAAATATCGAACAATTTCATTTTTATAGTGATCGGTTCAAGATCGCATTTCCAAATATTTTTTTAAGGAAAGGGTTGGATCGTGGATGCCAAATTTATAAATTGGACTGTTCAGTTCTTGAAGAAATTTTTAATACAACTCTGTGAACTACCGTTGCTAGGTCACGAAAATTTATATTTTTCCAATAATTTGAAAGTCTCTGTAGGCAACCTCCTAGTCAAGATCGATTACTGCTAGAGCTCCACAGACATTTCAGGGTTTTTTATTTTTTCGGTAAAATTATATAACTCCATCTGGAATATTTCAAAGTTTAGACCTCCACGGCTAAATCTGTTTCCTTACAAAAACTTATTCAGAAATGAGATCGCAAATTTCGGATGTCTGTACCTATATAGAAGAAACCGTTCGATATTATTTTATACCGTTCTTATATTTACTACAAGGTTGAAGAATAAAATAACCGTAGAAAAGTTCATCGATTTCGGCTCAATTGATCATTTCTCTGTAGACACTGCAAAAATAAACAAGTGTTCGATTTTCGAAAAATGTTTTTCACAGAAATCCTTCAATAATTGAGTTAAATGATGAAATGCATTACAAATCGATAATTGCAAGTATGCACCTTGCAGGATTTCGGCTATTCTGAAATATTTTTCGGAATTTTACACCGTTTCTTAAATGCGCATAAAATGTAGTAAAATGTGCTCAGAAATTCTTATTTCAAAAGTTACACAACAGTCAACACTCGATAGAATATTGCTCAAAATTTACTTTCAATCTCGCCTTTGCTTCGAAGGGGTACCTATAGCTATACGTCATGATGAGGCAAAAATGATAGGTAGGTACTCCAGATGTCATTTAGATGCTATATTCGTTGGTCCAGTTTATGATGAAATACCCTGTATAACATAAAAACCTCTTGAGCGATTTTATCCACGAACGAACTTAGTCGATGTATTCCTACCACATAAGTTGGTATTTTGGTACCTACCTACATTGAAAATTTCGAGTCTCTTTATAACCGCCACAAAGCTGAAATTCTATTCATATATACATATGTCCAAAATTTCTAAGAAGACTTTATATGACTATTGACCATTGAATATAAAATTAGGAAACGAACAGCTTTCTTGTTTTGAAAATTTATTCGAAAAAAATCTTATCATACCTGCGAAACCATTCTACTCTGTATTTATACAAAAAATTTCGAGTCGCTAGTTCTTTCCGTTCTAAAGTTGAGTGTTCACGGATGGGAACACGACCGGACAACAGCAAAACTTTCGCATGATGTTAGGAACAAGTTCGTTAAAAGCAAAAATATTTAACTTACTCTGTCTCTGCGCCCTATCCTTGGCACGGATTTGGAAGCCTTTAGGAAGAAGTTCTCGAAGTCGTCATTGGAGCCTTTACTGCTTTTGCTGTTACTCCTACCAATCCTAGGTATATTTTTGGAAGCTTTCCTGAAGAAGTCTTCCATAGCCGTATCTTGAGAGAAGACGAAGCTGAGGACACAAATTGTGAAAAGTATGACTGTTTTCGAGGAAAACATTTTCGATGGTTGAACTATCTGCGATTGTTTGAATCATTGAGCATGAGAACACGAGTTTTATACTCATTCTAGGATCTGCATATAATGCACGAGAATACTAATTAGATGAAAATTAAGCTTTAATGGTCTAATACCCACATGAAGGTACAGAAAACCACCTGCTTAGATCGTTTCGTATTCTGGAAAGGGTTAAGAGTTCGAAGGATTGAATGCTGATTAGATTTAGGGAATTTATACAGGGTGCGCCAAATCAGCGATACCTTCTCTACAACTTTTTACCCGTAAAAATGAAGAGAAAAGAAGCACGACATTCTGATATTAAGGAACCAAATACAGTAGAACTCCAATTATCCGAATTAATGGGGACCGGGACCCATTCGGATAATCAAATATTCGGATAATCGGAGTTTTTTGAAAAAAATTGCCATTAGAGTGAAAAAAGCTACGTTTTGATATTGCACTATTTTTTTATTGAATTAAATGAAAGAAACATGATATTTTCACATGTTTTAAATATAAATAAAATGTACTTATGTACAAGTTTAGGAATAAAAATCATTGTTTTTCAAACATCTCCGTCAATGTTAGCTGTTTTTTGGACAAATTTTTTTCTGAAAGTGATTCGGATAATCGGCGATTCGAATAGTCGGAGTTCGGATAATTGGAGTTCTACTGTACCTCAATTTTATCCACACAAAATAATCATAAATCATGTCCATGTACCGGGTTTTTCACTATAATTTGACCCCCCTTTAACATTGTTACTGAAGGAGATACAAAAAATGTTTCGTATGAAAGTTTCACGCAATCAACTGATGTTTTTTGATATGAGTCCAGAAACTGAAATATATACAGGGTGGCTAACATATTGATGGCAACTTCATTTTTTCAAATGAAACACCCTGTATATTTTTCCATATTTGGTTAGCTCTTTTTCCCCTGATTTCGAATATGTAACATATGTTGGTCTATATTTCTTATTCTGAGCACCATAGAGTTTCAAATTTCAATAACCATCTGGCATAGCGTTTGGGAAGTTCGTGAATATTTAAGTGGCCAATTTGATCTTTGGATTGGTAATGGCAGACCCATTTTATGGCCACCAAATAGTCCCGATTTAACACCGTTGGACACGTTTTTATAGCCGTTCCTGCAGGAAAAAATTTACTTCAGCAATAATGACAATCAATGAAAGCGGAGAATAATATAAATGATATAAAAACAATCAATATTAAACCCATAATTCGGAACTAATCCCGTCAACGCACAAAGAATAATGATAATATTGTAATGATTAGAAACAAATTTTGAAGCTTTAATTTCTGACTTGAATCAGAGCCATAATAATGCTATCAAAAGTAGTCTAAGCAACTTGAGACAACTATATGAACTATGTGTATTGAATGAAGGTGGTCATTTTGAGCTATTTCTCTAGTTGATGTTATTCTTACCATACTACCATAGTTTATCATTTTTCATTGGTTAAGTAATTGTTAAGTATTCATTCTAAAATAATACTTTTAGGTAGATTGTTTGGATATAAAGAATTTCGTAGGTATTTCACATATTTTTTTATTCGGTGTCATCATTTCAAAACTTTGAAACTCTGAAAATTGAAGAGACACATCCACATACACATTTATATTCGAGATCAGGAGGAAATAGCCTATCAAAAAAAGGAAGAATATACAGGACAGGGTGTCCCATTTGAAAAAATATAGTTGCATTCAATGTTGTTCACCCTGTATATCTTCCCATTGACGTTATTATAATTCCAAAAATGAGCATTTTCAGTAAACGCAGTCTGCCACTTTTTAAAATGATTACAGATCTTGGCAGTTGGTTCTTAAAATTTGAAACTCTGTGGTTCTCAGAATAAAAGAGATAGACCAACATATGTTACATATTCGAAATCAAAGGAAAAAGAGCTAGCCAAACATGTGTTCCATTTGAAAAAATGAGGTTGCCATCAATATGTTGGCCACCCTGTATATATTTCAGTTTCTGGACTCATATCAAAAAACCTCAGTTGATTTCGTGAAACTTTTATACGAAACATTTTTTTGTATCTCCTTTAGTAACAAAGTTAAAGGGGGGGTCAAATTATAGTGAAAAACCCGGTACCTAAACTGAAATATTCAGGAAAAAGTTGTCAAAAAAGAAAGACTACCACCATGTTCCAACAAGAGTGAACCAAGTAGCGGGAGAAGCAGCAAGGATAAATAAAAATTGGAGGAACAATAAAGCTATTACTTCAAAATTTTGTATAGGACTTGGGATTCATGCTGAGTACATGAATGCAAAATCTCAGCACGAACGGAATTATATTCTGGAAATTAAATTATTCAAAAAATGAAACATGTAAAAAATCAATGATGAAAAAAAATTTAATTCTATGTTTCAGATGATGAGATCCCATTGAAATTCTGTATGAACATTCAGTATATTAATTTTCATTCTCAAAATAAATTTCACTCAAATCGGATATCTTGTTATGGAAATATAGATATTCTTATTTTTAATATTCCAATTGAATTTTCTATAATCTGAGTCGAATTTTGGCGAGCTGTGGTTACATGTAACTATCTAACTATCACGTGATGATTTGACAGAAAATACGTGTATTAACTGTCAACTTTGTAACTATAGTAAGCTGTGGTAAGCTGTAGTTACATCGCCAAAATTCGACTTTTGTTAACACCATGGCCGCCAAATTTTGTATGAGGCTTATTATGAGCATCTTGCATGTGGCCGTAAAATTTCATTTCGATTGGTTTCGTTTTGTCTGGGATGTTGAGGAACAAAAATTTTGAATAGCCATTTATAATGAACATCTTGTACGATTTGGCTGGTTAACGAACCTAACCGAGCCATTTGGCTACCGAACCTACCCTGAAAATAACAAATCTCTAGGACAATCCCTTCGATAGTTATTGTGCTAACAGACGGCCGGACGGCTCCACTGACAGAATTGAATTTGACAACGAACACGTCATCAGAGAGTTTAACACTATCGCGGCATTTGGCTACCGAACCTACCCTGAAAAATTGAAGTCTCTAGAACCATTCCTTCGACAGTTATCGTGTTTACAGCCGGACGGCCCCACGGAATCGTCATCAGGTAGTCAAACCCTATCGTTTGAGACCATTTTCGGCTCAAAACTCGAAAATAACATTTGGGCCAAACGATACAGCACTCGTAGAAAGAGCGCTCGAAAACTGAAATCTTGTCTTTTGGTCATTGATCTTTTCTCGATAAATGACCTCAACTGCATTTCTTCATCTTTCTCTTTAGAGTTATAGTTAATATTAACATTTGAGCAATTTTGGCTTTAGTTATCACCGTTATCATATCCGCTTCTGTTTGAGCTGGGAACTTGAAATTAAAACATTAACTGAAAGTTTTTTTTGCTACCCAGACGTGTATTCGGATTTTTCTAAGAAGTTAGTTTTTGGTGAGATATAATTTATAGTTTCGTTTTTTTGATGGTAACAATAGCTTATCACGACTTATAACATACAGGGTGTCCCTAACAGGAATATTAAATTTTGCTATCAGACAATTATTCTTTTACTAAAGAAATTCAGGAATCTTCGGATTTGTAATTTGTGATCTCGAAAACGATCCCATCGAATGAATTGACTTAATGATATAGTTTTTCGTTGATGGGATAAATATTTTTCAAAAACGATCATTATATTCAGTAAAAAATACCAGAAATTCAAAGAACCCAACTCGTGAAAGTAAAATGAATATTATTTTGTGAATATTTGGCCATTTTGAAAAATAAAACTAGTCATTATGTTTTTTGTATGATGCGACATTTTCAAGATATTCGAGTTTCAAAAATGAAAACTATCTGTGAAATTCCGAGGAATGGGTACATTAGTTGAATGCAACTATGTTTAAACAATTTACAGAATTGATGTCTTTCCTCTAATTCAGATGTGTCAATCTGAAATAGCTCATCATAAAAGTTCACACTTCAAAATGGCTATATCTCTTTATCCAGTCCGAATTGAAAAAATTGGTGACTTACTTAGACAAAGAATCACTATATACAGGGTGATTTTTTAAGTGTTTCATTAGAAATTTTCAGGGAAGGAATTGTAATACGAATTTAAGATTTTGTATTTTCGTATAAGTGTTAATAAACTCAATTTTTAAAATACTTTAGAGCGGAAGCTACTTCCGTTTCTACCGAAAACGAATGTAAACTTCTTTCTTTCAAATGAAACACCCTGTATTTTCATGGATATTTGAATTCTTCGTTTAATTCTGCAATGATTTGATGTATGATGTACGCAAACACCTCAAGCAGTTTTTGAGTTATAGCCTGATCATCAAATTTTTTGACAGAAAGATTGTCACAAATTAATGATTATATTTTTAAAACCCATTACTTTACGTGGCCACTCAAAGAAATCAGCCAAATTGACAAAACAGCCTGTATCTTTGTAATGAAACTTGTTAGACCCATAAAATATAGCATTGTTTAAGTTCTCCTCAAACAATGAAAATAGTATATTCGGAACCACTTAGATGTGCTTTATTCATTGGTTTCCAATGAAACACCCTGTATAACTTTCCAGTGCCGGCTGCTCAGAGCAGGCATAGGAGGCCGGACCTACTCTAAATACTTTACTGCATTTTATTCAATTTTAAATTCAAGTTCAAGTAGAGAATAATCACATTTCTGTATCTGTATATTTTCAATCATTCTATCAAATCCCAGATTAATGAACACATGTTTAGGAATTCAGAGATATAAAACATTCATACATTCACCGCAACACACAATACAGCGTAGCGGGTCGCAAACCAGCCGGGTGTCAATTCTCGGGATCACTCGTTCGACGAACGTATATAATACGTTCGTGATATTTTGAGCATAGATTATTGGAAATTGTAATAGTTATATCCAATATTCTCGATCAAATCGTCAACTACTGGTGCCGTATTCTCGACAAGTGATCTTTCAAAGCGAATATGATTTTTGCAGGGGAAGGAAGGACTCGCGCAATGAAGTTGGTATATACGCTTTGAAAGATCACTTGTCCAGAATACAGGGCCTGGTTCCAATGACAGTGTACGTTCATTACGAACGGATATTATTATTTCATCAATTTCCAAAATAGTACAAAATAAATATAGCATTTATTTTTCAAAAAACGACCTACAGAAATTTGACTTGATATATCGATAGGGGGATGAAAAAAATGTATGACAGATTTCCGAAATGTGGCGCTTGAGTATCAAAAAGTGGTTTTTTGGTATTTTCGTTGAAAATAAATAATTTTTTGCAGTAATCAAATCGGAAAGTTGTTCTTCACAAAATTATCTATACATTCTTGTATTAACTTAATAGTTTCGTTTTGTCTCAGATATAGAGGAACAAAAATTTCGAATGGACATAATTCTATGGAACACCATGTACGATTGGCTGGTTCAGGCCCGCCGCTAGCTGTCTGAGCGCCGCGTGCAAATACTGTTATTGCCGCCCCAATAGAGCGCTACATGCTAAATCAAGGGCGTATCCAGAGAGCAATTCGGGGGGGAAAGTGCCAAGTTTTAGCGAGGGGACCTGAACTGATTTGAGTGAAAATCAAGGAAAGGAAAGGGGGGTTAGATCGTTCCATTCGAAGATTTAGTGTGAAAAACTCTTTCCTGGGGGGGGGGGTTAATATTACCCCCAGCACCTCCCCCGCCCCCGTAAATACTCCCCTGCGATAAATATGTGAGTCTTCAAAATGCAACTGATCCTAGGGGGTGTATTTCGGACAAGACCTCATTCTGTTTTATCTTTATTTTCGTAATTTTCTCTTCAAAACCACGTACCTACCTAACTCGGCTATAGTCTGTTCAAACGTAAGAAGGAGCAATAACAACAAGTTTGGCGCAGCGGTAGGAGGGGCTTCCGACAGTTATTTCCGTCCAGAGTCGAATCCAGGGGTTTCACTCAATCGTTCAGTTTTAAACTGAATATTATTATACGAATGCAATTCTTACAGCACATATGAGTGAAATATATACACGCTCTCATCATTCCTCATCTAATTTATTCTATTTGGAGCTTCCACACTGTATACACTTTGTCAAAAGATTTCTCTATTTCTACATATTCAGTACATCCACAGTCCGTTCCGAGTACAATCCTGGCAGTCTCTTAGGGTGGACCAAAGGAAAGCGTTTTTATGACCGTTTGACCAATAGGAGTTTTATTGTGCGCAAACCAGACGATTTTGTTTGTTTACAAAGCTGTCTCTTACATTTGAACAGACTATAGTATTATAGTAGAAAGGGCGCAATTTGGTAACAAATGGTTTTATGACATGCAATAATTGGCATAAACGATACGGCGATACTGAAAATATTCAACTACTAGGTACTACTACCTGGTTGTGATATTTGGAAAAAGAAACATCTGCAAATTTTTCTCGTAGAATATTCAACAAAATCAGAGATGCCGTAGGAACTTTCTGAATAGATGTTTTTTCAGAAATTTTTCCCGAGGGCGCAATTCGAAGTTCCGGGAGGGCAATTGATCGGATTATGTGAATTTTGATCTTGAAATTTTACGCCATAACTGGATCTAGGGCGTTCTCAGTATATCGCCGAAGGGGGGGGCACCTGCGGAACTTCGGGGGGCGGCAGTGCCCCTCCCGGAAATATACCTGAGAAGAAACACTGCAGTGAATTCACTGAATTCCGTGAATATACGGAAATTATCGATGGTGGCTGCCTGTCCTTCCGATCCTTCAGAGAAAAAGTCTCTCTAAGGGGGATGGGGAGACCTTGACGCCCCAATGTTGGAGAAATTTCAAAGCAGTTGGCAAAGTTTCGACCGCATATGGCAAAATTTCTATGTTTCTATGACAGTTGGCAAAATTTTGAAGCATTTGGAGTTGGACACCGCCCCCCCTTTTCTTTTCTTCCTGCTTACCACATAGTTTGTCTCCTCCAAAAAAAATTTCAATTTCACTGGATTTGACGCCCCCTGGACGTGCCGCCCTTGTGCCGGGCACGCCTTGCACGCCCGCTTACGGCGGGCCTGGGCTGGTTAACTAACACCGAGGTATTTGGGAACCTAAACTCACCCTGAAAATCTCAAGTCTCTAGGACAATCCCTTCGAAAGTTATTGTACTAACGGCCGGCCTCACGAACAGAATTAAATTTGACCACGAGAGAGTCGAACCCTATCGTTTGAGGCCATTTTCGGCTCAAAATTCGAAAATTGAAGACATTTGGGCAGAGCGATATAGCACTCGTTCAAAAAGTATTTTACAGAATTTTCTCAAAAAAACATGAACTTCGTCAAATGATAAATTAGAATTTGGAAAAGTACCGAGTAAACGCGCGTAACCTATTGAGAAATGGATAATTCAAATTTAAATATCGTGAGATCTAATGTTTCAATTTCAATCGTCTATGAATTGAAAATTGGTATCTACCTACTCAAATCTCAAATAGTTCTTTGAATTTTTCTAGGTTTGAAATAATTCCTTTCGAAAGTTATAGTTCCAGCCTGGGGTGGCCTAAGCCCCCTCAATTTTTGATGCCCCCCTTGAAATATGGCTTATACTGAACAAAATTATACAAATTCATTCATTATGACCCCACTGTAAAATCTTGGCCCCCCTATTGTCAAAAGCGATGACGTGGAATACGAAGGATATCTCACGATAAATAATTGTGGTCGATTGGCACCATCGCTACCTTTATGCACTGCGACCGATAAGGTTTTTTGCCTCGACCTTACTAGAGCTATATTTGCCTAGGAATGTATAACCTTCTTGGCAGAGAGATTCTAATACTAATTTCTAAGGGGAGGCTTGATCACCCCAGAAACCAAATTCCTAGTCAGGTTTTCAACAATTTATTATAAAAAGAACAAGATGTACAAATCAAAATTTACAGTTCCAATCACAATCTTTCAAATTACACAAACTTATTACTGCTTATCTTAAAAGAAAGGTTCAAATAGTGGCTGCGCTTCCAATGCACTATCTTGTCTCCTGTAGTGCCAGATGTTCTCGGTAACGGGATATGCTCTCCAGTCGGCCTCGATAGACTTCAGGTATGCTTCCAGCTCTCTGCCAAGTTAACTTCCAAGCAAACATAGGTACAGTCAAATGTAACAGCCCAAAATTACTCAGCTTCAGCCAATGATTGTGTTTCATTCCAAAGTCAAGCTTCAGCCAATGATTGTATTTCAGCCCAAAGTCAAGCTTGAGTCAATGATTGTATTTCAGTCCAAAGTCAAAAAATATAGTCCAAACCAAAGAGCGAGAATAAATATTATTTATCTCGCAAACTAAATCTTAAAAATTCAAGGCGAAACATCCGATGTGTTCAGATGAAAATTCTTCACGATAACACGATATACGATAGATGTTTTCTCCTTAAGAGCAAAGCCAGAAAAGGAAATCAAATAAATTTCATTACATCAAGCAGTTTCGAAGATCCTAGAAGCTAGATAACCTGATATAAGGTTGACTGTCTGTCAATGTATACTCTATGATCACAAGAGGCGTTTCAAGAAGCATAGCCGTTCAAGACGTTGCAAGACTTCGCTGTGACATCAGCTGGCGCCAAGGTTTCACTACCCAGTTGTGTGCGTTTGATGCTTTACTTCGTTATTGCATTGAAATAATATATACTCAGTGGTTTCTGTGGTCCTTCTACAAACCAACAGATATTGTAGTTTTCCTTACCAATCTTGTGCAGACTGCAGGTAATATCTCACAAAACAGTGACCTGTAAATAGACATGTAAGCAAAGCAGCCTTAACTCTATTTTTGACAACGATAGAGCCTATTGAGTCTCCTTTTTTAAGATGCAATCGGACTCTTCTCTGTAAAAATTATTTACAGCAAAACAATAATATATGACAATGGTCGACCAGTTATCGCATCAACATCGAAGGACTATCTAAGTCTTCACCAAAAAACCAAATACCCCAAATTCGTGGCCTGTTGTGTATACCAAAGTTCAGTCTCTACACTGAGAGAAATATTCATTTATATCCAATAAATTTAATTTATACTTAACAAATAACTGTTTCAAATATGGACTAACTTACCTGTATTAATATTCAACATATGATTTCTACAGTGCATTTCTTAATGCTAACAAACGATTATTTTTCATTTAAAGAATATTATTTACTGGGTATACTTATATATTCTCTAGTGAATAATATTTCATAATATTCAAAAAACTTTTTGTAATTGTGATCATATATTTGTTATAACTAAAGCAGTAGTATCAATATTTTAAATAAGTCATTTTGTTATTTAACTCATTAATTTTTAATACCTAAAGTCCATTCTTTATATATAAAATTGACATTTTAAATGATGCCATATAATTGTTAACTGATTGCTATTTAATTATTGATTATTAAAATGCATATAATATGAAATAAATGACCAATAAATAAAAAAACATTGCTCTCATATATTTATTCAAGAACTCAACATTATACACGATACATGTTGGTATATAACAAAAAAATATTATTTATTCTGTTTTGTGAACATTTATTGCAAAACATGCCATTAGATGAAGTGTTAATAAAAAATGCATAAAACACTAGCTATCAGTATGGACAATAACATAATAATTAATTACATATTATTTACCTTTCTGATTTTTGTCATTTTTGTCTTCTATTTGTTCATTCAAAATTTTGTAATTTCTCAAATGAAAAATGATTTTCTTTCCAACTCGCGAAATTAATTCATTCAGTGCATCAGTCTTGCTCTCCAACAGTTCAGGCAATACTTTGAGAGTGACGCCATCATCTAAAAACACGTTTTTAACATCATCTTATTGATGAAGAATTATCTTTCAATCAAAAACTTAGTTTTGAGTCAAGAAATTTCAGTGAATATCAAATAGTTTCTTTGTTATAATAAATATTTAATAGTCGATATACTATTGAAGACGCTTTCAGAACTTTCCAATATCGATAATAATTATTATTATTATCTAGTCCTATAGTAAACATGATTGTGAATCAAATCAAAATAGCTATATCCTAGAGGGACCGAGGTCTTTTGGAAATACTGAAGTCTAATGTACATAATCACAAACCTCTGAATCTCCCACATATTCACCTATTCCCATTTCCATAAGTAAATTCTCCATCACTGTAAAAATACACTATTTGTTCACCGAAACACGACGCTATAGATATTACATTAAAAGCGTTAATCTTTAATATCTTATATCTATAATGTAGCACTTAGGTACTCAACATTGAAACAGTCAGTCGCAGATCGCCACGCCGAGAAATAAACCGCGAAATGAAACGCATGCGCCAAACCAAGCCACAGCATCACAACAGATTACAGAATAATCTGTGATCACACTAGACACTTTTTTCTTGTATTAGCCAGGCGCCCTGGAGCCAGACTGTCAGATGACACAGTTGGCCGACGTCATGCGTCATGTTGAACGAACTCATTCGAACCCACCCCACCACTGCCGAATTCGTTGATATAAACTAATTTGAAAACAATAAAGGAATATTGAAAAAAAAAATCAAATATGTTATGGTTTAAATAATAAATTTTCGAATATTTCCAAGGAAAATGTATTTTTCATTGTTAGAATGAATTTATTGACAATCAAATGATATTGACTACTAAGAAATTTGTTCTACTAGATTAAACGTTGCTATAGAGAACCATTTTTTCATTTAGCCTGTGTTTTTCGAAAGCTTTATTTACTGTGAAGAAAAATTTCTTTTCAATAAACAAATCTGCGCTAACAAATCAATATTATTCATTTTGGCTATATTTCTCTCAGTGTACTGTCCAAATTCAACGAGTTGCTCACCGTCGTTCAAATGAGGAAACCATTCATTATTTTCATAACCGCAACTTGGTTTATCTTCCATTCCTGACGGCACTTCTAACATTCCAGGCTACACGCCGAGACAGCCTCAAAACTATCGTTCACGGTGGTGTCTGCATCTACTTGAAGGATCATATCGTTGCTTCCTTCAAGATTTCTGTTTTTCATAGAGACTGGAACGGTATAGATAATATCTTCATGGATCTATCGGATCCGTATATGTCATTCATTTTGGCATGGATGATAGGAGCATTGCTGAGTACCTGGAGGAGCTATCACTTTAACGTCGTAATATTAAAATTACTGGTGATTTCAACTGTCCTGATCTGGAATGGCCCAGATGCCCAACGGAGAATTCACCATGATTTCCATATGCTAGTACAAGAGCACACTAGGTACAGACATGGGCAGAATCCTTCTACAATGTACCTCATTTTCACATCTGACAACAATCTTCTGGCCAAGCTTTTATATCTGCCTGCTCTTGGAAAATCCGATCACGTAGTTTTGAATTTTGACCTGCAGTCAAAACCAAAGTTTTCAAGAGGACGGATTACGAGAGGGTTTCGGTGGTTTTGGGGAATTATGATTGGTCAGGTTTTTTTCCGGCGATGAGGGCATGGATGTTCTTTGGAAGAAGCTTCTCAAATTGTACTGGATGCTGTTTCTTCTAATACTTACTCCAAGTCAGTGAATCACAATCCTAAAAAAACATGAACAACAGGTAGTCCTTACAACTCGATTAAGGTTGAAAAGTCTTTATGGCAGCGTTATGTCAGGAGTGGATCTGATGTTGACTATCATAACCATCAAAATTACTTTAATCACTTATTGCCATACTTAACCCGGTCTGCCAAAGCCAATTATGAGAGTGGTCTGTTGTCTGAAGGGGAACCGATAAAGATTTTTTAAATATGTCCGAAGTACTTCCGATAGCAAAGTCTCTGTTCCCCTGGTGAAGAACCCATCTGGAGAGCATCGCAGTAACTATTCAGTCAGTCAGTCAGCTGATGTTCTCGCAGAAACATTTTCCTCCCACTTCACCGAGGAACCCAAGTCAGCCATACCTTCCTTACTCACTTTTCGATGCCCTAGCTCCCTCGATCATGTATCTCTGTCAGTGGGCATTGTTGAGATGTATCTTTCCACCCTGAAGGTCATTGCTGCCTCTGGTAGTGATGGAGTTACATGTCTCCTCCTTTCGCGATGTTCTGATGCTTTTGCCGAACCTCTTTTCCAACTATTTCAAAGGTCAATTGTCACTCCCTTCCCAATAGCGTTGAGCATCTGTGACACCTGTATTCAAGAATGGTGATAAAATCTCTGTCCAACTATCGCCCTATAAGTCTTGTGTCTACAGTTTCCAAAGAATAATTACTCATCATATTCTCGATTTTGCCAATAATTTGATACCCGATGTTCAGCACGGTTTTCTTCCGGTTCGCTCAACTATGATCAAAATTCTCATGGCAATACTAGGTGTTTGGACGATCGATGCTATCTATTTGGATTTCGCCAAGGCATTTGACAGCGTTCCCCACCGTCGTTTAATTCATAAGTTGGAGCATATGGGAATTCGAGAAAGATTGCTCTCATGGATAAAGTTCTTTCTCAGTGACAGAACGTTCAGGGTGAGGGTTGGAGGTGCTTTTTCTTCACGTGATATGAAAGTTACCAGTGGTGTGTAGTCGCACCTGAATAACGTTGTTCTCTGGGTTGAGAAATGGCTGCTACCTCTCAATACTAACAAGTGCTGTGTTCTACACCTCGGCCCCTCATCGTAGTCCATCGTGATCTTGGCGTGATCGTCAACTCTGATCTTAACTGGTCAAAGCATATAACGGAGGCTTGCAGTAGAGCTAAGAAAGCAGCCTTTCTCATTCAGCAAACTTTTACAGGTTGTAGTGTGCAAACTGCAAAATTGCTGTACACAACGTACGTGAGGCCAGTTTGGCTGGACCAGTTTGGTGGGTGGCTCTTAAACATGATTCGCAGCTTCTGGAGTCTATTCAGAGATGGTGCACAAGAAACCCATTTTTCAGTTTCTCTCGGCCAATTTACGAAGCATGGCTGAAATTATTTGAGCTTATTTGATAATGCCTTTCCGGTCGATGCGTGGATTTTTCGGTGTGGACCTTGAACATCTATTCCTTCTGAATACAAACTATCTTCGTGGACATCATTTCAAGCTAGCAAAAGAATCTTTCAAAATCTCCTGCCGGATGAACTTTTTGTCTAACAGAATTTTCGACACATGGAATCGTCACCCGAACGAAGTAGTCAACGCAGCAGGTGTCAACCAATTCAAGAACATGTAGGTACGTCCGATGGAAGAGAAATACTTAACTTTATTTCTGTTGCTAGCATACGTTTTATTTATTTTTTTTGTATTGATTGCATAGGTTTAACCTCCACTCTTCTTGTTGTTCAATAATAGAGGAAAGTCCCCTTATTTTGGACAGTTGTCCAATTTTGGATAATGCATCACCTCGAATTCTACCAGGAGTTTTCTGGCATTGAATCATAGACTAAAAAATATAATCGTTTTATCAGTCTATGCATTGAATGCAGAAAATTATTTGTTTTTGATCCAAATACATCCCCTGTAAACTATGTAGTCTAATATGTCATCACTAGATGGTAATTTAAAATTTAACGTTTGCATGTGGTATACCTAGTGTTTTATTGCTACAACTGTAGGTAAACTATGAAAAATAGGTAAGTAGTGGATGTGAAATATTGAAGTTTGGTATACAATAAGTTGAATTTCTCCACTATGAGCTCAACTATTTGATTCAAACATTTATGCCAGGTTCTATTCTAATTTAACCACAAAACCTAAAACATGAAAGTTGTCTAATTTTGGATAGGGAAGGTAGCCTATGATTGGATATTCAATATTTGGAACCCGATGATAATTCCTATTTTTTTTTTCTTCGAAATGCCTAAGAAAGGGTTCCTTAATAAAATTTCATAAGTATTGAAAACATGAAAACTCCCATCAACGTCACTTGAAGAAGAAGAAAATTTATGTTTGTAATTTCTGCAAAGACAATAGGTCCTTTTTTTGGATAGTATATCCAATATTAGGAACCCATTTTTGAAACGACGAAAACTGGCATTTTTCATTTAAGCTCATTTTTATTTCATTTGTGTGAAAAATAAATCGTTCAGTTTGTTTGATATGTTATCATTAATGTTGTGCCATATTTAAGGCAAGAAAAATTAATTAAAACATAAATATCACTAGCAAAAAAGTACCAATCAAAAAAGGTATCCAAAATTGGGCGACTTTCCTCTAATTTTATGGAATTTCACATTATAATTATTGTGAAGTTCCATTTCGATATGTATTTTTACTGTAAATTTACCTGCAGATAACATAGATATTTTGCGAAATTACTACTTATTGAGTTGGTGTTACTTCAGATATTTTTGTAATCGCTTGTGAGTTTACAGTTTTCCTTTGTGAAATGTTTACCAGATATTATGTGAAATTACAACCATTTATATATATATTAAGTAGGTATGGGGAATTTTTTAAATGAATATACTCATTAAAAATCTTAATCGAATGACATTAAAAAATCAGTTTAAACTTAATTTTGACTGGAAAAATATTGAAGCAACTTTATTAGCCAAAAGTTTATTGAATCATTAATTATTATTGAATTCATTTATCAGAGCTATAACTTTTTTGAGCAGTCCCTTTTTGTGGCACCTCATGACATTTCCACCCGGTGGAGATGTGAAAACACCCTTCGGCTACCTTAGGTTGAGGTTGAAGTATATGGTGAAGCATATACATATTGATGAATTTAATTGATTTCCCAAATAGTCCTGGCATTGGGATGCCCTTCATGAATACTCGTTGAATATTCGTTGTCTGAATTCTGAAATAAGGATACCTTATTTTAGAAATGATGGTAGTAATATGCAAAATACTATTATCTTTCCAAGATAATAAAATGAAATCATGTTACATTCAGAGTGTTGAAAAATTAAGAAAGCCCTGAGCAGGTGCTTTTGAGCGGTAGTTCATTAGTGGACCAATGAGGATATTACCTCAAAATATTGTATAGGACATGAGTTTGATACTAAATAAACAAATGCAAAATCTCAGGAGGATCGGAATAATATTCTGGAAATTATTTAAAACTGAAATATGTTAAAACTTGACAATTAAAAAATTTAAATTCCAGCATTTTGATGATGCGACCCCCTTGAAACTTTGCATAAACATTCAGTAAATTAATCTTCATTCACAAAATAAATTTTACTCGAATTGAAAATCGTGTTATGTAACTATAGAGATTCTTCTTTTCAATATGCCAATTGAATTTTCTATGGTTCAGATAATGCGATCCTCTGGAAATTTGGCATGAACATTCAATATATCAATTTTCATTCACAAAATAAATGACCAGAAAATTTTGCAAGAGGCTTACTATGCGACCGCAAAATTTGCGGTAGTTTGCTGTTTCGTTTTGTCTGAGATAAGGGAAGTGAGGTAATACGATCCCTAAGGGTCAAATGATCCCCCGCCGTAAATCGAAACAGTTGTACCATCTATCCAAATACACATGAAACATGTTCCCCTGCGCCTCTGCGAGTACCTGATGTAAAATGTCAATGCGGTGCGTGTGCTTGGCGTGATTTTATTAAAAAATAATTAAAAAGTGTGGCTCTGATCTAAGGTAAGCATGTTTTTGGACTTTCGTTTTATTTTACATGTAAGTGTTACTGAAATGTTGTTTTATTGCGGTTATTAGTAGCAGTTAACGAATATTTAAGCAATGTTCGATCATCGCACGCTGTATGTGAAGGTTTTGTTTTGATCGATATTTTGTAATTTGGTATTGGGGTGAAATGATCCCTTCTGTGTGTCTAAAATGATCCCTGGAATCATTTTACCCCATTAATAGTTTTTGTTTACAGATCATGCCGAGAATTTATAAACGTAAAACTAATCGCTAAAAGAGGCCTGAAGAAGAAATGCAAAAGGCATTAGAGATGGTACGGCTTACAAAACCGCGAGAAGAGAATTTGAGGTCCCTGTGATGGTATTAGAAAGAAGAGCCAAAGGTGAAAATAAAATAGCTGTAGGCTCAGCTAAAAAGTTAGGTAGCAAACAAAAAGTGTTCAACCTGGAACAAGAACTGGAACTTGTTGACATGGAGTCCAGAATAATATACGGGCTGACCACTCAGGATTTCTTAACCTCAGCTCACCAAAAATGGCAGAAAGAAATAATTTACCGCATCAATTTTCCGAAGCTAAGAAAAAGCTGGACTTGAATGGCTTCGTGGATTTAGACGTAGACATCCAGACATTACAGTGCGTACGCGAGGTTTTAATAAGAATGTGGTGGCTGAATTTCTCCCGACTTTGAGAACGCCCAAGAATAATATTATTTTTCAACCCATCGAATATTTTTGTTTTGTGTAACTTGCTTACATACTTAAATTGTTATGAACAATACATATTATCATTTAAATTAACAGCAGAGTTTTTTATTTCATTTTTATTTGATATTTATTAACTTACAAAATGATCCCTGGGATCATTTTGCCCCTACCCCAGGTATCATTTTATCCACAGGGGTGTATAAAATGATCCTTTACTAAACTTTAACAAAAATATCTAATACAAAAAAACTACATAGATGAAATGAAAAATAAGTAGGCAGATACCTACAAAGTTGAGTGAATTCACTACCTTCAACAATTGACATCTCGCGGTTTTGCCTACAACTTTAGCCACAATTAAAATTTTCCCTTAAGGGGATCATTATACCTCACCTTCCCATACCTATTAAGGCACAGAAACTTGAATGGCCATTTTTATGTACGATTTGGCTGGTTAACGAGCTCCAGCGCCGAATTTGGTAATCGAACTCACTCTGAAAATCTCAAGTCTTTAGAACAATCCCTTCGAAAGTTATCGTGCTCAATTTGACCATGGATTCGTCGTCAGGGAGTCGAACCATATCGTTTGAGACCCTTTCGGCACAAAGTTCCGGGGCCCTATCTAGGGTGTGGCCAAGTGGCCCCAGCACAAGCGCAAGGTCCGCAGGGCCGCCAAAAATATCAAATGTCATATATATCAGAATTGCATTATTTACGAATTTGTAGCTTATTGTGGCTGAAGGTTGAGGGTTCGATTCCTGTAGAGGTCTGGGTGTTTGTGTGTATCTGGTAGTTTTTGATAAAGAATATATAATATTATATCCATTGATTTACTTAAAGATTGAATTTGGGTACATTGTCAATAAGAGCAGAACCCAAATAAAGAGAAGGGAAAAATCCTCACTAATAGATCTTGTAGACAAAGTCGTGACTCGTGGGTGCTACTGTTCCTACAAAAGAAAGGGGAAGGTGTATAAGGTAGAGCGAGGACTTGACTGGAATATAATGTATTCTTATATCATGACTGGAAACTGTGAATATAGAACAAAGAATAGAGTGAAGAGAACAAGTGTAACTGCAGAGTTAAACGAAATCGAAGCATTTATCAAAACTTATTTATTACTGTATTGAAGTATTAAGCTTAGGTTTCTGCGGAAGTGAGGAGGAGTGATAGCATAGTCGATATTTCAAAATTTTTCCGGAAAAATTGAAATTGAGTTTTTTTTTGTTATGAGTCTTTCTGAGGAGTAGTTAGAAATCTGAAACCAATTTAATGAAACAAAAAGTTGATATAAGGTGTTGGTTGTTGATTGAGTATTAAATTATTTATGCATTCAGAAATTGAAGTTTTACTAACAAATTTCTCAAAAAAAAAACAATTTTACCAGATATTATCTCTCCAATGTTTGCAGAATCCTAGGCTCACCTTTGAAGCATTGTGGGGTCGACAGAAACCATGTATTTTTTTAATTCATCGCGCAGGTTGGTTTCATTATGAAGATAATAAATAGAAAATGATTCAAAGAGTTACAAAAATATTAAGTATTTTTATGCTTAGTTCACGATTGCTTCTTTTGAAGACATTCCACCAAAAGAGTTATTAGGCTCACAGAATAAAGCCCTGCGTGCTCGAAAGACTGCTGCCTTAAAACTGCGATGGCCTAACTGTAATACCCCGTATCTGAAATAAGTGAATTTTTTTCAAAAATCTCTCGAGACAAAAAAAACTCGATATTTTCAATTTTTCCAAAATACTTTCGTTGCATTTTACTAAGAAATTAAATTATCTTTCTATGTTCAAGAAAAAAGTTTTGCCTTCATTCGTTTTTATGTATAAATTCGTATTATGTTTCTCCTGTAAAATTCACTTATTTCAGATATGGGGTATTACTGTTAGGCCATCGCAATACTAGTGACATATCAATACCACCAAAGTATCCAAAACTGGCAGTCTTTCTCATTCTGTATCTAGTTCTTCTGAAAGTGAAGACGAGCAAAGAAAAAATATAGAATTTACGTCTAGTCAAAACCTAGAAAATGAAAAAAATGTTCAACAAAATCATGAACTGCAAACAAATTTTGAGATTGATTTTAACAAACCAACAACGTGGACATTAAACGAAATACGATTGCGATGAAAACATCTACGCCAATTTGAGAGCGCTGAAGAGAATATTGTCACAGGCGTATTAGTACCTAGATACGGCCCTGCAAAGTTCGAAACAGGCATTGAGACAAAGCACTCGTTTAAGTAGAACGAGAAAATGATTCTCTCCTATGTATGAAGTGTTTATCATATAGTCCGTCCACGAAAGGTTGAGCCGTCGGTTTGCCATGGAATTTTGGCATATCCAATGTGTATATTAAAATTTTAGGTTATGTTGTTTATTTTCTTGTCAGATTGATACGGAATGTTTTCAATGTTGCATAGAGTTCTTTGATAACTAGCAAGCTCGTTAGACTAGGCCGAGTACATTCGGCAACGTTGACTTTATTTTACGTTATGACAGCAAATACTGCCTACTTTCCTATGGGTTCGGAGTTGGATCGACAATAATTACAAACATACCGTGTTACCTACCTTTGGTGACGGAAATCCAAATCACAATAACAATTATTAATAAACACATCACTGTAACCGGTCCACTTACACACAAGGTTATGTAGAAGTTACTAGCGGTTTGACCAGACCACGAAACAGAGTAAGATAAGAGGGTACAAGGAAGTGAAAACGCACCGCAGGCATCAAACTGATACGCAAACGCAAGGGGCAGGCGCTCTTACAGCCAAGCGAAGTGGGCGAATTTACCACCCCGCTGTATATTATTGTAAAAACTTTTAATTTTCCTTGTAATATTTTGTAAACTCGTGTGAATCCCAGTGATCTTTTTAAATTTCTATAATGTCCCGGAACATTACAAGAAAATACATAAAAATTTCTTTTACATATTACGGCCTTGAAATCACATTTGATTCATATCTATTTTTATGTAAATTTACTCCCATTTTTAAAAGTTTTTGCTTAATGTCTCTGACCAGGGGCCTGTAACACAAGCACTACAAGTCCTACAATTGTAAGAATATATTCTACACTTGTAACTGTTTCATAACACAAACCCACTTGTAATTACAAGTACGGACTAGTAATTACGTCAAAATCTCTACATATGTAAACTTTTTCTGTAACATAAAGTTCACACTTGTATAATCGTGTGACGGAATTTTCTACAAGTGTAGATAATGTTTTACATATCTCCAACTCTAGGTAGCAATACTACTTATATTGACAAGTCATGTCATATAGTAGGAATCAAATAATAATGAATTCTATGATATTTGCATTACAAGTGTAGCTACACATGTACAAAATTATTTAATTTCTACAATTGTAGCCATTCGCATTGTGACATCGAATTGGGTTAGACTTGTAGTTACAGGCAAATTACTTGTAGACTTGTTACACTTGTAAGGTTTGTGTTACAGGCCCCTGGGGCCTGTAACACAAGCACTACAAGTCCTACAATTGTAAGAATATATTCTACACTTGTAACTGTTTCATAACACAAACCCACTTGTAATTACAAGTACGGACTAGTAATTACGTCAAAATCTCTACATATGTAAACTTTTTCTGTAACATAAAGTTCACACTTGTATAATCGTGTCACGGAATTTTCTACAAGTGTAGATAATGTTTTACATATCTCCAACTCTAGGTAGCAATACTACTTATATTGACAAGTCATGTCATATAGTAGGAATCAATAATAATGAATTCTATGATATTTGCATTACAAGTGTAGCTACACATGTACAAAATTATTTAATTTCTACAATTGTAGCCATTCGCATTGTGACATCGAATTGGGTTGGACTTGTAGTTACAGGTAAATTACTTGTAGACTTGTTACACTTGTAAGGTTTGTGTTACAGGCCCCTGGTGGTAAGAGTGTTCCTCTCTCTTTTTTCCAATCATCGATCCCCGCCCTAATTAGTGATGGGTGAAACTTAATAAGGGCACGGGTACGGTGAAGGGATTTTTTGCTCCCCATTTTGCAAGGGCATCAGCTTTGTCAATTCCCTCAAATTTCCGGTGGGTAGGTATAGGCACCAAAACTAGAACTAAAGTTTGTTGTACTTAATACGCCAGTGTTGTGGGGGATTGTGGTCTTTGATTTACCACCAACGGTCATCATCCTTAGTGCCATCTGACTATCAGAGGCCATCATGCAAATTCTGGTTTCTTTATACTGTCTCGACAGATTGTTTTGCACAAATGTCAGTAATTTTTGAATTTTGAGCCGAAAATGAACTCTATGAACTACGAACTACCGTTGCCTGGCAACAAATATTAATATCCTTAGAACAGCTTAATTTCCCTATTTAATACCTACGTCGGCTAGAGTCCCAACTAAGTTTCACTGAATTTTTTTTTATAAATTCATCTAGAATGTTTGGACATGCCAATAATTTAATTATTTTGAGTGTAGAACTCAAAACATTTTTTTTTCGTTATTTCAGAGTTCTGAACGAAACATTTGAATGACTGTAGTAACGAAACCGTTCGATATTTTACAATTCTGTTTTCATATTCGTGATTGATAATTCAAGAAGTACAATTGTACAAAATTTCATCCATTTCGAGTGAAATTTTTTCATCCCTGTAGACATGTAAAAATTGTCTTCATTCAGAAAATAAAAGTCAATTTGAAAACCGAAAAAAAATTTTTGGAAAATTGCAGGTTTTCCGCCAGTTCGTCAACTTTTCTGAATAGAGGACCCAAAAATACTGAGATTTGACCAAAAACCGTTACTTTAAGTGTTATACATAACTGACCACACTCCACTGGCGCAGCCAGGGGGGGGGGCTTTGGGGCTGCAGCCCCCCCTCAAAGATTAATTTCTTCGTTATTTCTTTCTTCTCTATTTTTTTGTTACTTTCGTTATTCACTGTATCATCCAAAATTTTTCAGTTCAGCCCCCCCCAAAATAAAATCCTGGCTGCGCCACTGCCACACTCATAAGAATCTTGCTCAAAAATGACGTTTGATACTCTGTATCTCGCTTATGCTTCGAAAACGGAGGCAAACATGATTCTCCGGATGTTCTCTATACGAATATATTGTCCAGTTTATAATGAAACACCCTGTATATAATGGTCATACCGCAATGATTTCTTCATTGCCTTTTAACTTCAAAGTTCGGTATACTTGTATGTCTGAACCCCGAATGTCAGTTGGTTCCATCCTCTTCTTCGATGTGTATCTAAAGTCGCGTCCACATTATGCCGAACGACATCATTCGACTTGTGTGGTTCGACAAAGTCGAATAAGTGTGGACGTTGTAGAAGTCGAATCGAATCATGTCGCTTCCACCCGAATGAGCGCGGTCCAGATCAAAGGAAGTCGAATCGAATGATTCACGTCCACACCTATGTTGAATCGAACGTGATGGCCCTCAACGTGTCGAATGATGTCGTTCGGCATAGTGTGGATGCGACTTAACGTTACTGTAGGTACGGCCAAAAATTATTCTATATACATCAGTGCGCGTTAAAATTAGGATGAAACAAATTAATTTTCTCAGAAGAAAAATATTTGGCAACAAAATCCTGAAACAGGTCAATTTTTGTTTCACTTTTACAAAATTTTTATGAATATTTGAAGGATTTTTGTTGCACCCTGATGTGTCCATCTCCCATCAACGCTCTAAATTTCTTGAATAGGGTAAGTCAGGGTGATATGGCGAATCGGGTGAAATGGTGATTTGCTATATTTCTTTTCCGAGTGCACAGATGTAGCTTAATGTCTGAGTATAGGTACTAGCTGTTTTTGATGATCCGTTCAACGTGCACCTGCAAAAAGTGGGCCCCGTTTTGAAAATCGTACGTAATTTGTACAAAACTATTTGAGATGCTCGATAATTTTTATACGTTGCATCCGTTTATAGATATTGCTTTCCGCAACGAGGGTCGAGAAGTATTTCTTGATATATTCTGCCTTCTTAGTTTGATTATGTAATACATAACCTAGAAAACATGACCTCTAATATTCCTTTTTCTTGCGGTGCTATTCACCGTTTCACCCATAGGAATTGGGAGATATTGTGAATCCTGGCATGGGTGAAATGGTGAAGGATTAAAAGCGTATTTATATAGGTTTTGTCGAGGGTTTTGTGGATGCATAAATTTTAAAAAATATTATAAAAGATATATTTTCTGTTGGAGCGGAAGGCCTAGGGTGAATCGCAACTTTTTATCTTTCGTGTTTCTTCTGGTTAGGTTTGTTCCAGGGTTTGTCACTATTCCAGCAATCACCATTGTTCCAAGTAAGGATGCCTATATTTATAAAACAAATAGAGGATCCAGCCGAGCTGATTGGACCCAGGAGCAACTCAGAAATGCCGTACAAGCAGTACAAAATGGAATGTCGCTACACCATTTCCAAGTGTATTTCAGAAAGCGTCAATTGTATTTCAGAATAGTCAATTGTATTTCAGAAAGCGTCAATTGTATTTCAGATTAGTCAATTGTATTTCAGAAAGCGTCACTTGTATTTCAGATTAGTCAATTGTATATCAGAAATCGTCAATTGTATTTCAGAAAACATCACTGAATTACAAATGACGGGTTCTGAAATACATATGATATAATCTGAAATACAATTGACGCTTTCTGAAATACAATTGACTAATCTGAAATACAAGTGACGCTTTCTGAAATACAATTGACTAATCTGAAATACAATTGACGCTTTCTGAAATACAATTGACTATTCTGAAATACAATTGACGCTTTCTGAAATACACTTGGAAATGGTGTAGATAAAGCTTCAGAAGAGTTTGGCATTCCATGGTCAACGCTCAAGAGGAGAAAAATTAATGGTTTTAGCTGACGTTTTGAATTCTCCAGAAATCATCGTTAAACTCCGAAACAGAAATCGCCAAAAAAAAACAATCGAGTCAGTGAAAAGTGGACCAAATGCTTAAGGTAAGCTCAAAGGAAAAACCATAGCCAAAAAAAAGCAAACGAAAAATCTAAGATACGTAACCTAAGAAACGAAAAATGTCCACCACTGACGCCGAATCGGAATCATCTCTGGATGTAGACTTGCAGGACGAGGATGACTACAAGGACGATGATGAGAGTTGTGTAGTATGTGGTGAACTTGACAGTCGCACTAAAAAGGACGTCGATTGGATGGAATGTATTAGCTGCCAACATTGCACAAAATATGAATCCATGTGTGATTTGTGTGGTAAAAAGCAAAAGAAGTGAATTCATCATTTCACCCGATGTGTATTCGCCATTTCACCCTTGAGCATGGGTGAAATGGTGAATTCGATTTGAGAAAAGAAATTCATTTTCCAGAGTTTCGTTATGCCTTAAAGAGTTTATGGTACTGTTAAGTTGTTGCCTATATTTTGCCGAAGAAAAGTGTTTTCATTCTGTTTAAATATATACATTTTTTTGTCTTCTACACGGCTCTTTTTTTTTCTTCGCCATATCACCTGACCTAGGGAAAGTGGTCATGTGGTACTTATTTGGCAAGGTCTTTGTATCTTCTTGACAGGCGTGTAAAAATTTCAAGAAATTTTTTTTTTTAAATTAGTTACCTACTTAGTTCAAAGGTGTTTTCAGTAGGTAGGTATGTGCACTTTGTCATGTCTCATTTCTTTGAGACGATGGTGACTGATGAAATTTGTCACCGAATGAAAGTCGATCAATTATGTTTTGTACATGCACAACTTTTAACCCTTTTCAACATCCTCATGTGGGATGTGTGAAACACTGCGCTTCAGTTATGATCTAAATTAGGTAGGTATGCTATTAGTACGTTTCTATATATATATAACTGAAAAAGCGCAGTGTTTCACACATTCTAAATTTTTACGTGAGAGGGTTGAAAGTTGTGCATGAACAAAACTGTATTGGTCGACTTTCATTCGGTGATAAATTTCATCAGGTACCATCGTCTCAAACTCAAAGTACCCAAATGAACTAACAAATTGAAAAAAAAAATTTTTTTCTTGAAAATTTCCGCACGCCTTCAAAGAAGATACCTACACCTTGCCAAAAAAGTACCACATGAAAATTGACCTGTTTCAGGAATTTTTTGCCAAATATGAATTTTTTTCCATCATTTTGACGCACACTGTATAAGATCCGCATATGTATTTCATAGCTGACCAATCTGCGATGGTCTGAACTACCATCAGAACACCAGATCTTGTTTACCAAACTCGTCTTATAACTGCGCTGCCATCTACAATCGACCCACCGACAGTTGCCATGTTAAAATTTATGGTATGGCAACTCGCCGACCAATCGCAGACATGTAATTAATGGTTCGTTGCTATGGTAACAGTTACAACTTGGGGCTTGAGGGGAGGATCTTCGATTCCCCGTTTTCTGGTGGTGGGGTGATTGCGTGGTGGAGGGATCTCCCGCTTCAACTTTATAATCTAGGTTGAAGACTACGTCGCGAGATGTCGCTACGGGTTGTATTCAGTCAGCAATTCTTATGATAATGAAAAATAGCGATGTGGATGTGCTGCAGGTCCAACTTGGGGAATTGGAAACAATGCTCACACCAGTTCTGCTGGTTTTATGAAAATGAGTCCTCACTTCGAAAAATGGCATCTACTAATATTAGGGTAAAACCAGGATAGATGCCTCACTTTTTGAAATTGCCTCATATTTTTGAAAATATTGATTTTATATTAATAATTTCTATAAATGAGTGGTCTAACTGCAATACGTGAAATGTTGGGGAATAAAGGTTTTACGTTTCAATTGATTAAAAATTCACATTGATTGGTAGGAAAAATATTGTTACATATTTGAAAGAAGAAAATGTTGACATTTCATATGGTGAAAAATAGTAACCATTGAGTTTGTCCAACTCCATGTTATTTGATTCTGAAATGAGAAAACCATTTTTACAGTTATTATTATTGAGAATGCAACGGAAATGTGGTTTAACTCAACGAGTTATACCATTTTTCCACTTAATTGTGGCCAAGTGCTGTCTCTACGTCATGGTCATGGTGGATACAATGACATTAATAAATATGCAAACACAACCAATATATTTTATGATATTCCATACAATTTTCATGAGATTTTTGGAGGAATTAAAAAAGGAAGAAAAAATTTTATAGTGTTTTTATCTTCAGTTCCGGATTTAATTTTTTTTTCGGATTATTTTGTTTCCACGCAGATCTTCACCTGGTGGCTTGCTCATTTCTTCTTTCTTCAAGAGTTTTCGAAGTCTTCTATTTGAAATGTTTCCAGGAAATATACTTCTTGCAAACAACGACACTCTCCGTTTTATATTGACGACGGTACTGATGGTTCGTTACATATTGGGCCTTTCTTACTTAGCAGGGCCCCGCTACCCAGTGTGCAAAGTGTGCAATGCACACAGGGGCGCCATCTTCTGGGGCGCCAAAAATCCTGGTGTTATTTTCTCTAACTTTTGGAAATTGTGGTAGTGGACTGTATTTCACTCATTAAAAAACTAACACTAACTAGCTTTTCAACCTTTATTGTAGAACCTTTATTATAAATTGAGAATTGAACAATGAGGAGGGTGCTAACCTCTTACAAGCGTGAGCATAATATGTTATGTCTCTCTTTCGCGGGGTTTCTCTTGCGTCGTAGCGGTCGCGCACTTGACGTTTCTTCTTCTTCTTAATTATTCGTTTCGGCCTCAACATGCCGCCCGCCTTGAACCGAA
Organism: Propylea japonica; assembly: GCA_013421045.1. Lineage (NCBI taxonomy): Eukaryota > Metazoa > Arthropoda > Insecta > Coleoptera > Coccinellidae > Propylea > Propylea japonica. The sequence goes on from CM024240.1 coordinate 1,176,164, forward strand.
CCACGAATTGAGGGGTACGTTCAATAAAATAAATAATTTCTTTTCCGCCATCGCACCTTATACTAATGATATAATACTATATTTATGCCTCTATGGGCAAAACACACAGTTTTGATGTAGCTCTTTTCGAACTATGTCCATTGGGAAATCGCACAGTTGCCACACGAACTTTATCGTCCTTGCCTGGATGAAGCTGCATCACCCTGCCTAACTTCCATTGGAGCGGGGGTAGACCATCTTCTTTACCAACACCAAATCGTCGATTTTCAGGATACTTGCTGCATTCTGTGCCATTTCTGCCTTACTTGAAGTTCATTGATGTATTCTGAATGCCATCTTTCCAGAAAGATTGAATGGCTTGTTGTTGCTGTTTATACTTATTTAAACGATTACACGGAACATCTTCCATAATTGATTGCTCCGGTATTGCTGTCAACGGTTTTCCAACCAAAAAATGGGCTGTGTGAGGGGGATATAATCAAGAGGACTAGAGGAGAGAGGAGTTATAGGTCGAGAATTAAGGATACCCTCAATCTGAACAAGTACTGTCGATAAATCCTCATAAGTAAGGTGTAAATTTCCTATTATGCGTTTCATGTGAAATTTTGCACTTTTAACACCGGCTTCCCATATACCACCAAAATTTGGGGAATATGGTGGAGTAAAATGCCATGTAATGCCATCCTCAGCTAAATTACTACTAAGATCATGGAATGTATTCTTAAAAATGAATAAAGTTCTTTTAATTGTGCACTAGCACCAGAAAAAATTGGAACCATTGTCTGAATAAACATTTTTCGGCTTTCCACGCCTGGCTATAAAGCGTTTGAATGATGCCAAAAAGCATCTGTGGACAAATGTTACCAACTCCAAATGCAGGGCTTTTACTGACATGCAAACGAAAACACAAATATAACCTTTTATGAGCTTTGCATTGCGCAGTTTCCTGTCCTTGATTAAGATAGGTCCAGCGTAATCTACGCCAACATTAGAAAATGGAATGGTTTGTAGCAATCTGCATTCCGGCAAATTTCCCATATTAGGCTGAGCACTCCGTGGCTTGACCCTGAAGCAACGTACACATGAGTGAACGATTTTTCTCGCCAAACCACGTCCTGCTACAGGCCAGTATCTGTCTCTCAAGGAAGCTAACAATAATTGGGGACCACAATGATACAACTCAATATGCTGACGTTCCATAATTAACCTTGTGAGCATGTGACTACTATTCAAAATAATGGGATGCTTTTTAGTAAATTCGAATTGATCAGAATTTTGCAACCGCCCCCCTACTCTTAATAATTCAGATTCATCGAGAAATGGTCGCAAATTCAACAGCTTACTTTATTTGACACAGAATTCCCATTGCATAAATTTTTTATTCTTCCGGATACGACTCCTTTTGCGCCATTTCGTTAATTTTACCATTGCGTTGTTGAGTTCGATCACGCTTAAGGACCATGTTCTCTATCACCCTTTTTCAACCGTGTATTTTTATAAATCGTAACAAGTATGCCGTTACTCGTTTTAATCTGATTAGACAGGAATATCTTTCAAATAGGTCGAATTTGTCTCGATGTTATGTGGCAGCGACCTTCCGGTAAAATTGTTTCATGTTTTCCTCCAATTGCCATTCAGATGAGTCTTTAATCAACCACCTTGGTCCGTGCCACCAAAGTGATGATTTTAACAATTCTTCAGAACTTATACCACGAGTGAGCAAATCAGCAGGATTTTCTTTTGACTGAATGTGGCGCCAGTTTTTGGATCCGTTAATGTTTGAATATTTCCGACTCTGTTTGCCACGAAAGATTTCCAGCGATTGGCTGCACCGCGTATCCACCCTAGAGTTATTGTTGAATCTGACCAAAAATTAAATTCGTCAATAGTTAATCTTATTACACGTACTATAACATTGCTTAGTGTAGCTAACAAATTAGCAGCACACAGCTCTAACCGAGGTAAACTCAATTGTTTGATTGGAGCAACGCGTGTTTTTGTGTTAATAAATGACTTGTGATATTTCCTTTATTGTCGATCGTTCTCAAATAAATACACGCGCCGTAAGCGCTTTCTGACGCATCAGAAAATCCATGCAATTCGACCTTCACCTTATTTTCAGTAAGAATATATCTGGGAATTTCAGTTCGTTAAGTAATTTCAAGTTTTCTCGAAACTGAACCCAATCTGAAGCTATGTTTTGAGGCACAGCTTCGTCCCAGGTAACACCTGATTGCCATAGTCTTTGCAGTATAATTTTTGCTTTTATTGTAATCGGTGATAACAACCCAAGTGGATCGAATACTTGAGACGCGATTGATAAATGATACGTTTTGTTATGATTTTTGAGCATTCGGGATTAATGAAATATTGAATGTTATCATTATGCGCATTCCAATATAATCCGAGTGTTTTGCTATTTCTTCCGCGCTTAGGTTGAGAATATTAACGTCAGACTTGTCGTTAATAGTAAATTCTGTTAACAATTCGGTTTTTTCGTTAACCATTTTCTTAGCGTGAAATTTGCTGATTGCAATATTTCTGTAACTTCCTTTTGTAAAGCTACTAACTCTGTCATAGAATTACAGCCAGTTAACAAATCGTCTATGTAGAAATCTTCTGATATCACCTTCGAAGCAATGGGATATCTATCTTTAAATTGCAACGCTAATTGAAACAGACACCTTGTTGCTAAGAAAGGTGCTGAGCTTGTTCCATAAGTAACCGTACTTAATTCGTAGCACTGAATTGGATCCGCAGGATTCTCACGCCAAAATATTCTCTGATATTTTCTTTGATTTTTATCGATAAGTACTTGGCGATACATTTTTGAAATATCTGCACTCATGACATACTGCCAGCATCTAAATCTCAATAATATGGCAAATAAATCTGATTGTATAGTTGGGCCACTATATTGCGCATCATTCAATGATATTCCCGATGTTGTTTTTGCACTCGCGTCGAATACAACACGACATTTCGTCGTAACTGCAGACTCCCTTAGGACTGCATGATGAGGTAAGTAATATCCCTCTTGATCGGATGGATTTTCTTTTATTTTTGACATGTGCCCCAAGTCTTCATATTCGCGCATAAATTCTACGTATTGACCTTTTAAATTTTTCATTAGCTTCTAATTTTCTCTCTAGGGAATAAAATCTCTTGAGGGCTGTCTCTCTCGATGAACCTAATTGATTTAAACTTTTATTGAATGGAATTTTTACAATGAATCGACCATTTTTATCACGAGTTGTATTCCTCACAAAATGATCCTCGCAATAATTTTCCGATTCGGATCTCACCTCAACATTTTCATAGTTTTCAATTTCCCAAAATTTCTGTAATTGTTCTCTTATTAAAATGTCTGATTGTACCGCACAACAAGCAATTTTTCTTTTTTACTACTAATAATGGAACATTTCCGGTTATAATCCACCCTAAAATGGTTTTTTGCAATACTGGTAAATTCCTACCCAGTTTAATTTGCCCTGAAGAAAGTAAATCCCAGAATATGTTGCAACCCAACAAAATATCGATTGGTCGCTTTTTGTGAAATTCTTCATCTGCTAATTGAATATTTGGTGGTATCTCCAATAGATTTATCAACATTGACTGCCGGTAAGTTTTCCGTAATTTTATTAAAAAACTAAGCAAGTTATTTCTGTTTTGAAATTGGAATGAATCGAATGTAATTCTATGTCAACTTTATTTTTAACCATAGCTAATGATTTGCCAACACCCTTGATAGCTATGTCAAACTGTTTCTTCTCAGGTTTAACCGATTGCACAGATTTTCACTTATGAAATTGCTCTGTGAGCCATTATCTAACAATGCGCGAGCAATATGGAAATTGCCAAATCTATCTCGAATCTGGACCACAGCCGTAGCTAAAAGTATTTGGGATGGGAAATTGTCATCAACCACATGAGCTGCTATAGATTGATTAGGTTGTTGTTAGGTGATCCATCATTATTATAGTATCGTTATCGTTCTTATTTTATCAGTTTCGATGTGCAAAAGTGTATGATGCTTCCTTTTGCATTTTTTGCACCCAGAATGTGAGCAAATCTTTGATATATGACTGGTCTTAGACAATTTATACACAATTTTTATCGAAGAGCTCTTTTCCCCGTTCACTTACTGGCAAATTGAGTAATGCTTCACAATTGTACACATAATGTTCATTTTTGCAGAAATAACAACTGACTTTGTTTGATGCAGCCACATATGCTGAAGACTCATTTTTTACATTTCTTTTTTGGGGATTTTTTCTCTCGAATTGAATAGAATTTTGACTCAAATTACTTTTGTGATTAATTTTTTCATTAAGCCTAGTCGTGCTATTAGGAAGTTTTCCATATCTTGCATATTGGGTTATCCCCGGTTATTTTATACGATTCCCATTCTCGTTGGGTATAATTATCGAACTTCGATGTCAAAATATAAATGAGCATTGTATCTACTGATGGTTCACCGAAGTTTTCTAACGACCTTAAATTTTTCATTGTATTCAGGTATAAATCTCTAAGGCTATTATGATCTCCTTTTTCATCGACGGTTGTTGGAAAATTGCATTGATATGATTATATATAAGGTTATTGTTTTCATAATACTGAGTCAGCAATTTCCAAGCAGCCTCATAATTGTATTCAGTTTTTTGAATGCCTTTCAATAATTCTTTCGCTTCACCTTCCACAGATGTTTTCAAATAATGAAATTTATCTAATTTACTCAAATGGACTTTATTATGAACCATATCTGTGAAAGCTTCGCGAAATTCTAACCAATTTTCCATACATCCATCGAAAACTGGTAAACGTATGGCAGGAAATCTAATATCAGTCATATGATTCTCTTTTACAGGCCCATGCACATTGGAATTGCCAACAGATTTATCAGCGAATGTCAACATCAACAACAGAATTTTTAACGCTATACCCGGACGCCCTGCCCCTGATAAGCTTGCAGGTCCACGGCTAGAACTACCTGCACCCTCTGCGGACGTATCGGAATTGACGCTACCTACTCGCGAACGTGAACTCTGATTTACCCTGATTATTTCTCGTAATCTACCGATATATTCGAAAAAGTTGTTTTCAAACTCATATTAACTTCTTCCTCTTTGTGAAACGATTGTTCATCATCTATGAATATAATTTCTATTTGATCTTGAATATTTTCGAATTCTTCCACAGTGGTTCCGATTTTTCCAATTTAAGAATGATCGTACTAATAATTGACTTGTCTTTCAATTTAAATCCACTTTCGAACTCTAAACTATTTAGGAAGTTTTTTGATACGTGTTATTTTAGTTTAATCTGACCTCTACGGAATTTCAAATCTTTCAATTCCATCGTAAATCTAACTTATTGAAATATACCACGTTGTGTTCCTTGAAATTGTAATAATGCTAAAATGAAGTACCTATTGAATTGAATTGTGCTAACTTATGAAGGATTTATGGAAGTAAGTACTTTACGTTAGATTAAGTTGGATAGAAATTGGAATGGACTCAAGGATTGATGATTTTGGTTGCGTCTCCTGGTTAAGGCCTCGCACCTGTTCCACTTGTATCGCCTCAATCCGGCTCGAAGGACCAATGTTATTTTCTCTAACTTTTGGAATTGTGGTAGTGGACTGTATTTCACTCATTAAAAAACTAAACTAACTAGCTTTTCAACCTTTATTGTAGAACCTTTATTATAAATGAAATTGAACAATTGAGGAGGGTGCTAACCTCTTACAGCGTGAGCATAATATGTTCAGTCTCTTTCGCGGGGTTTCTCTTGCGTCGTAGCGGCGTTCGCGCACTTGACGTTTCTTCTTCTTCTTCTTCTTCTTTTATTATTCGTTTCGGCCTCAACACCTGGGTCAAAAATCGCCAAAATATTTACAAAAAAAAACTAAAATAATGCTAAAATAAAAAAGCTTGTATTTGATGCGTCTCTGTAAACGTTCTTCAACGCACAGGTACGCTTTCCTCGGACTGGACGTAGAACCATCCACCGATACCAACAGTCAGGAGGAAATTTAAACCAAAACTGTTTTACTATGAACACCGAGATGAGACCCCTCATGATCCAAAAATCGCTTTTAAAATAACTTTAACCTCTCCTAAAAATAGATTCGATTTATTAAATGAGTATGATGATACTTTCGGATTTTTAAGCGACATATTCAAATAAGTGACAGCTATCTTTTGAAACGATCTTGAAGAACGACTGACAGATCAGGAAAATAAGGATATAGACTTCAATGATTGTTTAATGAAATTAACGCTTTAAAGTTGTTTTCATTACCTGACGATACTGACCCATTAAGTATTTTACAATACCTATAATAATATTTGAAAACAATTTAATCTCGACCTTTCCAAACCTAATATTCTAATTCGAATTCTTTTGACATTGCCTGTATCTGTAGCTTCTGGCGAGCGATCTTTCTCAAAGTTAAAAATCATTAAAAATTATTAAGGATCGACAATACTTCAAGAAAGATTGTCGGACTAGCAATATTAGCAATTGAACAAAAAATTCTTGATGGGATCAATTTTAACGATGTAATTGATGAATTTGCAATAGCTAAGTCTAGGAAAATATAGCTACTATAATAGCTATTTTATTTTTCTACTGTACCTAACTTTCATTTTTGATTTTATGAGGAAATAAACTAGGTATATTTTAAAAAATACCTAAGTATAAGTAGAAAGTGATAATTTTATATGAATATATTAGGTATGTGTATACATTAGCCAATATTTCTGTTTTTTCTCCTGAAAAAAATGAGATTTTTAGTTTTGGGTTATTTTATAGTAGGTATTTATCAACTAGTAGGGTGTGGAATTTTGCGTGTTTTTTCAAATGCCTATTATTTTAAAATCATGCAACTTAGATTTTTTTTAAATTTTCTGATAACCAGCATAACTTGCCTTTTCACCCAGTTCCGGGTTGACGTCGAGTTTTGGGACACCCTGTATATCCTAGTTAGCTCAATATTTGAGATTTGAGTCAGAAATTTAGCAAGTCATAAGATATTGATTTGATCTATGTCACTACTTTTGAATTATAGTTGTCAGTTATACAGGATGGACGAAAAAAATCATAATAATGATAATAATAATAATCTAATAGGCCACTCACCTTGGGACAACCGATATAATTATGTATTTCTACACTGCCGATAAAATTTTCTGTTACTGGGAAGTGTGCAGTTCCGTATAAACAAAAATTGTAACGGATAGGGACATAAAAAAAATTAAAGGAAATCCCTTAGCAGGTGCTTTTGAGCGCTCTTTCATTGGCGGAGCATTGAGGCTATTACCTCAAAATTTTGCATAGGGCTTGATATTGATATACTAAATATTTAAATGCGAAATCTCAACACGATCGGAATACCTAATATTCTACAAATTATTCAAAAACCGAAATATGTAAAAACTTGACAATTGAAAACACACCCTGTATACTCGATTTTTGAAATATACTTTGGTATTAGGTAAAGGAAACAGCTCAATAATCTAAAACAAATGAGGTACCTACTTTTCATTTTTTCCGCATATTCTTCAACTAACACATTCCAATTACGAAATGCAATAAACCTGAAAATCTATATTGGAAAAATAGTCGACACCAAAAATGTGGGATAAAAGAAAAAAAATTTCGCTTCTGTTTTTTGGGCTGTTTCCGAGCATTGAATCATATTTTGAAAATTATGAAATACAGAGTGTTTTTTAAGCATTCTTATGCATCAAAAATTTTTGTTAATCCAGACCAGAATTTCTTCAGAAACTGAAGCTAAGGTCGCTGTTGTGGAAATACTACAGTACGAGTAGAATATTTGTACCAAATATCACGAAAATATTCCGGTGGATGGTAATTTATGACCACTCGAAGTAGATAATCATCAATTTTCCATTCTCAAAAAGTATGCACTCGAAATGCGAAGTTCAAAAGATAGTAGACGAAGAACAGTAGCGAAAATGAAAAGTACTTAGTTCGCTTAAGTTTTTGGTGCTGTTCCAAAATACGACGGTGTCTTTATAAATGATTGTAACATCGTAGGTTGCTTTGAAAATTTTTTATCTTATCGTTTCTTATGCAATGTCTAAAAATTTATGATTCCAGTCACATTATTCAATTTCTTTCGGAATGACTAAACTCACAGTAGCTTGTTCAAATTAAAGTTACATCAGAAAAAAATATTTATATTAGTCCAACGCCAACTGCGTTGTTATAATCATTTATAGAGACCCTGTAATAAATCGTATTTTAAAAAATCGAAAGTACACCGACCTACCTTCGAAGAGGGGCACAAAAGACCTTTAGTTTAGGTTCACCCTTCAACCCTTCAACGAATCTTGAACCTTTGAAGACGATGATTTAGAGCTTTTTCCAGATATGGATCAGTAACAACGCAAGAAGAACTTTCTTTAGCATCAGGAGTTACCCACCAAACCATTTCCAAGCGACTCCATGCGTTGGGAATAATACCAAAACAGGAAGCTTGGGTTACTAAATCCTAATGAATTGAAGCCATGGGACGTTTTTTCGCCTTGCGAACAACTGCTTCAGCGGCATAAAAGTAGGAGTTTTCCATATCGCATCATGCCAGCTGAAGAAGAATGTATCAACTACAATAACCTAGATGGCAGATGGTCAGCTCATCAGCAGTTTCACTCATATAAAAACATCAAAGGTGGCTTGATTCGTGGATAGCTTCAAAAAATTGACACTTTTCCGCAACAGTATTAAATCTCTACCACAATGCAGCTAACAATTGGGAATATTTTGAATGATTCATTAGTAACCATTTTTCACAGTAAAATTGTATTTGCATAAAAAAACAGCGGGAACTTAGTTGCGCACCTAATATTTTCATTCCAGGTTTGCTTTTCCATATGCTCAAGCTATTTTTCGACCAAATGAACCCAAAAAGGAATTAATCACAAATCATGACAATCCTATACTGAGGTCAGTATAAACCAAGACGAGTGACTCAAAGCTACGCGCATCAGATGCATACAGAAGGGCGAAATAGGTATATCTATGGATGTTCTCTGGATTATTTTACCTCCTTGTTTGTTCTTTGAACGTTGGCGAGTTTAACTCTGAAGTATGAGTTTGATATTGGTTGATATTGATCGATTAATATTATTCTCTATTTTCAATTTTAATACTGTGAAATACACTTTTTAGGGTAAAACCGAGATAGATGCCCCACCTTTTGAAACTGCCTGATATTTTGAAAATGTTTATTTTATATGAATAATTTCTATAAATGTAGATAGCCCCATTATTTGACTCGAAATACTGAGAGATTGCTATGTTATAGAAAACATAGCAATCTCAAGTCTCAACATAAATAATGCTATTCTTTTAAAATCAAAATACCTAACACAATGAATTGAAAGAGAATTTCTGCTCAAGATGCGGAAAATTAAAACCCTATTCTCTTTCAAAAGTTGGAATTTTATCTATAGATAATAGTATAATAGAGATATATAGTAATTATAGTATATTCCGTTGATTCTCTCAGTTTTTTTATCCATCTCATCGAAAGCTGCGTCCAGTTGCTCTGTTGTCCATGAACATACTTGAGCTTTTACTCCTCCCTTGTATAATTATACAAAACATAAAAGAACACAAAAACATCTTAAAAAATTAACACTTGACCTTAAATAGGTAGAGTATCTATACCCCAAAAAATCAGGGCAACTATCTCTTTCGATAGGATAGATGCCCATGAATTTGATAAATTAAGTAAAAAACAGCAACTGTTTATACGCAGATGTACACTCAATGAACCATTGTATTGACGTATATAATTAAAAATATAACGGAATTTATTACTACTTCAAAAGTCATACAGCGGCAAATACTTATCACTCTTACCAGTAAAACTTTGGAGTGTTTGTAAAATTCGCTGTGGAGATGATCGCATACACTAGCGAAAAACGTCCCCACATTACAATAACCCGTACAGATCTGAGGTCCAGGGTGACTGTGGCTGCTATTTATAATAGTTATTTAATCAAGTTATTAAAGACAGCGACTAATGGTTAAGATATTTCAACGCGTGAGCGGAGCGAACGCGTTTAGTTCGAGAGCATTAGTCGCTTGATTAATAACCGAGTTGATTACAAGATTTTTCCGACGATCTCAACATGAATTGTGTATAAATTCTAGATTGAAATACATTCTCCTTTTTCACAAAACATACATTTGACATAATGGAAATTCTATGTTTCTATGTTCCAGTAGAGTTTTGACATTTCTCGTAGTGCTTCTGAATACTTTGTGTACGGTTGCCATGAAGATTGCACATTAAAATAGCATAATTTGAGCATTAAAATGGGTCATAAATGTTCAATTTCGTACACATTAAAATCACTTCTTATTTCGATGTCGGCGGAAATAGTTATTGAATTGTGTAATTATTGATTGAAATACATTCTCATTTTGCTCGAGACTTACGTTTGACATAATAAAATTTCTATGTATCTATGTTCCAGTAGAGTTTTGACATTTCTCGTAGTGGTTCTAGCATTAAATGGATCATTAATGCTCAATTTCGTACACATTGAAATCACCTTTTATTTCGAGGTCAGCGGAAAAATTAATTTTTTGTCACGTGTTTCGGTAGTTAGGTAGGTGTTTTGAAAATGGGCCGTCTATCCTACTGGGGCATCTATCCCAGTTTTACCCTAATATTATTCTCTACTTTCAATGTTAATACTGTGAAATACATTCCATATTATTCACGAGAGTAAAAATTTCGATTAACAACACCTCCGAAAGATCCATGTTTACCTGGCAATGACACTCATCATCAGGGGTTCAAAATTCGTGATCCACGACGCCATCATATACCTACCAGCAATGTAACCGCCATTCAAATGTGTCATTATGTACCAACCGCGACCTTTTCATTTGTCATTTTCGTTTCTACATCTATCTGTTTCTATAATCGCGTGTCGTTTCAGCATGCATGATGCATACGATTACCGGCCGCACAATGGAACGAAGAATAGGGGAGAGGCGTCCAAGAAGGATGAGGAAGCAACGGCCGGTCGTCACGAGGCTGGTTCTAGTCTGGCGTAACCGCCTGGACGATTGTTCGGACTTGCGTGAGCGGAAAATGGGAAAATCGCGCTGTTGCTAATCTGCGCTGTGGTGCGAGGAAAATGCGGAGAAACGGAGAGGTGGCCAGATTTGGGATTTTTGCGCTCTTGTTCCTTAGGAAACAGGGTGACATACCTCAACCTGTATAGAATAAGCCTTATACTCAGGGCTGTCCAGACCTGATATGATCCCGGGCCAATACAATTACTAAATATATTGGAGTTGAAAAAGTTTAATAACGTTCAATATACATAGTTTCTATTTAACTGTTAAATAAATTTCAGGTATTATCATTGTATATCCTTATACAATGGTATTAGTGCTTCATTAATTTATTTTTCCATCTTTTCAATATCAATATTAATATAAGTTGTAGCCAGACGCATGCGTGTGTGAGTGAATTATCCGATAGTGAGGATCTATATTTAGATTTTATAAAATTCATCTTGGAATACGCACTTTCACAGATAGGTACTGCCCATCATCGAACCCATTTTTATGACGAGATTGGTTAATTTGGGGAGCGATCGCCAAGGGCTTAAAAAAATAGAATAATAAAATTGTTTTTCTATTATAATTTTAAAAAATATACCACGGGCCGCACAAATATTGACTGCGGGCCGCAAGCCGTGCTTTAGACAGCCTTGGTATAAGGGAACGTGGGTGAATATTGACCATCGGGTAAAATCGACCACTTTAAAATCTCATGAATTTGGCGATATACGAAAAAAAAAATTACCGATTGGCCGAAGAATAGCTTCGTAATGTACCCTCTGATTACTGATATACGAATAGTGCTGCTCTTCGTGAGATAATAATTTTTCTTAATTTTATATATTGCTTGCAATTTACTTTCGCAGTATAAAAGGGATAGATTACTAGAATTTGGATCCTGGAGTTCAACTTTTTTATATATTTTTCTTCAAAAAGATTTCGAGATTAAGGTGTACTACTTCGGGTAATATCTACCATGCTCTGGGGAGGCAGAGGAAACAGAATTATAATTCTGAAAATGAGCCTGAGCCTATAAGAATAGTGGAAGACTTTAACAGGTTCTTTTCCGACCCTCCACTTCATATAAGGAAAAAACCTCATGTGAATGCACATCAGTCGCAATCGATCAAACATAATGAAAAGTCTTTTTATTTATTCGAAATTACCGAATCAGAAATAATAAACACTGTTAAAGGTATGAAAAATGTTAAATCTTCAGGTTGGGATGGTATTCAAATGAAAGTTATAAAGGAGAGTATCGATTTGATTGCTACCGTTGGCACATATCATGAATAAATCTTTTACTGATGGTGTATTTCCACACTCTAAAAAATATCCCGGTGTAAATGCTAATACTAAACTATCAAGCATATGTATAATCGATGTATTTTTCCCTTTTTATGTCACAATTTTATCATTTTTATCGAAATTATGAAATATAGTGTTAGGTGGTGTGATTCATGAAACACCTTATCACAAACAGAAACAAATCAAGAATGAATAGAAAAATATTTGAAAACACACTGTGTTTATCAGCTATAACACCAATCTAACAAACAAATTGCTCCATAAATCATAAAATCATCTCTTGAAAATATACACTGAATGTTTCAAGTTTCAAATAATAATTTCACAGAAATGATCAGGTGTTACTTCTGAAGCTTGTAGAAACGAAAAAGCACCTGGAAGTGTTTTTCGGCCAAATCAAGTTTCAAAATTTACACCAACCGAATCAAATACGCACCAAAAATATGAAGAACCCATACGTTCACTTTAGTTGTCTTCAGTATTTTTACATGGTTGCCAGATATTGCCAAATTATGAGCGGTCACACGGTTAGAACCATGGTGTCTGATGAACTGATTATTCCAATCGAAAAATTTTGGCAACAATGTTAATAGCAATAGTTCCAATTCTTGGCGGCTCTACAGAGAGTCCTCAGCGTAGTCAAAACAGGACTTGCGAATGGTTTCACCTTCTTATCTATCTCTGTTTCTTGTATGTGCCTTTGTGATGATGAATCGGAAGTGTGAAATTAATTGAGGTGAAGAAAGTGAAATGCGTGAAAATTTGTTTTGGATACAGAGAAACGTTCATTTTGGCTGATGATCCGAGGACAAAATCAATACTCTTTGAAAGTAAGTACTACGAATTTGAACTTAAACTGATTTAGGTAACTTCCTTCAGTGTTCACAAGCGTTGAAACTTTCTTTTTGTATAATATATGGTAATATTGTACAATTGACGGAATAGATATTGCTGAATGACTTCAATGCATATGTGAGAAGTGTTCAATCCACTGAAAGATAAGATGTATAAATTTATATCCATTTACGCTTATATCTGATCTTTTTTTAAGCTAGTTGAAGAACCTTCTCTTAGGGTGGTTTTGGAAGATATCTCTAATGTCAACCCCTCACTTGGTCTACCCTCAGGTACATATCTATCTGTTCATTATGTATTAATCAGTGTAAAGAAAATATTTTTTATCAACAGGAAAATGTTTTTTGATTTGGCAACAAATATTGTTGTAATCTTTCATTGTGAATAAATTCAAATGAATTGAATTGTTTTAAAAACCTGCACAGCAAACGAATACACTGAAAGACTTTTAAGGAATAACAATTGCAGAACATAAATAATAAACAAAAGATTAACAATATATATATAAGTACTTAGCTAAATAATAATCAATAATTAACCTGTGTATCAATATCTGATATTCAAATTGCTGAATTGCATTTTTTAGTCTCAGATATAAATTTGTTATTTCTCATCTCAACTAAGTCAGTGCTAAATAACACCGAACAGGTTATTGCAACCTCACTAAGCTAGTACAAACTAAGACTGAAACGGTGCGATTTCACGCTGAAACCGATCTAACTCGTATAGTATTTCACACTAATAAATTGTGAAAAATAACTGAGTCAGTGTCAAAACACCCTGGATGATCAATTGAGATCACACCGCTCTAGTGTGATTTAACACCAAACAAGTGCAAAGTCGCAAAGAACCGATTGAAAATCACACTCGCTTCAGTGTCAAAGTTGATTTATTCATATGAAAAACTCAACTCCTTGGAAATCATGAAATACACCAGAAAATTTGAACGTCGGTGTTATTTTAGAAGGTGCGAAATAACACCAAAATATCAGGACCTGAGGAAATACGGCTGGTGTCAGCGGGTGCTGGCTGGTGTTCGAAATGTCTTAGAGTGCAGATGCCCTAAAAGAGAAAGGAGATCATAAAGACCCTAACAGCTATCGTTCAATAAGCCTTCTGTCATTTTTGCGAAAATATTTGAAAAGATCCAATAGCTGCCAGATTACTGAATTTCTTCCGAAAATTCAAAATATTGTCAGATTCTCAGGATGGTTATATACCAGGAAGAAGTACAGCCATCTTTGAACTATACCAAGCAGTAATGGCAGCATTAGAACAAAAGGAATTACCGTTAGGACTGTTCTTAGATCTATCGAAGGCCTTCGATTGTGTTGACATAGATATATTGCTTGGGAAACTTGAAAAATACGGATTAGGGACAAACAATTGGAGTTGATGGAGAGCTACTTGAAGGACAGGCCCCAATCAGAGGTTGTGAAAATGGAGAACATCACCTATCAATCTAAAACAAGAAAAAAAGAAAACGAGAGTACCACAGGGAAGCATTCTTGGTCCCTCCTCTTTTTGATTTATATAAATGACCTTCCTTTGGCAATTAAAACTCAAGTACTTGGAAATTTCACGGCTTTACTTATTGCCGTTGCAGACGATGCTAATGTTTTGCTTAGTTCGCCTTCACTTCAACAAACGATACAAACAGCAAACTCAACAAGTGGTGTGAAGATAACAATCTGGTTATGAACACAACTAAGACTGAATGTGTGATCTTCAACTGTGATCGATCTTCGGCTGTGATTCCTATCAACCTGAATGATAAAATCTCAATCTCTGGTACCACAAAGTTCCTGGGAATATGTCTGGATGGAAACCTCAAATGGAACCCACACATTGAAATGCTGCTTAAACGTCTCAACTCAGTTATTTATTCAATTAATGTTCTTAAAACTAAAGTTGATTTTCCTACTTTGGAATTATCTATTACACACTTTCAGTCCATCTATATCATATACGGTTAATTTTTTGGGGTAGTAGTGCTGGAATGCAATCAGTTTTTTTCAGACAAAAGTTCATGCTAAGGTTGAGTTTCAGTGAGTCTTGTAGAGGTCACTTCAAGGCAAAGTTTTTCTAACTGCATACGGCTTATATTTTACAGAGTACCTACTTGTTTTCATGATAGATCATTCTGAATACTTTAAGAACTACTTAACCTGTAATAATACTAGGCACACTGAGCCTTACCTGTACCCGCGACACTTTTGTCTCTTACAGAGAAGTCTCCCTTATACATGGGTCTAAAGCAATGCCCTGCCTTGCAAATTCAAGAAATTAAATCAGAAAATTTTCAAGAAAACTTTATGTGAAATGCTTATTCAATGTGAACCATATTCTCTAACATAATTTTTTGTTTGGTGTAGGCATTAATCTATTCTTGAACCGCATTATTTTGTTTTTTTTGTATTACTTGCCATATATGACGTATTCAACCTTGATTGTACAATTTTTGTAACAATAAGTTCTTGGATGAATAAATATTATCATTATCATTATTACCAGCCAGTGATCGATATAACTCTATATACAGTGGTTGAATTACCCAACCTCACATTAATAATAATGATAATAATTCTCGGTACTGCTAGAACAGTAAGGAAGTTTGTAGGTCACGATGGACACCAGGAACAACCATGGAGGAAAACATTGCAACACCGACTACCAGGACATCAACCGAGAAAACCATGACCAAGCAACGTAGGACGAACAACCCAGGACCCAGGAGAAGAAGAACACCGAACATCTCAGAGCTCAATTCCCCTTATACTTGCTATCCGGGATGAGTGAATGTTCCCCTTAGTAGGGAATGTGTGTAGGCCGATCGCTAGGGGGTGTGAGAAATCGACATTGTCGTAATTCCAGATGGCCGCACGTATATGTCCGAAAAATCGGGCGTTCCTCTTGGGTATAAGATTCCATGAGCACAGCAATAATAAAAAAGGAATAAAAATAATAATAGCAATTATTAATAACCAAGAGAATGCCTTCATAATAAAAGAAGTAAGCGAACAATTTGTTAGTTTAGTTCATATTGATACAAAAATTAGAGGGTGATATTTTGATTAGAGTTAAGTAGTTTATTTGTACCTGACAAGAACAGTAATTGCTTCCCTTGTTTTCATACTGAATACATTTTTTGGATATGCCTTAATATTTTCTTGTTGCATGATGTTTCATATGTGCCACAAACCAGTTTTTTCGAAATAAATTTCAAAATTTTGAGTATAGAATTTTTTTAGTATTTTTAGGTTCAACCTGAGATCAAATTCTTTGGGAATTAATTTTTTCATAGCAAAACAAAAATTCATGCGGTGAAGGGTTCATAAGAAAAACCATCAACTATGGGCACAAAAAACACATACCAGTATTCTTGTGTTCAAATGCCATCACCATTCGAAAGCCAATGAACAAAAGTCAGTAGATGATGAAAACTGCCAACAACATCCGCCAACAGAAGGATACATGGATGACCGACATATTTCTGACAGAACCTATTTTTCCCCGACAATTAAACAGTTCTAACACAAACTTGAATAGAACAAAAGCACTGACAAGCCGTATAGCCAATTCGACGTTTCGCCTTTCCATCGTCAGTCACCTCCCACTCAGGGAAAAATATTTTCTCAGATATTTATATAGTTGTTTTAATGCAGAAATACCAAATTCTTCAACGAATTCCAGTTCTAGGTATCAAAAGAGTGCTGAAGAAGTTCAACTGATATTGCGCTACACGGCATGTTGCGTTTTTGATAATGAAGAACACATACCAGTATTTTGTGTTCAAAAGCCATCACCATCCGAACCCAATGAACAAAAGTCAGTAGATGATGAAAACTGCCAACAACATCCGCCAACACAAGGATACATGGATGACCGACATATTTCTGACAGAACCTATTCTTCCCCGACAATTAAACAGTTCTAACACAAACTTGAATAGAACAAAAGCAGTGACAAGCCGTAGACAATTCGACGTTTCGCCTTTCCATCGTCACCTCAGTCACTCGAGGAGCAATGCCGAGTCATTCCGTTTAATGATTTCACGAAAAGAAGTCGGAGGTGGATGATGACTAGGCTTTTAGATCTACACCAAAAGCCCGGTAGCCACTCTGGTGCTGCTTCTATCTATTTAATGTAATAGATTTGACGCCAGGGCACCTGAAGATGAAGACATCACTGACTTGGGCTGTAGACAGCGATCGGGATGATATCATCGCGTGGCCACGATGACAAGCAACACTGCCCGGACCTGGTGGCTCCTTTTCACTTTGGTTCTCGTGAGATTTTTTGCTCGGCTCTTTCTGTATCATCGCGATTAATTACATATACATCAATTGGTGATGCTGGATCGCTGGATGTGCTGGAAGAGGGATATCATGGGCGTCGAAACTGACTTGATTTGTGGAGACCTGCGATTTATTCAATATTTCACAAATTGAGCATATAATCAGGTGCTTTGTGACAGTACCGAAATGATGCTTATACCTACAAAACAAATGAAGAAAACATTTTTTTTGTAACTTTATGTGACAGCGTAATGAAAAGGTGACTAAAGGTCGATCCACACATTTCCGTGACGTGACGGCAACGTTGTTGTCAGTGCCGCACTCCCTTCAGTGTAATCCGTTAGGAATTTTTCTCTATCCACACAGCAACGTACGGTGTCGTCCGTGTCAGTGTTTTTCCGAAATTGTTGCTTGCTATGGGCTTTTTCAATTTGGATCTGGTATCTGACGTGAATGTTAAATTGTCTTGCGAAATGAATTGTGTTCTGAAGATTTTGCTTTTGGACGAGGAAGAAGAAAATAAAAGAAGACCCTTACATCCCATATGACATTTGTCAACATTGAAATATTCTCATGACAGCCGTGCCCCGTTATCGCCGGAATATCAATGCATCGGACATGCCTTTTTCCTTCGATTCAAATAGAAACTTGTATTTTCCGATAATTTTATCACTGAATGTCAGTCTACGATACGTCACGTCACTGAAATTTGTGGATCGACCTTTACAAGGTATTCCAGGAGGTGAATTTTTTCTTCAGAAAAGGGATCATAAAAACAAGACACGCTGGGGAATTTCAATTCCTAGACCCCAAATTCTGAAGTTAACAAATTCAATGCCATTTTAGCTGTATCGAGCACTGAGGAAAAGTGCTTCGAGCACAAAGCACTAAGCCCTATTGAAAGTGCTCCTGAATATCGAGCACTAAGCCCTTATTTTTTGAGGAATGCTAGCGATTACTAAGCACTTTTGGAAAGTAATTCGTTTACACGAGCACCATGCACTAAGCAATTTTCAGAATAAAACTTTGTATTTTAAATCCAAATGTCTCTTAGTTTGAAATTTTGATTTTTAATGTCTTAATTTGCTGATGTTTGTGTCTCGCCGTCCAGTGGAGTACCTTGGACATTCTGTCAATACGTTGGATTGGCATACTACGTGCTCGGTTCTTTCGTTGGCCAATCCACATAACCTTCATAAATCATTCTTTACCGATCTTGAGAGGGTGGTATACAATGTCCTGTGAGAAGTCCAGCATTCACTTAGTACTTAGGCCTCGCTGCCTTAACTCACATTTGATAACGATAGAGCTTATTAAGTTTTCTCTTTTGAGGATTCAAGATTCATTGAAGGAGTTTACTTGTGCACGACCCCTATGCCACTCAAACCTTGAGCTGTCGACGATTGTCGTCCCGAAGCTAGACGTCCAGTTTCAGAGTATTGATGAACCTCAAAAATAAAAGCGGTTTCGGGTATGAAATATCTTATCTGATAACTTCCTTACTCGGGCACTTCCCCCTATGGGAACTGAAGGCCGGACAGTCCGTTACGAGATGTTCCGTAAATTCCTCATCTTCTCCACAAAATCTGAATCCATCGTTTACGACCACATCCAGACTCCTTAGGTGAATCCTGAGACGACTGAGATTTCGAGATTTATTTGGAGTATTCTAGGCCTGAAAGGCTCTGCTAGAGTGCCTCTACATCTGCTTGCCCCTTTTCTCTTTGATGATTCATTCTGGTCGAGATCTCATCAAACTCCTCGTTTTCTTTTGAACACGCAATCAGCCTCTTTGGTTCTTCTTCTTTTTCGCAATCACTGCTTTGTTATCTGTATTGATGATACACTACAGGAGGGAATTGGTCCGGTGAAGTGAGTGTAATGACAGTTACCCAAACTGAAACTATCTTGCTGTACTTCGCCATTGTTGTGAGGAAATGTTATGTTAACAGCACCATATATTATGGTCCTTGATTTACAATAAATGGCCATCAGTTAGCTCAGTGTCATTCCTGGCTATCAGAGGTAATGGAAATTCGGGCACCCTTGTAGTCCTTGTACTGTCTCAACAAACACACTTATATTGGTCAGAATTTCAGTTTGGTTTGGAGCGTTGCTATTGCTTACCATAAGGGCACAGATTCCCTGTATTTGGGGATGCCTATGCCTGATCCTTGTTCCTTCAGGGATCCATTTGTATACCAGATGAGTTTTTTCAAGTCGAGCTAACTTTTCTACACTTTCTTGACGATCACCTATGATATCTTCGTAGTTAGTGTCAAAGTGATACCTAATTGGCCTAGAATCTCTCTCACTTCTAGGCACTGTATGATCCATTCTAAAGGCACCCATTAAACTTTTTTTTTCATATATACAGGGTTTTAGTCTTCCTTTTCCTATAAGACGTTTTTGGAGAACTAAAAAATATATCGTTGTGAAATTTTAGGTGAAACCTCAACGATGAAGGAACTCTACGCCTTAAACATTTTCAAGTCCACAGTGTTTCCATGTATATCTTAAACGTGCTATACATACATTTTTATTTATGTATCGATTCAATACCAAATTCGCAGTATAACTCACTAAAAACAATTTCTCTGCCATGCACTGTAGCCAAGTTATGCGAGATTGGAAATGTAATATCTCGATTATTTTCTATGCGAACGGAGCCAAACTCAACAGGCTCATAGTAGGGAGTCCATGCATTTGCTACATTCGGTATTTTGATACATCGTAAGGTTTTCCGAAGATTTTGCTCCCAAAATGTGAAGCTTACGAGATTTTCAAAAGGCAACCCCACATTTATTTTAAAGCATTCGATTCGAAATAAAAAAAACTGAGAAAAGCCCTGAGCAGGAGCTTTTGAGCGCTCGTTCTTTGGTGGAGCAATGAAAGCATTACCTCAAATTTTATATGGGATTTGAGATTGATACCAAATATATAAATGCAGATTCTCGCTACAATCCGAAATATATTCGGAAAATTATTCAGAAAATGACAAATGAAATGAAATATAAATTGAAAAAATTAAATTCTATGGTTCTGATGATGCGATTCTCCTGAAATTTTGATGAACATTCAGTATATTAGTATTCATTCCCAAAATTGATTTCACTCCAATCGGATATCCTGTTATGGAAATATGAAGATTCTTCTTTTCAATATTTCAATTGAATTTTCTATGGTTCTGTTAATCCTACGGCCACGAAATTTTGAATGAACATTCAGTTAATCGATCTCCATTCACAAAATAAATTTCACTCGAATCGAATATCTTCTCATGGAAATATGAAGTTTCTTCTTCTCAATATTCCAATTCAATTTTCTATGGTTCTGTTCATACTATGGCCACAAAATTTTGCATAAGGCTTGTTATGAGCATCTTGCATTTGTCCGTAACATTTCATCAATTTTGAATGGCCATATTTTATGGAACAGCCTCTACGATTTGGCTGGTTAACGAACTTAACCGAGCCATTTGGGACCCGAACACATCCTGAAATTTTCGAAAGTTATTGTGCTAACGGACGGCACCACGGACGGAATTGAATTTGACCACGAATTCGTCATCAGGGAGGTTAACCCTATCGCTTGAGACCATCTTCGGCTCAAATGCGGAAATTACAGACATTTGGCCAAAACGATATAGCACACGTTTAAGTAGAACGAGTGCTCAGAAAGAATGGCAGTTTCCTTTTACACTAATCATTTATTTTGGATAGTTTTCGAATGAGAAGAAAAATACTGAAATTCTTCAGTATTTAAAGTCATGATCTACTCACTACTCCTACAAACACGCTAAAGAAACTGAAACAATGTCGCATTCTTTCATAACACACAATGTAAACAATAATTAAAACGAACGCACCATTAAAACAATCAATTCTCCTTAATTCCAATCCAACATGAACGGCGTAAACGAGACTGAAAGAGGACAAAACCGCACCGTGGCCGAGATAATAAATGTATAATAAACCAAGAAAAAGATATCGGTCGCTCGTGCGGACAACAGACAAAGACATCTTGATAAATGAATGTTTAACGAGGATTAATCGACCGGTTAATAGTCGATTCGGGCTGCGGCGGTTGAGGCTCAACGAGACCTGCTATCCCGTAGGAGAAGATCGAATCGGCAAGTCATCCAGGGATCATTTATCATATGGGAAGAAGAGGTTTGTGTTTACCGAATTGGTTGTAATGTCCCGTTTAGATCTTGTTGAATGCTTCCTGTACTTTTGAAGATTATTGATTGGTTAAAGATGAGATTGCATTTTTCGGGATCTACCGTGGTAGATAAATTTGTTTCGCTTTATTATATTTGACACTTGGAAACGTGCAGCCAATACATTTGGGTACACTTTTTTGCCTTACGTTGACGGAATTGCTGAGTTTTTGAGCGCACGTTGCCTAGTATTTTCCTACAGACTTGAGCTTTTCAGGTTGAGTTCGGTTCCCAAATGCCGCTTTCTTTTACCAGTCAAATCCTATAGGGTGTTCCATAAAATATGATCATTCAAAATTTTTGTTCGTCCATAAAATCTCAGACAAAACGAAACCAATCAAAATGATATTCTGCGGTCAGATCAAGATGCTCATAATGGGCTTAATGCAAAATTGTGTGGCCATAGTATGGACAAAACCATAGAAAACTCAATTGGAATATTGAAAAGAGTAATCTTTATATTTCCATAACAACATATCCGATTCGAGTGAAATTTATTTCGTGGATGGTATCATCTGAACCATTTAATTTAATTTTTTTAATTATGTATTTTTTTCATATTTCATTATTTAAATATTTTTCAGAATATAATTTCGATTGTGCTGAGATTTTGCATTCATATTCTCAGCATGAATCTCCAGTCCTATAAAAAATTTTGAAGTAATAGCATTATTGCTCCACCAATGAACGAGCGCTAAGAAGCACCTGCTCAGGGCTTTCCTTACATCTTTTTTGAAACTAACTAATATTTTTCTGAGGTCTCGAGAAAATTTTGGAAAGATAAGACCGAACAGTGCCTTACGGCCGACCTTAAACACGACATCCGGGGAATCACTCCAGAACTTGATATTTTTTTGGGTAGGTTTGAGATTTGAACAGGAAATTTGAATTCATCATTGTGTAGAATGAAACCAAAAGCTTTCAGGATATTCCAAATAACATTCGTTAAATCATTGAATGCTGGAAAAATCACATTTGAATTGCAACCTAACCTACAACATTCGATCGACAACTGAAACTCTCAACCCATGAGTTACTCTGGGTGAAGACGATGGTTTAATTTTGATTCTTGAATAATTTCTGTATTCATATACTGTGGATATGAACATGAACATTATTCTTCTTACATCCTAAAATTTCCAACTGAAGGCTGCAATCAGTCCCTTTGTCATTCACTGATATCCTTTGTATCTTTAGAAGGAGAGTTATAGATGTAAACTGTTCCTAAAAATATTCAAATATTTCTTAGTTAGCTTGCTCCAATGGATTATCTCAGCCATTTCGAAAGAAACACGTTTGAAAATGTCAGGTTCTGGAATTCGTTCAAGGATCCTTCATCTCAGGAGACAAAAATTAAAAGTTTGACCGGAAGCGATACTGATTTTTCAATTCCATATAGCACCTTGTATATTTTCTGCATTTTTTTATTTCTACTCAAAATTACCTTTTTATTAAATTATCAAACTTTGTATTTTACTTTTTATTCGATGGAGAAAAAGTTAATTGAAATTTCAAATCGAAAAAATTTCAGTATAGTCTACAATATTTCGTGCAATCTTAATTTCGACTTCAATAATTTTGATTTCTCTAAATCGACATCATATCCGATTTCTTTTGATTAGTGAAGTTATCATTTTCACGGTTGTACATTATTGAATGTTAGTTACTCTGGCACGCACACTACTATTGAGAACTGTCAAAGTTGCATAAAATAATCTATTCACGTGTTTACATGGATTATCAATCATGATTGAAGTCAAAATGAAGATAACACAAAATATTTTTTCCATTGAATCAAAAGTAAAATACAGTGTGAAATGCATCGTTGAAAAGGTAACTTTGAGTGGAAATCGAAAATTCTAAAAAATTCACAGGTGCTATATAAAATTAAAAAAATCAGTGTTATTTCCGGTCAAACCGGAAGTGACTTTCAATTTTCGTTTTTCTCAGATGAAGATTCCTTGAACGAATTGCAGAAAATGAAATTCTCAAATTTGTATCTTCCGAAATGGCTCAGATAATCCATTGAAACAGCCCTGATGGGTATTACACTAGAACTATAGCTTTTTTGCAGAAATTCGAATACTTAATTATGGATCTTCAATACGTCCAACTTATTCTGATATTGTTATAAAATGGAAAATTTAAGTTTATCCCAGGTACTTTCATCAAACAATAATTGGATAGTTTGTTTATCTAATATACAGTGTGGAACAGCGAAATGGAATAAATTCGATAACGAATAAATGAGCGTGTTGGAAAAAACGCTTGCACACGTCGATTTGTATTTTTAGATGCGCATTTTTTTCAAAAACAAATAATAATATAGGGTGTGTTATGTGACAGTGGCCGATACCAACTTTCTTATTTTGATTATAACCCTCTGTATATTATTAGTTTCTTGGATTGTGCAGAAAATTTTAGACATAATTCATGTACAATGTCTCATAACTATCTTCAAATGTTTCGAAAATATTAAGTGTTTTCAGATGCATTACAAAAATTAACATTAAAAAAGGAAATTATTTCATCTCACAAGGCGTTCACGGCGAACATTCTGAACATCTTTCTCATTGCAATTAATATTTTTCTGTTTTTTTACATTATTTGTGAAATGAAATAATTAGTGTTTATAGTGTGGTAGTTACTTTTTTTTCCACACTAGAATTCATCTAGAAACTAGAAATAATTTATAAGGCAAAATAACGTTTGCCGGCTCAGCTAGTAGAAATATACTATAATAGTTAATCAACACAAAATCGGTGTTTTAATACCAAATCATCGTTCATCATCGAATGTGGCCACAACGGAATGAATATATAGAGTAATTCAGGCATCACGATTAATTAATAGTGGCACGAAACATTACGTTTTGAAGTACGTACAATTATAAAGCCGAATGAAATAAAAACTTTCTGTCAGACAAACGAAGTGGCAGTGTCATCCTTGGTTCATTTATCATGAGGTAATAATAGGTCTATGTTTACCGAATTGGTGATAATATCCGTTTAAGCCTTGTTGAATGCTTCCTGTATTCTTATGGGATTATTATAGATTATGCCATGGTGACTTTGCATCTTTTTGAATTTACGGTAGTATCTTTATTTTGACCCAGCGTCTTCATTTCTCCGGTGAGATATTTACACGGCATCAGGTTGAGTATTTTAAAGTATTTTCACCTTTTCACCTATACTGGTATAGGTATAGATCATATATGTGAAAATGAAAACATTTATCCACTCCATTAAACTAATTTCTATGTGTAATGGTAGTCATAACACAACCGTAGACATGTCTATGAACCGAAAAGCGAGTGTTATAATAACACCCGCATATAACACCCGCTAATAAAAATACCTAGGAAGAATGAAATTGCTTACAAAAAAAATGAATAAAAAGTAGGATCGATCCGGAACTCTATTTCAGCCATCAAGATAACGTTTTAGCGATTCATTCCAGATTTATTTTTGGAAAACGTGAATTTTTGAAGTTGCGAAAGCCTACTTGATTTGATTAGTTAGAGACTCTGATTTGATTCCTGACCACAGAGTACAGTGGTTTGACGGTTGAACGAAATGTTGTCAACGCTTTTGACAACTGTTCAAAATTTTTTAAATGCAGATTAATTCAAATTTTACTGAAGAAGTCGTGGATAAAGTATAGTATTCAATTCGCGGTAATGCTCAAAACACACTTGATGAATTACACCACTCGCCTGACGGCTCGTGGTGCAAAATTCATCTGCGTGTGTTTTGACCTGCATTACCGCTCATTGAATAATATACTATTAGTGGTTCTCTCCTTCTTTTTGTGCATTTTATTGATCAGATTTTGTTTTTATGTCAATTTAATTATTTGAAATAATGAAATTGTTACCACGAAACATTACGTTTTGAAGTACGTACAATTATAAAGCCGAATGAAATAAAAACTTTCTGTCAGACAAACGAAGTGGCAGTGTCATCCTTGGTTCATTTATCATGAGGTAATAATAGGTCTATGTTTACCGAATTGGTGATAATATCCGTTTAAGCCTGTTGAATGCTTCCTGTATTCTTATGGGATTATTATATATTTTGTTCCAACTCAAGAATTGACCGTACAATGATCGTCAGGATTCTGCGCAATAGATAAAAATGTGTTCCAACTGAAAATGTATCGTTTGAGAACGGTTTCGTTTTTGTTCCATCCTGCTTCGGGACCGTGAGTGGAACGGTTTTGTGATCGTCATTTCGATCCCTGGTCTGGAGCAAGTACTGTTTGGACGGTTCTTGTACGGTCAAAGTTTAGACATGCGCATAAGATCGATTACTAACAGTTTCGTGACCGTCAAATTACCGTACAAAAGTCAGCTGTTGGAACAAACCTATTGATTATGCCATGGTGACTTTGCATCTTTTTGAATTTACGGTAGTATCTTTATTTTGACCCAGCGTCTTCATTTCTCCGGTGAGATATTTACACGGCATCAGGTTGAGTATTTTAAAGTATTTTCACCTTTTCACCTATACTGGTATAGGTATAGATCATATATGTGAAAATGAAAACATTTAGTGGTTCTCTTCTTCTTTTTGTGCATTTTATTGATCAGATTATGTTTTTATGTCAATTTAATTATTTGAAATAATGAAATTGTTACCACGAAATATTACGTTTTGAAGTACGTACAATTATAAAATCGAATGAAATAAAAACTTTCTGTCATACAAACGAATTGGCAGTGTCATCCTTGGGTCATTTATCATGAGGTAATACTAGGTTTATGTTTACCGAATTGGTGATAATATCCGTTTAAGACTTGTTGAATGCTTCCTGTATTGTTATGGGTTTATAGATTATGCCATGGTGACTCTGCATCTTTTTGAATTTACGGTAGTATCTTTATTTTGACCCAGCGTCTTCATTTCTCCGGTGAGATATTTACAGGGGAACAGGTTGAGTATTTTTATGTATTTTTCACACATTTGCAGTTTAATTATATTCTGGTATGGAATATATGTATAAATAAAAACATTAAATTGTTCTCTTCTTTTGATGAATTCTACTGGTCAGAATATGCTTGTGCAATTTAAATATTTGAAATTGTTCCACGAAATATTACGTTTTGAAGTACGTAATATTATAAAATCGAATGAAAAATAGTATATTATGCAACGAGTGTATAATGATAGCTATTATTAACGAGGTGAAGTTTAGGCTACGAGCCGTAAGCGAGTGGTCCAAATTACCGAATGTATAACATCCATTATATTTCTTGGAGATTTTAACATTTGCGATCGTGACAAGACTTTTCTATTACAAGTGTGAAAAAAGTCAAGTTGACACATGAAAAATTTTTGGACAACTTGTCATTGCATATTTTGTAATAAATAGGGCCCTAATTGTTGTAATAACAGTAGATTTGGCTCTCGATTGACAAGGTGAACCCGTATTTGTTAGTTGGAGTACTTTAGAATACTGAAGAATATAATATCAAAGATTAATCTAAGAAGAATCTGACAGTAGTGAATAATAACTCATTATTCACATTAATGGGTATTATTATGGTCGTACAAGAGAGACGTAAAATGGGTGGATTATTCAATGTCGTGAATAAAAAACTTTTTGTCCGACAAACGAAGTGACAGTGTCATTCTAGGTTCATTTATCATGAGGTAATAGTAGGTTTATGTTTACCGAATTGGTGATAATATCCCTTTAAGCTTTGTTGACTGCTTTCTGTATTCTTATGGGATTATGGATTATGCCATGGCGAGGTTGCATATTTTTGAATTTACGGTAGTATCTTTATTTTGACCTAGCGTCTTCATTTTCTTCGGTGATATATTTACACAGGAACAGGTTGAGTATTTTCAGGTATTTTCCACAGTTAAGCACTTTATTCATATTCTGGTATAATAGATAACATGTATCTCTCTACCAAGAGTCTTCAGCATAGTAATGTTCATAAGTACTTATATCTGATTCTTTTCTTTTTTTCAAGCTAGTTGAAGAACCTTTCCTTAGGGTGCTTTTGGAAGATACCTCTACTGTCAACCCTTCACTTGGTCTACCATCAGGTACATATCTATCTGTTCATTATTTACTCATCAGTGTGAAGAAAATATATTTTATCAACAGGAAAATGTTTTTTGATTTAACAACAAATATTGTCCTAATATTTCATTGTGAATGATTTCAAATGAATTGAATTGTTTTAAAAACGAAAGTGAACGAATACACTAAAAGGCTTTTCAGGAATAACAATTGCAGAACATAAATAATAAACAAAAGATTAACATAGCGAGTAAGTACCTAGCTAAATAATAATTAATAATTTATGGTTCATTATATGCATTCTCTTAGCTTCGAAAGACCCTTGCTCAGTTGCAGGAACGTCCATTAAAATTTAAAGGTCCATTAAACCCTTAATCCTCCATTAGTTCCTTGTAATAATGGAGGATTAAGAGTTTAATGGACCTTTAAATTTTAATGGACGTTCCTGCAACTGACACTCAGTGTAGCAAATATCTGATATTTAAATTACTGAATTGCATTTTTAAATTCAGATAATAATTTGTCATTTCTCATCTCAAGGGAAGGTATAACATTCAAGTCAGTGCTAAATAACACCGAACAGGTTATTGTAACCTCACTAAGCTAGTGCAAAATAAGACTGAAACGGCGCGATTTGGCATCGAAACCGATGTAACTCGTATCGTATTTCACACTAATAAAACTAATAAATAATTATGAAAAATTACTGAGTCAGTGTCAAAACACACTATATGACCAATTGAGATTACACTGCTCTAGTGTGATTTAACACCAAACAAGTGCAATGTCGCAAAGAACCGAATGAACCGTTTCAGTATCAAAGTTGAAAATGTCTTAGAGTGTATGATTCAGGCATTGAATTGGGAGAGAAAACAACATAAATAGGTAAAGGTATATATTTTTGTTGATCTCTCTGAACAACGATAGGAAAGTTTCACGTCCATCTGAAATTAAAAAATTCCACCGACTACCCCTGAAAATTGAAAAACCGAAAATTAAGGGAGAAATTAACCGCAAGCAAAAGCTTGAAAACGCGGTCAAACATGAACTCATAAATCCCGTTTATGGGCACTGATCCCGCGTAATTACAAACCGACTGCGATTCGCAACAATTTGCCCAACTGGCTGGTTCACCTTTGTTCTTCTTCCAGGTCGGTGTTGAAGCGATCCCCAAAGGATGCAGAGGTGTGTTCGGTTGGCGCCACTCGGGACTCGGCTGACGAGGACGGTGTGCCCTACGGCTGAGGGGCTAGACAAGGACGACCTCAGCCGGCCTCGGCACCTTTGTTCTTTTCCTTACTTATCGATTGCTTCGAACGAAGATTGACGTGTGCAGGAAGCATGTGAGCTCTAGATGACGAGATCACCGCAAAAATGGTTAAAAGGAGTTATCGTAGTGCTTTGGGAAAAATCTCCGAAGGGATATTGAAAAATTGAGGAAGATAGCTGTGGTTGATGCGGAAGGACCAATAGGTATATTCGGTTTAAATGTTCATTTAAATCTTTACGATATCGTTTCCTCTTTCGATTACATCTGAAGGTCGTAGATTCTGTACTTAGATTTTTTCCTGGAAGCATATACCATTTGATGTAATGAACTGACTAGCTCAACTCTTACCTTGACCATTGCTGGTTATACGTACTCTCCATTATAATCAGAGGGTTGGAATTGTTTGTTATAAGGAGAAGGTGGTAATATGGGCCCCCTAAAATTCTAGCAATACAAGCAGTACCATCTCACAATATTGAGCCTGAAACCTAACTTAGACTCTTTCCTAACTTTTGTGTGTTCTGTGAATAAAAAAAGGTGTTGCAAGTTGCAAGGTAGCATTACGCATTTGACGAAATCGCGGTCGCTGTAGATTTTTTATAGTGCAAACTGTTCAGTTTGAGCACTACTTACACCATATTTTGACTCCAAATTCTGGTAAATTTGCAGTAAATCTGTTTTTCTATATGTTTTATAACACATTTATTCCATTACTTTTCGAACGAAAAAGTGAAAACATATACAGGGTGTAACTAAATAAGTGTAAAATAGTTAACGAGGTGATTCCTCATCGAAAAAAAGATAGGATCTTTCATATAAAGAAACTTCATTGGAGCATCCCTTGTTAAGATACAACCCCTCAAAGGGAGTACATAAAATTTGTAAAACAATTTTTTTCACAAGCACCAAAAAAGTTACAATATTGAGATTAACCTGACGTTTCCTACTAGCAAAAAGACACTTATCCAGTTATTTATTTGGTTCACCCCATGGTTGTAAAGGTGGGAAACGCAACCCCTAAAGTTTATTTCCAATGTAACTTTTTGTCTTATTATTTGTTTACCATTTAAAAATTCAGTTAAGATAGCCTGTTTCATTCTAAACAAAAAATGTCTCTTGAGTTTTTTGCCCAAAATAAACCAGTTCGCAGCAAAAAATTAATTAAACTACAGAGATAGGTACATCGTCATAAATGCGAACTGGATTTATTATTATTCTGTAGTTAGTACCTGCATTAAACGACTAAATGGTAAAAAACAAAACTAACCAAATAAATAACTGGATAAGTGTCTTTTTGCTAGTAGGAAACGTCAGGTTAATTTCAATATTGTTACTTTTTTGGTGCTTGTGAAAAAAATTGTTATACAAATTTTATGTACTCTCTTTGAGGGGCTGTATCTTAACAAGGGATGCTCCAATGAAGTTTCTTTATATGAAAGATCCTATCTTTTTTTCGATGAGGAATCACCTCGTTAAATATTTAACACTTATTGTGTTACACCCTGTATAATATGGTTATGTTCAAAATATGGGCCACCTATACTTGTTTGAAATATGGGCTCTCCGTATTAGAAGGATTTTTCAATTAATACTATTATAAAAATTTTCCGCCGACCTCGAAGTAGAAGGTGATTTTAATGTGTACGAAATCGAACATTAATGACCTATTTTAATGCTCAATTTGGCAACCGTTCGCAAAGTATTCAGAAGCACTACGAGAAATGTCAAAACTCTACTGGAAGATAGATACATAGAAATTTTAATGTTCGGATAGATAGAAATTTTATTATGTCAAATGTATGTCTTGTGCAAAATGAGAATGTATTTAAATCAACAATTCATACACAATTCATATTGAGATCTTCGGAAAAATCTTGTAATCAACGAGGTTATTAATCGAGCGACTAATGGTCACGAACTATTAACGAGTGAGCAGAGCGTTAAAATATCTTAACCATTAGTCGCTGTCTATAATGACCTAGTTGATTAAATAACTATTTCCGCCGACCTCGAAATAAAAGGTGCCTTTAATGTGCACGAAATTGAGCATTAATGACCCATTTTAATGCTCAATGTTTTTTAGCCATTTTAATGTGCAATCCTCATGGCAACCGCACACAAAGTATTCAGAAGCATTACGAGAAATGTCAAAACTCTACTGGAACATAGAAACATAGAAATTCCTTTACGTCAAATGTATGTCTTGTGCGAATTGAGAATATATTTTAATCAAGAGATTATACATTATTCATGTTGAGATCGTCGAAAAAATCTTGTAATAAACTCGGTTATTAAACGAGCGACTAATGGTCTCGAACAATTAACGCGTTCGCTTCGCTCACGCATTAAAATATCTTGACCATTAGTCGCTGTCTTTAATAACCTAGTTTATTAAATAACTATTTCCGTCGTCATCGAATTAAAGGGTAATTTCAATGTGTATAAAATTGAACATTAATGGCCAATATTAATGCTCAATTTAATATACAATCCCCCATGGCAACCGTACACAAAGTATACAGAAGCACTACGAGAAATGTCAAAACTCTACTGGAACAAAGAAATTCCATTATGTCAAATGTTTTTCTCTTGTGACTTCTTGAATTACATAGAATAAATTATGATATTCTGAGTACTGCCCTGGAAATATCCATATTTCCTAGACCGTTCGAAAGAGCTCCCTGAAGTGAACAAACACATAAAATTTGATCGAAATCGGACCCTGCATTACAGAGTTATAACAATCGCAAGTTTAGGCCAATATTCATAAATCACCCTGTATCCCCGAAACCAATGTTCTTAAGATACCAAACAACCAATTTTTCTGGATGTCCTGCATTCACCATTAGCCTATGACCAACGACTCACGGAACACGCTATACAGGGTTGGGATAAAGTTCGGCACCAAATTAATATCTTTAAAACGGAACGGACGATAATTTTGAAATTTGGCAGTTGAGTGTAATGGACCAAAATGCATTGATGAGCATATTCTCATTAATGAGATACTTCCGGTTTAACCGGAAATGCCATCAATTTCTTTAATTTAAATGGGACACCCTGTATATTTCTGCAGATTCTGGAAGAGCACTTTTTTCGGATCTGTCCATACCAGGTTCCATGTAAAAATTATCTGTAAAAAGAAGAATTGAGACAACGGATTCTTGATGAATGTACATTAATACATGGAGAAGTCTTGAGAAAAGTTACTCAAGAATTTGTTAATAGACTGTCATATTGTCAGGAGGTGAATGGCAAGCACTTCGAACATTTAAAATGATTTTTTTTTAAATTATTTCTAATAATTTTTTTCTACTAGTAAAAGCTGAATTTCTTCTTTTTATAGATTTTCATAAAAATACGTCATGAAAAGCAGAAAGAGTTATCTACTACAAAATATTTCGTTTTATTTCTCACTATTGATACAAATAACAACGATTTATTATTGGAATGGATTTTTCTCAAATGTACAAAAAGACTGAATTTCTCCTTTTAACAGAGAATTTTTACATGGAACCCGATATGGACAGATCCGAAACAAGGTGCACTTTCAGAATCTGCAGAAATATACAGACTGTCCCATTTAAATAAAAAATCTTTTAGTCATTTCCGGTTAAACCGGAAGTATCTCATTAATGCAAATATGCTCATCAGATGCATTGTAGTCCATTACAATCAGCTGCCAAATTTCAAAATTATCGTCCGTTCTGTTTTAAAGATATTAATTTGGTGCCGAACTTTATCCCAACCCTGTATATCAACAATAATTAAAATATTATTGGTAAACTATTCTTACTGAACAATTCCTTTCAGTGTACAGTAGAACCCCGATTATTCGTGCTAGTCGGGACCAAGCCTTCGCCGGATAATCGAAAACACGGATAATCCAAAGACCTAGTTTTAATTTTCAACCATTGATTTAGACAAAGCTATGTGTCAAACAAAGAAAATAAACATAATACTAGGTACATGTAACAAGAAATAACAGTTTTAAAATTTAAACATAATGCCTAAACGTACATTGATCAATGTCTAAACGTACATTGAACAATGTCTATATGTCACATTGAAAAATCACTTGAAAAAATCACCGATTTTTGTTTGTTTTTGGGCTCCGTAAATTCTACACTTTATAATCTCCCTCATTTTTCTAAGCTTTTAAGCTTGTCAGAATGCCGCACGGAAAATTCGCCGCCCGGATAAAGCGCGCACGGATAATCGAGGTTCTACTGTATTGTTGAAATGAAAATTATACAAGCTTCCTATACATTCTGAGAATTTCCTGAGTAGAGCCACTAAAAGTGCTCAGGTATACCCCGAATATTCCTTTTCAAATAGAAATAGCAACTCTCAATCGCATAATTCAATTATTAGAAAAAGGAGATAATTTCTCTAGAATTTGGACGTCTGTAAAAAACACAGACAGTCCTAACCCCGGGTTAGGGACGGGCCCGTTGGCGTCCTAAAAGACAAGGGCCCCGGCGTATTTCCACCATTTCAGCCGAGATCGACAAGCGCCGCGACCCCATTATTAGCGGCGTAATTAGGAAGGGCACATGCCTTCACGCCACAGAATTTCTTCTTCTTCTTCTTTCGTTCGGTCGGGTTTCTCGGCCTCGTGTGTAATTATGTTTGTTGTGATGCGTTAGATTTGCCGAACCGTTATTACCTTTCGAATGTTTCTTTGTGTTTGGTGCCTTTTGACGGTAATGACGGAATTAAGGGCCGGAGACAGGTAGAACAGGTTGAAATGACGGCTCTTAACATTATACCCGATACCATACGGATTGTTCTACAACTGTTTGCGTGCCATGGTTTTTTCTCGATTATTTCTCTGCCGGGATCTTTCGACTGGTGCTTTCATATCAACCCCTAGACAGATCAACGGAGATGTTCAAAATAGATGAAGGTGCACTGAAAATTGTGGAACATTAAACCATTATTCAACTTAGAATAATTGTATTATTTCTCTTCCGGGTTCCGGGTGAAATGAAGCTTATTAATCAGAAAGGAAGCTACGAAAAGGCTTGTTAGAGTCGTATTGTGGTGGAAACATCGTTCCAAGTACAACCGAATAAAAATTTTTCATCGTAATTTTGTGTTCGACATTCCGCATTAATAATTTAAAGCTCTTTTCATAGTGAGAATGTCAAAAAATAGGCCTGGCCCTTCATATCAACTCTTTTTGAGGCAACCCTTCCCTGCTGACTAGAACTAGATTTTATCTACAGTGACACCTCAGGGACGGGCCGAAGCAAAATTTTTATGGTGGGACAAAGTTTCGAAAATTTCCCAAATGTGTTTTGATGGCTTGGAAAACCTATGGTGGAAGGGGGTGA
Source organism: Propylea japonica (assembly GCA_013421045.1). Taxonomy (NCBI): domain Eukaryota; kingdom Metazoa; phylum Arthropoda; class Insecta; order Coleoptera; family Coccinellidae; genus Propylea; species Propylea japonica. The sequence continues at coordinate 1,210,610 of CM024240.1, forward strand.
TATTTTGGTTTGCGATTCAATACTGTTCTGGAAGTATTGAAAATAATAATTTAAAATTCTGTGGTGATACTATTTTGATTTTGTATTGTGTTGTTGTGTATTTGATTTACCAGATCAACACTCTTCGTCTTCAGGATTTTGAGAAAATATTATGATTCTATCGATAGGAATGATTACAACATAAATCTATTCAAAGGAATTAACTGATAATATCATCGCCATAGAAAATTATCATAGTAAGTTTTTAAATTATTAGAAGATTACATATGTGTTCTGCAAACGACCTCATGAATTCGCATTGTATTTCGAATTTCATATCGACAAAATAAGCAGTTATTAATATAAGGAAAATATTTCAGTGACAATTACTTTGGAACTACTGAACTGTCGATCTGGCCCGCTGAAGAACTCGAATGAGACATTCAGGTCCCACGCCTATCCTCAAAATTTGAACTTTCAAACTCTTTCCTTCCTTCTGAAGGTTGTATTTCTAGTCCAGCTAAATATAATATAATATTTTTTTTTTCAAAATCTGATGTTTCGATTCTGACGAAATGTGAGACGAATGTGCTCGTCGCTGACCTAGTTCATAATAGGTTTGTTCCAACTCAAGAATTGACCGTACAATGATCGTCAGGATTCTGTGCAATAGATAAAAATGTGTTCCGGCCATAGGCCGGAGACACACTTGGCGTTTTTTTTCCGATCGGATATTTTGCCGTCGCGCCGTACCAGAAGTGGCGCGTGGGATCTTATGATGACGTACACATTCGGCGGAAAAAGGACGATCGGATTTTTTAACGCCATCGGTAGAAATGCAGCCGACTGCTGCCACTACATTCGTCGGTTTTTCTCTCGACTACCCCAGCAGTGGCCTACGTGACTGGCGGAGGTAGCGTGGTTGTGACTTGAGATGGATATTTTACCGCCCAGTGTTTAATCCAGTGTGTAAGCTACAATTTTGTTGTACCGTCGTCGACGGCAAAAAAACCGATCGGAATAAAACGCCAAGTGTGTCTCCGGCCTATCGTTTGAGAACGGTTTCGTTTTTGTTCCATCCTGCTTCGGGACCGTGAGTGGAACGGTTTTGTGATCGTAATTTCGATCCCTGGTCTGGAGCAAGTACTGTTTGGACGGTTCTTGTACGGTCAAAGTTTAGACATGCGCATAAGATCGATTACTAACAGTTTCGTGACCGTCAAATTACCGTACAAAAGTCAGCTGTTGGAACAAACCTAATATGTTTGACATTGATCGGATTCCTTTAAAGCTTAAAATTACAAGCATTTGCGTAAAACGACCGCACCGCTGTTTCCCTAGAAACAAGCACGCAAATATACTGCCTTATATTTTCAAACTTTTTTTAAATAAGTCAAATTCATTCATAATTCATGACATCTTTTCGGTCCTATATGTATTCCAATTTAATTGAAATTTCTACAACTGTTCCGAAATTTCCAGAATTTTTTTCGACTGCTTCGAAATTTTGTCAAATGTTCCGAAAATTCACCCACTGCTTCGAAAATTAACCAACTCTAATGAATATTTGGCACGCCCCTAGACCAACTGCATTGATATTTGTTTAACTGCTTCAAAATTTTACCAATTTGGAAATATTTCCAACTGGTATGAAATTCTTTCAACTGGTCCGAAAAACTACCAACTGCTTTGCGACATTGCCAACTTTGATCAACATTAGGCCGGTCTCTGTATCAACTCCATTGAAATTTTTCAAACTGTTTTTAAATTTGGTCAACTATTTTGGCAATTTTTCCAACTGCTTTGACAATTTTTCCAACTGTTTCGAAAATTTGCCAACTCTGTTCAACATTGGGAGGGGATCCAAGTCCGAAAACGTTTTTTTGAATTCCATTTGGGTTACCACTATCTATAGTTGTTTTTGGACTCAATGTGTTGAACTGACATCATCAACATTATTGGAAACAGATTAAAACTTGAATAAATCGACCACCCGCTTAGACTGGCACTGGGACTTAGATCGTTATTTCTTAAATTGGGAGGACTTTGATCGCTCTTCCATTGTACGCTTGTTTTTATACGCGATTTTAGAACAGTTGGATTAGTCTTTCATTAATTCATTTTGGACTAAATACAGGGTCTTTCACGAGGAACCGCACCCATATTTATACGGGAAACTACTGAACGTATTTTCATGAAATTCAGCACTTATAAGTATTTCACGATGCTGATGAAATCTAAAATATTTTCAAGGCATGAGCACCTCAGGTTTTTCCGGAAATGACGTCAACTTCCGTTTTTCAAATTAGAACACCATTTTTTTATTGCAGAAATAGATTCCTTAGAAAATTTCAAGTTATTTTGATGTAACATTTTTCAGTTTTGGTTGGAAAATTCTCTCTGAGCGGGAAAATTCGAAAAAAAAATCGAAAACAGAGCTCCGCTGAAACAAAAATAACTTCGAGGTTTTTGGATGGAAAATTTTCATTTTTGGGATTTTTCAAGATGTAGATTGATGTATCCACTTTAAAAATCGAAATCGCGATTCATGATACAGGGGGTGAAAAAATCGCTTTCAAAGTTAGGGATGAAAAAATCGTGAAAAATCAATTTTCTCAAATTAGAACCCCATTTTTTTATGGCAGATATTGAATCTTCGTTAAAAAATAATGTGAGTGTATGCATCACACCCTTGCCCTAAAATGGATATTTTCTGAGTTATTCACAAAAAACTGTTTTTCGTCTTGAATTTTCATATAGTTTTCTTAACGAAAAATCCGACATTTCTCAAGTTTGTCATGGTTCTGTTAATGGTATCTCTCGTTGGTCTAGGTCGGTCAGGAACCTCTCAATGAACAGTCGAATCGTTCTATCTACAACTTTATTACATTCTCCATGAAGTAGAATGAGATTTAAATAATCTTCATTGGTAAAATTATAGGCATAGTGAATAGTGATCGATTTTATTACTTAATACGAATTATCACCAAATTAATAGTAAACACAAAATGCTACTTAATAAAGAGGAATTTGGCAGATGTAATTAATGATATCTATCATTAAAAAAAAGAATGTAAAACATGGTAAGTTTTTGCATATGGTTCATAAGGAATTATTTATTTATCACTGGAGAGAAAACCGATGGCCGATTAGTTGAAATAAAGAGGTTTCCGATACAAATTCGAATCAAAATTCGCCATCTATTTAGGAACAACCTGTAACTTTTTTCTCTTGCATATTAGGGTAGTAAAATCTAAAACATGGTTTAAGCAACAGTTCCTGAAAATTTAATCTTTTTGGCGTGAAGGGAAAAGGAATAGCTGAAAATTCAAGACGAAAAACAGTTTTTTCTGAATAACTCAGAAAATATCCACTTAGGGCAAGGGTGTGATGCATACACTCACATTATTTTTTAACGTAGATTCAATATCTGCCATAAAAAAATGGGGTTCTAATTTGAAAAAATTGATTTTTCACGATTTTGTCATCCCTAACTTTGAAACGATTTATTCACCCCCTGTATCATGAATCGCGATTTCGATTTTTAAAGTGGATACATCAATCTTACATCTTGAAAAATCCCAAAAATGAAAATTTTCCATCCAAAAACCTCGAAGTTATTCTTGTTTCAGCGGAGCTCTATTTTCGATTTTTTTTTCGAATTTTCCCGCTCAGAGAGAATTTTCCAACCAAAACTGAAAAATGTTACATCAAAATAACTTGAAATTTTCTAAGGAATCTATTTCTGCAATAAAAAAATGGTGTTCTAATTTGAAAAACGGAAGTTGACGTCATTTCCGGAAAAACCGGAGGTGCTCATGCCTTGAAAATATTTTAGATTTCATCAGCATCGTGAAATACTTATAAGTGCTGAATTTCTTGAAAATACGTTCAGTAGTTTCCCGTATAAATATGGGTGAGGTTCCTCGTGAAAGACCCTGTATAGAGCACATAATGATGTAATGATCCCGAATTGCGATATTTTGGAGTCATTTTTCCCATGTGCTCTTCTATAACACACTGTCTTCCACAGTATGAGCTCATTTCGAAACAGTAATTAGTTTTTCGCAAGCTTCGTGCTGTATATCATATTCTACCAACACCTACTAAAACGAACTTGGACGATTACATCTCAGAACATTCTCGGTCGTAACAATCTGCAACGGTCATTAAACTGACCAAGCAAACGATCTCGTAAACCCCCCAGTTTAACATCTTAAATCATCCCCAGAAACCAGAAAATTTGTAGGTCTCTACTTTAACGCGCACTTAAAAACACGATCTCAGGCGGTCTTCTTTTGTTCGAAACCGAGAACATAGAAATTAGACGTGATCTAGTTTTATCTTTCTACATTGACTTTTACGTATTTCTTTGATCACGATAGGTTATCTGTGGCCAAGCACGGTGTGAGTGGAATCAGAGTACTGTTCCGCACTGAGATCTTTTGGTGGTACGCTCAGGTAAATGGGCGGAGCCCGGATATTGTTCTACATAAATAACCCTGTTGTCGGTCGCTCTGTGGTCCTATAGTCGTTTAGTTCGGGATCGTTTTCTGTGCAAACATTTTAAAAAGTCGATTTATCAAGGCGCGCGATGACTGCTTGCTACCGGTTTTATGACAGGATTATGAAAATTTGCGATTAATTGTGAATTTGCATTTAATTTAAGACATACAAAAATAATTCTGTGATAAAATACGAGATGAATATATAAAAATTTGAGAAAAGCTCTGAGCAGGTACTTTTGAGCTCTCGTTAATTGCTGGAGCAATAAAGCTTTTACATAGAAACTTTGTATAGGACTTGAAATTCATGCTGAGTAAATGAATGCATAATCCTCTTTAAATTTTGCATGAACATTCAGTGAATCAATCTTCATTGACAAAATATGCACTAAATTTTGCATGAGGCTTATTATGAGCATCTTACACTTACACAAATTCATTTGGATCGATTTCGTTTCGTCTGAGGTATTGAAGAACAAACATTTTGAATGGCCATATTTTATGGAACACATTGTACGATTAAGAGAATAATATTAGTTTATTGAAATTAACCGATATTATACTTCGGAACCAATTCCGTCAACGCACAAAGAACATGCATAGTGATAATATCAAACAGAGCATCCATAGACAGTTATTTCGCCCTATTTGGGACTTTTCAGTATGGAGGAGCTCTGTTCGCCTATTTCTGAGAATAATAGAAACAAAAATTAGGAGGTAGGTGTTCCTAAGTTTCTGTTATTCTCAGAAATAGGCGACATTTCTTCAAATAAGGGAACCTAGAATGCCTTCCAGATGGAGCTCCTCCATACTGAAGAGCCCCAAATAGGGCGAAATAGCTACCTATGGATGTTCTGTTTAATATTACCACCTTATGCATGTTCTTTGTGCGTTGACGGGATTAGTTCCGGAGAATGGGTTTAATATTGGTTGATTTTAATCAATTAATATTATTCTCTGCTTTCATTATTTATATTTTCCGCCGACCTCGAAATAAAAGATGATTTTAATGTGTACGAAATCGAACATTAATGACTCATTTTAATGCTCAATTTATGCTATATTTTAATTTTCAATCCTCATGGCAACCGTACACCGTATTCAGAAGCACTACGAGAAATGTCAAAACTATAGTAAAACATAGAAACCTAGAAATTCCATTATGTCAAATGTATGTCTTGTGCAAAATGAGAATGTATTTCAATCAAGAATTTATACACAATTCATGTTGAGATTGTCGGAAAAATCTTGTAATCAACTCGGTTATTAATCAAGTGAGCGTGAGCGTGGTAAATTTATGATAATGTAATCGTTGCTTTATGAATACCTATAACTTTTTCTTCATTCCGAAGATTTGAATGGTAGGTATATTTGTATATTCTATGCTCACAAAAACTTCCGTGTTCAGGTTTCCAGGGGTGGCATCGCTCATTATGAAAATTTAAAATGGCTATATATTTTATAATCAAGGCCAAATTGGGAAAATTGGTATAGGAAAAAAGTGTTTCTTTTGATCTCAGGAATCTATGGTTTGAAATATATTTACAAGTCAATGACTCACCGTGTACCGGGTTTTTCACTATAATTTGACCCCCCCTTTAACTTTGTTACTAAAGCAGATACAAAAAATGTTTCCTATAAAAATTTCACGAAATTAACTGAGGTTTTTGATATGAGTCCAGAAACTGAAATATATAAAGGGTGGCCAACATATTGATGGCAACTTCATTTTTTCAAATGGAACACCCTGTATATCTTACCATGTTTGGGAGCTCTTTTTCCCCTGATTTCGAATATGTAACATATGTTGGTCTATCTCTTTTATTCTGATAACCACAGAGTTTCAAATTTCAAGAACCACCTGCCAAGATCTGTAATCATTTTACAAGTGGCAGAGTGCGTTTACTGAAAATTCTCATTTTTGGACTTATAATAACGTCAATGGAAAGATATACAGGTGAACAACATCGAATGCAACTTTCTTTTTCAAATGGGACACCCTGTCCTGTATATTCTTCCTATTTTTGATAGGCTTTTTCCTCCTGATTTCGAATATAATGCGTATGTGGATGCGTCTCTTCAATTTTCAGAGTTTCAAAGTTTTGAAATGATGACACCGAAAAAAAAATATGTGAAATACCTAGGATATTCTTCATAATCAAACAATAAGATTAACAATAAGAATAACATCAACGAAAGAAATTGCTCAAAATGACCACCTTCATTCAATACACATACTCGTAGTTCATATAGTTGTATTAAGTTGTTTAGACTATTTTTGATAGCATTACTATGGCTTTGATTCAAGTCAGAAATTAAAGCTTCAAAATTGTTTCTAATCATTACAATATTATCATTATTCTTTGTGCGTTAGCGGGATTAGTTTCGAGTTATGGGTTTAATATTGGTTGATTTTATATCATTAATATTATTCTACGCTTTCATTGGTTGTCATTATTGCTGAAGTAATGTTTTTCCTTCAGGAACGGCTATAAAAACGCGTCCAAGGATCAAATTGGCCACTTAAATATTCACGAACTTCCAAAACGCTATGACTGATGGTTATCGAAATTTGAAACTCTGTGGTGCTCAGAATAAAAAAGATAAACCAACATATGTTACATTTTCGAAATCAGGGGAAAAAGAGCTAACCAAATAGGGAAAAATATACAAGGTGTCCCATTTGAAAAAATGAAGTTGCCATCAATATGTTGGTCACCCTGTATATATTTCAGTTTCTGGACTTATATCAAAAAACCTCAGTTAATTTCGTGAAACTTTTATGGAAACCTTTTTTTGTATCTCCTTAAGTAACAAAGTTAAAGGGGGGGTCAAATTATAGTGAAAAACCGGTACATATAGGATTCTTGGTTCTTGGTTTTTCTACAGGGTGTCTGTAAACAAAGCGAGTTACTTTGGGACATGGTTCCTCGATGAAAATAGGTAGGGGTAGCTCATATAATTTTTTTTAAAAATCGACCCCTTTCAAGATACAGCCTTTGGAAGGCGATGGCGAGTTGACAGTACATAATATGAAGCAGATGTTACTCACATCTCATAACTTTATAATTGAGTTGAAAATGATAACCCCTCTATGATTTCCGTTCGAAAATTGTTTTCGTGGGATAGATTTTCGAAAAATAAAATTCTCTTATGGTTTCCCATTCAATTCTGGAGAAAAAATTCTCTTGCAAAATTTCGGGACAGTCGATACTTTTCTCTGAAAAAATAAAAACCTACTCTTCGAAAATTGAATATTGTAGAAAGAATAATAGAAAATTTTTATCTTCTGTCAAATCCAATTTTGAGCATATATAATATCTTAGAATATTCATTCTATGGAACATACGATGAAATGGAATGACCATTGATCATAATTGCTTGTAAGTTTTTATTTTTTCCGAGAAAAGTAGCGACTGCATCGAAATTTTGCAGGAAACTTTTTTTCTCCAAAATTGAATAAACCATAAGAGAATTTTATTTTTCGAAAATCTATCCCACGAAAACAATTTTTTAAGGAAAATCATAAGAGGTTGTTATTTTCAACGCCTGATAATAAAGTTATGCGATCAAAAAAAAAATGTGTGAGTAACATCTACTTAATGAATCATATTACGCATAGTTTTATGACTCAGTGTTTTTCAGGAGTCATGAAAAAAATTAAAAACTGTCAACTCGTCATCGGCTGCATCTTGGAAGGAAGGTCGATTGCGAAAAAAAATAATATGAAGAACCCCTACTTATTTTCTTCGAAGAATGATCTCTCTAAGTCCCTCGCATTTGTTTACAGGCACTCTGTATATGAAGGCATTCATCTATTTTTGTGATAAAATTTGTGTAGCATTTTCGAAAAAAAACTGGGGAACAATGATTTGTGCGTGCGGCAACCTTGGATGGCGTGTCCGTTCGGCTGGTCGCGTGACTCAGGGCATCGTCGTAGACGAAGCTGGGGCCCTGCACCACGCCCGTGACGCCACAACGCTCCTCGTTTCTCGATACACCTCGGGGCTAAACCTGGCTATCCTCCTTGGTATTTCCAGGAGGTGAACATCTGTAGCCACATACGTAGAAATGTGATTAATACCAAAAGTATTCTTGTTTTAATCAGCTCGAATTACTGCTATTTACGAATTTTACCTCATTTTGATATCAAACGATTAGTTTGAGCTCTTTCTTATTCATAATAATATGAGATTATTCAATGAGCCAATGAGCGTGATCTTCAATGATGTGTCACTGGATTTAACTTTTTGTAAGAGGTTAATAATTATTTTGCATACAAATGAAATGGGCATTCTCAGTGATTTTCATGAAAGATCAGTCTAAAGATGATTATCTGTTTTTCGTACCGTAATCAGGTTTTCGCAAAAAAATTAAGAGAGCCCTGAGCAGGTGCTTTTGACTGTTCGTTCATTCGTGGAGCAATAAGGCTATAACCTCGAAATTTTAAATTGGACTTGAGTTTTATAAGAAACGTTTAGTATATGAATGCAACCTTTGCATGTGGCCGCAAAATTTCATCTCGATTAGTTTCGTTTTATCTGAGATATTAATTATGGAACAAAAATTTTGAATGGCCATGTTTTATGGAACACCCTGTGCGATTTGGTTGGTTTAAGAACTCAACCGCGGCATTTGGAAACCGAAATCGCCCTGAAAATTTCAAGCCTCTAGGAAAATCCCTTCCAAATCAAACCTCACAAGTGTTCTCGAACTAAATTAATGAAAAAATGAGGAAGCAATATTTGGAGAAGCAAACAATCTATTCAGATGATTTTTTTATTGATCCTGAATATTTCAATTAATATACTTATAATATTTCTTGTGACACTTCAAGTAACAGCTTGATTTAAGAGAACCTTTATTTTGAAATAAGTATCAATAACTTTTCCTTCAAAATGAATAAAATAAATAAACACAACAACGAATTTTCCTAAAATATTCAGAGAAGCGAAAACATTTGGGATATGGTATTTCAATCAAACTTGCGAGGAAGAAGAGACTGAAAAAGTGAAAAAATTAGTGGTATTCCCCTATTATTGCTAGGAGTGGAAAAAGCCATCACCCCTCCCCTATATCTTATTGTGAACGGGAAATACTTGATAAAGGCTCATTAGTTGGAAGATTATTTTGGCTGTTTCCATTATCTTGGAATGTTCTATGCAACGATAATCGATAATCGCAAAATTGAACTTAAAATTCAGCAAAATTAATGGGACTACCTTCTGACATTAGCTGTCAGAAAATTGGCTGTCGAATGCTTGCCGAAACGTTGGATAGAACAATCCAAGATAATAGAAACAGCCAAAATTATCTTTTAACCCCTATATCTTGTTTCGTTAGCAACTTTTTTCCGAAACCATATTTTGAAAATAAAAAATTATCTTGGCTTGCTTCATCCACTCACAACAAAAAAGGTCACTTCTTCCTCAAAATTCATGGTTTAAATTAAGAGACTATAATGACAAGCGGGTTGAATCAACCAAATGGAATTTCCATGTATTTGTAGATGCCGCATAGATAATTTCGAACATTGTTTTCCTTCCATATTCATGATTCTTGGTTTGAATGTGTTTAATGCGCTTGTTCATATTGGGAAAACAGTAATTCGATTTTTGATATACATTTTACTCATTTCTGAATTCAAATTTTCGTCTTGATTGAAAACTGACAATTTTCAACGTAAATTTATGATTGGGGGAGGAAAATTGGAATATAAATTGGTATTGTAATCCACAGGGTGTGAAGAAAAAAATTACCATGCATAGTACCACGCGATAGAGGGTCATAAAATATGAACAAAAAGGTTCCGCGAATATATGCCCGAAACTGCTTCTTTTAAAAATGCAGGGTGTTAAAGTTTGTGTATTTCACAGATGTCGTCAATCAATGATGCAAAAAGTGGAAAAGGGCAATCAAGCAAAAGGTCAGCAATTCGAAAATCTTCTAAATACTTAATGTTTTTTTGTTAATTAATCAGTCTTTCGCTGTTGTTATTAAAATTAAATTATTGAAGTGTTTTATTCTTGCTATTGCGAGTAGGTTACTTTGGCGCTTCTGGACAATTTGCGTGCATTATAACTTTTCGATGCGTTTTCACCGGAAACCGCTGGTCTTAGCGACTTCAACATAGATAGAGAAATCGCTTTTTCTAGTCCAGAATGACATACAGTGTAAGGCAAAAAAGTTATCGTTGATTTAAATGTGGAGGAATCCTGTATGTGGCGCCCTCTATTTGTAATCTAAAAACTATTAAGATATTTGGATTCTGCATCATAGGATGCCCCTGCATATCACATTTTGTTCAATTCTTACATCTTTGTTCGAAGTTATTCCAAAAAAACTCAAATAAAAAAATTAATTTTAACACCCTTTATCTCTTAAAGGAAGCAGTTTCGCACATATATTCATGGGACCTTTTTTCATATTTTATGCACTTCTATCGCGTTGCACTATGCATGGTACTTTTTTGTATATTGAAGCAACAGGGCTACAGATCTGCAGTTAGGAGACATTTTCTGCCGAACAGAAATTTTAGTCCGTGGAACTCCTTGTGATTTAATGTTGTGAATGTTACCACAATTAATACTTTCAAAAACCGATTGGATGAACTTTTTTCTTCTTGCTGTGGATGTTTTTTGTTTGCTGTTATTTGTTGAACAGCATTTCTGTTTATACCTTATATTACCCGAAAACCCAAAATGCGATTGATTTTCTTACACTTCTTGAGCGCTAGTTCTCCTTAAACGAGTGTTATATTGTTTTGCCCAAATGTCTGTAATTTTCGAATTTTGAGCCGAAAATGGTCTCAAAGTAGAGGATTCTACTTCCGTGCGGCCGTCCGTCCGGCACAATAGCTTTCGAAGGGATTGTCCTAGAGACTTGAAATCGTCAGGGTATGTTTTGTTCGCAAATAGCCAAATCGTACAAGGCGTTCCATATAATATGGCCATTAAAAATTTTTGTTCCTCCATATCTTAGACAAAACGAAACCCATCGAAATGAATATTGCGGCCATATGCAAGATGCTCATAATGAGCTTTATGCAAAACTTGGTGCCCATAGTGTGAACAGAACCATGGAAAATTCAATTGGAATATTGAAAAAAAGATACTTCATGATTTTATTGAAAAATATCCGATTCGTATGAAATTTATTTAATGAATAAAGATTGATACCTACACTGAATCTTCATGCAGAATTTTGTGGCCATAGTGGTAACAGAACCATAGAAAATCGAATTGGAATATTGACCAGAAGAATATTTATAGTTTATATTTTCATAACAGGATATCCGATTCGAGAGAAATATTTCTTGTCAATGAAGACTGTTTTACTGAATTTTCATGCAAAATTTTGTGGCCATAGTGTCAGCAAAACCGTAGAAAATTCAATTGGAATATTGAAAAGAAGAATCTCTATATTTCCATAACAGAATAACCGGTTCAAGTGGAATTTATTTAGTGAATCAAAACTGATATACTGAATGCTCATGCTAAATGTTTAGAGGATTGCATCATCAGAACCATAGAATTTAATGTTGGTGATCATTTATTTTTTACATATCTTATTTTTTGAATAATTTCCAGAATATAATTCCGATTGTGCTGAGATTCTGCATTGATATACTTGGTGTCAATCTAAAGTCCTATTTAAAATTTTAAGTTAATCGTCTTATTGCTCCACCAAAGATCGAGTGCTCAAAAGCTCCTGCTCAAGGCTTTTTTCAATTTTTTTCTATTCTGGTGACTTTACTGAAACCTTGTCGTTCCGTGCATACCCGCTCAGTTATATACAGGGTGTTTCACGAATGATTGTTCAGGCTTTCAGGGTAGCAGCAGGATATTTTGGTGAGTCTCAATCAGTGTTAGAAATATGTCCTAACAATATTCGTTTAAGATATACAGGATGTTTTATGTATTTCTACAGAAATTTTCAATTCGCATAACTCTAGAATGCCTGCATGGATCTTCATGAAAATTTCAGGGAAGGAGTATGGGCCAGTGGCATATATTTCCACATAATGGCTTGCTGATAGCACAGCCCAGACTGAGAAAATTATTTTTTTATTCCATCTTATACAGGGTGAATCCTGTTGAACTGTACATACTTCTCACAGAGATAGAGGACACTTTGCTGGTTTCAAAAAGACCACACATGAAAGGTCTCAAACTATTCGTTTGAATTATACAGGGTGATTTCCTGTTTTGGGTCATATTTTCAAAATGCTCTATTGGACGAACGAATAATCACAAATTCATCAAATTTGGTACATGTGAGGACTGTATCAATCTCCATACAGCTGAGTTAACAGATTATCAGTTTCCAGGACCGGACTCTATTTTTCTGATATTATCGGAATTTATGAAAAAAACCACCATGTAGATGAAAAAGTCAATAAACCTGTCATGACAGTTCAAACTACACTAAAAACTCTACAATGAAGAGTAATAAAATCACGTGGCACACCTACAAATTTAGAGGAAAAAAATATTGAATATGCGTACTCGGAGATACATTTTTTGGACGGGCCTAATTCACATGGAAAACCATACCCAAATGTATCAAAAGTTGAAGACAAGAGAATATTATCAGTTTAAATCCTCTCGATGTTCAAATATTCCAATATTCAGGTAATTTTCGTCAGTTTCCAGGACCGGACTCTATTTTTCTGATATTATCGGAATTTATAAAGAAAATCACCCTGTAGATGAAAAAGTTAATGAACCTGTCATGGCAGTTCAAACTACACTAAATACTCTTCAATAAAGAGTAATAAAATCACGTGGCACACCTACAGATTCAGAGAAAAAAAAATTGAATATGAGTACTCGGAGATAATTTTTTTTGTACGGCCTAATTAAAAAAAACATACCCAAATGTATCAAAAGTTGAATATAGATGGTTAAGATCTTCTACACTTTCAAGTATTCCAATATTCAGGGACGGACTCCCATTTTAGATTGGGTTTTTCAATAGATGATAGGTCGAAAGATTCGCCCTGAATATGGAACACCCCCCAAAAAACTGTTACGGGAGACCGAACAACACAACCTACAATCCAGGGATTATGGAATACTTTCATGGGGAGTGGATATAACCTAATAATATTCGACTTTTCATGCATTTCGGTATAGTTCTTCTACTAAACTTCAGCCGCCCAAAAAAATTATCTCTGAGTACGATTATTAAATTTTTTTGTTAAATCTATTTGTGTGTCTCGTGATTTCATGAAAATTTCTTATAGGTTATTTAATGTTGTTCGGTCTCCCGTAACAGTTTTTTGGGGTGATTCAGGGCGAATCTTTCGACCTATCATCTATTGAAAAACTCAATCTGAAATGGGAGTCCGTCCCTGAATATTGGAATACTTGAATGCGTAGAAGATCTTGTGATCGACTTTTCAGTTGATGGAATAGAATATCAAATAGTGGCTGAGTGGTCCCGCACTTCAGTGGAGAGGGGGTAGGTTCTTTGGGAAAAATGTAAAAATGGGCGCCACGTGATTTAAATTCCACTCAGTAGGATTAATAATAGTTATATCATTGAAATCACGAAAATGATATTTGAAAAGTTTAATTATCGGCAAACTAATAAAGTTGTCTTCTCCGTATATAGGCCTATATATGGCGCACAATTTATACACATAAATTATAATAGATGTTATGAATATATGTTCTCAGTTCTCAAAAACGGTAATCTCAATTAAATATTATTATACAAATTAAAAAGATAAACCCAACGGTAAGGAAACTAGGAGATATGGGGAAGAGGAATAATTAGGAGGAAAAGAGGTGTTAATATTATCAGCAGATTAAGTAAAATTTTGTCACCACTTCCTGGCGTTAGCGATACTGAATAAAAAGTCCAATTCTGACCAAACGCAGCTTCAACTCTGGTTCTGTTGGGGTTGATATTCTCTCAGTATCCGGTAATGTAAAGTTTGCATACAGGAAGGTGAGCCAGGGGAAATTGTACTTCTGGTTGAATAGTACTATTGGTGCTGGGGGTATTACAAGCACCCTAAAAAAAAAGAAATACGACCACAATGAAAATGGCGTCCTTATGGAAAACTACATTTGAAATATGTATTGGTATTTACCTCTGTATGATGGAGAAGAGGGTAAAATCGGCTTCAGTGATCCCTTGGGATAATAATGCTGATGTACCTATATCCGGGATGGTATGGATATGGACAAGTTCCTTCTGATTTCAATGTCCAAAGTGGTAAGATTACGAAAAAGGCCAATTAATCCGTCTACTGACGTTGGAGATCTCAAATACGATACGGAATACGGTAATATCTGATGACATCCAAAAATTTCCAATGAAAATAATCCCATAAATGGAAAGAATTATCACTTTCTTGAATTTTCATTTGGAAACGTAATATCGCCTTCATTCATAGAATTCACCATTAGAAGATGGAGGAAAAGGAACGTTTTTGTGCCGTTAATTTGAATCAATCAGAGCGCCGGAATTTATAGTTTCAGAATTGCCAATACATTTAAATACCCTAAACATCATTTGTCTCATTTTGATATTAGTAAATCGACATATCATCATCTCATTCACCCCAGATATAGCGAAGGAAAATATGTTATTGTTTGAGTGCGTCACCTGGACGAGAGCATAGGCGGAGAGGACGTTGGGGTTTCGAAATTGTTACGGTGCATGAAATGAACACGTAACAATCTTAACCATTTATATATGGTATGTTTTTTTGTGAATTAGGCCGTACAAAAAAAATTATCTCCGAGTACCCATATTCAATTTTTTTTCTCTGAATCTGTACGTGTGCCACGTGATTTTATTACTTTTTGTTGAAGAGTATTTAGTGTAGTTTGAACTGCCATGACAGGTTTATTTACTTTTTCATCTACAGGGTGATTTTTTTTATAAATTCCGATAATATCAGAAAAATAGAGTCCGGTCCTGGAAACTGACGAAAATTACCTGAATATTGGAATATTTGAATATCGAGAGGATTTAAACTAATAATTTTCTCCTGTCTTCAACTTTTGATACATTTGGGTATGGTTTTCCATGTGAATTAGGCCCTTCTAAAATATTTATCTCCGAGTACGCATATTCAATATTTTTTTTCTCTGAATTTGTAGGTGTGCCACGTGATTTTATTACTCTTCATTGTAGAGTTTTTAGTGTAGTTTGAACTGTCTTGACAGGTTTATTGACTTTTTCATCTACAGGGTGGTTTTTTTCATAAATTCCGATAATATCACAAAGATAGAGTCCAGTCCTGGAAACTGATAATCTGTTAACTCAGCTGTATGGAGATTGATACAGTCCTCCTACGTACCAAATTTGATGAATTTGTGATTATTCGTTCGTCCAATAGAGCATTTTGAAAATATGACCCAAAACTGGAAATCACCCTGTATAATTCAAACGAATCGTTTGAGACCTTTCATGTGGGGTCTTTTTGAAACCAGCAAAGTGTTCTCTATCTCTGTGTGAAGTATGTACAGTTCAACAGGATTCACCCTGTATATATAAAACACCCTGAACATCAAATTTTCGAAAAGCAGAATATTGCTGAGAATCTACAATACATTTTCTTTCGAACAAGCCTATCAAGATCAATGGCACACTTCGCATCATCATATTATGAACCATAGAATACTTAGAATTTTCAATTTATAGTAGCACTGACCTTTTCCAAATAATGCGTCATTGCATGAATTCAATTTCCCAGTATCATGACTTAAGGCAGCGTTTCCCAAACTGTGGGGTGCACCCCCTACATCCATTGGATGGAATAAGATGCAGTACCACACCTACATAAGTCATGTTACTTAGGATTTCAATCAATTTAATTATAAATTAATTCATAATTCGGAGATTTACAGGTTCGTGTCTACTATACATTGAAAATTCCAAATATTCAAATTTTCATAATATGATGATGCGAGGTGTGCCATTGATCCTGGTAGGCTTGTTCGAAAGAAAATTTATTTTAGATTCTGAGGAGAATTTTGTTTTTCAAATATTTGATGTACATGGTGTTTTATAATTAATTTTCCCAGTCCGGTTCTGCGCTATCAATGAGCCATTATATGAGAATATTTGTCACGGGCCCATACTCATTTCCTGAAATTTTCATTAAGATCCATGCAGGCGTTCGAGAGTTATGCCAATTGAAAATTTCTGTAGAAATACATATAACATCCTGTATCTCTCAAACGAATATTGTTAGGACATATTTCTAACACTGATTCAGACTCACCAAAATGTCCTGCATCTGCCCTGAAAGCCTGTACAACCATTCGTGAAACACCCTGTATAACCATAAGGTATTGTGCATTGAATTCATTGAATCTAACAGGACTTCGTCTTCGATTCCTATCATGTTTTAATAATAATAATAATAAAAAATGTTCGCACTGAATTTTCCACTTTGAACAAACGAAACGCAGTCTTCTAAACCATCTCTCTTGTGTCGGTAAATAGCCTGAAAAACCGAAAGCACCGTTTGAAAACCACAAAAAAAATTAAAGTTCGAGTTTGGAAGGCCATCATTCATCGAAATACGTTGGATGGCGCTACCGCGTCTCGGCAGGGTCAGGTCAACAATCCAGCTCATCAATTTTTATCTCTGCGCTTTCGCGAAAGGCCCGCTTGGATCCTCATCTCGTCCGACCAGAAAGGCGTTGATGCCTCTAAGGATCCTGTTAAAAATGTATTATTTTTTTCGACCTCTAACGAACGCCGACTGGCGCCGTCAAAGAACTAATTTATTAATTAAGTCAGACTGAGTCTTTTCTCCTCGCTTGGAGAGAGGTTCTCAGGCCAGGAATTGTTGTCTTTCTTTCAGCAATTTGTTCTTGTTTCCCTTTTCGTATACGACCTTGAAGCGGTGGGTTAAGAATATGTAAGGAAAGCAAGGACCCTATCGTTTGAGACCATTTTGGGGTCAAAATTCGAAAATTGCAGATATTTGGACAAAACGATATAGCACTCATTTAAGTTGGTAAAAATACAGAAGGCGAATGAGCAAAATGATCAATTATAATTTTCAGAAGTTCTGGAAATGTATTCGATTGTTTCCATTCGAAAGATATGTGGAAATAGGTTATTATGAACCTCCATTACAGATATACACTCCAGAATGTTCACAATAACTGAGATTCTTTTTGTGTAAGTATATTATATGAACGATATTATTTTTGAGCGCTCGTTCTACTTTAACGAGTGCTATATCGTTTCACCTAAATGTCTGTAATTTTCGAATTTCGACTCCCTGATGACGAATTCGGGATCAAATTCAATTCTGTCCGTGGGGCCGTCCGGTCGTTAGCACAATAACTTTCGAAGGATTGGAGACTTGAAATTTTCAGGGTGAGTTCGGTTCCCAAATGGCTCGGTTAAGTTCGTTAACCAGCCAAATCGTACAGGAAATGAAGATAAGACCATTCAAAATGATTGTTCCTCAATATCTCAGACAAAACGAAACCCATAGAAATATGAATGTTGCGGCCACATGCAAGATGCTCATAACAAGCCTCATGCAGAATTTTGTGACAGACTCATAGAAAATGCAATTCAAATATTGAAAAGAAGAAACTTCATATTTTCATAAAAAGATGTCCAATTCGATTGAAATTCATTTCATAAATGAAGATTGATACCCTGAATGTTCATGCAAAATTTTGAGGCCATGGTGTTAATAGAACCGTAGAGCAGTCAACTGGAGTGTTGAAAAGAAGAATCTTTATATTTCCATGACAGGATATCTGATTTGAGTGAATAAAGACTGATATACTGAATTTTCATGCGAAATTTCGTGGCCATATTTTTAAAAGAACCATAGAAAATTCAATTGGAATATTGAAAAGAAGAATCTCTAAATTTCCCTAAGAAGAGAACCGATTCGAGTGAAATTTATTTTGTGAATCAAGAGTGACATACTGAATGTTACTGCACTTATATTTGGTACCAATCTTGAGTCATATAAAATTTTAAAGTACCTATAATAGTCTTATATTGCTCTGCCAAAGAACGAGCGCTCAAAAGGTCCTGCCCAGGGCTTTTCCTAATTTTTTAGAGTTATATAAGTTTTGCGTTAAAAACTTTTGAAACAAAAATAGCTTTAACAGTCTCTTTCTGAAATGAATCATTCTTTTGGAAATTCATTTGAACGGAATGAAAATCTTTTCACTTCAAGGACGCGATACTGGAATACGAAGCAGTCTAATTGTTTTTCATTTTTTTGATTCTCATCCATTTTTGAAAGAAATAGTTCAACGCCGACTGGCGCCGTCAAAGAACTAATTTATTAATTAAGTCAGACTGAGTCTTTTTTCCTCGCTTGGAAAGAGGTTCTCAGGCCAGGAATTGTTGTCTTTCTTTCAGCAATTTGTTCTTGTTTCCCTTTTCGTATACGACCTCGAAGCGGTGGGTCATGAATATGTAAGGAAAGCAAGGACCGTAGTTATCAAGGCCGCATCTACCACCAAAGGAATGATCATGATATTTTTACGAGGATTTATTGAAAACATTGTTGATATGTCATGAAAAGGGTTTGTTATTTCCTGTCCAACATAAGGAATTGTTGGCTTATAAGGTTTGGCGATATAACGTTAAATTTTCATCTTTCGGGTGTCTTGTTATTGAAATTACAATTGAAATTTTTTCATTCCGTTTATTGAAAGAAGTCATTAGTGGAGCAATATGGATATCACCTCAATAATTTGTAAAGGACTTGACAATGATACTAAATATATGAATACAAAATCTCAGCACCATCGGAATTATGTTCTGAGAATTATTCAAATATGTAGTGAAAAAATTACAGACATTTGGAAAAAACGATATAGCACTTGTTCAAGTAGAACGAGCGTTCAAAGATAATTGATGCAATTGGTCTTCATATGACATTTACTTACCTTTAGTTGAGAATTTTGCACCTGGTTCGAGTTCTTTACTTTCTCTACCAATTGTTGAGAAAAACTACTGAATTCGAAATCTCCTATTTTAATTTGAAATGAGCGAAATGGTGTTCATGTATGTTCGAAGTTGCGTTATCAGTTAGGGCCGAATTCATAGTCGTCCCTCAAGCTGAGTGTGAGTTTTTATCGCCCTTATGAATACTAGCTTTAAGGTGACATCAACTGTCACTCACCCTCAAGTACGAACTATGAATACGGCCCTAAATCTTATGAAAACTGAAAACCGGTAAATATATAGAGACTTGCTCATAACTTTGTAAGAATCCCTTGAATATAAAATCTGAAACCTTCAATCTTGTGATGAAATGAAATAGCGACTTGAAATTTTCAAGGTAAATGTAATATGGGTCAAAATAGATCGACTAAGTTGTTCATTATTTTCCTATAGTTATAGGGATTAGAAAATTAATTTTTCGAATAATTTCCAAACTTGAATTCGATCAGGTCGAAATTTCATACTAAGCTGTTAAAAAGCGATACTATGACAACAATTCGCGAGGATGACTAGAATTAGAATTCGTTTTGCCCGTATGTCTGTAATTTTCAAATTGTGACCTAAATATGGTTTCAAACGATAGGTTTTTAGTCCATGATGACGAATCCCGAAATCCGTGGTCAACTTCAATTCTGTCCGGGAGGCCGTCCGGCTGACCGTAAGCACGATAACTTTCGAAGGGATTGTCCTAGAGACTTGAGATTTTGAGGGTGAGTTCGGTTCCCAAATGCCACGGTAAAGTTCCTTAACCAACCAAATCGGGCGTTCCATAAAATAATGCCATTCAAAATCTTTGTTCCTCAATATCTCAGACAAAACGAAACCATTCGGAATGAAATTTGGCGGCCACATGCAGAATGGTCATAATAAGCCTTATGTATAATGAGGCCATAGTGTTAACAGAACCGTAGAAAATTCAATTGCAATATTTTTAAGAAGAGTATTTAAATTATCATAACAAGATATCCGATTCAAGTGAAATTTATTTCATGAATGAAGATTGATACACTGAATGTTCATCCAGAATTTCAAGAGAATCGCATCATCAGAACGATAGAATGTATTCTTTTAGTTATTGATTTTACGCATTTCTTATTTTGAATAATTCTCAGAATATAATTCCGATCGTGCTGAGATTCTGCAGTCATATACTTACCTAGCATAAATATCAAGTCCTATAAAGGAGCATTATTGCTCCACCAATGAACGAACAAAAACACCTGCTCTGGGTTTTTTTTTAATTTTCATTGCTAGACACTAGATCAAACTAAGAATTAAAAAAATATATTTTTAAAAAGAGAAAAAAAGAATGGCGAAGCAGCCGCTTCATTTATACTTTATTATAAGCAACAACATAATGAAGTCAAGAAGTAGTTTATGGCTCTCAACTTCAAAACAAATGACACACTTCTCATCTCACTCGAAAACATCACACTGTGAAGGGTTGGCAAGGGCTGTTTGGCCATCAAATAAATAACCCCATGATCGAAAGTGAGAAAGCCATAAAAATCAAAAACACGATAATCGGCCAGATAAAAAAGCGACATTATAGGTGTTCCCCAACGAGTTATCGTCCCGTTAACGACTTAAACAATCGTTAGTCTGTCGAAATAGGCCGTTCAGAGGTAACCTAGTTGACACATCATTAGGACAATGGACCTCTACGCAGGGGTCCTCTTGTTGTGTGGCACGCCGTTCGCAGATATCATCAGCGGCTATCTGTGACCGCACCAAGGGGGGGCTTCTGGCGGCCCTACCTGTACCCGCGCCTTTATCTTGGCCGGCTTGTGCCGTACCTGTCCAAGGATTGACATCTCTAATTTACATGGCCGGAGGTATTTGCTCCAAATAATGTATAATAGGCCGTGAAAAGTGCATATTTCATATTTCTAGGTGGTTCAAGGATTCAATAGCGGGCTTTGAAGTGTGTCGCCTATACGTTAAATCAGAATTATTCGGGCGATTCTTTTCACCGAGAGACAAAAGAGAAGTGGTACACCCTCCCAAGTGATTTGCTTTAGTTGTGATATCTGATAGTACCATAAAAATTACAGCGATGTTCTGATAGCTATTTGATGAACTAGGTTATTAATGACAGCGTAATATTTCGAGAACATTTGTAGCTCGATTAATAAACGAGTTGATAACAAAAGTTTCCCGTTGACCCCATTATGAATTGAGAATAAATTTTTGATTTGAATATATTTGACATAATAAAATTTCTATGTTTCAGTATTGTTTTGACATTATTCGTATTGCTTCTGAATGCTTTTTGTTTGGTTACCCATGACAATTGCACATTGAAATAGCATATATTGAACATTAATGTCATCAATGTTCAATTTCATTTACATTAAAATCACCTCTTATTTTGAGGTCGACAAAAAATAATATTGAAAATGAATAATCAAAAATACAGTATTCGCTGTTGTTTTTTCAAGGAAAATAATTAAACTGATTCGTTTTGCAGTAAAGTGAAATGATTTTTGTTCCGTTTAAAACAATTTCCAAAAAAAATTATTACTTAATTTGAGAAAAAGGAGTTTTCTATCCATTATTCTTCTCAGAATTATTCAACCCAAAATGCATACAAACTGTAGAAATATATTATCGTTTGTATGTACTTATATCAAAAATGTATCTTAATGCAGTGAAAACGTGCACTACATTTTATGGAAATATCTGTAATATCATAATTGTGGTTGTGAAATTACTTTTTGTCTAAAAACCCCTATCTCAAAAATTAGCAAGTTTCGATATATTATGTTCATATGAAGTTCCCTTCTCAAAATTGAATAAAAATCAATGTTATGGGAAATCATTGATGTTGATACAGACTAGGGTAAGTCAGGGTGATATGGCGAATCGGGGTGAAATGGTGATTTACTATATTTCTTTTCCGAGTGCACATATGATCCGTTCACGTGCACCTGCCAAAAAGTTGGCCCGTTTAAAAATCGTACTTAATTTGTACAAAACTATTTGCGATGCTCAATAATTTTTATACGTTGCATGCGTTTATAGAGATTGCTTTCCGTAACAAGGCCGAGAAGTATTTCTCGATATATTCTGCCTTCTTAGTTTATTTATGTAATAGGTACATAACCTAGAAAAACATGGCCTCTAATATTTCCTTTTCTTGCTGTGCTATTCACCGTTTCTCACCATAGGAATTGGGAGATATTGTGAATCCTGGCATGGGTGAAATGGTGAAGGATAAAAAGCGTATTTTTAGTATTGTCGAGGGTTTTGTGGATGCATAAATTTTAAGAAATATTATAAAAGATATATTTTCGGTTGAAGCGGAAGGGCCTAGGACGAATCGCAGCTTTTATCTTCGTGTTTCTTCTGGTTAGGTCTGTTCGAGGGTTTGTCACTATTCCAGCAATCACCATTGTTCCAGGTAAGGATGCCTATATTATAGAAGAAAAATTAATGGCTTTAGCTGACGTTTTGAATCCTCCAGAAATCATCGTTGAACTCCGAAACAGAAATCGTCAAAAAAAAACAATCGAGTCAGTGAAAAGTGGACCAGATGCTAAAGGAAAGCTCAAAGGAAAAACCATAGCAAAAAAAAGCAAACGGAAAATCTTAGATACGTAACCTAAGAAATGAAAAAATGTCCACCACTGACGCCGAATCGGAATCATCTCTGGATGTCGACTTGCAGGACGAGGATGACGGCATGGACGATGATGAGAGTTGTTGTGTAGGATGTGGTGAACTTGACAGTTGCACTAAAAAGGACGTCGATTGGATGGAATGTATTAGCTGCCAACATTGGCTGCATGAAGATTGCACAAAATATGAATCCATGTGTAATTTGTTCGGTAAAAAGCAAAAGAAGTAAGATCACCATCAGTGGCGTAACTATACCATCTGGGGCCCATGGCAAATTTTTTTGATGGGGCCCTATCAGTGAAAATCGTCACGTTGTACTCAGTAATTTTAATGAACGTGAGGAAACCTGCATACATTTGCAATGAAATAAAAACAAATGAACAATTCAATTTCAATAAGATATTAATTAAGAAAAATCTTCTCTTCGAGCTTTCTGTTCCACAAAAGTGTATAATATACACTTTAGTGTATATGTTATATTATAACATCTTCAAAGTTTAAAGATCAGGTTATAGAATTTCAATAGACAGAATAGCCAAGTTACATAACTTGTCTTGTCCTATAGAATTTCTTAGATAGGTTTTATCAATTTTAGTTTTGAAAATGATCTTTCAGCACTAGCTGTAGTCACAGTAATTGTTAGTTATAACATAAATGCAATGCATACTTCAGGAAAGCTGCAGGACATAAAATGATCTTTTATTATTAATAAATCAGCAAGGTCTCTAATACATGAAGATTTTTCTATTTCGTCTCTGAAAGTGGATCGAAAACTGAGAATTTCTCTGGAAAATGATTCAGATATGTCTTTTTTATCTCAACAAATTCTAGAGCTTTTTTTAATAGATTAGTGTCGTTTAAACTTTCAAAGTAGAAGGCTCCAAAACACTAAAATTGGAAACATCTTTTTATTTAGGTTGGTTGAAATGCTTAACGATGAACTTAAAATTGTATTATGGTTTTTAGTTGTCTCACTTTGGATTTTGAGCAGATTATATAAAAATAGACTTTTCAACTAAAATAAAATACTCAGGTACAGTGTAAAAAAATATTTTTGAGCTCGCGGCTCCTTGGGCCGGGGCCCCCTTGGGTTGGGGGCCCGTGGCATTTTGCCACTCCTGCCACCCTGTAGTTACGCCACTGATCACCATTTCACCCTTGAACATGGGTGAAATGGCGAATTTGGTTGAAAAAAAAAATTCATTTCCAGAGTTTCGTTATGCCTTAAAGAGTTTATGGTACTGTTTAAGTTGTTGTCTCTATATTTTGCCAAAGAAAAGTGTTTTCATTCTGTGTTTAAATATGAATTTTGTTGTCTTCTACACGGCTCTTTTTTTTCTTCACCAAACACCCTATAGGTACAGTGCACGTCAAAATTATGAAACAAATTCAGTTTATCAGAAAAAATACTGCAGTTGGAACGTACTAATAACATACCTCTAGGACTAATATCATAACTAAAGCGCGGTGTTTCACACATTCTAATTTTTCACGTGAGGGGGTTGAAAGTTGTGCCATGAATAAAACTGTATAAAGGTCGACTTTCATTCGTTGACAAATTTCATCAGATACCATCGTCTCTAAGTAAATGAGCCATCACAAAGTACACATACTGAAAACCTCTTTGAACTTACTAATAAAAAAAAATTTTTTTCTTGAAAATTTACTCACGCCTGTAAAGAAGAAACAAAGAGCTTGCCAAAAAAGTACCACATAACCCACTTTTCCTATTAAACAAATTTTGAGGGTTAATGGGGATGGCACAGGGTGCAACAAAAATCCTTCAAAAATGTATAAAAATTTGGTAGGAGTAAAATAAAAATTGACCTGTTTCAGAATTTTGTTGCCAAATATTTTTATTCTGAGAAAATAAATTTGTTCCATAATTTTGACGCGCACTGTCGTTAATCAACCAATCATTGGGGTTGTAAACATTCAGGGGTGTATTTCTTCAAATAGGGTTCATAACAACCTATTTCCACATATCTTTGAATAAGCCTTTGTCTATTTCGCACATATCTCAATTAATCGACTATCGAATGGGAACAATCAAATAAATTTCCAGAACTTCTGAATATGATAATTGAACATTATCCTCATTCACTTTCTGTATCTTTTAATCGTAAGTCTCGATCACGAACCTTAGGAAATCAGCATAAATAATAAATACAATTGTTAAACCTTGCCCTATTTCAAACCTACATTATCAGAGCTAATGAAGAACAATGAATGGCTAGTTCAGCATATAGGAAATACAGGCTCTGCAACAAGTTCCACCTGGGAATAATTCAATTTGTTCATTGGTTATTTTAGACCAGTAGAAATCATAGTGAATTTACAATCACAATGTACGAATTTGTAAATTTACAAAACAGATGTAATCCTAGAAAACTTTTTAGGTTTTCACTCCCAGTCTTTGAAACTTTCAATGTCAATTAGACTGCAAACGAAAAAATACACATTTCCGAAGATTTTACAAGTTTGTCTGGAGAAGGAGTCTGATATAGACACCGGAACATGACATTCATTTCCTCTTTTAGTTCTACTGTTAGGCAACAATTTTTTTGAAACCAATTTTCTCCTGACAAAAAAGAGCAAAGATTTAATCAGGATCATTTAATCTTAATTAATTTTTTTTTAATTATTTCAGTTTTAGAGACTGGGAGTGAAAACCTAAAAAATTTTCTAGGAATGCAGAACCCTCCCAGATTATATTTCAATCGATATCAGAAAGTAATCCGTTTATCCACAAATGTTTGTATTTATGTGGCAATAGGTTATATAATATTAGATCTTATTCTGTACATTCGCGAACAACAGCAGTAATTTAGTAGAATTTCACAATATGATTCTTATGAATCTCCATTTAGATATTTATTTTTACTAAAAATTCACCTAATGATAAGACCGATATTTTTTTAAATGAAAACTATTGAGTTGCTGCTATTTCAAATTTTTAAGCAATGTTTTTGTAATCACTTGTGAATTTACAGTTTATATTTGTGAAAGTTTCACCAGATATTATTTGAAACGTCAACCATATTATATCAACTAGGTAGGTATGGGAAAATTTTCAAATTAAATGATTAGATACCCATAAAAACCCTCATTCACCTTCTGTATCTTTTAATCGTTCTTTAAAGTCTCAATTTCGACCCTTAGGAAATCAGCATGAATAATAAATAAAATTTTTAATCCTCGCCCTATTTCAAACCTTCATTAGCAGAGCTAATGAAGAACAATGAATGGCTAGTTCAGCATACAGGAAATACAGGCCCTGCAACAAGTTCCACCTGGGAATAATTGACTTTGCTCATTGGTTATTTTAGGCCAGTAGGAATCATAGTGAATTAACGATCACAACACAATGTAAAATTAAACTCGAATTTGTAAATTTACAAAACAGTATGAAATCCGTTTACCCACAAATGTTTGTATTTATTTATGTATCAATAGGTTATGTAATATTGCATCAAATTCCGTACATTCACAATTCACAAACAGCAGTGATTTAGTGGAATTTCTTGTGAATTTCTATTCAGATAGATATATTTTCATTAAAAATTCACCTAATGATAAGACAAATATTTTGTGAAATTACATCTATTGAGTTGCTGCTATTTCAGATTTTTACGCAATGCTTTTGTAATCACTTATTCACTTGTGAATTTACAGTTTGTATAAGTGAAATTTTCACCAGATATTATTTGAAATTTCAACCATATTATATCACCTAGGTATGGGAAATTTTCAAATGAAATAATTACTCTTAAAAATGCTCATTCACCTTCTGTAGCTTTCAAGTTTCAATCGTTCTTTAAAGTCTCAATTTCGACCCTTCAGGAATTCAGTAGGAATAATAAATAATATTGGTAATCCTCGCCCTATTTCAAACCTTCATTAGCAGAGCAGAGAATAATGAATGGTTAATTCAGAGCATAGATGAAATACAGGACCTGCAACAAGTTCCACCTAGGAATAATTCACTTTGTTCATTGGTTATTTTAGTAGGAATCATAGTGTGCATATTTTGTGGTGTTGGGGGTTTCAATCTTTTTTTCGGTTTTTGTTGGTTTTGAATAAGATATGATGTTTGATTGACATTCTACACCGAGTTCACAAACAGGTAACTGATTACCTCTGTGAGCTGCACACATATTGTAATTAATTTTGTGTAATTAATTTTGTGCATTTTCGGTAATAAATAAATAAATAAATAAATACAATAAAAAATTAAACTCGAGTTTGTAAATTTACAAAACAGAAGGAAATCCTATTACCCACAAATGTTTGTATTCATGTGGCAATAGGTTATGTAATATTACCTACATCAAATTTCGTACATTCACAAACAAGAGCAGTAATTTAGTGGAATTTCACAATATGATTCTTATGAATCTCCATTTAGATATTTAGTTTTACTAAAAATTCACCTAATGATAAGACCGATATTTTTTTAAATTACAACTACAGTAGAACCCCGATTATCCGTGCCAGTCGGGACCAAGCCTTCGCCGGATAATCGAAAACACGGATAATCCAAAGACCTATAATCCGTTCACGAAAGGTTGAGCACATAGTAGGCGTTTTTTATTTATCTGAAGTTGGCAGTATTTGCTGTCATAACGTAAAATAAAGTCAACGTTGCCGAATGTAACCGGCCTCGTTCGACGAGATTGAGAGTTATCAGACAGCTCTATGCAATATTGACAACATTGCGTATCAATCTGACAAGAACATAACCTAAATTTTAATATACACAGTGGAATATGCCAAATTTCCATGGCCAACCGACGGCTCAACCTTTCGTGAACGGACTATAGTTTTAATTTTCAACCATTTATTTAGACAGAGCTATGTGTCGAACAAACAAAAAAAACGTAATACTAGATACATGCAACAAGAAATAACAGTTTTAATATTTAAACATAATGTCTAAACGTACATTGAACAGTGTCTATATGTCACATTGAAAAATCGCTTGAAAAAATCACCGATTTTTGTTTGTTCTTGGGCTTCGTAAATTCTACACTTTATAATCTCCCTCATTTTTCTAGGCTTCTAAGCTTGTCAGAATACCTACCGCACGGAGAATCCGCCGCCCGGATAAAGCGCGCACGGATAATCGAGGTTCTACTGTATTGAGTTGTTGCTATTTCAAATTTTTAAGCAATGTTTTTGTAATCACTTGTGAATTTACAGTTTATGTTTATGAAATTTTCATCAGATATATTGAAATTTCAACCATATTATATCACCTAGGTATGGGGAATTTTTCAAATGAAATGATTATTCATAAAAATGCTCATTCACCTTCTGTATCTTTTAATCGTTCTTTAAAGGCTCCTGCAGAGCTAATGAAGAACAATGAATGGCTAGTTCAGAATATAGGAAATACAGGCTCTGCAACAAGTACAAACTAGGAATTTCACTTTGTTTGCTGGTTATTTTAGGCCAGCAGGAATCATAGTGAATATACAATCACAATGTAAGATTAAACTCGAATTTGTAAACTTTCGAAATACCAAATGTAGAATTGATCAGAATTATTGGGAAAAATTTCAAATGTCGATTACTTCGAAACTGGTGAACTGATTTGGCCTGTTTACTCTCACTACTTCCGTTCGAGATTTATGTTCCCGGCCTAACGGGAATCACTTCTGTCCTCGGATTCGTCATCAGTGAGTACAACTGACTCGTTTGAGACCACACCTGATCCAAAATTCGTAAAATCACAGACATTCGATCGAAATGATAGCACGCTACTTCTCTAGGAAAATGTTCGCAAAAAATGGGTGAAATACAACGTCAACTTATGATGTGATAATTATAATGATCCTGCAATTACTATTCCCTTAAATTTGCAGGAGGTTTTGTCGAAGAACATAATCTAGCCCATAGTATTGAAATCTGCTCAAACTGAAAAATCATCGGTTATTTTAGGTTAGGCCAGTAGAAACCATAGTGAAACACACACTGTAAAATTACACTCGAATTTGTAAATTTGCAAAACAGAATGTAATCCGTTTACCCACAAAATTTTGTATTTATATATGGCAATAGGTTATGTAGAAATACTCGTATTACATCAAATTCCGTAAACTCACAAACAACAGCAGTAATTTAGTGGAATCTCACAATATGATTATGAATCTCCATTTAGATATTATGTATATTTGTACTGAAAAAACACCTAATGATAAGACCGATATTTTGTGAAATTACAATTGCTATTTTAGATTTTTACGCAATGTTCTTGTAATCACTTGTAGATTTACAGTTTGTATTAGTGAAATTTTGACCAGAAAGTATTTGAAATTTCAACCATATTATATCAACTAGGTCTGGGAAAATTTTTGAACGAAATGATTACTCATAAAAATGCTCATTCACCTTCTGTGTCTTTTAATCGTTCTTTAAAGTCTCAATTTCGACCCTTAGGAAATCAGCATGAATAATAAATAAAATTGTTAATCCTCGCCCTATTTCAAACCTTCATTAGCAGAGCTAATGAAGAACAATGAATGGCTAGTTCAGCGCATAGAGGAAATACAGGCCCTGCAACAAGTTCCACCTGGGAATAATTCACTTTGTTTTGACTACGCTAATAAGAGGTAACACGCGAATCATGCATTATTGGCGGCTCTGAGGAGGAAAAGCGAAATAGATAGGTATGGGCCTGGAAATGGGATTGTGTGCCATGCTACCATTTCGAAATGGCGAAAAAAAAATAGCCGGTTGAAATGGTATATGTATAATGTCTGAATATCACGACGGTTCGACCTCGAAGTCACGAAATGGTACCTACAAAGTGACTGCAGCGGAAGATTTCGCGATTTTCCAGCATAAAATTGAGTAGGTATTGCATATCTATTTATACCATACCTTCCTCTCTAGATATTGTATAAACAGAGTGTTAGTGAATAAGTGTCTAAGTGCCACAACTTCAGGATAACTCGTCCAAATCCTTTATGAACAAAACATTTTTCAATTTCTAAATTACAGTGTTTTCGAGAAATTAAATTAAAATTTGAACATTTCATCTTATAGAGAACAGTTTTCGTGGGAATTTTGTAAGCATAATATACTATGTTTTTCGCGCCTTTTTTCTCAACTCTTAATAGGTGAAGGAGAAGGTTCGTGAAGTTTTAGAATGGTTAGTGGATGTTTTCCTCAAAATTCTACTCTATTGAAAAGAGTACGGTTTTTGAGAAGTTCATTCACATCGCCAATATTTTCTACACGAAAAGGTACTCCTCCATACTCTCCAAAATCGACTGTGTTCGAAAAAAATTAACTATTATTTTGAGAAATTATTTTCTGAAATAATTTTTTTTCCAACTACTTTACTAACAGTAAAAGAGACCTAGTTTTTCAACAGAAAAATGTTTTTTCCCAAAAACGGCGAACTTTAGAGCATATGGCTAGGAGAACCTTTCTTGTGTAGGAAATATTGACAGTTGATGGAATGGGGGTCTTAATAATCACAGTTTTTTCATTAGCGTAGAAGTTGGAGTAAAAATACGCACTGTCCCTTCAAAAAATTCACCTATCGAGACTTGAGAGAAAATTCCGCAAATATAGCTTATTATGATAAGAAAATACTCACGTTTTCTATACAGTAAAAAGTTCCGGAGGTATTCAATTTACAATTTTTTTTATTTCAACACCCTGTATCTCTAAAATGGTGCATTTTGGAGGTTGCCAGAATCTTTTCTTCACATGTATTTTTGGACGAGCTATAACATCCTGAAGTTTATCGCACTTATTCACTAACACCCTGTAAATAACTCTATATTTCAGATTCGGAATAGTTCATACGAACAAAAAAATTTCTCTTGAAGCGAGGCCAACTACATATCAAGCTAAGATCTAAGAAATTTGATTTCTTTCTGAGAAATATATACACAGACCGCGGTTGTTCTAATTCAGCTTAAAATTAAATTTAAAGTTTTACGAATGAAATAAACTTTGATAAGAAGTTTTCTTCGAAATATCACCTTGGTTTTCAATTTTCACGTTCTTGTGTTAATGAAGGGAGTGGGCTCACGTGACTAGAAACAGTCAAATGCAACAACCGATTTGATCAAAGCCAACATTTCGTCTACACAGTGTCTTCAATGGGTCTGAAATATTGATAATAAAATCGACAAATTTGATTTTCACATGGAAAACCTGAGACAGGTCGATTTTTGATTTTAGGCTTTTAAGGTAGAAATGTCATGCCTAATGATCATACTTATGTCAGTTTTCCAGTATAGGTTGTATAGGTATATTAAAGGGACAATACGGGGATCGATTTTTCAAAATTTCAAATTCCAATTCCTACGTTTCAAATTGAATTTGCAAGAAGATACACCACTTCGAACATTTATCACTGAAGAAATGGTCTCGTATTTTTCGAAATCACGATCAGAATTCATTATTTTATGAAGATTTAAATTTATTCTGTAATCGTGGGTATTTCAATTTTGAAATTAATTCCATGCGTTTCCCTTTCACGTGAGCCAGTGGAGGAAAATAACATAAAAGATTCTTTCTTCTTTTTAGTGCGACGAATTTCCCGAATAAACTTGAAACCTCATTAAAAAAAACGTACTTATAATGAGGTACGCTTCTGGACGAGACCATTTGTTAATTGTGATAAATATACTAATTGGTGTATGTTCTTGCAAAAGCAACTAAAAAGCGGGCATTGCAATAAAAAAAAATTTCTCCCTTATAGTCAATTTAGCATACCGAAACCACTGATTGTATTATTAATCAGTGAGTCCAAGTGAATCGTTCGAGACCTCTCCCGGCTCAAAATTTGAAACTTACTGACATTTGCGCTAAACTATAGCCTGCAGTTTCCTGAGGAACGGGCGCGCAAAAACTGAAATGATGTCATTACGGACGTTTTTCGATTTAGTATCATCCTAATCGCCGATTACGATCAGGCATTATAACCTTAGGTTCTGATATGAGTTGAATTTGAAAACGAAAGGTGTTGTGCCGTTCATTTTTTTTCGAACAATTCGAATTAGATACTCTTCATGCCTGCTGAAGACATTAAATATCGCTGTTTATCAAAAGAATAATAAAACAGCTGGAGAAACAACAAGAATTTCCAAAGCTTAAAATTGCAGGATTATTATCATCGCGTAAAGTTCAAGATATTTATTGATAAATGAAGTACCATTCATGTGTGTCTATTATTAATATAAGCAACTTTTATTTTGAGAGTTTGCTTGTTTATTCTGAAATTTTACCATATTGAAAAATGTCAATTTCACATGTTTCACAAACGTGCTTCAAATATGGGTCACCTTTATAAACTGAAAAATGTTTATGTTTAGAATGATTTATTTATAGAAAAACATGAAACCAATTTTCAAAATTCGTTAATGGCGAAAATAACAAATATATGCTCGGCTTAATGCGCCCCGCAAAGGCACATAATTTCATTTCCCGTGTCTTCGCAAAAAAGCCATCACAATAAATGCAAAAAGCATCGTCACTTTTGGGACATGTTCCAAAATTTTCCATATTAGATTTTTGTTGCTCTTTATCCACCCAGTCTCAACAATCATGTGCGCAGGGCCCCGCCTCATATTTCAAATATAACCACCAAATTTCAAAATATGTGCTCACTTTTTTGTTCGAAAAGTAATGTAAAAATGGGTTATAAAACATTTAGAGAAACATATTCACTGCAAATTTACCAGAATTTGGAGTCAAAACTTATAGCGTAAGCATCAGTGCTCAAACTGAGAACCAGTTTGCACCCGGATAGATGCCCCACTTTTTTAAATTGCCTCATATTTTTGGAAATATTGATTTTATGAGTAATTTCTATGAATGTAGGGAGCCCCATTAGGTATTTGATTTGACCGGCGTGAAGTTGTCCGGAAAAGTTATCCTGTGAAATAGCCGAGTACGCCCGAACGTTCATTGGCGTGCGGGATAACATTTGCTGTATTATATCGTGCAATTCATTGAATAGATACAATAAAGTGAGTACTTGGCTGAAAATCCAGGAAAAATGATTCGGCTTCACTTATAGGGTGATGGGAGTGTTAAAAACCTCAAAATTTGTGTTTTTCGAATTTTCACAGATAGATTCTGTTTTTCACATGAAGGACTTCCGCTATCAAAATCGGACTTTTTATAAAAATTCTGCTTTTCAATAGGCTACCAATCGATACCACTGAGAATCTCTTAGCGAGGGGATAAGAGGGTGAAACCACCCCCGGAACCTGTTTTTTCTGTTTTTTCACATGAAGGACTTCCGCTATCAAAATCGGACTTTTTCTAAAAATTCTGCTTTTTAATAGGCTACCAATCGATACCACTGAGAATCTCTTAGCGAGGGGATGAGAGGGTGAAACCACCCCCGGAACCTGTTTTTTCTGTTTTTTCACATGAAGGACTTCCGCTATCAAAATCGGACTTTTTCTAAAAATTCTGCTTTTTAATAGGCTACCAATCGATACCACTGAGAATCTCTTAGCGAGGGGATGAGAGGGTGAAACCACCCCCGGAACCTGTTTTTTCTGTTTTTTCACATGAAGGACTTCGCTATCAAAATCGGACTTTTTCTAAAAATTCTGCTTTTCAATAGGCTACCAATCGATACCACTGAGAATCTCTTAGCGAGGGGATAAGAGGGTGAAACCACCCCCGGAACCTGTTTTTTCTGTTTTTTCACATGAAGGACTTCCGCTATCAAAATCGGACTTTTTCTAAAAATTCTGCTTTTTAATAGGCTACCATCGATACCACTGAGAATCTCTTAGCGAGGAGATAAGAGGGTGAAACCACCCCCGGAACCGTTTTTTCTGTTTTTTCACATGAAGGACTTCCGCTATCAAAATCGGACTTTTTCTAAAAATTCTGCTTTTCAATAGGCTACCAATCGATACCACTGAGAATCTCTTAGCGAGGGGATAGAGGGTGAAACCCCCCGGAACCTGTTTTTTCTGTTTTTTCACATGAAGGACTTCCGCTATCAAAATCGGACTTTTTCTAAAAATTCTGCTTTTTAATAAGCTACCAATCGATACCACTGAGAATCTCTTAGCGAGGGGATAAGAGGGTGAAACCACCCCCGGAACCTGTTTTTTCTGTTTTTTCACATGAAGGACTTCCGCTATCATCAAAATCGGACTTTTTCTAAAAATTCTGCTTTTTAATAACTAACCAATCGATACCACTGCGAATCTCTTAGCAAGGGGATGAGAGGGTGAAACCACCCCCCGAACCTGTTTTTTCTGTTTTTTCACATGAAGGACTTCCGCTATCGAAATCGGACTTTTTCTAAAAATTCTGCTTTTTAATAGGCTACCAATCGATACCACTGAGAATCTCTTAGCGAGGGGATGAGAGGGTGAAACCACCCCCGGAACCTGTTTTTTCTGTTTTTTCTGTTTTTTCACATGAAGGACTTCGCTATCAAAATCGGACTTTTTCTAAAAATTCTGCTTTTTAATAGGCTACCAATCGATACCACTGAGAATCTCTTAGCGAGGGGATAAGAGGGTGAAACCACCCCCGGAACCTGTTTTTTCTGTTTTTTCACATGAAGGACTTCCGCTATCAAAATCGGACTTTTTCTAAAAATTCTGCTTTTAAATAAGCTACCAATCGATACCACTGCGAATCTCTTAGCGAGGGGATGAGAGGGTGAAACCACCCCCGGAACCTGTTTTTTCTGTTTTTTCACATGAAGGACTTCCGCTATCAACATCGGACTTATTCTAAAAATTCTGCTTTTTAATAGTCTACCAATCGATACCACTGAGAATCTCTTAGCGAGGGGAAAAGAGGGTGAAACCACCCCCGGAACCTGTTTTTTCTGTTTTTTCACATGAAGGACTTCCGCTATCAAAATCGGACTTTTTCTAAAAATTCTGCTTTTTAATAGGCTACCAATCGATACCACTGAGAATCTCTTAGCGAGGGGATAAGAGGGTGAAACCACCCCCGGAACCTGTTTTTTCTGTTTTTTCACATGAAGGACTTCCGCTATCAAAATCGGTCTCTTCCTAAAAATTCTGCTTTTTAATAGCTACCAATCGACACCACTGCGAATCTCTTAGCGAGGGGATGAGAGGGTGAAAACACCCCCGGAACCTGTTTTTTCTGTTTTTTCACATGAAGGACTCCCGCTATCAAAATCGGACTTTTATTAAAATTCTGCTTTTAAATAGGCTACCAATCGATACCACTGAGAATCTCTTAGCGAGGGGATAAGAGGGTGAAACCACCCCCGGAACCTGTTTTTTATTTTTTCACATGAAGGACTTCCGCTATCAAAATCGGACTTTTTCTAAAAATTCTGCTTTTCAATAAGCTACAAATCGATACCACTGCGAATCGCTTAGCGAGGGGTTGAGAGGGTCAAAACACCCCCAGAACCTTTTTTCATAATTCATCATAAATTATATTTTTCTATATATTAATTGAGTTTTTATATATTTATATATTATTTATTATAATATTATGATTATGTTTGAAAAACACATTTCAGTTACGATGAAATGGATGAAAGTAGTAATACAAACACTGCAATCCAGCTTCCGTTTCTTGATGAGCATTACTACCGCTTCAATGTTTCAATAAAATCGGCTTTATCTATGTCGCAACGCCCAGTATTCGAAATATTATAATCTTCTCATAACAATATATCTGATTGTGTTGAAAAAAGTGTAAGTTTCTATAACTTCCTATCTATCAGCGCTCTCCCATATAACCGAGAGTTCGCAGTACATACGCATATTCCGTACACTTCGAGTTTTACCTGTTATGGTGGCCATATACGCTACGAGAAATCGTTACGATCAGACTGTACAGTTCGAACGGTGCCGATAAATTGCTACATTATGTGATAAAACTGTGCAGTTTCGCACGATTTGTTGAAACTGTACAGTCGAACGGAACAGTACCAAAATTTCAATTGATTTATCGGTATCGGACGAACTGTGCCGACCGATCGAAACGTGTATGCGCTCGTGTTTCCGTTTTCGTGTTCAGTTTGGTCGATTTTGATAGATGTAAGTACGTATCGTGATCCATTCTTCGAAAATATGCCAGTCTTTTGGAAATAGCTTTAATTCCGCCAACAAATTCACATGAGAATGAACTCTTCTTTTCATTAGCCTTTCTTTACACCGGATGCTACGTTTTTTCCGCTTCACTTTTTGTTCCTTCAGGGCGAATATTAATCCAATAATTGCTAAACCGTCGTCCGTCGACGCCATCACTACACGTATGCAGGGCGCCGCTTCTGAGACTACATTAAATGGAGCGGATTTTGAACCAATCAGAGAGCAGTAGGGATTTTCAAATTTGACAGACGAATCTGTTACATTTTCGTCAATGTCAGCTTGACTTTTGAAAACATTACGGTTTTTACCTATTTTAAACGTTATTTAGAGCTTGAAATAATGCGATTCTCAATTAAAACTCAAGAAAGAGGAGATTGTTGTACGCATTTCCGTTAGATGAAATTATTTCATTTTCGATGTTGATATGAAAATGGCAATGACTTTGCTACTTAGAGGCTAACTGTATCCCTAATTTTCATTATTGAGAATTCTATTGATATTATTTCAGGTTTCATCTTATCAGCAAGCCAGGGAAAATGTGCCATCATTCAATTAAGAGCCTGAACAATGACTCTCGAGATGAAAAAAACATGCACACGAATCAATTGATATTTTCTAACGGTCTACATAACATAGACTTCATTCAGCATCTATTATTATAATCGTTTTAATTTTATCTTGCATTTTTCAGTTAGTTTAAAAAAAATCAAGATCAAATGAAGTTTCTCTACGACAGAACTACTTATTATACCAGAAAA
Organism: Propylea japonica; assembly: GCA_013421045.1. Taxonomy (NCBI): domain Eukaryota; kingdom Metazoa; phylum Arthropoda; class Insecta; order Coleoptera; family Coccinellidae; genus Propylea; species Propylea japonica. The sequence continues at coordinate 1,247,525 of CM024240.1, forward strand.
ATATTATGCCATGAATTGTGATCCATATTTCCTCCTGTTTTATTATGATTCCAACAATAATTACTAGTTTTGGTCCTATATCAGTTAACCCTGTTTTATTTTCTATTTGTTTCAGTGAAGTCCTTCAGCATTTGTGCAATAGTCCTTTGATCATATTCGGAATTTTTTACTAATTAAACACATATTGTACTTCCCAACATTAATATTTTCAATAATCGAGAGCATTAAAAGATTATACCATACAAAGAATTATTGTTTACAATTGAATTATACAAAAATCAAGTTTGACTAATGAAAGCATGGTTAGTATCGAACTGAAGTTTCATGTTAAACCGCAGACTCAAAATCAGGTTTAAACAATTTACACTTTTCTGAAACAATTATGCTCAACTTATTCGCTGTGGGTTGAAATGAAAATATTGTTATCGATTTCAATCCTCTTTCCGAAAAGAACATCAAAATATCTAGTACCTGTTCATCAAGATCCCAGGCCAAAATTAATAAAAGCATTGATCAGGCACTAAAGGTAATCATTCATCAAATCTTTCAATATGAATAATTGATTTCCAATATTCCTGTTCAGTTGTGAGAGTGCACATAATTGAAATTGTACCTACATATAAGTAAAGGACAAGAAAGTGAATTTGAAAAGTGATACAGTTCTTTCTTTTGAATGAATATTAGATAGTGGTTCAAATAATGTGTTTATTCTTCGTTTAGATACATCAGTTTTCCGTTCATTCACTTCAATTAAGCCGATATACATTCATAGTCTCTGCTAACATTATACCCAATTCAGTAAAAATTAACCAGAAACAAATCCATCATCGAAACTTATCATTTATCTTGTCAGATCAGCACATGATTAGATATCACAAGTTAACTACTAACTGAATACTTGTATTCTGGGCAAAGAGTAAGAATCAGGTTAATTCAATTTATATTAGATTATACTTTTACACATACTGAAAAAAAACTTGACATATCAAATGCTCTTTAATAACAACACAACGATTTATTCACATCCAACTTGAATAATGATAAGATTGACCGAGTCAAATGACCATTGACCGAAGTTCTTCAGCCCTCCTCGAACTATTTTCTCTATTTGTGAATCATGTAGATATAAGTCCATCAATTGAATTTTGTCTTGCTACATTGATTTCTCTCCTTCTTATTGATAATTGGAATAAAAGAATACATTTTCAAACTAATTTGATGGCTCAAACAAGTTTCAAAGTACATCATTCCATTATTTCGTATTGATGGCACATTTTTCCTGGCATACTGGACAAATAAGATGAAATCTGAAAATCAAATGAATACTTGAAAATATTATCAATAATGGATATTAGGGATAAAGTTACCTTCGAACAGTTAAGTCATCATTGCCCATTTCGTTATTTTCATACCATCATCGAAAATGAAATAATTCCAGCTAACACAAATGCGTACAACAATCTCCTCTTACTTGAGTTATAATTGAGAATCCCATAAATTCAAGCTCCAAAATCCAGATAACGTTTAAAATAAGTAAAATCCGGAATGTTGTCAAATGTCAAGATGACATCAGACGAAAATGTAAACAGATTTCCGTTGTCAAATTTAAAAATCCCTACTGCTCTCTGATTGGTTCAAAATCCGCTCCTTTAAATGTAGTCTCGCTTCTTGTACCGTCTGATCGCAACGATTTCTCGTAGCGTGTATAGCTTGTATGCCAGCTACGATAAACTGCACCGTTCGACTGACACGTCTGATCGTAACGATTTCTCGTAGCGTATATGGCCACCATTAGATCGCCGCATCCAAGAGAACATCTCAGTGTTAGGACTGGATTGATTAGTAGCGCTCCGTTTCGTTGATATTGCGGTGTTTTGTTTTCAGGCGGATAAGAATTTTCAGCATTAGCGAAACTTGATATCGTTAGTATTTCGAAAGCTTTGTTTTCACTGTATTGGGTGGAGTTGTTTTCCCTTTTATTTCATTCTCATTTCGGTTTTCCTTATCATTTCTTTATTTTGAGAATTCATATTTGTTTTTTAGGTTTTTCTTCTGTTTTATATATATTTGTCATTCTGTTGTTGGAAGTGGTCGAGTCCATTTTTCGTTCTTTTTGGGGCACCTATTCCTTCATTTTTCTTTTATTAGGTGTACAAATAAGTTTCCGCGGTTTGTCAAAAGATGGCCCCACCAGAAGGTATGGAGAAATTGTCAGATGTAAAACGTGATATTCCAATTTAGTCATCTGGCAACACCATAACCTTAAAGTACTAGTGATTCCGTATCAGCATCACGTAATTTTTTTCGTGCAAAAATGTCAAGTTTTTTCCGAATAAGCATCATTTGCGGGAACTTTTGATTTACTTCTTTAATGTGAAAAAATCTGCAGCTGAGGCTGCTTATTTTGATCGAGGAATCATCTCCCAAATTTATCAAGAAAAAAGGGTTCTTCCCTTCCAAGACAATGCTGCAGCTCACAAATCAATAAAGACGGTGGCAAAATGGTAGAATTACACCTTACACCTCGAATTGCTTCCTCATCCCCCACATTCTGCAGATTCAACCCCAACCCCAACCCCGAAACTTATTTGTACACCTTATAGTTTCTCTACTTTCCAGTGAAAAAAATTTTCCCATATTGTTTGCGTTGAAAACCCAGAATGGTTTCGAGAAAAATTTCTCTTCTGCTCAAGCCTTTCAATTAATTTTTGAGGAATTGAAAAAATTCAATTATTCGCCTACGATGGATGAAGAATCCAAAAGAGAGCTGTCTCAAAAAATTGCATTAATTTTCAGATCGACTAAGTATGGCTTTTTCCGAGTGTTGTTTTCGATATCATAACGAAAAATAAAGGATTCAAAGCATTTGTCGATAATCAGACAGAAAAACAAAGAGTTCTGCATAGTGATGCGAACTCGTTGAAACGAGGATTATTGGCTTTGAATATGTCAATCGAAAATATCGATTCCTCCTACAGAAAAAAAAATTCCGTTTATTCGGAATTGTGTGAACAACTCCACATGAAAAACAAAACGAAAAAAACCGTTTGAAGTTGTACTACCGCTGGAAGAAGTTGTCTCTATTGAAATAGGTAATGGACATTCGAAACCTCCACGCGACGCAGTTTCGCATTCAGAAAGTAGTGGAAAACATTTCGGGATCATTGCGAAATATCTTCCTGATGATCCGGAGGATAGAGAGATCAATTCTATGATTTAAAGGAAATACCTCAGTCTGTGAAGAACTCGGTGAAAAACTACATGTAGCACTCGCTTCTCCTGTTGATGTTGAACTGTTTTTGAAGAAGTAGAAACAGAACGGAACAATTATTGTCAAATGATTTCTGGGACATAAATAAAGATGTAGTGAAATATACTACCAGGATCCAACACTTCATAAAAATTCTCATGTTATAAAGAAAACTGAAGAAATCCCTACAGAAATCTTTCTTCTCCTAGAAACTCGCTGATCTCCGTATTACCCGAAAATTCCGAAAATGTTGAGTTTTCTGATATTTTCAAATCCAGTACAAATTATGTAACATTCTTCTTGGAATCTTTCACTCTGGATAGAAAACTACTTGCAATCATACAAGGAGATAAATTACGGAAAGAGTACTATCCAATCGTTTTAAGAAACAGAATCACCAAATACATAAACAATTGTTGTCTGAAAGTCTTCAAAGATGCATGGTTTTCGAAAACGGCAGGAATTCACTATATTGGGCAGGTGTAAGCAGAATAAGAATCTATGTAAAAAGTTCAAATCTTTCTGTCTAAAAGTGGCCAGGTAACAGTTCTCAGTAATTCTAGAAATTTTGTCACCTCCACTATATGACCCATCAAGTCAGAGGCATTGAGAGATGCATTTTGAAGAGAAAATTGATTAAACAGAAATTTTAAGAAAAGTCCGATTTTGATAGCGAAAGTCCTTCATGTGAAAAAAACAGGTTGCGAGTGTGTTTTCACCCTTCATCCCCTCGCTAAGAGATTCGCAGTGGTATCGATTTGTAGCTCATTGAAAAGCAGAATTTTTAAAAAAATGTCCGATTTTGATAGCGGAAGTCCTTCATGTGAAAAAACAGAAAAAAAAGGTTCCGGGGGTGGTTTCACACCCTCCTCATCCCCTCGCTAAGAGATTCGCAGTGGTATCGATTGGTAGCTTATTAAAAAGCAGAATTTTTAGAAAAAGTCCGATTTTGATAGCGGAAGTCCTTCATGTGAAAAAACAGAAAAAACAGGTTCCGGGGGTGGTTTCACCCTCTCATCCCCTCGCTAAGAGATTCACAGTGGTATTGATTGGTAGCTTATTAAAAAGCAGAATTTTTAGAAAAAGTCCGATTTTGATAGCGGAAGTCCTTCATGTAAAAAACAGAAAAAACAGGTTTTCCGGGGTGGTTTCACCCTCTCATCCCCTCGCTAAGTGATTCTCAGTGGTATCGATTGGTAGCCTATTAAAAAGCAGAATTTTTAGAAAAAGTCCGATTTTGATAGCGGAGGTCCTTCATGTGAAAAAACAGAAAATACAGGTTCCGGAGTTGGTTTCACCCTCTCATCCCCTCGCTAAGAGATTCTCAGTGGTATCGATTGGTAGCCTATTAAAAAGCAGAATTTTTAGAAAAGTCCGATTTTGATAGCGGAAGTCCTTCATATGAAAAAACAGAAAAAACAGGTCCGGGTGGTTGTTTCACTCTCTTATCCCCTCGCTAAGAGATTCTCAGTGGTATCGATTGGTAGCCTATTAAAAAGCAGAATTTTTAGAAAAAGTCCGATTTTGATAGCGGAAGTCCTTCATGTGAAAAAACAGAAAAAACAGGTTCCGGGGGTGGTTTCACCCTCTTATCCCCTCGCTAAGAGATCCTCAGTGATATCGATTGGTAGCCTATTAAAAAGCAGAATTTTTAGAAAAAGTCCGATTTTGATAGCGGAAGTCCTTCATATGAAAAAACAGAAAAAACAGGTTCCGGGGGTGTTTTCACTCTCTTATCCCCTCGCTAAGAGATTCTCAGTGGTATCGATTGGTAGCCTATTAAAAAAGCGAATTTTAGAAAAAGTCCGATTTTGATAGCGGAAGTCCTTCATGTGAAAAAACAGAAAAAACAGGTTCCGGGGGTGGTTTCACCCTCTTATCCCCTCGCTAAGAGATCCTCAGTGGTATCGATGGTAGCCTATTAAAAAGCAGATTTTTTAGAAAGTCCAATTTTGATAGCGGAAGTCCTTCATGTGAAAAAACAGAAAAAACAGGTTCCGGGGGTGGTTTCACCCTCTTATCCCCTCGCTAAGAGATTCTCAGTGGTATCGATTGGTAGCCTATTGAAAAGCAGAATTTTAGAAAAAGTCCGATTTTGATAGCGGAAGTCCTTCATGTGAAAAAACAGAATCTATCTGTGAAATTCGAAAAACACGGATTTTGAGGTTTTTAACACTCCCATCACCCTACAAGTGAACCGAATCATTTTTCCTAGATTTTCAGCCAAGTACTCCACTTTATTGTATCTATTCAATGAATTGCACGATATAATACATCAAATGTTTCCCGCACGCAATGAACGTTCGGGCGTACTCGGCTATTTCACAGGATAACTTTTCCGGACAACTTCACGCCGGTTTTGATTTGAAATACTGAGACTTTATCTGACATACCAATACTCACAAAAATTTAATTTTTGTGGAACCCTTTCTTTGGGGATAGATGCAGTGATGTGGCGTAAATCCTTGCATTGATTTGTCAGGAGCAAATTGGTTTTTGAAGAAATGGTTGCCTAACAGTAAAACTAAAAAAGGAAATAAATGAAAAGGATAATGTAACGTGTCCGTGTCTATATATCAGATTCCTTCTTCAGACAAACTTTTTCATTTGTAATCTAAGAATTGACAATTTGCTCCTCTACTCTAAGTCACAAATACTTGTTTGTTCAGTTGGCAGATACGAATTTATAGATTTAATAACTTCATAGGATAACTGGAGAGGGTGAAATAATAACTAGACTTGTGTACGAGATTCTTGACGAATAAGTTATTGAAAATTATCAGTATGGAAATTGTGAGATGAATAACCTAACAATTTGCATCATCCGTTTTAAGAATATTTATACATAATTGATATCTATCTACACTACAGAAAACAGTTGTGATAACTAAAACAAATTTAAACTCGTACAGAAGGCTCCTTCCTTCACTTGCCCACTCTAAATCTTCTGAAAGCATGTATCTAAGGCTAAATGATTTTTGCAGCAGAAGAAGAAAATATCAAACTTTCCGAAAAAAATTGCTAAAATCCTATACCTACTACAGGTTCATCGAGACTTCAACATCCAGAAATCCAGAACTTTATTTCAGTACTCGTCATACTTATACAGTATCTTTATAAATGATTGTAACAACGCAGTTGGCTTTGAAATATTCTTTGCCGCTACAGAATAAGGGTACCAAATTATTTTACACCACAGAACATAAAACAATCACACTGTTTCGCAGGTTAGGCCATAGAATTATACTATATTATTGTAATTTCTATGGGTTAGGCTGTCGAATTCTGTGGCTGGAATCATAAACGAGTTGAGTTTGCATATAGGAAGCGGTAAAATGAAAATAGTCCAAAGCCAACTGCGCTGTTACAATCATTTATAGAGACCCTGTAGAAACAAACTCATCTGTGTGTCTTTGTCTTAGAGGAAGGGCCAGTACCTAACCCATTATAGAGAATCCTTAACCTTATCAGGAAAGTGTATAATTCAACATTCAAAATGTTCTAATGTCTCCACTTACTAAATGAATGTGAATCATATAATTTCAAACGAAAACAATTTCCACTACAAAATTGATGAAAAAATGTTTTGGCTTTAATCGTGTCCAACAGATCGTTTATAGACATAATTAGACTGAAAAACGATGCCTTACTATATGTAAGTAAATAATTATATTTGTTGTGGTATTAGTAATATTTTACCTGGATGAATTTCATTAAAGTGTGCTATTAAACAAATTAACGCTAACAATTATAGCGTTTTACATCTGCAGTTATGATAAAATGGTGAGAATGCTGGAATTTGTCACTAAAGTCTTCTTAAGATTCGAATACTTGTTGACTTGTTGACATATCTATTAGAGATGAAATGCATTCAAACCTATTATTGTCAATATCGATTTTATAGATTCTGGAGCGATTGAAACATTTTATACCGTAGACCTAAGACTGAAAAGTGCCTAAAAGCCATCAACACTATGAAACGATAACACTTGAAACTTGAGTAGGTAGGTACCTACACTACCTAGGTACCTACCGTACGCTCATGGATACCTATACCTATTTGAGTCAGATTAAGCTAGAACTGAAAAACTGGATGAATTCTTTACGATCGCAAACTTTTTTCTCAAAATAGGATTTTCAAAACCAAGTCGAGTTCAAATAGAAATATATAATGCATTAAAATTTTCAAAAACTAATACCTACATAGTCTCAAAAAGAACTGAATGTCTAACATTTATAGTCGATATACTTATCTCTACGTTATGACTGGTATGATGTGATTCATACTGAGTAAAAATTGTGCAATTAGTGAATATAGATATTTGCTTTGAATTAAATTCGAAAAACTGGCTAATTGAGAAGAAATTTTTTGGGTATAGGTACGAACCTACTAAACTTCTATTAAGTATTTGAAAAGCGGTAAATAATTTTCGATATATTGATGAAAAACATCATGCAGATCAGTGAGATCTACCAATATTGACATATCGAAGAAGTTTGATAAGGGTTACCTAGAGTTTTTGAATTTGTTGAATAAATTGTGTATTCTACACTCCATGCCGACGTTTCAAAAAAGGGAATGGAAGGATTTTGGTTATGAATTTTCTATTGAAAGAGGAGAGGATTAATTAAAAATCCATATAAATACCTATTTTTTTAACACCCTGATTTCACGAATGTTTATTTGATAATATACACTTAAGATGAATGTAGAAGTAGGTAAGTATACTTAAGTGAGCGTGATTTCTGAATTGAATCGTTTAAGTCAGACTGCATTAATAATGCTTCTTCGAATTTTTCCAATTCACGTAGGTATAAGTATTTAATTGATCGTAAGAGGAACACTGTAACATCTATTTACCCGAAACTAAATAGGTAGGTAACGAACGAATTATCTTCCCTTGCAAAAAAAGAGTAGGCATTCACAACACCTCCATAAGTTGCAGCACCGTATTGCACACATATGATTAATCCAACACATCAGCCAAAAGCACAACAGATGACATAAAGGTGACATTTGAGGTGCACATACGCCTATGAGGGTTCCATCTACTGTGTTGCCGAAAAATCCCCGCAGCGCCCGTCTGTCTGTCGGGGTGGGGCGTAAGGGCGCATCCGCGCTCACTGTCAATCCCACCTCAGAGCAGAACCCTGGGGAAACCCGTTTAAGCCCGGCCTAGACCGGCTCTTCAACGAATAGAGTGCGGCGTGGGTGGGGATAGGCACCAACGTCGCCGCACGATAGCGTAATCTCGCGGTCTAGAGGCGCAACTACTCTCCCCAAGCCGGCTATTAAATGATTATTCTTCATTATAGTACCTACGCTCGTAGGAAGTAGATGCTCCGACTCGTATCGGCCAATTTACGCGCTACGGCCACGTAAAAAACCGACAATTTCGTGTAATTTCGAACCCAGTCCCAATTATAGCGCGAATTACACGTATTAACCGGCCGAAGAGCGAGAGCGCTTGACGGCAGTGCACTAATCAATGTCATTAACTCCTTAAATCGTTATTGTCCGGATTAATAGGGTGATTTAACACCGCGTTTGACTGTTATTTCGGCGATTGTTGCGATTTGGATTTTTTTCGCACCCTCGCGATCTGTGACTTCTGTGGACCCTAGTGATCTTGTGCGGTAACCTACAACACTTGCTACCTATTGTGACTAAACAGTGATTTTCGAACGTAACCAAGTTCTGTGCAGGAAATCTCGATCGAATATCGCTGGACTAGATGAGTTTGACTTGGGTGAAGTGAACATCCTTACAGATTCTCAAATAGCATAAGGTTAACTCTAAATGTGCAGTGCTAGTCTGAGGTGAACCTCTAGCAGCCTTACAGTGTATCCTCCGGCGTCTTCACCAGCTTGTAACGTCGGAACGCCTGCCGACGTCTCCATCGTGGACTCCAAGCAGTTCACCACGCTCAACTTCACCGATTTGGGTTCCCCATTCGGGGGCCCGCAGGAGGATCCACCCGGGACGCCGACCATGTCAAGCGAAGGACATTTAGGGCCACCGACGCCTCATGAGTCCAATAACTCGACTCCGGTTTCGAAAAGCGCCTTCATAGAGCTACAGCAGCATGGATACGGTCCTTTGAGGACTAGCTATCAGCACCACTTCAACTCTCCGGCGGCAAATGCGCACGGTGGACCTGGTGGAGGCCACGACGGTGGTTTTCCTAGCCCCAGGAGCGCCTTGAGCGCTTATCCTTTTCCTCCGATGCACCAAAATTCGTATACAGGATATCATCTAGGATCTTATGCAGCCAACTGTCCTCCTTCCCCCAAAGATGACGGTGAGTACCAATAAGTCCCAACGATACCTTCGTACCTATCTCGATGATAGGACATTTATGGAAACTTGGATAGTAACGCGAAAAATAATACGAATGAACTGATGAGCTGAAGCTATAGAATCCGAATTAGGAATCTTATCGCTTGGTGAAAACCTAATAAATATTGAAAGAGATAAGAACAACTTCATGCACGATTTCGTTATAATGAATTATAAAAGTTCCATACACGTATAAAGAATGAAGAAGAGAATATGTATATCTAATTGGGCATTATAATAGTATGGAAGATCTATAATCCGTAAATTCATATGTTTTTTCGCAATTAAAGTTTCCAATTTATTCATGGTGGTTTTATGAGTTTTATGAACTTCGGTATATTTTCTTCGAAAGAAATCCAAAACATATCCATCACGTTTTTAGGAGAATTTCCGAGGGAATTTCATAAATTCTTTGTATGCGAAATGACGGTATTCGTTAATCATACAACTCGGTTTATACAGGAATATACATAAATTTATGTAATTTCAAAGTTTTTGAATTTTTTTTCGATTTTCATTCATTTCGTCAAAATAAAAAGCCCTGGAAAATTTATTAATTTCCTTGGAAATATTAATGGGCATAATATTGTTGGTTCTCTTGTTCTCTAGGTGGTTCCTTATCACAATAATGTCCATTCACTTTTGATTATAGTTTGTTATGTACATAATTATTGGTAACCATAATATAATGGGTCGTCTAATAGAATAAATGACACAAAGTATGGATAGATAATAAAACGAACAATTAGCGAAAAAACCAATAAAAATATTTTAATTGTTTTTTTATCCATCATTAAGAATTTTGTAAGGAAGAACAAGTTTAACATAGAATGGAATGATATAAAACAAAAAATGTTTTAATGTATTTATTTAATGAAGGTTTTCCGTTTTTTAAAATACTGAAATTGAATATTTACGCCAAAATTCTTCGGAATACTCTTTAACAAATTTTATCGATTTGCCCGGATGCCCAGTAGGTAAATGAACAATAGGCTCAGGGGTTTCAAATCCACTCAACCTCAGACTCGAAGCCCTATTATTTTCACAATGTTCAAGTACCTATTGTTAAACATACCTGTAGCTCGTTTCGTTTCTATTATTCTCCATAATACAATCTTTTCTCACTTCTTTAGCTCTGCTGAAAAATGTCAGTAGTGTTACTTCCACATTTTCGCATTTATTTTGTTCGACTATCCCATCATACAAAATTTCATTCGTTGATTATTTTCAATTTAAAAAACGCACAATTCACCATCGCTTATTCGAGAAAGTCAATGTTGATTATACCTATAAGTTGTTTCAATTTTTCGACATTATTTTTAACTACCTCTCTGAGATATTGGGTTTCATTTCGAATAATTCCAATGAAATTTCAGTATAAATGTACTTTATCTTGTTGATGTGAAATTCTTGATGATGGAACATTAATAAATGTTTTTCCTGACGACGGCTGGCGAATGGTGCCTTTAATGGAAGAAGCAAATGTCATAAAAATAGCCCAAATAATATTTCAATAATTATTGGTATCTTGTTTCATCTCCCTTGCACTGAAATTTTTTTTTCTGATGACCTAGTCCCTACACGAAAGTTTTATATTAGACAAAAACTGTGAAAAATATCATCCTCGCTTTAACAAGGTATTTAATTGTTTTACAATTATTACTTCTTGTCCTTTCTTCGGTAGAACTTTAGCTTCTCCATAGGAAAAACTAAAATTTATCTTTCTAGAGAATTTAAACTTAAAGAAATGAACCAATCTCACCGTCGAATCCTGTAATCCAAGCGATTAACATTTAAGCATATTAGTCCTATAGTCCTGTATATTCCGAAGATCGGAACTAGATAACTGTAAAAGATTAATTTCTGGCTAAAACGATTACCGTGCGAGGCCGAACTCCGAAGAGTATCTTTCGGGTCCGTTTAATTTGAAAACACTGATTAGATTTACTTTGGCGATTCCTTAAGCCCGGTTTCGACGCTACGAACTACGGAGATCGTTTAGTTGTATTGGATTGAGTATTGGTTTGAAAGGTCGATAGGTACAAATTTAACATTTGAAATTTATTTTTTGTTATGTCCACTCCTCGATTAGTTCTGAATAAATACATCAGTGGAACACTCGGTGGGACAGTATAACAAATCGTATGGGAACAAGTAGAAATTCGTTTTATCGTGTAAATCCTTAAACTAGTTTGTTATATCCTAATTTATTTTATAAATGGAGATCGATACACTTAATGTTCATGCAGAAATGTGTGGCTATAGTGTCAACAGAACCATATACATAAAATTCAATTAGAATATTGAAAAAAAAATATCTATATTTCCATAACAGAATAACCGATTCGAATGAAATTTATTTTTTGAATCAATACTGATATACTGAATGTTCACGCAAAATTTTGAGAGGATCGCATCATGAGAACCATGGAATTGAATTTTTGTTATTATTTATTTTTTTACATATTCCATTTTTTGAATAATTTCCAGAATTTTGCTGCGATTCTTTGTGGTAATATTCTTATTACCCCACTAATAAACGAGCGCTCAAAAGCTCCTGCTCAGGGCTTTTCTTAAATTTTTCAGTTATATTTTCAGTTGTTCCTTCTTCCTAACTGATTATAGGTTTATGGAAACTTTGATTCAATCTAAATTTTTAATCAACACATATTTTTGCATTTGCCTTCCATTGTTTTTATGTGGAATTAAAAATGATTTTACTTTTTCTTTCAGTAATTCCGGAACTAATTCTCGTTTTTAATGAACACCTATATCGATGAGTGAATACTCTGGCGCGATGCCTTGAAAAAATCGGGAATGGAAAAAATTATCAATTTTACTCTGACCTCATCTAATCATATTCATAAAGTATTTTGTCATCTATTTGTGTAATTGTTCAAAAAACTGTGTGTTGACTGCACAAACCAATAAAAAAATTGAACTGGATGGGAAAGCAAAATTAACTTTTTTTCATTATTATGATCTTTCATTTGCATCAAATATGGGTTGACTATCGAATCAGTGTTTGACACACACTGATTTCGCGAATGAAATCTAGTTTCCTTTCATATGCAATGGTAAACATTGGGGTTTAACATAGTATTTTAAATATAACTAAGTATTAACGAAAAAACAGTTACAACTACACGATATACCTCATGCTCTGTGGAAGATTCTTCACGGTTCTACAATGGGCTTAAGTGGGTATCTTTATTCAGGTAAAAGAAACGAGGGTACCTTACGCCAGCGGAGGAATAGGCGTAACTTTTGTCTGTCGGTGTGTGTATACGCGACGGAACTTTTTCTCGATGTATCTACTCTTGAGAATTTCGTCTTTCTTAAACTCGGCTTTTTGTTCGGAATCAAGTGTTTTGACAGGTCTTTACTCGAGTTCATTTGAGAGATTCCGTCGTTTTCGAAAACCGAAAGGTTACACTAAAACTGCGCATGTATTTGAGAATATGCCCTATTTAGTTTTTCGGAATGTGAATTCATTCTTAAAGTCTGAAGGTCGAAAATAGCAAGAGTTTAAGTGAAATTGAAAAAGTACAACATGTAAAATCTGGCGAAAATTAAATTTCATCAAAAAATTCAAGAATAAGTGCTTTTGAGCTCTCATTCATTGGTGGAGCAATAAGGCTATTACCTAGAAATATTGAATAGGATTTAAGATTGATACTAAATATATGATTGCAGAATCTGGACACGATCGGAATCATATACTAGAATTTATTCAGAAAATGAAATATGTAAGAAAAATATAGAAATTTTATGATTCTAATTCCACAGTCCTTCTGAGCATGATCAATCACATCCTCAAAATCGATTCAATTTCAATCGAAAGGTAATTCATGGCAATTCAAATTTTTATTTACATATAACGATAGATTTTTTTATGGTTGTATTAACGCAACTCCCACATCGCATACTGCTTTGAATTGGCATTGAACATTTTAGTGCAAGATTTCATTTCGATTAAATCGACAAACTCGAAATTATTCGAAAAAGTTCATAATTTGAAAAAAAATTGAATTTAATGGTTCTGATGATGCGATCTTCTTGAAATTTCACATGGGCATTCAGTATAGCAATTTTCATTCACAATATAAATTTCACTGGAATAGGATATCTTGTTATGGAAATATAGATTCTTCTATTCAATATTCCAATTGAATTTTCTTTGGTTCTGTTGATACTATGGCCACAAGATAACATAATTTGAGAACATTTTCGGCTCATAATTCGAAAAACACAGACATTTGGACAAAACGATATAGCACTCGTTCGAGCACTCGTTTAAGTAGAACGATCGCTCAAAACGAGACTCAAAAACATTATATCGATTTAGTTATTGGAGCTCTGTTCAATAATTGGAATATGAAAATTCGGTTTGTAGTGCAGAATGAATATTTCGTTGAATTACGTGCGCTGACATAATTTGCGAAAGAGATAAAATAACGACGCAATAATATTTACGACACAATTCATTGCATTTCGAAAAACTGCTTGAGTATTTCCTAGATGACACACAACACATGACCCCTGCGTTCACATTTTGAACTAATTAATTCTGACAAAGGTGAGTTATGTTAATGAAATAGACAAAAAACTCATTAGAACGCAAAAACTTAAATATCGTAATTTCCAAGAACGTGTATGATAGTTTTCTCTGCATGATTCATTTGAATTCATAGGTTTTTCAGACCTAATATATGTTTCAAACAATCCTGCAACTGTCAGCAATTCGTTATAAAATTTTTCTTCAAACATTGAATGTTCCTTTCTTATCGTCGTTGACGTCACAATACTTATTATTATTGTTCCATAAATGTGTGATATGCCTCTGGATCGAATACCAGATAGTACTAAGTGGTTTTGTCAGAAAAAACCCTCGACACAGAAAAAACTTAAAGTTTAAAAATAAACGAAGATTATCATTCGGAAAGTTCTAAGTGTGTCAATATGATAACAAAGAAGTAGCTTTAAATGGCATAATTTTGTACTTAATCGATGTTATTCGTTGTTGTGTTTTTATAGATTGCAAAAAAGGGTTGATAGCTCACTCAATTAAGCTTTTCTACGTATCAGAAAATTCATATGTTTTTTCATATAACATGAATGAAGCAATAATAGAGTTAGCGAGTAATAAAGCCAAACAATTATAATAAAAGATTTCTGATTTCACACAAGCAATAATACAAGAAGACCTAAAGTTGCTCGAACGAACTCGAAAATGTTTAGAAATATTTTCACCATTCGAAAGGCCCAGAATGCTAATACATATACATATATTTTTCTCGGTCAAGGCACGTAGTAACAGAAATGCAGTTGTTATATTGTCAAATGTCAACCTATACAAAAAATTCCGAGCGTTGTGGTAAGTACATAAAATCTGAAGTATGGATCACTTCGAAAATGTTTTTTGCACGAATTTTCTAATAAGGAAATGAATGTCTACTTGAAAACTAAGGCCAACTTTGTGACTTATATGACTATATTCCATCAAAGATTGATTGACATCCCAGGCCCCTGTGAATAATCGAAATTAATTTGGTAATTTTTCAGTAATTTTTTTATTTGAGAATTTCAGGTTGGTGTTAAGGGCCGTAATCATAGTCATCCCTCAAGGTGAGGGTAAGTGTAAGTGTCAGATCGCCCTTGAGTAGCTGGAGCCGTTTCATAAAGCATAGGTACTCATTGAGTGGAGTGAGATTTTTGCCGGCCTCAACTTGAGGGAGGGCGTTAGCACCCATGAAATAAGTATGCTTTATGAAACGGCTACACCTACTCAAGGGTGATCTCACACTCACATTCACCCTCATCTTGAGGGATGACTATGACTTCGTTACTAAATAACACTAACAGAAAATATATTCGAATTTTATCTATTTGTTCTATTCGGTTTTGATCGAACATAAAAACTTCGATCAATATTGAATATAGCTAAATGATCCTTAAATCGTGAGATGAAAAAAAATTCTTAGGGTTACACGGTTAGTATTCCTATTTTGCCAAAAATAGTATCAATAAAGACATTAGAAATTCAATTTAATTCTTAGATTATATTTTATATCTATTATAAAAAAGAACAATAGAAAATCTTAGTTCCTTTTTTGAAACCCAGAAATGAAGCGGTGCCTAAACGTTCAGAGCCTACTTCGATGTCAATAATTCTTGGATGGGTTATAGGTCAATTTTGTATGAGGGCAAATTCAATAGAACAATTATCTCGACAATTATAGTGCATCACTATCCTTGGGGGTGTTAATATTGATAACTTCTGAGAATAGCAAAATAGTCGACAGGGTTAAAAATAAGCACAAGCATATGAGAAAGTTCCACATACGTGTGGATTTAGTTACTTACTGATTTTTGTGGAACTTATCAGCATTAGCTCTGCTCTGTATGTATACATATCCTCGTATTATGTACTCCTAGTGTGAATGGGCTGAAAAACAAACGCGCAATGTGTCTAATCTCCGATAGGTGATGATTTCGAAATTAAACTTAAATTTGTTTATTTTCGAAAACATCCCACCTATTCATAGAAATTTTGCATTTCTAAGCGTAAGCGGTGACTGTAACAGCGATTCATTATCTGAGTCTTCTCCAGTAGATATTATTGTAACAATAAGCAAAACTGGCTATGTAGTTCAGACTTTTTTATCGACAATTAACCTTATTCTACGCTTTAGGTTTCGGCTGATACAATCGCCTTATTGGGTTCCTGAATGGACATGCGATACCATCGCAAGAGGTGGCTCGGGTCAAATATTCTATGTAGGTTGTGTGGTGACCCCCATAAATCCAATAATTCATCGACGATTCTCGAAAAACCCCACCATACGAAGGTTCGAAAACATTCTATCGGCTATTAGTTTTATCGAAATTTGAATATGGGACATGCAGGAGGGCGTGGTCTGTTTACGTTGGCATCTTGTGACACGACCTCCCAAGCCCATATATCACGTTTCCCAACGAAAATAATAAAAAACGAGTCAACCGGCCATCGCACTATCGAATTTAATTACAACGATCTTAGTTATAGCTCAATTTTCCAATTAAATAATTACCGTGGAAATTGATTAATTAGGAACTAATCTACTGGAGAAACGACATAATTTCATTTCTAGCAGCTGGCACCACTGCAAATCACTGTCGGGTCATAGAAGTAAGTTATGGTTATTATTGGGCGATTGCCGATTTTTGTGATGAAAGATCAAACGATAAATTAGTCAGAATGTGATGGATAACCGTGAAATTGTTGGCAGATAATTGCTACTTTGGTTTACAAATTATTCGCCTCATGGTTCTGATCTGACGCTGAAATTTTAAGTTATTGGTGTGCTATTTTTTGGTTATGTGCAAATTGGCAGTAAAAGATTAACGTCCAGATTTAATAAGTTCCTTTACGGCAGTTTTGATTAGGGAAATTTATTTGCACGTGAGGATAATACTTCTGTTCATTTCAAAATACGTTTTATAAAGAGTAGGTTACCTGTATTTCTGAAATCATGAACAATGTTGCAGAAGTTTATTTGCTCATTGGGAAATTTTCAGACGCTTATAAATTTTTCTGTGATGAAACCATGGTAAATGAAAAAAATTATTTCGTTTACCAAAAGAAATCTGTAATTGAGATTGGTGTGCGGGGTCTACAAAATTCGTTGTCTTTCGAAGGGATCTCGAAAAAAAGAGGAGCTAGAGAAATACGAATTGCAATCGTCTCGAGTTTTTTTCGGACTGTTATTATGAAAAGTTAGTGCAAGAAAAAAGCACTTTTGACTATAACTCACATTTGAAAATTTTAAAATGCATATCATATCGCAAAGAGATGCTATATTTATGAAAATACCCATTGATTTGTAATATACAGTTTTAATTACAATATATTGAAAATAGCAATTTTTCTTCCAAATGCGAAATTTACAAATCAATGAGCGCTTCTGGATTTAGATTGGTTAAGAAAAAACAGGTCGTGTCTCAAGATAATCAAATTTGTTTTTTCTCTCCTTCAGTTTACTTAATGCTCTCAAAAAACTATGAATTTCGCTAACGTTGTACAACTCAGAAACCCACCGTCTAAAAAAATTGTACATTTTTATTTTATTTTCGATAATATGTCCGCTAGAGATGAAAATTTACTGACAAAATTTTTCGCGAATGACATTTTTCCCAAATCAATCGATGAGCGGTATTGCAGCAAAGCCAGCGAACTTGAATATTCCAAAATATTTCCATAAGTAACTTCTGTTACTTTTGAAAATATTCGTCCTTTTTCACGAAAATGAATAATCAAAGACTTTGAACTTTTTTGTGATTTATTTGAACATAAAATTTTAATTAATCTTTTCAAACGAGAACTCATTATTGGAGCCCAGTTGTTTTCGGGGAAAAGAAAATGATGGTAATAGCCCAAATGACATTTCATCCTCGATTTCATAATCAAGAATTTGTGACACTTACTGAGCACAAAAAGCATATATGTAATTGATAACAAATCAATATACAGGGTGTTTCTAAATTGAACGTACAAACGAAAAGGAGAGATTTCTCAAGTAAGTAGAAAAAAAGTAAGACGAACATGGGTTTTCGAGGTACAGTGTGTTTTACGAAAAAACTGACTAAAAAGGTTGTACGCCACTGAGATATTTCAAACAATCAATATTTTTTAATTCTTAATTCAATATAGAATAGAAAAACTCTCTTACCTCTTTTTTGTATGGGGCGCCATTTTAATGTGAAAAGTAAAACATCTTAATATAGCGTCTCACTACATAATGTGTCGAAGATGTCTTATTTTCCTACATAAAAACGGCACCCTATACGAAAGAAAAGCAGAAGAGATTTTTTGTCCTAAATTGAACGAAGAATTAAAAACAATTGTTAGTTTCAAATATCTCAGTGGCGTACTATTATTTTAGTCAGTTTTTGAGTAAAACTTTAACACCCTGTATTTCGAAACGTTTGCGACCCCATGTTATAAAACTTTTTTTTCTTAAACTTAAGAAATCTGCCTCTTTTTGTTTGCAAGTTCTATTTGGGAACATCTTGTAATATTGATTTTGTAGGAAATTCGAAATTGTTATGAAAAAGTTCTATTCGTAGAACGGAATTACATGATAACTTTGCCAGGAAAATGATCCACTTTTCATTTCAAAGTAGAGGAGTGCATTGCTGGCCAGAACTTCCGAAACTTCAAAGGCCATCCAACAGATTCTAATCAATGAATGGAGTGTTCACATGTCTTCATTAAGAATAACATACCCGCCGCTGATCTAAACCTCCAGCTTCTAATTACAAAACCGACGTTTCCTTGTGCAAAGAATAATTCATGTAAATTTTTCTCGAGATAAACTCAGAAATCGAGACAAAAGAATTTTGATCGGGCAGGTGCAAGATGAATTGTTTTTTCCACGAATACACACAATAGAAATCTCAATTGAATTTAACTGTGGAACGTTGATGGGAAGTTTACTCACGGAAAATTTCTGCAACATCATGATTTTAGAATCTAATGATAAAACAGTTGTCTTTAGTATCATCGATCAGTAATGCTAATTGATTGTTCGAAATCGGTAACAAAAATGCTATTTGACCAGATGTATCTAATCAGTACACTAACCTTTATACTTAAACATATCCTTGCTAAGACAAATATGATTGATTGGATGTATGACAAATCTCCCTGTTACAATTCTCATTGAGCCAGAAATCGAGACATAAAGGGTGTTCCTAAATTGAACATACATACGAAAAGGGGAGATTCCTTAAGTAAGTTTGAGAAAAAAAGTCCCATGAACATGGGGTCTCAAACGTTTCGTTTTAGAGATACAGGGTGTTAAAGTTTTACTCAAAAACTGACTAAAAGAGAAGTACACCACTGAGATATTTTAAATTCTTCGTTCAATTCAGGACAAAAAATATCCATTGCCTATTTTACGTGTGGGGCGCCGTTTTTATGTAAGAAAATAAAACACCTCTTACACATTATGTAGTAGAGACGCTACATTAAGATGTGTTACTTTTTACATAAAAATGACTCCCCTACCAAAAAAGGCAGGACTGCTGAGTCAACAATCAGCAGTACCTACTATAGTGCAATAACTAAGGCAGCGAGCCCTAACTTGCAAAAGCTAAAAAGCGGTTTTAGCAAAGCCTAGGAGTCATCTGTATGATATAATCCTTATATATTTTTTCATGAGGAGAATATCGGATCGGAGTGTGTAAATTCGATAAATAAATTGAGAAAGTAAATTCAACTTCTCGGCAAAAGTTAAAAGCTATTTGTCAGGTAATCCAATATTCCCTTGAACTTGTGCACGTTCACCGCACGTGTTCTTATACGTTTCGAAATTAAATTTTCTTGACATCTTCATTATGTACTTCTAAATGTTAGTGATTAGCAAAAGATTTAGTGTGGCACATGACATAAAAAGCTAATTTCTTTCCAATGACTAGCTATCTAAAAATCCTTCTCAAATTAGTCATAAATTCAACTGTGTCCCCAGCAATAAACACCTGTTTAAACGATGTTTTCTGTGATAAAACGTCAATCAACGACTAAACATAGAATCGGATATTCCCTTCTATGATCGATAAACTTCCATAAAACATCCAATGTATAAATGAAATATGTGTTGGCACTCACAATGGGTGCCTTCAACCTGACTGACGTATTTATAATCGCTGCCACCTCGCTTGCATCCTCGGCGAATGTCAATATCGCATAGGACACAGGCATTATAGATGCGACGTTTGACAGATGACAGATTTCATGAGGAATGTAACACGTGAAACGTTTCCATATGACGTGACATACGATATGGTTTCAGTGAACTCTAAAGGAAAATATTCGTAATTATAAATTTATACTGTCATGTGGTATGGACTCAAATAAATAACATAGTTGAATGAATCACAAGTAGTTTATTTAACCATAAAATTAAATTGAATAGAACACTTCTGTATGGTCGCCCGACCGTGGTCTAGTTGTTGAGAGCTGACTTTTCGCACGGCGGTACCGGTTCGAATCCTGGGTAAGACATGGACGTTTGAAAAGTCTTGGTGGTGTGTGGCGTCTTCACATCGCAAAGAATCAAATAACCACGGATCTGGGAACATAGCCAGAGTTGCTGCCCCCATTTGTGTTAGAATAAAAAAAAAACACTTCTGTATGAAGTAACAGAATGAGAATCATTTTCAATCTGCTGATGTTGGTTTCCATTACACAGGGTATTTGCAAGTTGAACGTACAAACGAAAAGGGGAGTTTCCTTAAGCAAGTTCAAGAAAAAAATCTTTGAACATGGGGTGGCATACGTTTTTTGTCGAGATGGGATGTTGAAGTTTAACTCAAAAACTAACTGAAAAAGTAGTACGCCACTGAGATATTTTGACCTGACATTTTTTTATTTCTTCGTTTAATTTGGTACAAAAAATCTCTCCTCTTTTTTTTCGTATCGGGCACGTTTTTATGTAAAAGTAAAACATCTTAATATAGCGTCTCACTACATAATGTGTCAAGATGTTTTATTTTCCTACATAAAAACACAGGACATAAAGGCAGGAGAGAATTTTGTCCTAAAGTTAACGAAATGAAAAAAATTGTTAGTTTAAAATATCTCAGTGACGTACTACTTTCTACTCAGTTTTTGTGTTAAACTTCAACACCTTGCATCTGGAAAACGAAACTTTTGCGACCCTATGCTTAGGGGACTTTTTCTTCTTAAACTTACTTAAAGAATCTTCCCTTTTCGTTTGTACGTTCAATTTAGGAACACTGTGTATGTACGGAGCATATGGACTATTCAAGATATTAACTAGAGTAACCATTGACTGCCGAATTGACACCAATGAACGCTTTAACTGTCATTCGCGATATCAGAGGTAACTCCCTATTTTCAAAATAGCCCATTGTTTCTAAAGAAGAATGACGCATGACAGTTTGATTTTATATTTGAAATTTCTTACAGACAAATGCTTATCGCTGGAAAGGCCCTCCGGTGGAGGCAAAGGAAAGAAAATGCGAAAACCACGCACGATATACTCCAGCTTGCAGCTGCAACAGTTGAACAGAAGATTTCAAAGGACACAATACTTAGCTTTACCGGAAAGGGCGGAATTGGCAGCTAGTTTAGGTTTAACGCAAACTCAGGTGAGTAAAATGAAACTTTGTATATCGAAAGTGATCCACGCAAAACGAACAATATAACAAACAACCTTTCGAAATTTGAGTGCATGAATATTTGGTAACACTCAGTAGGTGGTACCCAACCGAGTACCCAACTTTTAGGATATCAAGAAGTTTATGTAGATATAACGTATACTTTGTATGAACTCCTTTACAGATTCTACTTCGTACTGAGGTAGGTATTTGTATGTTAATAGGATGTTCCTAAATTGAATGTACAAACGAAAAGGAAAGATTCCTTAAGTAAGTTTGAGTAAAAAAAAGCCCATAAACTTGGGGTCGAAACGTTTTAGTTTTCGAAACACATGGTGTTGAATTTTTACTCAAAAACTGACCGAAAAAGTAGTAAGCCACTGAGATATTTTAAATAAAGAAGTTGTTTATTCTTCGTTCAATTCAGGACAATTTTCGTATGGGGTGCAATTTTTATGTAAAAAGGTAAACATCTTAATGTAGCGTCATTGTATAAAGAACTTTCTTATACAATGGTTGCGTCTCCACTAAATGTGTCGAAGATGTTTCATTTTCTTTATACCGGTTTGGAAATTCACATCGAACACATACGATATACAATGCATCAGACAGAGAATTTTTCCCTCCAGTTGCACAGATGATAGGCGAGATAATCAAGTGCGATAACTGAATGAATTCAACTGTCTTACTGCAAAAATCAAGTCTTGTCTCTCTCTTATCGCAGTATGGTAGGGAACCCGCACTGCACGTATAGAATTTTTAATTTGTCAGGCTGCCCGTAATACTCGATTCAGTATTTACTGTTGCCTACCATACTAAGAATTACGCTCCTCTAAAACGATAAGAGAGAGACAAGACTCGAATAATGAAGCAAGACAACTGAATTCAGTGTGTTACAGCAAGTGATTGTCTAGACTATTCATCTGTGCAACTGGAGGGAAAATTCTCTGTCTGATGCATTGTATATCGTATATTTCAGATGTGAATTTCCAAACCTGTATAAGAACGGCGAACAGAAGGCAGAAGAGATATTTTGTCCCAAATTGAACGAATTAAAAAAAATGTGTAGTTCAAATATCTTAGTGGCGTACTACTTTTTCAGTCACTTTACTTTAACACCTGTATTTCGAATACAAACGTTTGCGATCGCAGGTTTATGGACTTTCTTAAACTTCCCTTTTCGTTTGACCGTTCAATTAAGGAACACCCGGTATACCTACACGTATCTCTCAATACTTAGAAGATTTTCTCTTCCAAAACACTGAAAAATTTTTTGTACAGAAAACACAAGATGTCGCATCTATGATTTTTCTGAAATTATTCATTTTGATGGCCCTGTAAGAACTATATATTTCGATTGACATACATGATGTGAATGTATTCGCACATTGGTAACAAAAGGAGCCATTGACACAAGAATACGCTGTTGGAGTCCAGACCTCAGCTTTCACATCGTCTTCAGATCGGAGATACTTGAGCGACGCACTTTCCGTTATATTCTCGCATTCTCTCGAATCGAATTGCAAGCCGAAGAAGCTGCTCAATAATAAGAATAATAACATACCTATATCGAATTAATAATTGTAAGCATGAAATTCTAAATTGCCCCGGTAGCTAGTAGACCAAACGTATAATAAGAACAAGAAAGATAATTATCGTTTTTTAACTCGATTAATAATAAACGAAGAGTGCGGAGCGCATCGAAGTAAAGAAAAAGAAGCGGCGAACAATGTTATGGTCCGCTTTTCTATGACCGCGGCATGTGTCAAGTGGATTAATGATCTAACCTCGGTCGGAACGGTAGCAAACTTAATAATAAAACGCAATATAAAATTCGATCCGTGCACGCTTGACGTATGAATGGAGGACCGAAAGACCATTTGTTATGTCGATTTTCTTTTGTTGATGCAATTTATTCCGAATGGTAACCGGCGCTAGGAAACAATAAGGGGGATCAATTTTTCATTTTCACATCCATGTACTTCTTTGTGTAACGGGATGTTTGAAGAAACTTGCGATCTGTTAATTGGCAAATAACTGACCCTTATTGATATGATTACTGTTATCTTTGAATTCTATATCACAACATAGATGAAAATCTTTCTATTTGCGTTGTGAAATGTTAGGAGAAACAAATGAATATTTCTTGAAAACTGCAGAGTCTTAGGGACGCTATTGTTTCAAGTCATTCTTCACAAACCCTTCCGAGTTGATTATTTTCCATAAAGGGTTGTTCAATCAATTTCAATGTCACATAAACAACCAATCACAGTTGAGTTCAAAAATAAAAAGAAGATCATTTGTTATGTAGAAAATAAATTCTTATTGAAATATTATTTGAGCTATTTCCATCATCAAGTAATCAAAGTTACACCCCATAACATTCTATGATTGTGTTCATTCAAATCATGTATCTCCCTGTTGAGCTAATTTTTTATGTTCTTCGATTTGAACCTTTGAAGGACGTTGAGGTTCTCCAATGTGATATCTATCACAGTCACAATGTTCTTCAAATATGCAATTTTTGTTTAGTTTATTTTCATTATTAGGTTTTACTGAAGTTAGATCAGCCTTGATTGTATCTTGAGTCTTGAATACTGTTCTCTTAAAGTACTTATTAGAATTCTTCTAATCTTAATTATAACACTTTTCTTGTGGAAGAAATGGACGTCATGTTCACAAATACAAGATCGAACTAACAAGTACTTCATGTATATCTGAATTATGGTTCTTGTACTTGCTTTTTTTCCACAAAACCTCCGTTGTCCGTGTTGGAACCCTTTTTTCTGAAGTTATATCAGTTACTGCGACCCATATAACATCTATAATTGAAAGTAAGAAATTGGTGGTACGCATACACCTGCTCATTCTTCAGACTCAGCGGCGACACCTTTAACACTCGAAGTCGGCAAGAAACAAACGTCATTTTTTGGAAAAAATCAGCATACCATAAGTATATGAGGGTTCTTCTAATTGAGACATCAATCATGAACTAGAACATCACCTGGTTTCGTGAATTCGCAGCGGGATGGTCTATAATGACCCTTATGAAATTCCTCGTTTTTTACATCGAAACGGACACCGTTTTTTCTATGCCATAACGCCAATTTAATTGCTCGTTTCTGTGTGCCGCCCGAGGATGACTTGTAATATTAATTATAATCTATGTCTGTGTTTCTTTCCGTTTTTTTCGACCGTGTTCCGAGCAGCACTTATTCAAATTAATGGAGCTTAACGATAGACTGCATTTGTTTCCGTTATTGAGAAGCCTGCTCTAGTTCGACGGCGATTTTTTCGCCTGCAAAAAGGCCATCGTTTTTTGTAACGACTCGGATAGTCGTCTTGAAATTCCTAGGCGTACGAAGTGGTCGATTGGCCAGTGAAACGGTGAAATACCGGCGGAATTACGAAAATTGTCCGAAATTAGGCGCGGCCACTAATTTGTGAGAATGGGAAGTGTTCGATATTCCGATATCGTGGGATTCGTAGAAAAAATGCTACTTTCTCAGAGTGTTTGCTCCCAAATGATGAGTTCTTCATTTTTTTTCTTCTGTGATAAATACGTTTTGTAGTTTCTCATGATAGACAAAAAAATCATACATCATTGTAGGAAGAATTTTGAAAACGAATATTCGAAAAATAGCTTATATTTTCTTCGCATCAAAACTAAAGGGTTTTCCAATAAGAGGTGTCATTTTGATATTCAAAGAAAAATGCCATTTTTCCATATAAATGATCGGATGTTTATTTCATTATAAAGAAGAAGCTATGCCGTTAATAGTGGAAAATAACATCAGGCAAATGACCACCACGACCACGCTTACAGGACCATATCCCTTTAATCAAATTTTCCATAACCAAATCGCAAAATGGCTGCCCTATGTCCTCGACTCTGGGCTATTGGCGTAGACCTTCTCTTTCGCGTGGCCCCAAAGGAAGAAGTCGCAAGGTGTTAAATCACAAGATCTCGGTGGCCAATTGTGATCACCTCTTCGAAAGATAACACGGTCCGGAAACTTTTCCCGCAAAATATCAATGGTTTCGTTGCTTATTGATCGGCCGGCTTGAGTTCTCGTGTTAAATGAACTTTATAAGCCTTAAGACCCAAATCTTTATGCAAAATAGGTGTAATAACGTTTGTGGAATGCCTAATTCCAAAGAACGACTAGGAATGGACAAACCTGGGTTTTCCTCAACACTTTCGTCTACAGCAGCAATATTCCCGGCTGTTTTTGAGCGACGTGCATGGGTTTTTATTCTTCACATCACTAACTTGTCCCAACAACTCGAATTTTTCAACCAATTTCTTTATTGCGGTCCGACAAGGTGCTTCACGACGACCCAAAAATGTTCGAATTTTACGAACCGTCTCTACCAAATTTTCACCATTCTTATAGTGAATTTTAATAATTTCAATGCGTTTTTAGAAGAGTGTATCGTTCCATTTTTATAAATGGCGTAGTTTCTACTTGTCAAATGTCAAAAAATGACAGCTTCAAACGTGACATCTACCGAAATAGCGGGCTATTCAAAATGACACCTCTTATTGGAAAACCCTTCACTTCCACCGCTAATTCTGATCGTTTGAATTCGTTTTCTTATTTCTGCGATTTAATAATGTTTTTTTCGAAATCATGACTACGAAACAAGAATCTAATAATCGCTATAACTTTCTAAGGGTCCGTTATTTCCAAAATGTTTCTTTCTGGATATCACTGGAAATGCATGTAAATATCGAGCTCTAGGTTTCTCTGAAAGTCAACTCGTCCAATATCGAACACTCAGCTTTTCAGACATTGATCTTCTCTCCAAATTTATTGTTTCATTTGCCACCGAGCTATTTCAAGTACTTCGTTGAGAAAAATTTCCATTTTGTGCCTCGAGCTCATGATTTTCAGTCTGGTAAGGTTCTGCAGACATTCGAAGGGACACACGTATCTATCGATTAAGTCATAATTTATCGTCGATAGCCGTAGGGCAGAGGGACGAGGAGAGGCACGTTTTCGTTCCGACTGTTAATAAATAGGAATATTGAAATAAACGCGCAAAGGGGTGGGCGCGGAATATATCATGTCTTAGGGGGTCCACCGAGTGGCCATTACTTATTAATTATGGCCCTAGTTTCGCGTTCGGTTTCGATTTTAAGTATGCGCCCTCGTCGTCGACGTGACATGGCTAATTGAAATTCTATGCTTCGTCTATCGAGGGTATGTTCCAGAAGTGGGAAAACTTGTCGTCATTAAAAATTATGTTTTATGGATGGAAATATTCATTCCGTCACATGTTTCATGATGTACAGTGGCGGAAAGCGAATATTTGTTTTCTATTGCAAATAGGATCCATGTAGGTACAGTGGAACTTCCCTATATCGAACGTCTGTATAACAAATTTCTCTGTTTAACGAATTTCGTACAAGACACTGGACCTTGACTCCAAATTCCATGTTAAAAACACCTTCTAAAACGAAGTAAATTCTCTCTATAACAAAATATTCAAAGAACAACACTCTTTGAATGGGTATTGGTAAGAAGGTATAAGTGTGGGTTTTTTCCGAATTTTTCCGGACGTACGTAATAAATCCCAATCTTAAACTAAAGCATTACGGCGGGTAGAGAGATCCTTCTGAAACAGTTTTAAATACACCCCTGGCTGTTTGGTTCAATCCAACCATTACGCTAGAGTTGTGGGAAAATGTCCTAAGCAAGTTCTTAAATTTGTATGATAAACTTAAATTTATCAGTGAAGTCGACCGCGACATTGCCGAGTATAGAAACAAATTTTTTGTATAACGAATTTTCTTTATTTAGATTTTTTGTGTGGATTTAGCGCTTTCGTTATAGGGAAGTTCCTCTGTATATGTAGGTATATGGCTAACTACTTGTTTACGAAGAAGAAAAAAATGGTAATTTTCATTTCTCTTCATTTAATTACCATATTTACCATTTTCGTATCATGAAAAGAGATCGCGTTAGAAATCTCATTCCATCCGGCACTTACTTGTCATTTCGTTACGTCTGTCATTCCACCATAGAAATCCACCATCGGTTGATCGTAGCAGAGTTCCATAAATCATCGGATTAAGCACTCTCCACCGGAATTGTCGTCCGCGCTCATTTATAATCATTCCGATAAATCGAACGACAGGCAACTCTTTCCCCGGCTCATTCATGAAAAGGAATATTACCGTTGACAATGAAATAATAGAAAATGCGTCCTTTGTTTAACGTTTAACGGATTAGCGTCGCTTATTTGAAACGAAAAAAGGCAAAAAGAGAAAACCCTAATCATCTGTTCCAAATGTCATTTCTCATCGCTACCAACCGCAGAAAGTTTAAAGACTCAATTAGAGCCGGGAGCCCCGCTGAAATCGCTCTAATGAGTGAGTAACTTTTCTCTGGTAACAAATGCGGCAATAAAACTAACATTAGTTTACATAATTCAATTAATTTAGACGTGCTGGATAGTTTATGGTACCGCTGAGGCTGTTACTCGAGTGGTTGATATCATTCAGGGTCGGATTCTGAGGTTCGTATTCTTTCTCTTGAAATCATTGTTGATTTTAAACACAAATACTACCTACTGTACACATTATTCAAATATGTACACAGAAAGCCAGTTTTCCTGTAATGATTGCGATTTATATTTTGTTTCGAACTGTGGAAATTTCGAATACTTATAAAAGGAATTTTACTGTCAATTTATACTATTTAACATTAACATTGTTCGTCTTGACAGTTCCGAGTTTCTGAGCTAAGAGCTTTGTGTTCCTGAGCAGTGGCGACGCTAGGTTTTTGAAAACAGGGGCCCAAGGATGGGCTAGAATTTTTCAGTGGGACCATAATTAATGATTTTGTAGAATTTCGTTTAGCACATGCCAGATTTCAGACGCGCCAGCAAAAATATAGGGGAGGGATTTTTTTCGACTTATCCGTCATAATTTTTGTTTTTTCTTAAAAACTGTATAGGTTCTCACCCCCAGTCTCTGAAACAGAAAAAATTAAAAAAATTTTTAATTAAGATGAAGTGCTCCTGCGAGAATCTTGGCACTCATTTATCAGGAGCAAATTGGTCTTGAAAAATTGTTGCCTACCAGTAAAACTGAAAAGGAAAATGTAACGTTTCGCTGATCACGTATGTTCAAATAGCGAAGATCATATCGCCGTTCCGGTGAAACAATGACGTAACTGCAAATTTTTGACATTTTGACTCAACAGCACTATTAGGTCCTAAATTGATGCATCTATACGGAAAAAGAACGACGTAAGTGTACAACCGTCAACGGCCGCAAGATGGCAAATACGTCATTGTTACATTATTGAAGTTTCACCCCTTTATCTTGGAAAATAACGACACATAGGTCAGTTGCGTGTTAGACTTCCCGGAGGAGTTACTGTTTTAGTGGTAAAACGACGTAATTGCATAGTTAAACGTAATAGTTGAAATTTGTGTGCACCAGTTCAGGAGAACAACGACGTAAGTGTACATTGTGTCATTTTTATTTTATTTTTTTTAGTTTTTATGTCACAACTGTTCTTTGTGGCAATATGATCCAAATTCATATGTTTTGGTATGTCATAAATGTATTTTTTGACGTTATTCCTTCGAAATAATGTCGTTGATTGATCTTATGTCAAAAAGATTTTTGTAATAAAAATAAGGCTACAGCGTTCCTTTTGTTCGAATAATTAAAAATTCCACTGTTACTTTATGTTTGACTTTTTTACAGAAACTTTAAGAAGATACAAGTCTTGAACCAGGTACTTAATATGAATTCAAGAGCCGAAAAGATAGTTAATCTCGCTCTTTTTGGAGATCAAAATGAAGCTAATTCAAGAGTTATTTCTGCACTGCCTGGATGCTCCACTTCAAATCCTGAAGAAAATACGTTACTTGATATTTCTAATAACTATGTCATAGAAAATGAAGGCCCAATCAAACTTAGAATAACTAGAACTAAAGAAAATTTGTACCGTGAGGAGACAAGTTCAAGAAGCGATTTTTCTGCAGGTTCGAGTGACAATTACGAGCCTGCAAGTGACAACGATTCGTTAGGCAGTTCGTTAAACTCTATAGACGCAGAAACTGAAACAATTGTCCAAGAGTTGCCCAAAATTTCAGAGGCTATAGAATGCAAAGAAAATTCCCCACAACGTAAAAAAGGTAAAAAGAGGTTACGCAGAACCGAAAATTGGGCAAGCGTAAAAGCCAAAAGCTTAAAGAATAGTGGAAAGAGCTATAAGTCCAGAACAGGAAAACTGATGCCGGCAAAGGAGATGGCACCACCTTGTCCAGATAAATGCGTTTTAGCATGTTCAAAGAAATTTTCCGAGAATGCAAGAGCTCAGATTTTCAGGGAGTATTGGGGAATGGGTTCATTACAGAGACAACGAGATTTCTTGGGTTCGTGTATTGAACAACTTCAACTTAAATATAGGCGAGTCACCTCTGGAGTGCCCCGTAAACCAAACAGTGCATTTTATCTTGTCGTTAATGGAGGGAAAATTCGCGTATGCAAATTATTTTTAATCCGTACCCTTGGAATAACTGAGAGAAAACTCCGAACAGTCATTGAGTCGAAATTATCAGGTACTGGAATTGTAGCTGAAGATAAGCGAGGAAAGCACGGCAAACATAAAAAGGCGGATGAAGAAATAGTGAAGTCGGTACGAGACCATATTAATGCCATTCCAAGGGTTGAGAGTCACTATGTCCGAAAGGATACTACAAGAGAATTCATTGACGGTGGTCTTTCGATTGCTGAATTACATAGGCACTATGTAAGTGAAAGATCTTCTACCCGAGAAACAACTGCCAGCTATGATATGTATGCGAGAATATTTAATACTGAATACAATATAGGATTCTTTATACCTAAAAAGGATCAGTGTGATTTTTGCGAGTCCTTCAAGAATTCAGTTGGTGATGATAAAGAAGCCTTGGAGAATAAATATAATGAACATCTACAAGAAAAAAAATTAAGTAGAGAAGAAAAGGACAAGGACAAGGAAAGAGCCAAAAATAATGAAGTTGTGTTAGCCGTATACGATCTGCAGGCTGTATTACCTGTCCCAACTGGGCAATCATCAGCATTTTTTTATAAAAGTCGATTGAATTGCTACAATTTTACTGTAAGTAAAAAAAACATTTTTGGTAATGTTGTAGGTTGTTGATTTGAAGTTTTTCAATCAAATTGATATTACAGGTAACCGAAATTGGAAGGGATAAATCTCTCTGCTATTTTGGCATGAAGGTTTAGGCCACAGGGGAGTTAACGAAATTGGTACCTGCATAATGTTATATCTTGAAGAACTTGCAAAATCGAACCCTGGTGTCGACATAGTGTTTTATTCTGACAACTGTGGAGGCCAGCAAAAGAATAGGTATTTCATGAAATACCCTATTATCCTTAAATTAAATATACTTTTCTATCTGATTTCAGATATATGATCGCAGCTTATTTATATGCAGTGGACGCGTATAATATTAATACAATTACGCATAAATATCTTGTTCGCGGGCACACTCAGAACGAGGGTGATGCTGTACATAGTATTGTGGAGAAAAATTTGAAAAGGGCTAAAAACTCAGGGCCAATTTACGTGCCCGACCAATATATTTCACTAATAAGAAATTCAAAAAAAAGAGGCAATCCTCTTGTTGTGAAGGAAATGAATTTCAATAATTTCTTTGATTTAAAAGATTTATATGGAGAAATCGCTCCGAATTTATCGAAAAACGTCGATGGGAAAGAATTTAAAATAAGTGACGTAAGACAACTTGAATTTCAGAAAGGAAGCGACGTTATTCGTTACAAAGTAAGTTTCAACCAAAAGGAATGGGATAGAATAATATTCAGACCAAAGAAGAGACGTGTTTCCGAATTACGGCCTATCAAAGAAATTAAAACAAAACCTGCTTACACACAAAAAATTACAATAACAGAAAATAAAAAAAGAGATCTGAAGAGTTTAGTTGACAACAGAATAATTCCCGAGTTTTATAAGTATTTTTATGATTCTGTTTTATAACTCATATCATTTAAATGTACCTACTATTGATTCTCACCCATTAAAAATATTGACAAAAACGCTGCATTTTGATTCAACATTTTTGGTGAAACAATGACATAATTACAAAATCAACATTAAGTTATTACAATGCTCAATTCAAATTTACATCAATTGAATGTATCCATGATCAACTCTTAGTTCTCATAAAATCGTTGCAAATGAAATGAATTCACTTCTTCAAAACCTACATCTAATAATTTCAAATCAGTTTTTCCTCTCTCCTGAAAAATTCATTAAACTTCAGTTACGTCATTGTTTCACCGGAACGGCGATATGATGAACTGGAACAACACAAAGATCCTAATGACGAATCCTGATAATTATAAAAGAAAAATTAAGGAATCCACATTCATTTTGTTAGATGAAATAGATAATTTGGCCAATTGTTCTGTTGGAATAGATCGTATTTGGATTGATTTATTGAGGAAAGAAATGACATCAGGAAATTTAAAAATAAAATAAATCACAATTCCTATATATTGACAACTTTCAATGTCAATCAGATTGCAAATGAAAAAACACACAATTCTGAAGATTTTACAAGTTTGTCTGAAGAAGGTGTCTGATATAGACACCGACACGTTACATTATCCTTTTCATTTAAATCCTTTTTCAGTATTATTTTTTCAAGACCAATTTGCTCCTGACAAATAAGTGCAAAGATTCTCTCATCTTAATTAAATTTTTTAAAAGTTATTTCTGTTTCAGAGACTGGGAGTGAAACCTATAAAGCTTTTAAGAAATACAGAATCCTCCCAGAATATATTTCAATCAATAATTTTTTTTCATTCACCATCGTATTTGCGATTTGGTTTGGTGTTTTATAACATTGGAATTTCAAGAATACTTACAAATATGATCATGACAGCACCGATGTGGACAAAAATCATTTGGAATTTGAGAAACTCAGGAGCTTTGTGTTCCAAACAAAAAAATTTGCATAAGCCCGTACTTAGAGTTTCTGAGCAACTCACGAAAAAACGAATAGCCCTATTAAATTAATCTCAAAACAAAGATTGCATAATTTGTATCAAGCATAGAAACTGAATCGTACGAGTTGATCTCTGATATTCGAAAAATCGGGCCTTATTCGATTGGTTTATTGTTCGCCACGGTAGCTACAGTTGATTTCACACACTTCATCTTGGTTTACCGTAAATTCACGGTCCAGCGGTTCCGAATCTGCTCGAAACTATACCTGCCTTTCTACCATCGGCCTCTTCTATTATCTCTATCGCAGTTCTGTGATAGAAGAAAACAATCACTGGCTGTAATGTTGTTAGTGCGCGTTTTTACCATTGCCGTTCGTATCGATGGGATCGCCGGCGAATTGATTGCCTATAGATAAAAATTAACCGGCAATTTGCTTGTTAACGACAACCAGAAGGATGAATAGGTCAGTACGTGCTTCAGCTTTTAAGGATTTGATAGATTCATTCTCAGCGATTTGAACTAAGTTAGTTCTCAACAGAAGATTTCAATTTTTTTGTTTTTCTTTCGTAGTAGATGAATCAAGCTTCTATTTTGTGTTCTGTTTTTTATCGATTGATGATCCGCGTTTTTCTTGGTTTCCAAACCGTGAATAAGCCTGAAATATCGGGTGTCCCAAGATGAGTGGCCCATTAGATTATTATGGAAACTATTGATGGTAAAGATTTCCAATTTTGTGGTACATTTTTAAAATAATTTCACATTTCCAGTGTTGCCGGATGCACGACAATTTATCAACAACTTTGTTATTTTGAATGAGACATCCGGTGTTTTTATTTTTTTATCATACTCCATACAATATCAAATCTATTCACTCTTATTTTTTTAAACCTATCTTTAATGGTTTTTGAGTTATTAATTATTTTCGAAATTTTAGATCAAATTGGCGTGAAAATGACTCTAGTTCGCTCACTATTTGAGATTTAAGTCAGAAATTCAGCAAGTCATTAGATATTGATCTGATCTATGTCACTGTTTTTGAATTATAGTTGTCAGTTATACACATAAACATTATATTTGCGAAGTTACAAAATCGTTGAGATACGTATAGGGACATGAATAGAAAAATTTTAGTGTTTTGTACCAAAAATTGAAAAATATACTAGGTGTCTAATTTTAAAAAACACACTTTTTACGGAAATGAAAATAACGTTATACTGAAGAATTTCGGTATTTTTCATTTCATTCGAAAACTATCCAAAATAAATAATTGGAGTGAAAAGAGACCACCATTAATTTTTTATTAAGAATCGAATGCTGTAAAATAAATATGGGGTTGCCATTTGAGAATCTCGAAATATTTCAATTTTGGTTTTCACATTTTCGGAGCAAACTTGTCGAAGAACCTTACGATGTATCATGAATGCATGGATTCTCTTCTATGAGACTGCTGAGTTTAGTTCCGTTCGCATGGAAAATAATCGAGATATTGCATTTTCCAAACTTGCAACGCAGAAATAAAAAATTTCAAGAATGTATGCATAACTTGGCAACAGTGCATGGCAGAGAAATTTTTCGTAGTACTGCGAATTTGGTATTGAATCGATACATAAATAAAAATATGGGTAGTTCCATTTGAAATAAGAAAATAGATATGCGTTTGAGATAGACGTGGCAACACTGTCGACTTGAAAATATTTAAGGCGAATAGTTCCTTCACCCTCGAGGCTCCACCTAAAATTTCAGAACTAGTTCTCCAAAAACGTCTAAGCCCCATTTCGCACCAAGCCAGTCCAGTCCAGTCGAGTCAAGTCACTTCAGGATTGGAACTATTAACTTCGTTTAAAATCGTTTAAAACAAATAGAATGTGAAATCTAGTTTCATACTAGGCCCTAGTGGGAAACTAGATTTCACATTCCATTTGTTTTAAACGATTTTAAACGAAGTTAATAGTTCCAATCCTGAAGTGACTTGACTCGACTGGACTGGACTGGCTTGGTGCGAAATGGGGCTAATAGGCCAACTTAAAAGGAAAGCCCTGTATTTCGGTCATTGTAGATTAGGGTGGAATGAAACGGGCAAAAATATTTTTTTGGGAAATTTATTAACCCTGTACCTATGTCTTGTTGAGGGGAAGCAGCGCGATCAGTGTCCTCTTCCGTCAGGCAGATTTCTTATGACCCGAGTCCACGAGGCGGTCACAATGAATTATTAAACGTCGATTAGTCTATGGGTAATGAATCGATTTATATGATACGTATATAGTTTATTTATACCCGATATAATGCTCTGGAAGTCGAGTTAATTTATAAGTAATTGATTGATCAATAACAAGTTTTATACCGGTGGTAAGACCAGCGGACGTACGGGCAAATTGAGTTCTTCAAATAAACATTCGAGTTCAGCTAGGCCTAATAGGCACTCCGATGATGACTTGCTGATTTAATTGAGATAAGGGAGAGTCAGCTTCCTTTCTGGAAATCGAAACGGTATACCGTTGGTTTATTAGCTGATAGGTACCAAGCTTGGCAAGGAAAATTTACTTTGTTCAAATTGGGAAATTATTGAAAGAGGAAACGATGTTTGACATTAATATTATGAGGGTTCTGGAAAACACCCATCAATAACATGGTGATAGATGAGAGAGTCAATTTGGTATAAATGCGATGCGTATACCACATTGTTGGAAGGGTTGCGTAAAATCATTGCACCATAGAAGCAATACTTACACCTTTGGTCTTCATCAGAGGCAACACGATTTCCGTGCGTTACATCCTAGATTGTAGATATTGTTTACCTACGGGAATAGGAGTTTCCTGCACTTCCCCACAGAATCTAATCTCGTCAGCGAGGAGGTGTAAATTATTCTTACTGAGATACCAATACGTCTTGGACATATTGCAGATTCAAAGATCCGAAGGGACTTTTTGGAATGATCCATTCCCAGAAGATTCCGCCAGAGTGCTTGTCTTTCAGTTTCTTCCTTTTTTCTTAGAGTTGCCACCACAGAAGGGTTCTGGACCAGTAAGCAGCGTTTACGCTTCCTTTCTGGCTAGTGTGTAAGTTTTGCATTTTACTGGATCCCTGAGTGACCATGAGTTTTTTGGACTCCCATATCAGATTTGTATCGATGACATGGTAGTTCATGCTTTAATAGCAGCTTCACTATCAGAAGATAGAGTATTCCCAGGTTTCTATCTATGCAATCTTTCGATTGCTAGTAGATATTCTACGAATATCCAAGTACCTAGGACCTAACATTTTGAATCTTAACATTTTATCAATAGTCAAATATTTTGCAACTTTGATCAAATACTTACCTAACTAAAAACGATGTAGGTAATTTGTTTTGAAATTTGCTATTACCAAATGTGAAATAAATTCGTAGTCGTATTATAAGATTTACAACCAAAAATACAGACTGACTCAGGAATGGCGTAAACCTTACATGAAACTCTTTTTTAGACAATTTCTCAGTTGAATTTACATCGCTGTAGAATAATATTTTTGGGATACCACAAAGAATTCTTGTTTCATCCGGCAGATACCTCTCGGGTGTTGTCGGTAAGTCCGGGAAAACTTTTTTTACCAAAGTTTTTTTTCCTGCCCAAACCCGTTCCTCTGATTTCTCCGTATCCACGCGAGATACAGAAGAAGAAGAAGAACGAAACCAGGGGGTTAAGCGACCGTCCCACGACCGCGGCGGTGGTGGGCGGACACGGCGGAGAACCCGGTCTGGCCTCAGCCCGCGTTATTCATGCCCAGCCGGTTGATCTCCGATCTGATATGTCCCGGGAACGAAATTACACGTTGCCGGGGAGAAAATATAATAATAAATTCCGATAATTATCGTTATTAAACGGCTGAAAATGGCCTTTATTATATTTGTTCGTAATTTTTCACGAGCAAAATATGCAATTTTCCGGTAGTCGAGAGAGCTATGCGGCTCTCGGCGCGAGCCGTGACGTATTAATCAAGCCACCTAGGGATTCGAGGGGGATTTCCCTCTAACGTACACCTTGTTTATTACACTTTCGATTGTGTCGTCTTTATCTTCCACACTTCATTTGTTAAATTTCTTCATACGAATTACGTACTTTCAGACTGAATTGGCAACGTCGACGTTGTTCACAATTAAACCTATAGAACCATTTGATAGATAGTTCTTTTGTGGTTAGAATTAACAGGATTATTGAGTATTCAATTAATAGGGTTTTTGTGCTCTCGAGTGCTATATCATTTGCCCAAATGTCTGTAATTTTTGAATTTTGAGCCGAAAATGGTCGCAAACGATAGGGTTCGACAAATTCAATTATGTCCGTGGGGCCGTCCGCTCGTAAGCACGATAACTTTCGAAGGGATT
Organism: Propylea japonica; assembly: GCA_013421045.1. Classification (NCBI taxonomy): domain Eukaryota; kingdom Metazoa; phylum Arthropoda; class Insecta; order Coleoptera; family Coccinellidae; genus Propylea; species Propylea japonica. The sequence goes on from CM024240.1 coordinate 1,284,644, forward strand.
GCCCTAGAGAATTGAGATTTTCAGGTTCAGTTCGGTTCCCAAATGCCACGGTTAAGTTTGTCAACCAGCCAAATCTATTATGGTGTTCCGTAAAATATGCCCATTCAAAATTTTTGTTCCTCAATATATCAGACAAACTGAAACCAATTGAAATTAAATTTTGCGGCCACATGCAAGATGCTCATAATAAGCCTCATGCAAATTTCCAGAATATAATTCCGATCGAGCTGAGATTTTGCATCCATATACTTGGCATGAATCTCAAGTCCTATACAAAATGTTGAGGTAATAGCATCATTGCTCCACCAATGAACTAGCGATTAAAAGCACCTGCTGAGGGCTTTTCTTAAACTTCTTCTCAACTGTCTGACAATTCTGAGATTGTCTAGGTCATAAGAGATACATTTGATATCATTATGAACAGAAATCTGTCTCGAAAAAGCAAATATAGCAATATAGGGTTTTTTATGTGATAGTCCTAAGAGGTGTTGAATACATACCTATCCAGTTATTCACTCAAAATTTCAAGTAATTAATTCCTAATTGATTCATGACCGAAACGTTGAACAGAAGAAGTAAATTTGAAATGACCAAACAATATTTCAATGAGAACCGTACTCAATCATCAACTTTTTGAGTTTGCCAAAATAAGAGAATGCCAGTACGTATTGCAAAAACAACGCATATAGGAGTAAATGTAACAGTCCATTGCATCGAAGGCCCCGTTCACAACTCGAAGGTACAAACGGGCATATGTTGGCTTGTAGCGATGAAGACATCGCTTTCGGAATAATTTATATTGACAAATGAGGTGTCACTGTTGCCACCACAAATGTCGAATACAAATGTTTATCGATGGGCTCATTTGCTATGCGGAGCGGACAGAGACTAGCCGGCCGCGGAGTGGCCGACTAGTTTTTGCAAAGGCCGCTCGTTGAGGACTACAAAGAAGAACCGACGGTGATATATTCTGTGTACACGTGCGGCTTAAGGGACACGGCCACAGAAAATTTGGAAGGGAGTTCTGAAACCCGAATAATACGGGTTTGTTATGTTTTTGAGGTTCAAAGTATTAAATATGTGTTGTCATACTTTATTGGCTTACTTATGGCTCATTTGAGATTTTGCTCAATTTATTTTGCAGTTTTCGAGTAGATTGTATATTTATTTGAGAGAGTGTCTGTGTACTGCAACTGGGATGTTTGAACTCGTGCTTCGAAGTAATGGTTCCTAATGGCGAAAGATTCAGCAATAAGCCATATTACCTAAATGCGATGCGGAAAACTTCATTTTATCGCCGCTATCTTAAGAATGTCGCTCATATCGTTTTTTGTCTAAAGAAATTCCTAGGTTCTATCAGCGACAAATATATTGACAATAGGAGAAGTCAATTTCTGATGTCAGATATTCTTGCACAGCGCACCCTAACGGCTAGAAAACGAGGTTTTCCGAATCTGAAATTGTGCCACCATTATGTCTGTGACAAAAGCGAAACAGTGAACTCACCATTACTTTAAACATCTTAACTACATCAAAATGGTCTATTATACAGCATTCAGTTCACAAAATGGTGGGTTCTCATCAGTTGGTTTCATTGAAACCAGTTCTGCTAAGAATTCGAAAATAACAGACATCGGATATACAAGGGAAATGAATTATACAAAGGAGCGAGTATAACTTGAGTTTGAAATGTTTGAACGTATGTGATTCATGTACAAAATATCATATATTAAAATCCTTTCTTAAAATAATTCCGGTCATTTGTCATGTTTATGTGATTATATTCAATTATTGTGTCTTGTTTAGTCAACCATCATACATACTGAGGAACATCATAATTTTGAGGTTATGACAGATAATTCTTAACCCTCCTGGTGTAAGAGCAGCTTTTTCAAATATCGAAGGTATTTCAAAGGAAAATATTTGATGTGATTGTGATTTGAGGCAAAGGAGGTGACATTTTTATCATCATATACATATCTTCTCGTGGTTTTTCAGTTTCTTATGTTATGTTTTTCAGATGCGATCATAAAAATATTAAGGAAAAGTTTTTCAATGGAAAAAAACTTTCCTGCTCTCTCATTTCAAAACTTGCTGTAGTTTTCGTGATTGAAGTTCCGTCAGTACGGCCCTGATCGCCTTCCCCTGGATGCCCCAATTGCTCTTCTTTCTTTCACACACTCATGAGATCGTAATTTTCGGCGGCAAGGCGACAGTGGCAATATTTGTCGTTAGTCGATAAAGAAGACACTGAAAAAACCACGTAGTCGGTGAAATAATTGAAGACGACATTGTTCGTTGCTACCGTTCGAACGGACCAGGACTCTTTCTTTTTTAATCGCGTTTGATTTTTCTTCTCATTGTTCCGAAGAAGTTGGGATGACCAAGCCATATCAGCGAGGAAAAACATTGTAGACCCTGCATAAAAAACCATGAGATAAAATATTTCCAAAGTTACCTACGATGTTACAATCATTTATAAGGACCCTGTACATATTTCCCATTTTTTAAAAGGTAAAAGGTGTGAAAACGATCATTTCTAGACTTTGACAACTACAGCTGTACCCATATAAAATGATATTATTCAAATTTGTTCAGACCTAAACAATGCGTCTATAGTTTTCCGCATGCCATGTGGAAGAAAAAAGTTATCTAATATAATGTGTATACATTCATAAAGTAAAATGTATTTTAGCAAATAATATTTGCTAAGTATATTGTCTCATTCTTCCTCATAGCCGACTTGTTCTGTAAGTTAGTAACTTAATGTAAGTATCTATCTAACTTATGTGCGAGTATGTATATCGTATGTTGAAGTGATGCACATTGATGGGAAAATTTTGCCTACATTATTTGGAAGCCCTCATTTTCTTCAGGACACCTGAGTGACGAGATGTAAACTTTGAGTAGAAGGTGGTAAATAAGAAAGGCGCGACAAGAAAATAAATAGTGAAAGTCGAATTCTACAAATATATAATCGGATCCGAAAAAAATTATCCTGTTTTACACCTAATTTTCTGAAACTGAATGGCGCATCCATCAAGTGCTATTCTCGAAACTAGAACGAAAAGACAAAGTGCTCAGTGCCGAGGGGGATTTGGGGGACCGCCTCCGCGTATGTGGCAACGCCGCATCGGACGTCTTTGCTCTACCGATAATTACAGGGAACCGAAAACCTTTTGACATTTGACCTGATCCACTAACGAGCCATCGACGGCGATGTTGTTGACGTGATGCAGGAAAATAATAGTCAGACTTTCCCTCGGATGTCCTTTCACAGTTCCCAGGGATTATGCTGAAAATTATTTTTATTTCTAGGCTAATGTCAGCAATATTGATTTTGATGAACTCTGCTGGTATTATAAGTTAAAACGGCTGAATTGAAATATATTCATTAATGACTTATGGGGGATCATCAGGCAAAAATTGTGAATCTATTTGGTTTCGTTAAAATGAGTGTTTGTCTAAGACAACAACAGAAACAGATGAAAAAAATAGGTGTAGAACATATTTTCTCCCCAATTTTTACGCTTATTGTGAAAAGTACAGTTTTTGAGACGCCCATTCAAACCACCATTGTTATCTCTATACGAACATGTTACTCCCGGTCATACGATGTAAATGAACTGTTTTCGAGAAAAATCAACTTTTATGATGAAAAACATGGTAAATTCCTTTTACTTTTAGTGGGTTAGTGAATATTTCAAAAAATTTACAATATTTTTCAACATGAAAGTTGATTTTTCTCGTAACATTCGACTTTAGAGTGTATGACCAAGAGTACCATTTTTGTGTAGAAAACATTCACGGATCGAATAGGCGTCTAAAAAATCTTATTTTGTCCATAAGAGTAGAAGTCAAGAGAAAAAACTTCAAACTTTCAAAACCTTCATCTATTGAAACTTGAAGAAGAAAATTCCGCTAACAACATTATAATGATTAGAAGACGCTCACGAGAGCTGTTTTTTGTACGATGAAAAGTTCCAGAGGTATTCGCGACAAACAATTTTTTTTATTTCAATATTTCGAAAACCGTGCAGTTCAGAACGTAAATTAACGTTTTGAACGAGATAATGATATAATATCGTCGGCTTACTGCCAAAACCAGATAAGTAACATTGTTACTGTTGTACAGGGTTATCCATTTTGCGGTTTCAAAAGTAAACGTAAATAAAACACATAAAAATATTTTTTATCATGACACTTTTTTGTTATGAAGTTTGAACGTTGACATTTGTGTGAAACACTACATCATTTAAATGACAACCAACCCGAATTGTTGCAAGCATCGATTCTTTTGAGGTAATTTTCGACCACTTTTTGACACATATTGGGCGGTATCTCAGCCATAACTTGACATATATTGTTTTAACTACTCAAGAGTTGAAGGTTTATCTGCATAAACACGGTCTTTCGCGTAGCCCCACAAAAAAAGGTCAAGCAGTGTCAAATCGCATGATCTTGGTGGCCAGTTGATATCGCCGTCCACCGCCGTGGTTCAAGCACCCATTCGACGTATCCACGATGTTGATGTGAATGGTAGGCTGGCTTCAGTTGTTGTGTGAGCTGGATTTCTTTGGGTGTAGGTGTAGATCTTAAAGCAAAATACGCCATAATGTGCCGTAAGACAGTCCTAATTCCTGAGAATGACGAGGAATCGACAGATTCGGATCTTCGGCACACTTTTCACTTACAGTAGCGATATTTTCAGTGGTACGAGCAAAACAATGATGCACAGGGCTTACAATATCTGTAACCAATCCAGTCTCTTCAAATTTCTTTACAATTTTACCAATTGCTTGCGTAGTTGGACGATTATGTAAACCAAAATCTGCTCTTAAAGCACGATATGTGGCTGTGGCAGAATCGCCATTTTTGTATTAGGTTTTTACAATTTTCATGCGTTGTGCGATAGTCAAGCGATCCATTTTCATGAATTTCAGACTTTCAACTAAACAAAAAAATTTTTTTTGAAAAATTCGTTTGACAGATATCGAATTCCAGCCGTATACTTTTGAAACCGCGAAATGGATAACCCGTTATGTTAGTTTTGTTCACGTAACTCCTTCGAATTGTTCAGTTTTCAGCAAAACGAATTATTTTCAAAAGAAGTCTTCAAGATATAGCACTTTTCCTTTGTACAACAGTTATCTGGTTATGCTGTACATTTGTATATCGAATATTTTGCGAAAATGCACTTAACGCAAAAAATGGTAAAAATGTACTTATCTTGTTTTGGCAGTAACCGACGATAATTCTGAAGTCTGTCATTCTGGAGTTGTTCGTACCTATTCACCCTGTAGAATATGAAGTAAAGATCTATAGTTGAGTTAGTTGCATTGGTAACTGAAACTTGGTGTTCTATCGAAATGAATGATTATATTCTGTAAACGATCTTCGAACAATTCGGCAAATCATACCAGGTACGATTCGCCACACTTTCAAGGTACCTACTATTCGTTAAGTTCAGTTTAACAATGTTACATTCTTGTAAGAAAAGTTTTAAACTTTATGTTGAATTCTAACCAATCTCAATATCAAAATATCCATACATATTCAATATTGAACTGTTTCACGTGAATGCTTCAAATTGTATTTTCAAACTGTATTTCCTGATCATTTTATATTTTTCAATATGTTGATTCATTTATTAGAACCTGTATGTACAATTACTTCCAAACGATTGTTAATCTGAAATGAGATATATCTAGAGCATTTTTAGCTTCCCCATATAAGGTCAAGATTATTATATACCCTGAGACATTTCCATAGGAAAATGATTGGAATTTTCGTAATCGCGTGTGGATGTATATTCGTGAGCTTCTGCAGGTATCATATCAAGTTTTTTCCCGTTCTGCTAGCAACAAACACCTACGCGAAATAGTAACAATTCATCATAGAAATACCAGTTATGCAAATTGAAATGAGAAACGTCCAAAACAACGAAACGGACATCAATCAAACCGGACTTGTATCCTTTGCGGTAAAATCCAATTTTTAATGTACTTTGATATCAGCGCAGGATTGAATATAAAATGAAATGATTCGTTTGATGTATGTAGTGGCGTTATAGGACAAAACTCAACTGGAACCGTCGCTTTATTATGCATTATTCATTTAAATTAGTTGCATGTTGCATAATGAAAATGTTATTAATACAAACAATCAAGCTATAATGAGTGTTTCATTCAGTCGCGGGAGAATCTGCAAGAATGAATCTTTGTAATGAGTTTTCGCAATTCGATTATCGTTTAATAGTTAGCGATGTTAGAGACATAAAATCGAACGCACACAAATAAACATGTTGAGAATGTCATGATACATTATTGTCTTCAAGGAACAATTGTGGGTAAATATTTGAATTTCGGTGACCAGCAGATATCGACCAGATTTTGGTGTCATTGTTTTCATTGAGTCTTCCTGAACAAAATTAGTGAAACCAACAGGTGGCGGTCTGTTGTATGGATCCCCAAAGTTTGAAAAATGTTCCATCTTCACGTCACATTTTTCACTATAAAAACACGAATTCACTGTTACAATTTAGTCCATAAACCACTTTCGAACATTCAAATAACTGTTCGAATTGATTTATTTCAGGTATATTCAATAATTAATGCAGAAACATCGAAATTCTAGAGGCACCACATATTCACGAATTCTAAGAAAAGCTCGTCGTTTTTAATGGTAGAATTGACACTGCTGCAGATTCATTCGCGCGAATATGATACGATGCCTTCCAGTAATTCCTGCCATCATTTGATATGTCACTCGCCAAAGGACGGAGCATTGGTGCCAAACGCCGGGCTTTCCTTAGAATTTGTGGATATGTGATACCTTCAGAATTTCGATGTTTCTGCATAAATTATTAAATGTAACTGAAATGGAACTATTCGAATAGTTATTTGAATGTTCAAAGGTGATTCATAGACTGAATTGAAGCAGTGAATTTGTGTTTTTATAGTGGAAAAAACGACGTGATGATGGAACATTTTTGGAAATTTGCGGGAACCATGTTTTCTACACCAAGACAGACCGCCACCTGTTGGTTTCACCAATGTTGTTCAGAAATAATCAATGAATACAATGACACCAGAATCTGGTTGATATCTGCTGGTCACCGAAATTCGATATTTACCAAATTTTGTTATATTTTAATGCACTGAATGTAATCAGAAGAAAATGATCATTGCTTTGATATACGGGGTGTATCTGAATAACACAATAACAGAAGTTTCCCATAAATGTACCAAAAAGCAGATACAAACAAGTTGCTCCAAACCTCTACAGGATCTATACCAGCGTGTTCATATAAAGGATAACGTATCGAGAACTGTTGGGTGTACTGGATATGAATAAAATATCTATCGGTCTCGACCGCTATCGAAGTAGTGGCAAAGAAAGACGCTCGCTTGATTGATTATAACATTCTGTTCCAGGTGTTTAGACCATTATAAATTAATTTCTCCGCTGAAAAAATATCACTAGTCAGTCCATTTATTCATTCCCGGTATACTTAATTCAGTTGTTTTTGCCAACCACTTCGTGTATCGTTTAAATGGATACAACAGGATCGGATTAGGTTTACGCAGTTTATCGATAGCATGATCAATAATACAATTAGAAATAGTTATAATGGTAACACTGCGTATTACTTTTTGCCATTTCTTATGTTATTTGTATTCAGTATGTTATGCCATGACCTTCCGTAGTCTCAAGAAGTTTAGGTTTAGTCATTTAATCATTCAAAGATACATGCTTCAACAACGTTTAGAGATTAATCAGTTGTTTTATCAAAATCAATGCTCAATTGGTGAACAGGACTGAAGGAAATATAAGAAGAATTCTGGGACGACATCATTCAGTTATTCGAATTACTATTCGTCATTTTGTAAACTGAATACGACAAAGAATACACACAGACAAAATAATATTCATTTGGTAGCAGCAACAGGTGGAATCATCAATATGGTTGTTCCTATTAGGAACAGCTAGACACATTTTTTGTTTCGCCCTTGTATGACATTTACGTTGTAAAATTGAATAAAAACCTAAAGCTTTCAGTCACAGCTACATAGCTGCGACTCTCATTCTATTTTATTTTCATAAGTCTAGATATAATTCGGTAAACTATAACACCCCGATTACACTCAGCTCACTTCCACAGCAGGGAGCAGGAATTGGGCAGTGAAGTGGGGAGCGCGACAATCCGACTTTCTATTTGACCTGTATCAGTGTATCACTTCCAAACTGATGCAAAATCAGTAACGCAGCGTTCCTATTGGTCGATTTGCTCGAAGTGAAGTGATTTCTTCATTAATCAGACAAATAGAAAAGTCCAAATGTAATCACTACACTTCCCTGCTGCACCACATTGTCACTCGTGCTGCTCTACGCTCCCTGAATTGGCGTTTTTTTGTACGGAAGTCAAAGGACCGACAGCATGAACGCTGTGTGTGATTAAATTTAACTAGGTTGCTGTGAGATATCTTTGCCCGTCGTTGCCGACACTTGGTCGCTAGGGAAATGCTGCGGCAGAGTGTAAATGCTCACTGCCTTGCATACTGCTTTTTTATACGCATCTCTCGGGAAAATACTGAGCCCTTTCAAGCGCCCCGAGATGAATTTAGAAGAAATCGGTTTGTGCGTGTCTTAAACTGCAGTTATTTCGGGAATTAGTGCCGACAACGCGAGCAGCAGTAGCAGCGGCTGAGTGTATTTGAGGCTTAACAGTATTGTTGTGTCGCAGTCCATGTTTTTAAAACTGCATCCAGCGATTCGTAACTCTCGAGGCATGTAGTATAAAAAATGATCTATTGCAGTGTTTATTCCATAAGCTAAAGTTCCCACTTATGCAACATTCTATTTTTCGAAGAAACGAAGCACCTAATATGTGTCAAACTTTTTATGACCCGCATTTCCTTAGCGACTGGCCACTTCTACCGATGCATAACTGTTGCTGCGATAAATCATAGTCGTATTTCTTGGTACCGTCGTACAGATAAGTCCAGGTACTAACTACTACCGCACCGACTGTACGGCCAAAGTCTAATTTACAAGACAGCTGCATTATCTCATACTCGAACAAGTGCATCATACAATTTATATCTACGTGCAAACATAAATTAAATAAAAAACAAAAGGGGGCCGTGGGTACGCTAGTTTTACGACCCATTCCCCGAGTGGAGCCTCCATGCCTTTTTATGATCGATATAAAATAATAAAAGTTGGGAAAATGAAAAAGTTGCGTCGGTAATGACCCGGCAGAAAAAATCCGGGGAAAAACACCTGCTTGTAACGGACAAGGCCAATAAAATAGGTTTTATTCCGCGTTCGAGTTTATATTAATTTATCTCCGGCGATTGTTCGACGGGTCCAAGTTCTATCCGGATGCCACGGTCACGGTAGAGCAGTCCTGGTGCAACGAGTGCGTCTGCTACTATTTCAGATTATTCAATTTTGCTCGAAAGATTCGATTAATCTTACGTGATTTTCGTTTTTGTCAACCTCAAACATACCTTTCAATTATCACAAACATTTCTTATGTATGTATGTTCCTCATAACAATAGTTCATTTAGATACTCTAGTTGCAGCCTCAGTTTCCAAATGGTGTTTGTTGCATAAGGTGAAAGTAAGATTCTGATGAAAATTTCGCTTGAAAATTTGAATGCTCATTTCTCAACTAATAACTATATCTATTGAAGTAAGTGGGGAATATCTTTCCTTTTCTTGAATCATGTATCTCCAAAGCCTGAAAAAATCTTCCAAGTCTTTCCAAGAAAAATCGACATCTCGGGCGACTGTAAAAATCGAATTCAATAATATTTTGCTCGGTGTTGGAAATATCATTGACAGAAGATATATGATGTTTCTGTATTTTGTTCAATTTTTGTATAAGTACTTGGTTTATATCTAACCTGTATTCATTTGAACAATCGATATTCGGTTAGTTTTGAAAGTGAAAATGAATCACAAAATTTCTGGGCTATATTTTATGTCTATGATAAACCACAGAAATGTAGTTACTTTTATGGAATCTGAATTAAGCTGGACTTAGACTTTCGAGGCCTGCTTCGACGTCGATCATTCTTGGACTTTAACTATAGGTAATCTCACAGTGATCGACTAAATAATTGTAAAGAGTGACAATTCGATAAAACGTAGATACATTCGACTGTTGAGTAAATTGAATCTGGTACAATTTTTCGTACTCTCTTGTTGGAACAGTACGTATAATTTTTTCTGTTCTGATTCATTGTGAAAATTGGTATTGAAATTGGGACAATTCAAATATTTATTTCGGTGTATTCAAACTATTTTATTCCATAAATATTTTTTTTGAGTATTTCATCCAATTTATTGTAAGTTTTTGAGCAATTGTGTAGGTTAGGTTAGATTTACCCGTCCTTGCATCAAAAAATTTTTGGAAACCATGATTGAAAAAACTGAAGTTGATGTGTCACAAAGAATTTTGGAACATCCTAAGGAAGAAATAACTTCGACTTGGTGTCGTTTTGGCGTGGGAAACCGCACATTCCGTAACCGAAAAATATCGAGAAAGTCCCGTACAAGAACTCGGAATTATAAACTCGTTCATACAATCGATTCCAGATCTGTGTTGCGCGCATTAATTAACGCTAATTGATTCGGAGTAAACTTGAACATAGTAGTAGACGTTGTGTCACACCGTTTGTAGCGCTAATCACACGTGACAGGTGTCTTTTTGTGACGCAAACTTGAAATGGTCGCTGTGACTGACTTGAAGGTTGGTAATGCTTGAAGGTAAGATTTTGTTTTGGTTGCACCATGGAATGTTTTTTGCGCTTTTTATTGTGATATCTAGTTTTTTTCAAAGGGGGAATTTGTTTTAAATGAAATATTGCCGTACAAATGCATTCTTGTCACCGAATATCGAAGCCTCAGTGTAAGAAGTGAACACAGAGATGCCCCTACGCGTAAATAGTACTCTCAGATCAATAAAAAAACATAGATAGGCCCCTAGACGCATCAAATAACTAAACAGTAACAGAATGATGTTGCCAAACTGACAGAATTGTCAGTAACAAACGCTAGCTGTTAGTATCAGAGTAGGGTAGCGGTAGACTAATTATACCAGTACGGAATTAAGATACAGCACAAGTTCTCAACGCCGTATGTTGTTCGCATTCATAAACAGATTTTACTTGGCCGAGTCAACAAATGCGTGAAGGCATCTCTAGGTTTACCTATATCGAAATTGAGGGTACTTGGAAATCTCAGTTGTTTAGCAAGAAATTACAATGAGTGGCCACCTCGAAAGCCTGATTCACTTTCGCAGATCCCCAACTGACTAAAATCGAGATTAATTTCATTCTACCCCCTTCAGTTGATAAACTGAAGAGTTACAGTTCATGAGGCCCCTCGGGCGGTTTTCCAGGGGGCTGAAGTGAAGCGGAAAAGGGAAGTATTTCATGATATTCCGGCGGAATGGGCGTTTCCATCCTCCACGTAACCAGAGGTCGGCAAGCACGAAATTTCAGTTTGTAACGTTGCAGGATTGCCACACGTTATGTGATGAAATAACGGCGATATATACGTCCAGATAACTCGTGTTGTTCGTTTTGTTTGAACAGAAAACGGAATATTGTTAGAAAACCACTTTTCACACTCTTACCTCACTTTCTCTACTGTTCGTGGAATGCGCAAATTATATCATCATGAATTTCGAAATTGGGGGACTAGAAGAAAAAATATTTTGAATTTATTGATCAAATTCAGGCGAATGCACCTATAGGTAAGAATGAATTCTAGGAGAAATTAGAAAGCGTAAGAGAACCGCCATGGTGGAATCTTCCAGGGGTGGACCATGTCAAGAATTTACTTCAGAACTTTGGAACTGCAAGTTCCAAAAACTATTTGGATCTCGGCAAGAATAAGTTAAGCATCCTTGGTGGCTTGGAAAGCATATAGTATGATGAGAATTTTTCTGAACAGAATCTGACGAATGTAGATTCTGTTAGGAACAGGGGGAAACTCTTGTTCACTTAGTTACAGAATGCCTTGCCATGGCGAACATTATGGGGGGAACGCTGATCTAGCCCCCTTGAAGCTCTCTCAGATACTGGAGTTCATTGCATATCTCGGAGTGGAAGGCAAGCTGTAGTACAGTTGTGAGAATAGCTCTGATAAGTACAATATATTGTGCCTAGACTTAAAAGTCGCAGTGGAATGTAATCGCTTCAACAATCTCCAAATTATTTAATTTGGCACTGGTAATCTTCAAGGGTGAAGCAATATCTTTTATCAATGGTTTGTACATATTTTGCTAGTAATAAAAATATAGGTAACCCATTCATGTTTCCAACTTATAACATCAACTGTTCTTAACAGCATTCATAACTGGAATCGGGAAAACTCAGAAACTACGTATTTCGTACTCCTACCAAATGCCTTGAAATAATCTTGTCCGTATTGCTGTATGCTAAAGGGGGTGATTGTTAACCTACAATGTTGTATAAGGTGTTTTCGCGAGATTTTTCTGTAGGTTTCATAATTTTACCTTACTCTTACATTTCACTACCAGGAATTTAGTTTCTTCAAAGTCTATACAGTCACCTCTACGTTTCTCTTGAATTTCTTTGAAATTGACCGCGTCGATCCACCTACATCTGGCCCGAAAACCATCGACATCTAGGCGTCTACATATAGGAATGCGGCCAGCAGAAGAGCCATCACGACGCACATTAATCCTTCTTCATCTTTCGGCCGGGGCAACTACAATTCCACTCGACCGCATCACGTACGACCGCAGAAGAAGAAGAAGAACTATAGTACATCCAATTCGAAATCGCCAAACCGCATACGCGCACCACACGGCGATTCTTCCTTTGACTGTACCTACGCCGCCCATATTGCTTGCATAGCCTCACGAGCTGGAACTAAAAAGAATAATTCAGTTACGCCCATTGGACATGTATACCGTCCCATGCCGCGTAGTCTCTTCTTCTTCTTTCGATTTATAACAGGCAAAAATCCACTTCAAAATATCCACGAGGTAGTAGGCGCTGCTGGCCGAGCTGAGATATTTACGGCCCGCTATGCGGACGCGAGGATGAAATACAATCGATATTGAGGAATCGTATAAATCACCACGATCGTCCTGATATAGCCGTTATTGCGTCGCAAATCCTTCAAAAAAATGCAGATATAATTGTGATCTAACAGACCTTACAGTTGTCCAAGTGCCCCTCCAACAGTTCCTGTTATTAACATCAGTATAAATTCATCCAAATACATATCTTTAGTAAAACGTCTTGGAATGCTTATCCTGCATTGCTATCATGATTCGTAATCTGAATGTTCATGTACCCAACCCTCAGAGTATTCCAGTAAACATAGAGATGCCCCTACGCGCGAATAGCACTGCATTATAATCAACCAAAGCTCTAGAGTGAGATGGAAAGCATTTTACTGCCGAACTGGGGTGAAGTAAACAACAGATAAGATTTTCATTTCTACAATTTCTGAATATAATACAACATTTTCGTAATTTTGCCATAGCTGTAATTACCGGAATACTCTTAAGCAACAATAAACTGCCACCAAATCAGTAAAATAATTCGGTTTATGAACGTCGAATCGAGACGAAAATGAAAACACGACGCATCGAATAACTAAACACAAAACGATGTTGCTGAACTGCCAGAATTATCTATAGCAGACTCTAGACTACTCACTCCATCTCTCAGTCAGATTCACTCGTCATGACCAAACTCCACGCAGGTTTATCCTATATTTCAATATCCATTACAAACAATTTTACCAAACGATAAAAATCTAGCTTTCAACGACGTAGCAAAAACTTACTTTAGGTTTTTTCTAATTGGGACCAGAAAAGTTAAACTTCTTCAAGTAAGTCTTGCAAGTTGAAATAAAACTTGCTCTTTTGGCAAGTATGTTGCATTTTTACTCTGAGAGTGAGATCTAAATGTTGCCTTAATCGTTAGCATGAATTCTGAAGAGTATTATACCTAATTATTAATGTGGTCGAGTCGGATTTCTAAACATTTCAAAATTATTACAATACAATACAACCTTATTTTAAGGATAGGAAATATCATGACTAACCTTTTCATGATCATGGAATCATAATTCACATTACAGAACTTATTTCCACAAGGTGAATGAATATATATGTGCTTCACAATATGACAGATCGAAGTTTTTTGATATAAGGGCAGTGAATCGGGTAGTGTAGATGGCCTCTCAAATGATGGGATTTTACCGAGGTTGACATGCACGCGATCTGAAAATTAGATGAAGAACAACATCCGTATTGAGCTTCTCGTAACAATGTATCCGTTGACAATAAGTAAATTAGCAGGTACACTCCTACGACTAATCCCTTTATCCGCTGGAAACACGGCCAGAAAAAAATGTTACACTGCTATCTCATCACGGTACGATGGATAACGCAGAAAGTTGAATAACGTAAAGTTTCCTCCAAATAATTACCGGTTATACGTGACGTAAAATATTTTTATTATGTTTTTATAGTTTTTCACACGCATGACATCTCGAGAGATGGATGCTAGATAGATACTCGCTTCCGCTTCGAGGCCTTGACGGTCTTGTGTGCTTGATTTCTTAGCGCGGCGTTGTCATCATTCGTTAGGTCGGAAACCGAACAGAAAGAGTCATTAAGGTTGAGCCGAGCAATTTGGTCGTTTCGGTTAGGTATTTTGTCTGGTTAATGTAGCCAGAAGTGGGCCACGGGATGAGGTACCGTGCCAAACTGGAAGAATTCCTGGAAGGATACGTGGTTGAGTGCAAGAGATAACAATTTTGACGACATAATCGATGAATGAAAACAAGGAAATTTATTGAAGATTTGCTAAAAACAAATGACTAACTTGTTTGCAGTTTGATGTAGACTGCAATATGCAGTTGAAATGTAAACGAATATTCAGTCCAGACATATTTCAGAAAATACTGTTGAATGACAGATAGAAACAATCAAACACCCCGGTTTCAAGTGGTACTTGACTGGTACTCGAAAGGGTCCCAGCGACCAGGGAAGGTAGTGCATTGGCAAACGTTGAATCAATAATACACCTTCTTAATATAAGAACTATTGTATACAAATCGGTGCATTCGAAAGGTATCTGTAACTTAATGTTGTGGGTTCAAGTGATCAATACATTAAGTGTTAATCATATAGCTTCAACGCGTGTTTAATTCTGTTCATTGCTTCCCATGGTCCTGCTAGTCGGACAAAGTTAAAAAGAGTCAAAAGATCAAACATAAGTATTTTTATATGGTCCTTCGAGTAAGATCAAACCTAATCAAGTAGGATTTTTCATTTATCTTAAGTAGAATCAAAAGGTTTTATTTAATACTAAACTTCATGAGCTTTGTACCAAAAATGTTAAGTTTATATCTACCCATCCACAAAGATAAAGGTTAGTGGTCTATCCACAGATATTGTTCTTCCTGGATTAGTTTTATTGTTTACTTTTAACTCAAATTACTGAAATTGGTATGGATTGTTTCTAATCCTTAAGATAGCCAGTTGTTTTAAATTAATCTAAGATTCTGATTGATTTTGGTCGAGGTTTTTCCAACCTGATATTTGAAAATCGAATGATTCCTTTGAACTTCAAACTTCTTTACTCCCATAACGATTGAAATGATTTTTGTAAAAGCACGTCTTCGATAGACTTCTTTACTTTTTTCGATAATGATGGTGAAATTTGCCGAAGAAAACTACT
The DNA here is from genome assembly GCA_013421045.1 of Propylea japonica. Lineage (NCBI taxonomy): Eukaryota > Metazoa > Arthropoda > Insecta > Coleoptera > Coccinellidae > Propylea > Propylea japonica. Next base: position 1,300,391 of record CM024240.1, read on the forward strand.
TCCACCATGCAATCTGAAACAAGGGTTTCCCTTGCTTATATCCAGTTATACCAAGTTCTCAATTATATAAATCCGGATGAATCAATGGCCGTCCAAAGACCAGTTCTACTCGAAAAAGCACCATAGCAATGATATCTATACCCAACCACTCATCATGCCGTTCTATCATCCGTCTACTGTCTGCCTTTCCCGCGTATTTGTTACATTGTTGAAGAAGAAGGAACGGACATTGTGTCGAGTTAGAAATTTCCTGTTACTGTCATAAAACGTCAATTTACGGTATGTAACTTCCACGTTTTAACGGAAAAGGCAAAACTCCAGGGCCCCGCGTGTATGTTGCTGCTCGACATCGTTGGTTAAGCCTCGCTGACACGATGCGGAGGTATCCCACGTGAAGTTACCATTGGCGAGGCACAGAGGGGGATTAGACACTTTTCGAAGAAACTTTTTACTTGTACAGTTCTTATCTTAGCAAACATATTTCGGACAGAAACCGTCTGCATCTTCTCAGATGCTGGAGATGTATTAAAGAAGTTAGCTGCAATACTCGCTGTATCATATAATTGGTTGTCCTTTGATTATAGCAATTGGTTCTTTTCCACTCGGAAGGAATGCAATGAGATTTTTGCGATCTGCCAAAACTTCTTCAACAGAAGTGAGTCAACTATGAGGAAGAGAACACCCAAATCTTCTCAAACAAGTTTGGAGGTCATGCGTGGGTACTGTATGATTCAAATAAGGGTACGACACTACCCCAGTACTTATTATTCTCCTACTAGCATTACGTTAACAGATTGAGCTAGTAACAGTAGAGTACTAAAGATACTGCACGGTGGAGTAGAGTGGATAGCACATGTATTGTGTGATTACACAATTTTACTCTACTCTACTGTATTACAGGTTGACAATACCAATGTAAACAGACACATGCCCGGTTTTAGTAGAGGATAGTGGAGTCTTTTTGGTCTCCCTTTTGTGATTGGGCCAATTTTCAGTTCCATCTATCCTTTCAAATTACTAGCAACATGAATACAGTAACTCTACTGAAATGAGTTGAGTATTTCCGTAAGAAAGTATGCTAGTCAACTTTAGGTACCATTTACTTCAATTCTAGGATATCTGCAATGATTTGAAACGAAGAAGTCTGAAACAAAATTAAACTGTTTCAAGAGAGTAAAAAAAGTTCTGGTAATATAAAAGTCATATTGGAGTCACTCAAAAGCAGTGTGGCCGAAGTGTGAAAAAGTCTACAACTTTTGTAATGATAAACTGGTACTGAAGATCATATTCCACCACAATACATGGGTTTTCTGCGGAAATAAACACTCGGGCCACTTTCCACTTGAATCACTCATCTCCTGAGAGACTCATTTGATCTTTACCAAACATCAACCTAAATCAAGTTCTCACAAAACGGTACGAGAAAGAGTCCTAAAGACTTGGCTATACATGTCTATCGAACTCGAAACGTCAATGAATCATAAGAGTATGAATGGAAACCAAACCGAGTATATGATCTCTATCGAATCTAAAAACAAAGTACAAATTGGGATTGAAATCTTAGTACTTTGTGGGTCCTATAAACCAATACATTTCTAGAAATGGTTCCAGGGAACTGCTCAAATTGCTGATACTTGTTAAACCACCCAGTTCGAAGATGAGAAACTCCTCGATATTTCAAACATTTGGTATATCTGTTGGGCAGTGCGCCAATGACATTTGAGGGCTATTGATCTAAGAATAAATGACGTATCACTTTGTATACGCTGCATCCACTCCGGACCTGGCTGCCTGCCATTTGGATCCACACGTAGGCGCTTCCTTTTACAAACGTACCGTCCATTCCACCTCTACTTGTATTTTTATATTAAAACTATGTACACAAACAGAAACAAAGCAGGCTATATCTGTAAATACGCGTTCATTATCGAATCAATTAGACGGGACGACACGGTATGCGGGTAGTACTTCTGCCAGTACCAAAGTACCACCTATGGCTCGCCTCGGGTATGGAGGCCGGTGCAAATGGCTTGTCGAAAAAATCTACACCGCTTTTTAGCATAATCGTCAATCTGTTTTCTATGGTTGATATGTCTCTATTTCTGGTTTCAAGTGGGTTTTTCGGTTTCTGCGGTTGATTAGCGCTTTAATGACCATACTCTATTTGCTTGCTTCTTTTTTCGATGCACCAGATGTTTGAAATATCGAGAAGTTTCTCATCTTCGAACTGGGTGGTATAAAAAGTATCAGAAATTTGAGCAGTACTCTGGAACCATTTCCAGAACTTCATTGATTTATTGGGTCACAAAGTACCAAAGTACCACCTATGGTTCTCCTCGGGTATTCAGGTCGGTGCAAAGAGCTTGTCGAAAAAACCCACACAGCTTTTCAGCATAATCGTCAATCTGTTTTCTATGGTTGTTATGTCTCTATTCTGGTTTCAAGTGGGTTTTTCGGTTGCTGCAGTTGATTAGCGGTAATGATCTTACTCTATTTGCTTGCTTCTTTTTTCGATATACCAGATGTTTGAAATATCGAGAAGTTTCTCATCTTCGAACTGGGTGGTATAACTTTTTATATCAGAAATTCGAGCAGTACTCTGGGGCCATTTCCAGAAATTCATTGGTATTTTGGGGTCACAAAGTACCAAAGTACCACCTATGGCTCTCCTCGGGTATGGAGGCCAGTGCAAATAGCTTGTCGAACTAATCCACACCGCTTTTTATCATAATCGTCAATCTGTTTTCTATGGTTGATATGTCTCTATTTCTGTTTTCAAGTTGCTTTTTCGATTGCTGCGGTTGATTAGCGGTTTAATGACCATACTCTATTTGCTTGCTTCTTTTTTCGATGCACCAGATGTTTGAAATATCGAGAAGTTTCTCATCTTCGAACTGGGTGGTATAAAAAGTATCAGATATTCCGTATTCGAGCAGTACCCTGGAACCATTCGCAGAATTTCCGTCCGTCCCTGAATATTGGAATACTTGAATGCGTAGAAGATCTTAACCATTTATATTCAACTTTTGATACATTTGGGTATGGTTTTCCATGTGAATTAGGCCCGTCCAAAAAATTTATCCCCGAGTACGCATATTCAATATTTTTTTTCTCTAAATTTGTAGGTGTGCCACGTGATTTTATTACTCTTCATTGTAGAGTTTTTAGTGTAGTTTGAACTGTCATGACAGGTTTATTGACTTTTTCATCTACAGGGTGTTGTTTTTTCATAAATTCCGGTAATATCAGAAAAATAGAGTCCGGTCCGGAAAACTGATAATCTGTTAACTCAGCTGTATGGAGATTGATACAGTCCTCCTACGTACCAAATTTGATGAATTTGTGATTATTCGTTCGTCCAATAGAGCATTTTGAAAATATGACCCAAAACTGGAAATCAGCCTGTATAATTCAAACGAATCGTTTAAGACCTTTCATGTGGGGTCTTTTTGAAACCAGCAAAGTGTCCTCTATCTCTGTGTGAAGTATGTACAGTTCAACAGGATTCACCCTGTATATATAGTATTTAGAATCGATAGGGATTAAATACTTGGTTTGGTTTCAAATGGAATAATTGCATACAAGCATCTTGTTTATAATGTAAAATAGTAAATTCTTCAAAGTCAACGTTTTTAATTGTTGTGTCTCAAAGGCTCATTTTTGGGTCTCTCGTTTTCTTTCATACTCTTATAGTTTTCGTATTGATTTCCATTGTCGTTTCGAGTTCAACAGACATGTATAGCAAGGATTCTTTCTCGTACCGTGAAGCTGTGAGAGCTTGGTTTGGGTTGATGTTTGGTGAAGATCCTAGGTGCCATTTTATTATTACAATAATTGTAGACTTTTCTACACGTTTGCCACTCTGCTTTTGATTGACTCAAATGTGACTTTTGTATTCCTAAAACTTTCACTCTCTTGAAACAGTTTGAGTTCGTTTCAGACTTCTTCGTACCAAACCATTGCATTGTCTGCCTTTCGAACCGATCTAGGTGCTCATCTTCAACATACTTGAATTATTGTCTGAAACCACTGAGGTCTTGGCAATTAGCATCAACTCCAATATATCTGAGCTTCCTGTTCTACGAACTAAAATCAGGGATTTTCCCACGCTATACGTAATCGTATCGTAATTAGCCGACCGAGACCTAATTACGTAGACAAGAGAAAAGGACATTATAACCTCATTTGCCGAAACGATAAATAGAGAAGTACCAATCGCTGTTGTTCACAATTGAAGTTTGAAGGATCGGATCGTTCTGTTAGTTGAGTTTGAAGACTTCTGAAGATTTTTTTCTATATCATTTGGAGTAACTTAATCAACGTTATGTAGGATTTTGCAACTGAGGTGCTTGATGGCACGAAAGTAAGCCTTCATTTAGGTTCAAAGTTTAAGGATGAATAAATGTGGTGTTGTCCGGCAATTGGTTCAAAATAATAATTGCTCTGAACTCAAAAATTGAATGCGTTGCTGCTCTGAACCCAGAGCAAAGTTCGAACGATATACACTTAAACAAGCATCAATTATGGTGATAGATGAAATGTATCTGTCAAAATAAATTACCTAGTGATAATTACAGTGACTTCAATATTTCTTGATACCGGACCAATTCCTCATAATAATTATGCTGCTCCTATATTCAGATACTGAAGTTGACCTCATAATTCAATAAAATCACAATTGTCAGCGTATTTTTTAATTCGCAAAAATGAAATTCTGAATTGGATCTGTGTGTGTTTGTTATATAACATTGTTTTGTCGAAAAATATATTTTGAACCAGAACTTCTATCAGTATAGGTGATATTGCAAAGTTGGAGTAACAAAAAATTCAATCGAACTATTCCTGATTCCAGATACGCTTTTGTTGATTTTTTTAATTTAACGTACAACCTTCGCTATTAATACAGGTAGGACATCCCCAATTGACTAACAATTAGGTCAATTCTATAACGATTGTTGGTCTGTTCTGCGGCAAGGTCAGAAACGCATTCATTCTTGAAAAATATGATTTTTTCAGCATCGCGTCACACCAGCAGCGTTCCTATATAATAACAACGCCGTGTTCACATACGTTGAACAACGTAATTACATCTGTTACTCGGGAACGTTTCATTTTTTTCACATGAAAAGGCACAGAACCGTTGTCGAGCCCAAAACCGGCATCACGTGGCACAGATTTTTTTTCAATCGCAAGCGAGGATGTGACGAAACTCGGATTCCCATTATTCGCCGTCGATATTCAAGGATTTTTTCCATTATTTCTGACGCGACGTGTTCAGGCGGCTAGAACGGGCAACAAGAAGTGGACAATGCGCTTTTTGTCGCGTTTCGGGCTTTTTTTCTAGCTTTTCTATGAACGGGAAATCGAATTGTCCGTTTATGTAACGTGTCGTAACGTCCTTCGCGGCGAAACGTCACTTCCTCTCGGCTGTCACGGAATCGGGTGCAATTTTTCCGATCATCGACAAAGAGGATGATGTCAGTCACGAGCTGATCCAATCAAAGTTCGTCATAGTTCGATATCATACTATTCTTTCGGAGACAAACCCCGTAAAAAGCTTTATTGTGGGTATAAACATCGATTGATATATACATACTTGATTGTTCTAAGTTTTAGTACAAAAATAGATCTCGTTCTGAAAGCTATATGAATGATAGATACCCTCCAAGGTTCTAGAATGTTCAATATTCACAACATCGTCTTACATTTACAGAATTTACCACCAGAATAGAAGGTTCTCAGATCATATACAATATATGTAAGAAACATAGGAATATTTTGGATAGAATTATAACCCTCTTTTCTAAATGTATTTTTTATCAGAAACAAGTAAAAATATATTATGTTTTCTTTTGTATGTCATTCATTTGCATACTCTCATGATTCTATGAGTACATGTGAGGTTTTGCTTCAAGAAATGAAGATTTATTATAGTAATTCCACTAAGGCTCTAAAACAGAGGCAAGTAAGAATTGAATAATTTGCCATGAATCTACTCTTCTGCAGCAAAAGTGTGCTTTGTATTATATTCACGAAAAACGTAATAATAATAAAATAACTCTACACAGGACCCCTTGCATATCGCTGTCATCTCAGGAAGTCTGTCGTTAGGCTGGATCTGGTAATAACTGAGTATATTATATCGATTGTTTTTTTTATTTCGAGAGAAATTAATACAAAGAAATTCACTACGTATCGTCTGAGATATTTATAGTCCGTCTGTTAGCACGATAACTTTCGAAAGGATTGTCCTAGAGACTTGAGAGATTTTCGGAGCGAGTTCGGTTCCCAAATACCTCGGTTTAAGTTCGTTTACCAGTCAAATCGTACAGGGTGTTCCTCAATATCTCAGACAAAACGAAACCACATGCAAGTTGCTCGTAGTAAGTCTCCTGCAAAATTTTGTAGCCATAGTATTAAAAATTAAATTATGAACTTTTTTGAAGTTCTTAGATTCAATCGTGCTGAAATTTCGCATTCATATGCTTAGAATGTATTTCAAGTCCTATACAAAATTGAGGTAATATCATTATTGTTTCACCAATGAACTAGCGCTCAAAAGTACCTCCTCACGGCTTTTCTAAAAAAATTTTTGAAATTAAATAAGGTGATATTTTTACATTTAAATTTGTTGGTACTTTTTTATTATGGATGAAAGTACCAGAATTAGTATTTAACAATTCGAAGAACAATCCATCTCGAAATATTGATCACTTTCACTCGCTCTGAAATACGGTATCTAAGTTAGTTCAGTTGCGAATTTTGGTCATTTACAAACACTCACTTCTATGCGTTTCGTAACAGCAAAAAAAATAACCACGTTACACCTATTCCACGAGCTTTGCACACATGTTACCTGTACCTCCGATATAATTATAGAGCACTATCTAATTAGGACATTGCGATTTGTAATTAGCGGTCTATGTGTGACACACTAACTGCTGACATGACCTAAGTTGCAGTAATTTCGTATTTTGCTTCGGTTTTCAATCCACGGAAGCCCGAAGGGTGGGTGGTACCGTGTATATGGTGCGCCCTCTATGACGAAGTGGCCCTGGGGTGTTTTGGCATCGATTGGTAATGAATCATATTTATATAATTGAGAAACATACCTGGATCATTAGTAATGCCTATAATAACTATTTGTTTTTATTCCTTATTTTTGTTATTATTTTTCTATCTGATGTGATGGTACTGGCTCACCCCAAGCCCAAATGCGATGATGGAAGTACCTAGAGTTGATCTCAGCGTTAGGAAATTGATGTCCGATCTTTTCTATTGGGCAAAAGATAATGGAACTTTGCACTTTTTATTAGTAGGTGTAAAGTAGTATGCCTAGGGAAATAAATGAAGCTATAACAAGTTTACCCTTTAATCATACCTCGATATTAGAGGTAATTTAATTCTCAGATATCTGTATTTTAGAATAACCAGAAGCTAGATCATTTGATGAGGTTTTAATGATAATTATCACACAATATCAAGTGTAAATCGTATTTATTTATCTATAATTGATTATAAAAAAACATGATACAAGAATATTACTAACTGAGACCAATTAGTAACATCGAATACAGTTTAAATGTGTTTTACGAATTGACAAAGAAACCGGGTATCAATTCTCGGGACCACTTGTTTGAGGAACGTATACGTTTGTGACTTTTTGGAGCGTAGATTTCTGTAAATTGTAATAAATATATCCGTTCAATCCGTTTATCGGAACGAGTAGTTGACGATTTTCTCGAGAATATCGGATGTAATTATTACAATTTCCAAAAATCTACGCTCAAAATGTCACGAACGTGTATACGTTCGTCGAACAAGTGATCCGAGAATTGACACCCCGATCAATCAAATTCAACACGTTGTTCTCAAATATTTTACACTTTACTTACAGTCATCAGTCAGGGATTGTTTTTCACTCCTGGGTGTTTTGCATATGACTCATAGTTCAGAGATCTGGAGTAATGTATGGCATTATTTATGGATGAGAACCATCAATAGCAATAACGTCAATTATTCATTTTTGTTTTTCGAAATACTTCGAATAAGCTTCTGAGAGGCCATTTGGTTGATGATATTTGTTAGAATACCATGTCAGTTCGGCATGAGCTTTGTTACTGGTTACTTAAGCTTCTCCAGGACAAGCATTAGTTATTGTTCACATAGCAAGAATGAATGTATGGTCTTTTAAGAACTGAAATTGTTTTCCTGATTCAGGGTACGGATTTCCTACCACTAGGATATCGCTATTGCTATTACTGTAATTATCTGGATAAATAATTTGTTCTTTTCTGTATATATTGCACTAGAGTTTGAAAATAATTTGCTAATTCAAAACGGATTTGCACTTTTTTTCTGTGTCATGAACGAAACACTCCCAAACATATAAAAGTTTCACACTTCATTTGTCACTTTTTATGTAACAAAGTTCCAATCTCCCTTTCTAATCATGCATATGTTTTTGTTACAGGTAAGAGCCTCAGCCATCAAACAAACGCCAGATGATGTCTTCTTAGGGTAAGACGCTGTCGACCACCTGACCATCTTGGTAAGAGATTCGCGGTACGCCTTTTTCCGTACGTATCAGCATGCGTGTCTGGCATTTTTTCCAGGCACGCACAAAAAACACAAAAGAGGTTCCTTCTTATCCATCTGTCCGTACGGCTAACGGTGCACACCGCTGGTCGTTGCGTGTAGAAAATAGTCGAAGGGGGCCATGACAGCACGTCCTCCTAGATAGGCCGGAAGACCGCTGCTGCCGCCTATATCCTGCTTAATAGTGCGGAAACCGAAGAGGCAGATTGCGAACCGGGTCCTGGAAAAACTGGGTTTTTTCAAATTATGCGGGAAATAACCGATTCGATTTTAATTTCAATTTGCAGGGAATTGAGAAATCACATTTTTTTGAAAAGTTAAGTGACTCAGATCGAACTGAAGATTCGAATTAATTCACTTCGGAGGAGCTTTTTATTTTATTTAGACGAAATGATTCGAATACTCTTACATCAATCAAACAAGTTGAGGTAGATTAAGATCAATCTCATTTCAATCAAGCTGAATGCATTTAAATGAGAGGATTGCTGCCTTTCGTATCAGTTTTTAAAAGCTTGTTCTACTTAAACGAGTGTTTCATAGTTTTTCCCAAATGTTTATTTTCAAATTTTGAGCCGAAAATGGTATAGAACGATAGGGTTCGACTCCCTGATGACGAATCCGTGGTCAAATTCAATTATGTCCGTGGGCCATTTGTTAGCACGATAACTTTCGAAGGGATTTACTTAGAGACTTGAAATTTTCAGGGCGAGTTCGGTTTCCAAATACCGCGGTTTAGTTCGTTAACTAGCCAAATCGTAAAGGGTGTTCCATAAAATATGACCATTAAAATTTTTGTTCCTCAAAATCTCAGACAAAACGAAACCAATCGAAATGAAATTTGCGACCACATGCAAGATGCTTCTTATAAGCCTCATGCAAAATTTTGTGGTCATAGTGTAAAAACAACCATAGAAACCTCAGTTGGAATATTGGAAGGACAAAACTTCATATTTCCATCACAATATATCCGCTTCGAGCGAAATTCATTTTGTAAATAGAGATTGATGTGCTGAATATTCATGCAAAATTTCAAGAGGATCGCATCATCAGAACCATAGAATTTATTTTTTTTTCAATTATTTATTTTTCACGTATTTCATTCATTGCATAATTTCCAGAATATAATTCCGATCGTGCTGATATTTTGCTTTAATATACTTAGCATGAATCTCTCATACAAAATTTTGAGGTAAAAGCATTTTTGCTCCACCAATGAGGGAGCGCTCAAAAGTACCTGCTCAGGGCTTTTCTTAATTTTTTTCACGTTAGAATTGGCACACCAATGTTTTCAGACCTCTTACATCAATCATATGTCTCATTCTCGAATGTCAATAATGGAATGTCATTACAGTTAAAACGCCGCCAATGAAACGGCGTCGAACAATCAATAAACGCATCTCTCCTGAGCTGTTTCACCCGTGACTTCATTATTATTTCGTATCAATTATGATAAAAGGTAAATAGAGTAATAATTGGCCTCTAACAAGTTGAAGATCGATCCTCGTAATAGGCAGCGCTCGTTAATGGAAGCTACGCGGCGATAATATAAAAATTCTATGAATTTTATCGCTCGATATCATATAAATGGGAGCCTATTAGCTGGCTGTTATTGTGCGAGACAGCGGACTCAACAGGTCGCAAGGAAAACCGAGGATTGATCGGTCTGCCTTAATGCTGGAAAATAATGCGTTAAGTGCGAGTATTATTCTGTCGTTGAAATGAATGAAGTGCGCACGTTACCCAAAGCTGTACACATCCGAATGTTTCCTATCGTGATAGTTTTCATGGTATTTTCATTCGTGATTGAAGTTTTCTTCCCAGATTGTCGCTACTAAACGTCTTGATAATCAGGACATGGGTTTTGGTCCCAAACATTGTTGGGGGACTCCCCAATACGCGACGAAAAATACAGATTGGTGGATGTCACGAATTCAATATATCTCAGTTCATGCTGCTTATTGGACGGTCTTAATGTCTTTGAAAACAATAAAATTAGTTCGATAAAGATTATAACGTTCGGCACGTTTTGCAACTTCTCAACAGCTCGTCCTCCAGTTATTAAAGCCCCAATTAAGTGGGCTTCAAGGAAGCTAGATCCGCATTTCTTCTATAATTTTTCTGTCTAAGAAATTCTTTGCGCAGGCTCGCGATAACAAGTTATTCTGTAAGCTAGTGAACAGGAGCTGTTGAGCCAATTCTCATCATATGCTTCCCAAGACGACAATATCTTGTAAGAAGCCAGTGGGGAACCTTTATGTTTTCTTACTGAGATCCGAATACTTTTTGGACCTTCTAGTTTCAAATACTCGAAGGAACTTATTGAAATGATCTATTTCTGTAATTATTCACAGTGATTCATTCTTTGTTTTTTTAAACATCTTTCTTCTAGGTTCATTTGCCTATACCACAGAAATGATCTGGCCAGTATGTGAAGTTTGTGCTCCTTTTCGATCTAGAGCGTTAGCCTTTTCATTTCATTTGATTCCTAAGTGACCAAAAACCCAATCTAAAGAGACCTTGTTGTTCTTGCCTACTTCATTTACTTTTTTGGCACTCCCATCTTAGCTTTGAGTCGATGATATAGGAGTTCAGTGCTTCAATATGGGGTCACATACTTGATAGTTTTTTTCCAAGTTTCTATTTATGCATCTTTTGATTGCAAGTTTTTCTGCCTGAAAAATATTCGAGTAGCAGCGTAACGATAGTGTACACTCGGTTCTTGGCCCATTGCCGGCACCTATCGTCGTTTTAAAACAATCTGTATTTACGTCGAATTTTTGGGTAGGGTTTCTTTTCCCATTCTCCAGTTGAAGTTGATTGATATAATAGATCCATTGATTTTGAAGTGATGTCGTTCTTAGATTCTACTTAACGATAGCACTGGTTTTGTCCAAATATCTGTAATTCTTGAATTTTGAGCCGAAAATGTCCCCCAACGATAGGGTTCGATTCCCCGATTGCGAATTTGTGGTCAAATTGGATTCTGTCTGTGGGGCCGTCCGGCGGTGAGCACGATTACTGTCGAAGAGATTGAAAGAAAATAGAAAATTAAATTGGAATATTGAAAAGAAGAATCTTTATTTTTCCATAACAAGATATCCGATTGGAGTGAAATTCATTTTGTAAATGGAGATTGATATACTGAAAGTTCATGCAAAATTTCAAAAGGATCGCATCATCAGAACCATAGAATTCAATTTTCTGTAACTATTGATTTTTTACATATTTCATTTTTCGGATAATTGCCAGAATATAATTCCAATCGTGAGATTTTGCATTCATATACTTGGCGTAAATCTCAAGTCTTATACAGGGTGTCCCATTACTCGACGTCAACCCGGAACCGGGTGAAAAGGCAAGTAATGCTGGTTGTCAGAAAAATATAGAAAAAAATCTAAGTTGCATGATTTTAAAATAATGCGCATTTAAAAAACACGCAAAAATCCACACCCTGTGACAGTCTTTTCGCTCCTGTTGCCACAAATATCAACTTTTTCCAACTTTTTTCTTTGCTGTGTAACCTTGAATAATGCTTGTCTAAACTGTAATCAAATTTTGATACCAGCTGCTCTAGGTTTCATAAAAATAGGGCTTACTTCTCGGAAAAAAAATTCGAAATAAACAATTGCCTAGTTTCAGCTGACTGTATTGAAAAAAAAATGTACTACGTAGGTTTGGCATGTTTTTTCAAAAGTTGGCGCATTTAGTGAGGATTCAAAATGGTATAATAATCGATTGCCTTTGAATACACTTTTTCGTTAACTGCTTCCCAGTAATAGATTCCAATGGGTTCAAGTTCGGTGAACGGGCCGGCCACGAGATTGGACCAGAACGTCCGATCCATCTTCCGGGAAAAATGTTACCAGAAAAAAAAATTTTCAGAGAAATTTCTCAGGAAAAATTTTTTCTAGAAAAATTATTTTCTCTGGAAATTTTTTTTCTGATAACATTTTTTCCCGGAAGATGGATCGGACTTTCTGGTCCAATCTCGTGGCCGGCCCGTTCACCGGACTTGAATCCATTGGACTCTATTACTGGGAAGCAGTTAACGAAAAAGTGTATTCAAAGGCAATCGAAAATAAATTTGAACTACGGCAGCTACAATTAAACGAGTATTATACCATTTTGGAATCCTCACTAAATGCGCCAACTTTTGAAAAAACATGCCAAACCTACGTAGTACATTTTTTTTTCAATACAGTCAGTTGAAACTAGGCAATTGTTTATTTCGAATTTTTTTTCTGAGAAGTAAGCCCTATTTTTATGAAACCTAGATCAGCTGGTACCAAAATTTTGATTACAGTTTAGACAAGCATTATTCAAGGTTACACAGCAAAGAAAAAAGTTGGAAAAAGTTGATATTTGTGGCAACAGGAGCGAAAAGACTGTCACAGGGTGTGGAATTTTGCGTGTTTTTTTAAATGCGCATTATTTTAAAATCATGCAACTTAGATTTTTTTTATATTTTTCTGATAACCAGCATTACTTGCCTTTTCACCCGGTTCCGGGTTGACATCGAGTAATGGGACACCCTGTATAAGACTTGAGATTTACGCCAAGTATATGAATGCAAATCTCACGATTGGAATTATATTCTGGAAATTATCTGAAAAATGAAACCATGAACCATAACGTTTAGAATAAATGGCACTATTCAGTCTAAAATCTGAAAAAAATGCCTAGGTGGGAATCAGCTACCAGCATTGGTGACCATCCTATACGAAACGGCTTCGGAAAAACCGGCCATTCCCAAGAAGTATCACGCTGTCACAGTCGATGAATACGTCCTAGAATCCGACAAACAACGCAAAACAAACGTGTATCTATCGCGTTCCTCAAGATACCGTTCGATGTAACCGCGTCCTACCTGTTTATCTAGGCACAAAACACTCGCGAAGAGAACGAATTTTAGTTCTCCGCGTATAATCTACAGCCACTCACGGCCCTAGGACCTATGCCGTTTCCGCTTCACACATGGAGGAGCACAGGTTACAAATGTTGCCCGGTTCACACGGTGAACGGAACTCCGTGACAGACATGTGGGTTCGTACTTTCCGTTCTGACAATCTCTATGGATTGACCACTTCACCACGGCCCTCGAGTCACTTCGAGAGGGCACTCCAGAGCGTGAAGGAAGACCTGTCGGACGCCCTGGGTCAGACAGCTGTTCCAGAAACAGAATGTTCTTACTGCTTGAATATTCATGTCATTCGGCTTAACTCGTCGCAAGAAATCGGATTTTCGATAATAGAAATTATAAGGCTCAATGCCAGATTTTTTTTATATGCTAAAATATCTTCAAGTTGCTTGACAAATTGAATTACCACAATGTCTATGAATTAATTTATGATACTAATATATGCTATTGAATTCCAAAATAAGTATAACTCTAGACCCACTGGACAGATTCTATCATTCTCAATGAGTGTGGTGTTACTCACATTGATTAGAGGATAGGTCGATAATTGGTAAAGAAAAAGTAGCATTGTCCGAGTTAACACCCCAGACCAAAGACAAGCAGAGAGGCTGATAGCATACTCGAAAGAGAAGGTTCAACAAGTTCTTTCGCTGTCAAAAGACGATTTAGGTTGCTTACTGAGCTTATCAGAAGACATTGTACCATGATGTTCCACCAGCACGAGATCGCTCTGGAAAACTTCGATATCTGTAATTATGAGGGTTATGTAGATCGGCCACAAAAACCACTGAGCACATACGATGCCAATGCAATGTGTTGGTGCAAACTACTCTTGTCCTGCTTCCCAGCAGGATATGAAAGCAAAACCTGATAAAAAATTAATCTGCACTTCGAAAATTCCTTGGAAAATGTAGCTGTGGTATGGTAATGCACAATAAACTGTGCAACCAGAATCTAAAAAGTAAACGGGCTTACTTGGTAGAAAGTAGTCAATATGCGAACCTCCCCTTGCAATTTTGATTTTACTGCGGATAAGAAAGTGCAACGTTAATCGATTTACGTATACAAATGCTTTGGAATTTTCAAAAACCAGGATACTACCAGAATTGAATACAAACAGGCTCTAGAAATGTTAAGAGTTCAACGATCATTTGATTAATGAAGGTGGCAATGTTAGACATTGAAATCACTGACGAATGCAAATTTTCAGAAGAATCTACATTTAAGTAGGAGTTACTCTACAAATTATGAGATGATTTTGTCCTACACGTCGAAATTCTTTGTCTTTACAGATTTGGGCAAAATGAGAATATTATCTACTAGTCCAAAAAAACCTATTTTCTGGATTTGTTACGTAAATTACTATTCTTTTCATAAACGTTATGCTATTCCATATCTAAAACCTGAGACTATTTCGATGTAATGTAATAAATGCAGAAGAGTTTATTTCAACCATATACGTCAGATAGCTATCAGCAACTTATCAGCCGGTGGTGTAATAGGCATTGACTTAAATCCTAAAAGTAATCTTCAATCATTGTTTTCTGAAATATTTTCGTTCTTCTAGGGTGAATATATTTTCAAGGAGATTAACCCCATATCCCTCTAATTCTGCTTATGGAAGCACACAGTAAGTGAAGAAAGCTACGAATATACATCGAACCAAAGAAAATGGTTAGATTTTTACACGACTGAAGTGAACCGCATTGAGCTGTACCACATAAGTACAGCAAGGCGGCTGTTTTGTTATTTAAATGTGATTAGAGTCGGAATGTCTGAGCGATCATATCGTCGGCTAATTTGTTCCATATTGTTATTATTACTTTAAATCGACTATCGCACACCATCAACAGTTCTTTCAATTAATCGTTGCTCAGTTATAATATGTACTGCCAATTACCATTACGCGCTCGCGCAGCTTCGCTCTCGTCTTTCTGCCATAGGAATTCAATTCGGCGTAAGCCCCTGCTCGATGCTTCGCGGAATCAATTGAGTGTTATCCGTCCAGACCGTAAAGATCGTTATCTCGATCTTAATAATTGTTATTATGTGAAAGAATATGCCGAAATTCGCTCGGAGAGCTTCAATGAAAAATTGATGCATTTCTTTTCTAACCGTCTCATGCATATGCAACAATTGGGGTATAATAGTAATTATTATGATGGGATTCGCTTAAAATTTATGCTTTCATCACCTACTTAAATCTATAGGTTGTTATTTCAATTACTTTTTTTCAGGAATGGCTTTTTTCGACCGTGTAAGAAAGCTGAATAGTCGAAAATTAACTGGATATTGGTCATAATACTTTGGGTTTATTATTCGGTTTTATGTTAGATTTCATTCATTTATTCAATTGCTAGGTAACTTCATTGAGCGTGATGATACACACTCAAAAATTAATTCGATATTATCCATGCATGCGTTTTTGTATGGAATAACTGTTTCGATAGCCTCTTAGGTACTGTGTGAATTATCATGTATATTCTTTGATTGCACAATGCAAGCATTACCAGCAAGTTTGATGCATCCAATTATGAAAAAAGCTACAAATCAAGCAACCACAAATGCCTTTCCGTTCTAACTGATTAGAACTGAAAATATTCATCAAAAATTGTTACAACAAAGACATCAAAATCTAAGACAACTATTGATTGAGCATGCGAATCTTTAATTCAACCTGAATAAATAAGAGCATTTCAGTTCGTAATTCCCAAGAATTTCTGCTATTTTTCCAAAATAAGTTCGAATGGAAGGTAGCTCCATGCAATAAATTGCCATTTTATTATTACTGCCACTGATTTATTTTTTCATGTAGTTCTGAAGAAGCTTGTTTTCCATAAAAAAGTACCAGTCAATTAATTTCATGAACATTGATCGGTTGGTGAGTGCATGTCCAAGTACCATAATAAATCAAACCAGAAATATCATAATTTTTTTCGTTGAAAATGATGTCCAATTTGATATCGACCCAATACATAACATTTGAATGTCGGTAGTTAAATAGATGTTTCCACTTAAGTAAGTGCACCTAGTAGTAGTTGACATTTATTAATGAAAATCAGAACTCGACTCTTTGAAATTGCCTCATATTTTTGAAAATATTGATTTTAAATTAGTAATTTCTATGAATGTAGGTAGCCCCATTATTTGATTCGAAATACTGAGACTTTTCTTTGCATAGCAATCCCAAATTTCCTAAACTTTGATTTTTGTGGAACCCTTTCTTTGGGGATAGATGCCTACAAGTATGGATAGTTGCCTCACCATGGAAATATTGGGACGGATAGATGCCCTTCATATTATGTGAACCATAAACCCAACTAAACACATCGAGATTTTCCATGCCTAAAACAGCAACTTTATCTACTCCATATGGATCGAATTAACAAATATTGTGCATTTTCAATTGAATTTCAAAAGCATATATTAAACGAAAAGTTGAATTCTTCTTATTAACATAAAGCATTATTCCACACATTCATGATAAATTAATAAAATATTAAGTCTCAACAAAAATAATCAAGAATCAAGTTTTAAATCGAAATAATCAATGAATCAAAAATCAGCTAAGAAGATAATGTTTTAGTTTGAATGCCCTAAGGGGCACCTATACTTCGAAAAATCAGGGCAACTATCCTTTTCGAGAGGGATAGATGCCCATGAATTTTTTGAATAAATTAAGAAGTAAACAGCAACCATTTATACTCACATGTATACTCAATGAAACACTGTATTGACCTGAATTTATTACCACTTCAAAAGTTATACAGCGACAAATACTTACCTCTAAAACTTTGGCGTGGCAAGTTAGATATTCTGAAAATGGGGCATTTATCCGGGTTTTCCTCTAGATGAAGAAGGCTTCTTTTTAAAATACTTTATGCATTTTGAATTCTTCGAAATATTCGTATCTGGAGGAATATTCAGTTCAGTTATACAGTTTTCTCCCAATTAAATATAGCATTTCATCGAAATTCCTCATTTTTCCATTTTTCCCTTAGTTCTGGAATTGAGTTTCTTACTTTTTGTGATTTTCATAAGCATTCATTTCTCTGAATGTTTTCCTTCAATGTCATACATATGACAACACATATGAAACATTTTAAACGCTCAGATTCTCTCAAGGTTTTTCAAGAAATGTTCTCTAATTTCTTATATATCGATACGTATCAAACGTATTCAGTTCTTTCACAGCACCCTAGGTCGCCTCCTCAACTCTAATCGTGGACGCACCTCGATCAAACTTATATAACATGAGGTAGCAGCCTCGTAAAACTTTTATTGAGCGTACATTCCGAAAGCATCGCGTTCAATAATAAAAAAAAAGTTCCGCCACTTCGAGTTTCGTAACGATCCCAGCCACCTATGCTCGCCACGAGAATGAGAATCGTACCCTAGATCGTTTTTTAATTGATGTCCCTGACTGTACACGCTTCGCCTCGATCAAACGAGCATTTTTCGTGCGCAAGTCGCATTGCAAAATTGGTAGATGTAGGTGAGAAAGAAGTAGACCGTGTTACATTGAGCATTCGCGAAATTATATCATATGGCTAAGTACACAGATATTTTTAATCAGGGGGCTTGCTGTGTTTCGGCTGCTCAGTATGTGAATAGGGGACCGCTCTGAATATTGGTCTAACTGTTGAAAAAAAAACACCCATATCATCTAAGATCCCATATATTGTCAGAATCTCAGGCCTCGAAATCTGATAATTGGGATATCAACCTGGTCGTTTTAAGCATGCCACTTTTTCATTTGAGTTCAAACTGAGGTAGGATGAAAAAACGAAGTTTTTAGTTTTTTTAGTCTAAAGAAGGGGTTACAGTTCACTGCGATCTTAAGGTCTTTTGTGCCCCCTCACAGAGCTGTTCTGGCAAAACCCTTCACAGCTCGCCCTCCAGTTCCAGAGATCTAATTAAATCTAACATCTGTGAAGGCTTCAACGAGGCTAGTTCCTCACTCTTACAAGTTTCTCGCCCAAAGCATTCTCTCCACAGGCTCGCAATGCCAAGGCATTCCGTGACTTGGTGAATGGGGGTTTCTTCATCTTCCCCACAGAACCTACACTCGTCAGTGTCCGATAATCCCATCCTCAACAGGTAATTTCTGAGGCCACAGTGTCCTGTAAGAAAGCCAGTGAGGAGGTGTAATTGCTTCTTACCAAGATCTAGATATCTTTTGGATCCTGCAGTCTCAGAGTTCCGAAGGAACTCAGTGGAATGATCTATCCCTGGGAGATTCCGCTAGTGTTTTTCCCTCTCGGCTTTCTCCTGCTCCAGAAACTCCTTCTTATAGGTACATTTACATATACCACAGAAGGGTTCTGGGCCAATAAGTGACATTCGTGCGCCCTCTCTGGCAAGTGTATTGGCCTCTTCGTTTCCTTTGATTCCCGAATGGCCCGGACCCAGATTAAGAAGACTATATTTTTCTTGCCTACCTCATTGAGTTTGTTCCGGCACTTCCAGATCATTTTAGAGTCGATGACGTAGGAGCTCAGTGCTTTAATAGCAGCTTGACTATCTGAGTGTATGGCTATATCGCACTTCTGATGAAAAAACGAAACATGATCTCTTAATTCTTATTCGTTTGTTTCTTTATAAGATACATACATAACTGAATACATATTCTCGATATCACTCTCGATCACTACATTTTCGAAATTACTCGAAAAATTTGCTATAAACTTCTGGTTGTATTCGGTTCTGAATATCTCTTTTCGTTCAGCTATAGGTGGTAGGTGGAGAAAAGCACAAAATCTACCAATGCTTTAATCATTTTTTTAAAATAAAGTAGTTCATAAGTCAACTTTTGCCTTCGCAAAATAGAACTTCCGATCATTGACATGACTATGTCAATAGAGATCTTCAATATAGCATCCACTAACCCCCGAAGTGCCAAACAACAATAAATACAGGGGTTTTGCACGTGTGCTCACTTTTGATCGATTCCTCTCTTCTTTGAGTGTGTTCAACCCCAAGCTAGTTGCGGTTGAAATTTTCGCCCCTTTTAGTATGAAATAATTTACATTGGGTGAGTTTTTAGGTTGCTCCACACTGTTGAAATTGCAGACTGTTTTTTGTTGGCCACCTGATGGGAGTTGCAAGGGGTGTACCGAACAATCTATAGAGTCTTTTCGAACGAATGTTCCTGATCAACAGGAGGTAGAACTCATCAAAGTGAACCAACTTCAACACTAAACATTCAAATGAAATATGCAAAACATGTATACGATAAAAGCACTCCTATTCGTGGTGATAGAGTTGATATCTACCACGTTATTTGCCATACTGAAGACTGTCGAAAATTTGGTGGAATAACCTTTCCAAAACAATTAATTCAGTTTTGCTGAACAGTTATTGCTAAAGGGGCCAGTAAGTCATGTTTGTTCAAAATGTCTATAATTTCTCAATTTCAAGCAGATCGCAGTGCAATCAATACTGAAAAATTTCAGTATTTTTCATCTCATTCGAAAAATATCCAAAATAAATAATTAGTGTTAGAGGAGGCTGCCATTCATTTTTTATTTAGAATCGAAAGCTGTTAAATTGGAAATCTCGAAATATGTATTTCAATTTTAAGTTCCACCTTTTCGGAGCAATATCTTCGAAAAATCTTACGATGTATCAAAATACTGAATGCATGGATTCTCTACTATGAGATTGCTGAGTTTGTTTCCGTCCGCATAAAAAATGATCGAGATATTGCATTTCCAAACTGGCAATGCAGATGTCAAAAATTGCAGAAAATTTTTTTTAGTAGGTTATACTGCGAATTTGGTATTGAATCAATACATAAATGAAAATATAGGTAATTCCATCTGAAATAAGAAAATAGATATGGGTTTGAGTTCCTTCACCCTCAAGGGTTCACATAAATTTCAGAACGAAATAATAACTAGTTATCCTAAAACGTCTAATAGGCCAACTCAAAAGAAAAACCCTGTATGTGTATGGAAATTAATTCACTTTGCAAAAATCGACGATGTAACCACCACTGTTCACATATTAGTTTTCTTTGAAATATAAATCTACCATTAACATGAAATCAGAAATTTCGGTATATCAGTGTTCAAAAAATTTTTCAATGGACCATGAACTTTAAAAATAATGTAGTTCATGCATTCTTTCGTTCTATATTTCAGCTCCATTAAATGAAGATGTTGAATGTTGATCGACCAGGTGAAGCGGAGCGTCCTTGACCAACCGAATGGAAATGAAAATTCCAATTACTCTGTCGGACAGGTCCGCTAGAACGCAATAAATACCAAATATTAAAATCCAATCAAAAACAACGTTTCGCAAGTAGAAACAGAGCTTATTTTTCCGCGGAGTATCGACGCTATGACTAAGACCTCTGTAGCGGAGCGTTGCATAATCCACTGTCTTCTCTTAATAGATTGCATGCATTTTTTCATATCTCTTGATCTCTCTAATGACCTTCAAGAGCTCCACAACCGGAGTTTGTTTGTTGTAGGAATAAGTAGGTACCCACGGTACACCTCTATCTCTAAAGAGTTGAAACACGCTATTGAACATGATAGTTGTCAGATTTCTTTTGTATTTTCGTCACGAATCGGTAATTTTCAAAAGAAAACTTTCCGTTGAATTTGTAGGAACTTCGGTGATTTGAACGCTACATTACACCCGCTCATGCCAAAAAATTTTCGAATTAATTCACTTCAATCGTCTGAATGAAATCCTGGAATCCTACTCAAACAGTTTGTATGAATTTCGAAAGTGTTGGCTCTGAAGAGTTTCTGGCGCGAAAATAATCATTTCTTTTTCATCTACTTTGATTTTCTGATACCTACACTGTTTCTCATTGAAAATACCTCATATTCAATAACAAAAATATTACTTTGCATGAATATTCGTGAATTTAAAAATACTTATAAGAATTCACCAATTAAATTTTCAACTGAGTGAGAATATTTCGAATAATCTATCAGAGGATTGAAAAGGTTCGATGTTTTGGAATATTTTTGGGAATATTTCTATCACTTTCGCTCATTCTATCAAACGGCATTCGCCTGACTATCAATTTTCAATATCAAAAAGTAACGACAGATTCTTTTTTGAAATTTGCAAGTTCTGAGTGTGTTTACTGACGATAACCGAAACGACGAATAGAAGAAACGAACAAGATGTTGATAGATCAAATAATACTCCAATACATTTATCATCAGGCAGAATGCAATGAGGCAAAGAGATGGAGCATGAGGAAATGTGACATCCTGAAAAAACATCGCAAATGCCGTAGATTCGCATAATATACCGGTTATTAAAAAACAAAGTTTCATTATGTTGAGAACCGATTACAGACTTCCAAAAAGATTAAATGTTTCATACAAACATGGGTTCGCAAATGAGTCGTTTTGGAAATATTATGGGCATTTTCGGTTCTTCAAATAGTAACTATAGTCTGTTCACGAAACTTTGAGCTGTCGGTTGGCCATGACAATTTGGCATATTTCACTGTGTATATTAAAATTTTAGGTTATGTTGTTTGTTTTTCTGTCAGATTGATACGAAATGTTGTCAATATTGTATAGAGTTCTCTGATAACTCGGAAGCTCGTCAGACGTGGCCGGATACATTCGGCAACTTTGTTCATCGTTATGACAGCAAATACTGCCAATCTCAGATAAACGAACGAAAGGATAATTTGCGCTCGATAATATGTGAACGGAGTAAAGTAGTGCAACCAAATACGATCAATAACGGAAGATATTTGACCCCTTGTGTTTTACAGAAGTTGTTTCATATGATCATTTCATATTCAAAATTAAAAACTCTTTCTTGAAAACAATGTGAATAACTCGAATCGAATTCAATGAACATCCTAAAAAAATTTCGATTGTAATTTCAGTGAACAAGAAAAAATGAAGATAAATCAAATATCTGGTACAATTAATTTTAAAAACGAAAATCGCTCATATCTATGAAACGGCTCATTTGCGTGATTATGTAAAAAATTTTTATCTTATTTTGAAGTCCATAATCAGAAATATCGAAATTTTGTTTTTTGGTACACGGTATGGAAGTAAATGAATATGATTTAAGATAGTAAGGATTTGACGAATACTATTTTTTCGGAATAATAATCACCAGAACACGAAGTTTTCAAATTACTTTAAATATCTCATCGGCCAACCACTCATCGAAAAGAGCAACTAAACTGCCTTATTCGTGCATATTTGAAATCTAAAATTTGGTTTGGGTAATTAGTTAATGCGCTAAATTTTTCTTTGGCTTCACTCGCGGCCAATATTTCAGTGTGTGGCCTCCCTTAGCGCGACGCACACACATCAATTCCATGCCGTGTGATCCGAGCCGACTTTGTGTAGTTGTGGTCTATTGTTTTTGACTTTGTAAAAGCTGAATAATTCAAGCAATCCGCGGCGTTGTGAGCATTCGCCGCAACACAATGGGCGATTTCTAGGCCACGACAGAAACCAGAAACATACTATTCCTTTTTGCACGCTGCTTGTTGGGAAATTCCGCCCGATCGCCTCAGTTGCTACGTCTCAAACGAAACGAATAAAAGTTTTTTCGAAAGGGCTCGACTGAGTCGTCTAACAACTCTTTCAGAATTGGGATGTAGCGAGGCCTTCACTCTCTCCCTTTCCATATAGCAATTATTTGAGTTTTTTGCCCCTCGATTTTGCCCGAATTTCTGTGTATTTGGTTGAAGTTCTGGAACATAGTATATTTGTTGGTCCAAGTCCCATGAAGTTCCAGAAATGTCACAATTTCAGATCTCTTCACTACATGAAAAATTGAAGGAAGCCCTGACGAATTCAGAAGCATTTTACCGCTTGATTATATTGTTAAAACGCTCCTTTAAATTTGATATTGATATTCTGAAAGTTATTGGTTTCATCCTATACATTCATTAATTAAACTTTCCAATTAAAATTTTGAAGCTACTTCGAGAATTTTAAGTTTGGAAGTTGTTCCTTTCAGGAATTTACGTATTATTTACGTTCCGACCACAAATGAACACTTTGAATCTCAAGTCTTTTGTCATGTCATCAGAAAGATTTCATTCAGCTTTTCTATCAGAGAGCTCCTCCTGAAATGTTTTAAAAGTCTTCATACCATCTTTGAGCATCAGCTGAATATAAAAATCATACCAGATGGATTTCTAGTTTTGAAAATATCCGGATAAGAATTCAAATCATTTAAACTGTTCAACTGATCTAGTCTTTTTTAACTGAGCTAATCAGACGCTTTACCTAACCTGAAAAGTCTGTCGTTCCTTCCGTTCGAAGTTATGAAGAGAATAGCCGGACAGAATTGTTTTTGACCGCCGATTATTCTTCAGTGAGCACAACGGAGAATATGAGGACGATTAAGTTTCGATTCCTAGGTTCATTCCTCAAAACTGCTCTTCAACTACGAATTTTACTGAAATATGTTTCCTTAAGAGAATCTTGACAAGAATGTTCATTTCAATCGGAGATGCTTTACACTAATATTCTGAGCTATTTGTCAGTATACCTACAATCTATCATACTACAGCTAAGTTGTTTTCTTAATTCATCCGATAATATATTGGTCATTGTCATGAAATTTGTAGCTTTTCACGACGACCTAATCGACCAATTAGTTCACTCTAGTTCAGCAGCAAGTTTGAATTATTTAAAACATTTCTGAGATGTTGAATAAACATGCTCTTCCCTGATAACCTGTCCTCCAAAATTGTCCAAAATTTGCCGAATAATGAGAATTTTCATTTCACAGCTTAGTCTACAGCAGCAGCCTCGTATGATCCACTGGATCTATACGACGGTGGTAAGACCTGTTATCACATATGCCTCTTTAGTTTGGTGGACTAAAACTGAAGAAAAGACAAGCCAGCAGAGGCTGAATAAGCTTCAAAGACTGGCCTGTCTAGGCATTACAGGAGCTGCGTATACAACTCCTACAGCTGCAGTAGAGGTAATACTGGATCTCACCCTGCTGCACATTTATGTTAAGAAAGAAGGTCTCATGAGTGCCCTAAGAATGGACCAAATAGGGCCTGGCAAGGGACACGGAAATATTTTAAGATCACTCGGTGGTGACCTCCCTTTGCTACCGAGGGATTCCATGCCAATCGAGTATGACCTTGACGCCAACTACGAAGTGATCATAGGTGATCGCCAAGAAAGTGTGGAAGGTTTGTCTCGACTTCGTAAAAATCATCTCATCTGGTACACAGATGGGTCCCTGAGGGAACGAGGAGCAGGCATAGGCATATACGGTCCCAAATACAGGGAATCGGAGCCTTTGGAAAAGCCAATAACAACGCTTCAAACTGAAATTCTGCCATAGAAAGATGCGCTCAAGTCTGTCTGTCCAGACAGTACAAGGGAGCCAGAATTTGTATTGCCTCTGATAGTCAGATGGCACTGAGGCAGCTTATGGCCGTTGATTGTAGATCAAGGACCATTTGGAGCTGCAAACAGTCCCTCAAAACACTGGCGAAGTACAACAAGCTAGTTTTAACTTGGGTACCTGCCCACCAGAACATTGAGGGAAATGAAAAAGCTGATGCCCTTGCAAAAAGAGGAGCAAACACACCCTTCACCGGACCCGTGCCCTCCTGTTGGGTATCACCTACACTGATTAGGGCAGAGGTAGGCGTTTGGGGAGAAACACTCTTACTGGATAAACACATCCGGTCAAAGACAAGTAAAGAGACTAATCGAACCTTCCAAAGAGAAGGCTCAACAAGCTCTATCGTTGTCAAAAAACGAGTTAAGGCTGCTAATCGGCCTTCTCACAGGGCATTGTCCCGTGAGATATCACCTACACAAGATCGGTAAAGAAAACTCCGACATTTGTAGGTTATGTGAATCGGCCACTGAAACCACCGAACACATACTATGCCAATGCACTGCGCTGGCGCAAACCAGACTTACTCTACTAGGTGGCGCGTTATTAACGCTAGCCGATATAAGAGCGAAGTCTCCTAAGGAAGTAACCAGCTTTGCTAAGGAGGTTAGATTCCTGGGAAAAACGTAGTTTTAGCATGGTAACGCACAAAAGACCTTATTGGCCGCAGTGCAGAAGGGTAATCAACGTGCCGATCGGCCACTATCTAATCTAATCTAATCTAGTCTACAGCAGATAAGAATGAAAAGTAGAAGTATTTTATGACAAATTTGAATTACAGTCATAAAGTTATTACGCAAAATCTTCGATGGACCATGGCAAACCCAAATCGACAGTGTACCTAACTGTTGATACTCGACAGGTCCCAAAAATAACCCATTCTTTTCCTAACTTCTCTGCGGAAAATCAAATAAACATTTGACTGCATCGGAGTGAATCCTCAAGTACCACAGCAATCGTTAAAAATAATCATGAGATCACATCGGCACCTATCTAAACATCGCTGCTAGATGGAAACACAGCGGTGTTACGATGTCACCTGGTCCTGCTGTAAGACACACCGAAATCACGATATGATATCGGTATTTTTTTCGTTCCTCAAGTCGGGTAATCCGAGCCACTAAAATACGATACGTCGATCGAATTTAGATAGGGAGAGCACGCGGAAACGAATCCGAAACTAGTTTTCTTCTTCGGAACCGCTCATGCGATTTGAAATTCGGAGATATCTTATACGACTGGATCCAAATTAGGTTTTCTTGATTTACGACGCGTTCGAATTAATTCGAGGATTGTAGATGGGATTTGAGAGCTCCTGAAGAGGTTTCTTGTACTTTTTGTAATGCTATTTAGTTAAGATGTTTATTACAGACATTGTTTATAACACTACCGATGATATTCAATTTGGGCGAACGTCATAATTTGAA
Source organism: Propylea japonica (assembly GCA_013421045.1). Taxonomy (NCBI): domain Eukaryota; kingdom Metazoa; phylum Arthropoda; class Insecta; order Coleoptera; family Coccinellidae; genus Propylea; species Propylea japonica. The sequence continues at coordinate 1,326,719 of CM024240.1, forward strand.
ATGGCATCATTTATACGATCTACATACTGAAGGAGAAGTCTTGCTCAGTCCTAGTACCTTGTTTGAGTTCAATAAACTAAAAAGTAACATGAACAAAACGCAAAAATCAACTTTCGAAATAAACTCTCAAAAGTTACTCACCTTGTATTTTTTAAATTTCACAATCACCTAGACAGATTGGCTCTCAAGCAGTTTTCGTAGTTAGAAGAATAATGCAAATAGGTGATGAAAATTCAGCAAGAATAGCACATATCTCATTTTCAACAGCAGGATTACCTGTGGTCTTCTCTTCTGGGGAGAAAGCAGTGGGGCAGAAAACATAAAAAAAACCTTCAGACTAAAGGAAATTTTTATATTGGTGTGATTGATACGATGCGAATAAAGAAAAGAAATTTCGGTTTTCTGAGTCTATCATGTTTACTTTTTTTACTGCGATGGAGTTCTCATTGATTTGATTGAGTGTAAAAATAGAGCGGGTAGAAAATATAGAAACTTGTGAAGCGGACAACCGCTTCCAATAAAGACAGTGATTTCTCTGTTTCCTATACATAAAAATTCACCTGTCTTTGTTGAAATCGCAAAACAAGAAAAAACACTTTGCAGATAAGGCATCGCAATTTTTCAAGAATCCGCGCATCAATGACATGAGAACACAGAACAACATAATAGGAATAATACCGTCATGTCGATAAAAATAATCGTGTAAAACACGGGTCTGCATTAATAAATCATTAGGATTCGTCATTGTTCGTAGTAAAAGACGAGATACGAGAACGCGCTGGCGCGACCTTTTTTTTGCGCCAGTTTTTTCGACTGTTCGACCTCGCCCGTCGTTGATTGAGCAATCCGAAACGTGTAAAATATGCAAAAATGCGGTCGCGGAGTGTGCAAGCACGGAAAAGGATTCTGCGGCACACGATTTTCGTTCGAAAAAATGCAATTAAGGACACCTTTTTCCTCAGGTTCAAAGCGTTGGTGATATGGCGTATTTTTTGTTATCCGTCAGTTCTGTTCAAGTGATGCAGAATTAGATAAGTTAATTGTTGCAACGCAGAGTTTCTGTGAGAGTGTTGTGAAATTAACGATTCATTCAAAAAGTTATAGATTGTATTAAGTCAGAGGTGAAAATAAAATGGAATTATTCGGTAGTTGTAAACAGTTTTGTTGATGGGTTATTAGGAAACAACACCTCACAAATGTTTCAAATTATTCAAACTAGACCGAACTCACTGGTTATTGTCTCATGAAAAGCTGTCAGTATATGTTAATAAACAATATGCTATTGGATGAAATTCTGGAACAACTAAGCTGTTGTGTGTGAGAAAAGAAATCTGGCGAAGTTTATGGGTCACACAAAGTTTTCAAATTGTAGATGTCTGTACGGCCGAATAGTTGAGAAAAACTACGATTAGGGCATAGCATCTCCGATTGAAATGGACATTGTTGTCCAGTTTCTCTCAATGAAATAAGATATTTCAGTAGAATTCGAAAAAGAAGAATAGTTTTGAGGATTGAACCTTGGATTTACGCGTTATAGTTATGCCAAAATGTCTGAAAGTCTGGAAATTGTATACAAGAATGGTCTTCATCTAAGCGTTTGTGCTCACTGATGAATAATCTGATGTCAGGGTCGGATCAGCTGGGTTAAAATGGATTAGTTCGTTTGAACATTTTCCGAGTTCTGATGATTTCAACGGTGACGTGCTCTAGCCATAGATTTATAATACTAACTCGATAGCGAACATGTTAACAATTTTGAGGCAAACGGCGGCCATTTGCAGTTTGGGTTTTACTTGAGAGATGTCAAATTTTCAAGAAAAGAAATTCGAGCAGAGATGGCATAGAACATCAAAATGTCCGAGTTTCATCCCAAACTGCAAATGGCGGCCCTTGCCTCACTTTTTCTACGTGACAGTTAGGAAGTTCGACGTCCAGCTAGTATTATAGCTCCATGGCTCTAGTATGTAAACAAGGCCTAAAAGTCATAACTACTGCTCTGTAAATAGTGATTTTGAATTATTTTTATCAAATATTAAAACATTTTATGTTAATTACTACTTTCTTTGTGAAGATACAACTTGATATCCAAGCTGGGCAGAATAGCTGAGGGTTATGTCAAATCATGGACGCAAATGTCTGATGGATATGATGATAACGATAACAGCTATGTCAATTATTGAAGAACTGAACTACTTTAAATTTTGAAAGTCAAGATAAAAGTGAAATAACTGAAAGTGCATGAATGTTAACCAGATAACTCTCGAACAAAATAAACATGTGCCCAAACTTCTCCCATGAAACCAAATAGTGAATCCACACAAATCAATGAATACTAATTCAATATTCCGATAATCAAATCGAAATAATTTATTCACCCATGTATAACTTGCTCGATCCACTTCTCAAACTCTCACGTTTCCGACGATGACTGATCGCGGAAATCCTACAGTAACATTTTTCTGGCGTTATGAGACTCTCGATTGATAGCATCTACAAGCCGAAATGACAAGACATTATGTTAATGCCTTCCAGCGGGCACTTCATCAGCCAAAGACGACGTCCGGCTTCCTCTGACCGGCTGCTACCTGCCCGAAGAATAACCGTAATTCGTATTCGAATGCTCCTCCGATCAGATACCGATTCGAAAGACATGGATTAATTAATTGGGGTTAGAGTTTGTCGAAATTTTGCGAGATTTGAATACAGAGATCTGAAGAAGTGAACGAGTTTCCCAGAAGTTTCAGAGATTCCCAGTTTGTAATGAAGAAAAGTTGGATATTTGAAATAATTTCATTGAGGTGTTCTCGCAGGTTTTTGAATGAGTAAAAAAAATAGGAAAGACCTGAGCAGGTGCTCTTGAGCACTCATTCATTGGCGGAGCAATGAGGCTATTTCCTTAAAAATTTTTATAAGACTTGAGATTCATACTAAGTATATGAATGCAAAATCTAAGCACGATCGGAATTATATTCAGAAAATTATTCGAAAAAAGCAATATGTAAAAAATCAATAAATAAAAAATAAATTCTATGGTTCTAATGATGCGATCCTCTTGAAATTTTGCATAAACATTCAGTTTATCAATCTTCATTCAGAAAATAAATTTCACTCGAATCGGATATCTTGTTTTGGAAATTATGAAGATTTTTCAATATTCCAATTAACTTTTTTATGGTTCTGTTAACACTATGGCATGAAGCTTATTATGAGCATTTTGCATGTTTCCGTTAAATTTATTCTTGATTGGTTTCGTTTTGTCTGAGATATTGAGGAACAAAAATTTGAATGGCAAAATTTCATGGAGAACCCTGTACGATATGGCTGGTTAACAAACTTAACCGCGGCATTTGGTAACAGAACTCACCCAAAAAATCTTCAATCTTTAGGACAATCCCTTCAAAAGTTATCGAGCTTACCCACTGACAGAATTTAATTTGACCACGGATTCGTCATCAGGGAGTTGAATCCTATCTTTTGAAAAAAATTTCGGCTGAAAATTTGAAATTCATAGACATTCAAACGCAAAACGATATAGCATTCGATTAAGTAGAACAAGCGCTCAAAAATGATAATAGAGGAAAACCCGGATAGATGCCCCACTTTTTGAAATTGCCTGATATTTTTGAAAATATTTATTTTATATGAGTAATTTCTATAAGAGTAGGTAGTCTCATTATTTGACTTGAAATACTGAGACTTTTCTCTGACATAGCAATCCCAAATTTCACAAAAAATTATACTATGTGAACCAAAAACCCAACTAAATACAATGAGATTTTTTTTTGCTTAAAACAGCAACTTTATCTGCGCAACATGGATCGCATTAACAACAATTGTGCATTTCTAATTGAATTTCAAAAGCATATATTAAACGAAAAGTTGCATTCTTCATATTAACATAAAGTATTATTCCACACATTCATAATAAATTAATGAAATAATAAGTCTCAACAAAAATGATCAGGAATCGAGTTTAAAATCAAAATAATACAATGAATCGAAAATCTGCTAAGAAGATAAGGTTTTAGTTTAGATGTCCTAAGCGGCACCTATACCTCAAAAAATCAGGGCAACTTTCCTTTTCGATAGGGATATATGCCCATGAATTTTTTTAATGAATTAAGGAGAAAACAGAAACTATTTGTACTCAGATGTACACTCAAAAACACTGTATTGACGTAATAAAAAAAATTACTGAATTTATTACCACTTCAATAGTTATACAGCGGCAAATACCTACCTCTAAAACTTTGGCATGTTTGTGAAGTTCGCTGCTGAGATGATCGCACACACTAGCGAAAAGAGGCTTCACTTTACAATAACCCTAACAAAACTAAGGTCCAGGGTGACTGTAGCAGCTAGTTATAAATTAATTTTTTGTTAAGTGTTTCGGAAGTTAGGTATTTTGAAAATGGGGCATCTATCCAACTGGGGCATCTATCCGGGTTTTACCCTATAGGGGATTTCTCTTCGGACAATTGGCTACACCATAAAAGCCGGGGGTCACTAAACACCCAAATTGTCACCTTAATAACAAACCGCAAATTCAAGGGGTATCATGAACAATGGATGTTTCTAATTTTTCATTAGTGAATTCGTTCAATAATTTCGCGAAAAAAAAAGAGTGCTAAATAAAACAATTCTATATAAAAGAGGTTACTAAACAGTTTCAATACATTTGTTATATCAATCGATGTTACAATCCATTTTTACTGCATCCCATCATTTTTTGATATTGTTTCGACTGAATAGTTATTGAATAAATTTGATGAATTTCAAACGTAAATGAGTTTCATTGAAACGTCAAAATATTCTCATTAAAGGATCATGAAATAATTGAATCTCCTACAACAGATCCATCTCTGTCGATTTCGCAATCGCAAACTTCGGCACAATGCACATCTTTCCACATATCTTCAACCGCACAAAAATAAAATCAAGGTTTTTCTCATGGTTGCACAACGCATAACCTCGCGTGATATCGTGGACTCAACAGCGGAAGCAGCAGTGCAATTTTTTATTCTGGAAACCTTTTCGTTTGAATACATTCGTAACTACATACTTACTTGCATTTATCGTTATGAATGTTGTATTTGAGACATTTTCGCTTTCAAGAACACCTGAATGTTACATTTTGTTTGTATTTTCCATGAAACGAACAAATTTCGATTGAATAGAGCGTATTTTTGGTCAAAAAGTATAAAAGTCAGTTAGACAGAGTTTTAAGTTTCATAATCATTATTGTGTTTGTCGGTAAAACCGCATATTCACTAACGAAAAGGGGGATTTCTTGAGTAAGTTTAAGAAAAAAAAGTTCCCATAAACATGGGGTCGCAAACGTTTCGTTTTCGAGATACAGAGTGTTGAAGTTTTACTTGAAAATTGACTGAAAAAGTGGTACGCTAATGAGATATTTCATACAAACAATTAATTCTCAATTCTTCATTCAATTTTTGACAAAAAATCTCTAGTGCCTTTTTTTCTTGTGAGGCGCCGTTTTCATGTGAGAAAATGAAACATTTTAACGCGTATTTGTAATAGAACGTTACGTGAAAATGTTTTATTTTTTATTAAAAAACGGCACCCCACACGAAAAAAGACAGAAAAGATTTTTCGTCACAAATTGAACGGAGACCTCAAAAATAATTTTTTTTAAATATGTCAATGGCGTACCACTCTTTTAGTCAGTTTTCAAATAAAACTTCCACGTTTGCGGCCCCATGTTTATGGGACTTTTTTCCTCAAACTTCCTCAAGGAATCTTTTCATTCCATTTGTTCGTACAATTCAGGAACACCCTATACTTTTCGTTCATTTCACAATGCATTGAAATTGAGTTTCGTAAAACTTAATTTTCCTGTCCTAGGACCAAAATATTGTCTCTGATTTAAAATTGAAATTATCATTTGATATAAAGAAGCGATATAGGCGACCTTCGACATATAGCGACGATAAAATGAGATTTTCCGAATCGCATTTAAAATGGGCAATATCTCAGTTGACTTATTGCTGAGTTTGTTGCCAGTTAGATCCTACAGTTTTTCACTTACATAAGTGATTCAACTATCGTTTTTGAACATATTATCAAGTGTGTATATAAGAGTAAGATCATGTTCACGATATAATATGTGTGCTTCTTTGTGAGTCCCATTATTTCTGTATTCCCGAACGTCCCCTGTATGTATTAAGAGACTCGTACCTTCCATTTGAAACCAGTTCGCGACTTGTCAATTTCACTCAACCTGCCACCACATAGAAATTAACATGTAAATTCGTAATCGATCATAACGAATTCATTAGGTATAAGACAGTCTCAGCGAAGTTCAAAGAGAAATTTCACCTCCTTAAAGTCGTTTCAGATCATTATTTATGTATGGGAATCACTTATTCGACTCAATTCAAATAGTCATTCATCAATATTGTAACTGATAGGGTATTTATGTCGCAATTCAAACGGATTTGAATTATTGGGTAGAAATCTGCCCGAGATATGCTAGAAGGTACCTGGTCGGTTCGAGAAGTTGGGAAATGATGATTACACTATTATTTGGTTACGTTGTAAAAATAATATTGGACATTTTCATTTTTCTCTCCATTTTGAATTCAATAGATTGAAAAATAGTATCCTAAATCATTAATTCTATATCTATTTATCATACAAAGAAACACAGCCTGTCACCTATTCACTCATTTCAACTCCAAAAATTTCACTCGAAGACAGTTTCGATTGGATAAGAGTTCTCATCTTCATCAGAGAAGCAAACGCAGGAATATATGAAAATAGACAAAAATATTCATTGATAAAAATCGAAAAAATACGTACTTTGGAGTAAGTCTTGCAACAAGTGGATAAGCGTTTTCGGACACTTACTCAGGGTTACTAACTCTATCCATTGGGTCACGTGACGGATCTACTCGGATCACGGACCCGGGTTCTGAGTTTACGAACACATCAGGTTTAGACTTTGAAGTGACAATTATATCAATAACAGAACCAAATATTTTATGGATTTATTTTTTCCCAGTTTATTTTCGGATGATCTCTAGATTTGCTTGCATTTATTGGCATTTGAAAAATATTTCTTATGATCTCTGGTGTGTCCTTCCTCGTTTAATGTTATTTTTGAGTAGGTACCTATGTTAAAGAAGTAGAGATTTTATTTTTTCAGTTGCAGCTTATATACTGATTGTCTCTAGCCTTGGATTTATTGACTTCTGTAAAATCGTTCTTATAATTTCTGGTGTGCCCTAGCATCTTCAATGTTATCTTTGAGTACCTATGTTAAAGAAGTAAAGAAGGATTTAGCTTCAGCGCAAAAAGATCTGCATACAAAGTTATGAAGAAGTTGTTTCACATTATTTTCTCGGCTCGTGGAACCACACATTTTACACTTTTATTCTAGCTGTTACCGTTTTTTCTATCTGTTATAATTCTCTTGATTAAGCTACGAATTCGATAAACCTGTACAGATTATCAGAGGTAAAGCAGTAAACTAATTCAATTAAATTTACTCAAGTATTCCTGTATCCCATATCAATCATTTCTCCTGTAAACCGCTCCTAAACAACTATCTTCATTGACGATTCCAATTCTCGCAACTGTTACCCATCGAAACAACAAATTGATGCCCGTTTTGTAAGCGATAAAACCGTCTAGCCCAGCTCCGAAACAACTCAACCGAGTGGGCCATAAATTCCGACTCTTTTCGACCGAAACGACGGACCTAGGCACGGCCACGAAATGCCTAAACGGTCACAGAACATCGTACGCGTATCTGTCGATGCGAGCAATAAAAAAAAACATACGGTCGATATATGTCGTATGACGTCGCTCTCGGGGTTAGCCATGTCGAAAATTAATTCAATTGTTTTACAAATGATGACATGATTCATTTTATATAATGGTTTGTTGTTTGTTCGAAAGGGAAACAAACGGTTGAGGCGGTCGTGAGATTTCCATTGTTTCGAGTTTTCGCCGACGAGAAGGTACAGGCTGATTGATTGCTGGGTCTTAAGCCGGTCCCAGACACTGCGTGTATTCGACAATATTCGGCATTTGCGTGCTTCGCGTAGTGTGTGGGAGCTCACTTCGTGTATTATTCGGCATTGGCCTTCTATCCGAAGCCCTGTCGGTACGGGCTGCACGAACAAAGGAAGACGAAGTACATTCGCGCACATTCGTGTTAGCTCCCAGACAATGTGTTTATCTCGCGTACTATACGGCCTATTCTGTCTTCAGTCAGAGTCGTGCGACGTGATTCCACGGTGTTTTTAGGTATTATTCGTTTAGCCTCTCCCTACTGTTCTATACTGAGGCCGTTTGGCGAACCTTTGTCAACAGAATGACGAATGACGAATATTTCGCGATTGGCGCAGTGTCTGGGAGGGTACCCGAAGGCGAACTACGAAGGCACATTGGCCGAATGCACGCATTGTCTGGGACCGGCTTTATGTTAAAATTCGGTTCGATAATTGGATGTCACGTTCAAGCTTGCTCAGGCTTCGAACTGAAAGCGCTGGTATGATCTCATTATAATTGAGTTTTCTTCAACATGAGTTGTTTTTCATTCAGATTAGTTTTAAACGAAACTCTATCGTTCATTGGTGGAGCAATGAGGGTATTACTTAAAATTTTGTATAGGACTTGAGATTTATACTAATATAGGTATATAAACCTCAGCACGATCGGAATAATATTTTCGAATTATCAAAAAACTGTAAAACTTGACGATTGATAAATTCATTACATTTATATGGTTCTGATGATGAGATCCTCTTGAAAATTTGTATGAACATTAAGTATATCAATGTTCATTCACAAAATAATTCACTTCAATCGGATATCTTGTTGTAGAAATATAAAGGTTTTTCTTTACAATATTTCAATTGAATTTTCTATGGATCTATGGTTAACCCTATGGCCACAAAACTTTGCGTGAGGCTTATTATCAGCAAAATTTCGATTAGTTTCGTTTTCCCGAGCTTTTGATGAACAAAATTTTGAATGTCTATATTTCATGGAAGACCCTACATACGATTTGGTTGTTAACGAACTCAACCGCTGCATTCAGGAACTGAATTAACCCTGAAAAGTCTCCAGGAGAATCCATTCGAAAGTTATCGTATTTACGACCCTATCGTTTAGAACATTTTCGGTTCAAAATCGAAAATTACCGACATTTGGGCGAAACGATATAGCGCTCGTTTAAGTAGAACGAACGCTCAAAAATTAGGTGAATCGATATACCGAATGTTCCCTAAAAACAAGCGCGCAGTGAATTAATTTCCATATGAACTATTCTAGTTTTGATAGATATTCGAAAGACTTTAAAATCTCCTTTTCCGCCGACCTCGAAATAAAAGGTGATTTTAATGTGTTCGAAATTGAACATTTTAATGCACAATTTATGCTATATTTTAATGTGCAATCCTCATGGCAACCGTTCACAATGTATTCAGAAGCACTACGAGTAATGTCAGAATTCTACTAGAACATAGAGAAACATAGAACTTCCATTTTGTCAAATGAATGTCTTGTGCGAAATAAGAATGTATTTCAATCAAGAATTCATACACAATTCGTATTGAGATCGTCGGAAAAATCTTGTAATTAACTCGTTCATTAATCGAGCGACTAATGGTCGCAAACTATTAACGCGTTAGCTTAGCTCACGCATTAAAACATCTCGACCATTAGTCGCAGTCTTTAATGACCTAGTTGATTAAATAACTATTATTTTGAGCGTCCTAACCATTCAATTAAAAAAACTCCGATTTCCGCTAACGAAAACAATGAGAATAACTTCCCGAAAGATCGGCCATCACCCTGTATAAGGTCGTCGGGCAACGTACCCTTCCCCGCTAACCCCTCGGCGTAGGTCAGTACGGGCCGTAACGGCAAGAAACGGCTCCATTCCTCTACACGACATTTCCACCTGCTCAGCTATTCGAAAAAGTCCGGCTTCCAGCTCTTTCAAAAACGCCGACTTATTCGCCTAACAGGCTACTGGCTAAATATTTTCTGCATTTTATTGTACGCTACCGACTGGGACGAGCTGCTTTTTTCCACGGGCCGAGAATTTTTACTGTGTCGCTTTTCCAGCAAACTCGAAGAATTTTTACTGGCGGCGGTCTTCGAGGAAGTTACTCCAAGATGGAGAAGAGGTTGGTATGGAGATGTTCACAACGTTCAGGTTAACAGTGAAAGTATGCTGTTTCTTGATTTCTGTTGTGTATTAGTTGAAGATTTGCAACTGGAGTCGAACGCTTCTAGGGATTGTGAAATACCATTTTAAGCGCTCTTCTACTTAAAGAGGACTATATCGTTCGGCCCAAATGTCTGTAATTTTCGAATTTTGACACGAAAATGGTCTTAAACGATAGGGTTCGATTCCCTGATGACGAATTCGTGGTCATATCCAATTCTGTCCGGAGAGATTGTCCTAGTGTTTTGAGATTTTCAGGATGAGTTCGATCCCAAATGTCCACTGTTTAGTTCGTCAACCAGCCAAATCATACAAGGTGTTCCATAAAATATGGTCATTCAAAATTTTTGCTTCTCAATATCTCACAAAAAACAAAACCGATCGAGATGAAATTATGCAGCCACATGCAAATTACTCTTAATGAGCCTCATTCAAAATTTTGTGGCCTGAATGTTAACAGAACCATAGAAAATTCAATTGGAATATTGAAAAGAAGAATCTTATATCTAACATCCGATTTGAGTGAAATTCATTTTGTGAATGGAGATCGAGATATTGAATGTTCATGTAAAATTTTAAGGGGGTCGCATCATCAGAACCATAAAAAATTCAATTGAAATTTTTAAAAAAAGAATTTTATATTTCCACTAGCTTTTTACCCGCGACTTCGTCCGCCTACCGACCCTCTAAGTTAGAAAAGTGATCAAATACTAACTTGAAGTCTTAGTAACACTCAGTTAAAAAAAATCATCAAAATCATTTCAGTAGCTATGGCGTCATGCGCTTCTTGACATGATCACGCTAGATTTCCGCGGGAATGAGGTAATTTTTCCCGCCGTAAAAAGTTAGCCTGTGTCCGTGCCTAGGATCCTATCTTTATATTAACCAAGTCTTATAAAAATCCGTTCAGACGTTAAGGCGTGAATAAGGTAAACTTTAAAACAAAACGATTGAAATCACTAACTTAAGTTTTTTTTCTGCCTACTGCCTACTCCTTAAGTACGATAGCATGAATATTAATAGCCCCATATCCTTTCCTAGGTTACTATCTATCACCTAACTAAATTTCATCAAAATCCTTTCAGCCGTTTAGGCATGATAGAGCAAAACTCCCAGCACAAACCATAAAAAAATCACTAACTCAATTCAGTTTCTGCCTACTTCCTACCGCCTAAGTACGATGACGTGATCATTTTGATCTTAATCCGTTTTTGGGTAACTATCCATTATCTTACTAAATTCATCAAAATCTGTTCAGCCGTTTCGACGTGAAAGAGCAAAAGTCCCAACAAAAACGACTAAAAATCACTAACTCAATTTAGTTATCTGCCTACTGCCTACCCCCTAAGAACGATGCGTGATTATTCATAGCCTATGACCATTTCTAGGTTATCATCTATCACCATACAACCAAAATCATCAAATCCGTTCAGCCGTTTAGGCGTGAAGAGTAACAGACAGACAGACAGACAGACAGACAGAGTTACTTTCGCATTTATAATATTAGTATGGATAATATAACAAGATATCCGATTCTAGTGAAAATTTTTTTTTTAATAAAGATTGGTTTACTGAATTTTCATGTGAAATTTCAGGAGGATCGCATCATCAGAACCATAGAATTTAATTTTTTTAAAATGTCAAGTTGGTACATATTATTCCGATCGTTCTGAGATTTTGCACTGCAATAATAAGAATCAATCTCGAGTAGACGATGTAATATAGCCTGTTTGCTCCACCAATTAAGGAGCGCGCGAGAGCACATGCTCAGGGCTTTCTCAATTTTTTATGAATTCAATTACTATTTTTTACATCTTGAAATAACTTTAAACATTTCCAGTTTTTGAGTTTTTCCCTGCAGAAGTAATGTTCCCTACAAGGACGTTAGTATCAACACTTACCTGCAAATTAAATCGCTTGTGATAATGGCCTTATTCAAGTTGATGAAGTATTGACAATTGAGCATTGTTCGAGAGCGAAGCATGACATGAACTTTGTGTTATTCATGTTTATAATACTATTGATATACGTTGACCTAGGAGAACTTCTTGCATAACTAAAGGATCGATATCGCTATGCAGTTTCAATTCGCAAAGACAAATATGTATTCATACAGGTCTAAGTCAAACATTTGAAGTCCCACATTTAGAGTTCTTATGTCACCACGATAAACAGGAGAGTAGCCTGGACTAATATTTGCCATGCGATCGGGTGCAAACACTCTATTTGCCAGTCGACATAATTCAGTCATTTTTTTCGCGCAAGTTTACGGATATGGATATATGGTAATGGTCGAAACACGATTCATTCAAGAATCCTCAACAGAAGGTCTTGCTTCAATGAGTTTATATGAATATATTACTGACAGTTTCAACTTTAAGCTTAGATCCGCTTTTTAGATATTGTTGAGATCAATACGCCTATAATATCTGCTAAAAAACTTAATACAGTGCAACCTCAATATAACGAACCTCAATATAACGACTTCCTCGATTTAACGAATTTTTTCATATCCCCTTGAATCGTCCATAAGAGTCAATGTAAAACATACCTCTACATTACGAAATTTTTTTACGAACAACCTCTTTATAACGAATTTTCAACTACCTAAAAGAGATTGAATACCTCTACTTAACGAATTTCGTCAACTCAAAACCTCTATATAACGTTTTCATCAATAACCAGGTATGTATGTGATTCAGCCGCGACAGGTTTCGACGCGTATTACGTAAAAACGAAGTAAGTTGATGGAAAGTAATCAGTGTTGCTCCTCACTTTTTTGCAATGGCTCAGAAACGTAAAAGGCGTTCCTTATCTGTCGCAGAAAAGCGGAGCATCATTAATTATATTGACAAAAATCCTTCTACAAAAAAATTAGACATAGCTAATAAGTTCGGGATTCCCGCAAGTTCATTGGCTACAATTTTCAAATCTAAAGATAAGTTTTCCGACGAAATTGGTTTGCCTTCAAACATCAGAAGATTGAAACCGTGGAAAACAAACTACAATTTATTACTTTTTTCCAATCAAGATGAATAAAATTAGATTTAGGCTTTTATACCAATTGGTTGATTTTTCACCTCTTTTTATTTTCTTCTGCGAATTTTTGAAAAAAAAAACCTACCTACTCACTTTATTGTTTTGAAAAAGAAAATATAAAATAAATGAGTAATTTGATAAAAATGAGTTTTCATTTATATGAGCAAAATTAGTTCGCTATAACAAGATGAGTACGTAATATCGAGGTGAATAAAACCTCGGTATAACAAATTTTGGACCAACCTCACCTCAATATAACAAACCTCAGTTTTACGAATCACTTGATATAACGAATATTTACTGATTCCCTTCCGATTTGTTATATCGAGGTCCACTGTATACCGAACCTGAAAATCAGGCAGGTTATATTTTCTAAGGAAATATATCTAAGACATAAGCCATATCATATTATGTGTCCTATTTTTTCTACCTAGTTTCTTTCATGTTGCTGCACGTATTAGGATTCGAAAAAATTAATGACGGCAAAATGAGATGAAATTTCGAGATGCATTGAATAAACTGTCAAGAAATGCTTTATTTTGAACAGTTTTACATTTGAGGAGTTCATGATTTCAAGGAGAAGATCTTTCGAAACTCCCAGAATTCAAACTGGCTATACAATTTCCATAGAATTCTCCTCAGTTTCGAACGTCGCTAATGAGATTTCCTGCAGATATTGTGGGTAGGACTCTTAAGGTCACATATAGCCTAGAGTTATTGTTGGTTTACTTTGACACGATGGGGATTTTTATTCATTTCTCACTCGCTAAGAATTCCTCAATTTTCATTCTTGATTCATTGCATCCCGAGGCTCGGACATTTTCCGAAGCGAACTTGCGACGATGCCACGTTTCCCAGGGAAATCGACCCATTCCAATCGGGCGTAGGATAAATTATTCCAAAATGTTGCACGTCTGTAAGATATTGCTTGTTTATTCATCTAAGCAGCGCCTACTCCAACCTTATCTCAGTCCCATCAAGGACAGCGGAACTACACACCCGGTATCTAGATCGATGCGATTTCGTCTTGTTGGCAGGACTGGCCGACAAGCAGTTAACTGTATTCCTGCCATTCCTTTTCCGTTGCTTTTCCTGCTGAAATGAATCTCAATCAATATTCATAAAAATGGGCGATCTACATGCATTATCAAGGAGGCTGCCAACCATCGAGACCTTGACTAATGAACGAATTAGTCGGAGACGTTTCGAATTCTACAGCTTCTATTTCTGCATATTTATTTACCCTATAGATATATCTTCTCACATTCTTCTCCCTTCTCAACGTAACAAAAAAAATTACCCACTACTTTCTTTTTATTTCAATTTAGGAAGCGGTGATATGTAATTATGAATAAGTAATGAACGTTTTATACAGGAAGAAATTTCAGCAAGCTGGAGAGTCTCGAAAAATGCATTAACTTCAACTACATTAACACAATGTGTTGCATAATGTTTTTGGAAAATTCAAAATAGAAAAAATCAGGATATTCTTACCTCACCTTGAAAACCACAATAATGTTTTTTTCAGGGAATTTCCGTGTGTTTCTCTCCATATTCCAGAGTGAAAAAACCTATTGAAAAAAGATAAACCACGATTAATGAAAGAAACAGAGTTACTCATTCAGTTCCATTAATTCTCGACTTATTTCATAAGAGCGGCTCGGTAAGTTAATGAAGGAACATTCTAAGGTCGAAACCATAAAAAATCAGATGTCAGCCGCTGGTAAAATGATTGATAGATAGAAACGGATTAGGCATGTTGCAATTCCGAGTAATTGAACAAGGTTTAAATTGAAAAATCGCCCGATAGTTATATTGCATAGATTATGTATGCATGAGGCACACAACTTCTATACCATCATGTTTGTATTCAATTATGTCGTGTGCTCTTGCAGTTGATTGATATTCTGGTTAACTGTTATATACTTATGGGAACTGGGGGAATTTCATTCACAAAGTCCGTTTTTCCGCTAGTACATGGACGGTATTTGCCAATTCCACAAACGTGAGCATAAAATATGAATAAATGGAATGACAGATTGTAATGATTCGAATGGATCACTTGGTTCTTATTAGCCATGGGCCTATTACGGTCCTAAAAGTACCTCTATTCATTGAGAATTATCTTTGTACTGATGAGGCCCAAAAGCTGGAAACAGCTGTCTGCAGATTCTCTGAATAACATAACCACTCTATATAGATTCTATCGACGATAAAGATATCCATCCATTGTCACATTTTATCACGGTGGATGTTTCAATATTTTCAAATATCAATTTATGAAATTAAGCCATCGTCAAAATGCTCTTGTGACACGGTTCATTATACCGATTATTATTTTTTTTTGCAAGCCAGGTCTTTTTTCACAAATTTCTTCCTTCAGTTGGACTTGATGCAACAGTGATATTCAGATTTATTTTTCAACCAGTTAGCGAATAATCCACAAAAAATTCTTTTCGCATCCTCAAAAATTGATACTCACACCTTTTTGGTCGATTTCTGGACACGAACTGGTTGCAGAGCCGAAGAACCAGGTTTCTTTCGATTCAGGATCATGGTGAGGGACTCAAGTCTTATTCATATAGTGATGAATCGATGCACAAAGAGTGAAAACGCTCTTAATGTCTATTATTATTTTCTCTACGATTTCAAGTCTCGTTGTTGCTTTTAGATTATGTAGCTTCCAACATTCGTTCCAAAATTTCCTTCGCTTATAAAGGTTGCAAAAATAAAAAGTTCATCACGTCGATACTAAATGACGTCTTAATAACTAATGATTGAAAAGAATATTCACATCTCGATAGAGTATTGATAGAGGAAAATCACAAATTTCTTAATTTCAAATATTAAAAGGTTCTTGATATTGGATAGGTACCGTATCTAAAATAAGGAACTATTGTCCTTACAGAAATTTCAAATAAAAATTTTCTTTTCACGTGGCGTTGATGGGATGTTTTCCATATTCCATTTTTTATGTAGGAGTCCTTTTTTAGGCATTCCACTGAAAAAATACGAACTAACATCTCGTGAATAGCGCTCACAATTGGGTTCCAAACTTTTGGATATTCAATTAAGGGCTATTCCTTCCCTATCCAAAATAATAACCCATTTTCATGTTTTAGGGTCTGAGGTTAAATTACAATAGATAGAATTTCAAATTTCCAAATGGTTTACTCAACCCGGATTTACCCTACTTGAGTTTTAATATTCTCAATGACACTAAGCGCATGGTGAATTCAAAGAATGAAATTAATGGTTTTCCCAATATGAACAAGCGCCCAAAAGTTTCTCACTTTACGTCAGGGCTTTTTATTTTTTTTATTTCATTATTCTTTCCAATACTTTCTTCATAGGGTTAAATCTGGTATTTTGATGACATTTAGTATACTTTTTCTGCATGTTTAGGAATTAATTATGATTATCTATGAAATTTTGGCGAAAACCAACGAATACATAGAGCACCTCCCTTGACGGTTGTACAGAGGACGAATTTGCAGTTTAAGAAAATATATACAACTGCGATAAGTCCTTTATTGCCATTAATTAGTGCAGTAACATTAACGTCGACATTAGCATTATTAAAATGAGATCTGGGCAACATATAATTTGTAAGAGGCCACCACACGTAGATCTGGCAAGTTGCGGTTCGTTACACAGGAAGGTTACGAAAAAATCAGCGCGCAGATGTGAAATCCCGGACGGAAAAACGTAACGAGGATCTGGCCTTGGCTGACTGTGATCGCGCGCTCTGCTAAGAAGAGAGGAGATTTCAATGATCGGTTAGGACGGAAACGAGACCAATTATTAGAATTTCAATGAGGATTTATTATGGGAAAATTATGCTGGCACAGCCTGTATAACGGCATGGAATGTTTTGGTCCCATTTGATTGCACCTGAAAGTGCTAAGACTAACTCTGGAAATACATAGGTACTTATTCATATCAGACCAATAAACTGTAGGTTCGTTTGAGTCACCAGAGTTTTCATATCGAAAAAATAAAACCAAAATGTTTTCCCAAATGTTGAGAAAAACTAAATTTGAAAACTTTATACATGCTATTTCTAGCAGTCTACAAAGAGTCAAGAAATATTTTTAATGTAAAGTCAAACTCAAGTTCCAATCCATCAACTTCCAAAATTCTTGGTACACTCTCTAAAAAAATCCCGGTGTAAATGCTAATACTAAACTATCAAGAATATTATCGATGTATTTTTCTCTTTTTATGTCACATTTTCATCATTTTTATCGAAATTATGAGAATATAGTGTTAAGTGGTGTGATTCATGAAACACATTATCACAAACAGAAACAAAATCAAGAATATAGGTATAGAAAAATATTTGAAAATACACTGTGTTCATTGAGCAAAAGGCTTTTCCGGAATAATAATTGCAGAACATAAATAATAAACAAAAAATTAACATAGCTAGTAAGTACCTAGCTATAAATAATAATTAATAATTTATGGTTTATGATCGGCATTCTTTTAGCTTCAAAGGAACCTCTGTAGCAAATATCTGATATTCAAATTGCTGAATTGTATTTTTTTAATTCAGATAATAATGTCTCATTTCTCATCTCAACTAAGTCAGTGCTAAATAACACCGAACAGGTTATTGCAACCTCACTAAGCTAGTGCAAATTAAGACTAACGGTGCGAATTCACACCGAAACCGATCTAACTCGTATCGTATTTCACACTAATAAATTGTGAAAAACAACTAAGTCAGTGTCAAAACACACTGGATGATCAATTGAGATCACTCCGCTCTATAGTGTGATTTAACACTAAACAAGTGCAAAGTCGCAAAGAACCGAATGAAAATCACAATCGCTTCAGTGTCAAAGTTGCTTTATTTATATGAAAAAAGCAACTCCTTTGAAATCATGAAACACACCAGAAAATTATTGAACGTCGGTGTTATTTTAGGAGGTGCGAAATAACACCAAAAACTCAGGACCGTTGTCAGCGGGTGTTAGCTAGTGTTCGAAAATTTCTTAGAGTGTATGGATCGTTTTTACAAGTAGCTATTTCTAAGTCGAATATTCTTGGTTTTTATTCCCGGTGTTCAATAATTGTGTGTTGCGTCTCTATCTCCAAATTTTCACACTCTTAAAACTTAAAACGACTTTAGTGGAAATAGGGAATCCGGTTCATGGATCGTTTCGGGTATAATATCTACGGAGTTGCCATAATCGGAAGGCTGTGGACTTCCTTTTAAATTTGTATTGGCTGTTCTAAAGCTTCATTTACTGTAATTTTTGTAAAGTTTGTGAACTATACAGTACCTAACTGGACTTCATTCTGTTGTGGTCCCTGGTTAATCGAAAATAAATACCTAAATACATACAAAATTAATACAATCTCCTTCTAAGCTTCAACAATCAAATGACTTCTCAACATTTTCGTATAGGTATCTCCACAATTCAACAGGGGTGGACCAATACGGAACGAGGAATGTTAACTGTCTTCAGTGCTCTACCGTCTTAATATAGCACCGATTTTATAATTTAGAGCTCTATTCTCGTAATTAGACAAACCAATTAGCCCCATCGCAACGTCTACGATCATCGATTACGTCTTCCACGTCTTCTTTGGAGAAGAAAGGGAGCTGAAACAATCGAGAGCGACAAGTTGTTGTGTTGCGCCAGAGGCACCTATTTGCGTTTACAACTTTACATCGTTCTCATTGAATAATGATCGGGAGCAAATTAAGGTTGTAAATGTCCGTTCTATTAATGGATACGTGTTGTTCTCTGTCGGCTATCGATATTTCAGCGCTCAGAAACTTGGCCCGTATACGGGGGCGGTACAATATGTAGTAGATAGGTATAGGTATTAGCTTAAAGTGGGTTAGTTTCGTATAGTTGTTTATTATTGTTTAGGAATTAGAGGAAAGTTGCCAAATTATGGACAGTTGCCTTTGTAAACTATGTACCTATATATTCTCTTAACTGTTGAAACATTAGCCAAAGGGTTGAGGCAGTATAATAAATTACAAAATATGATACAATACGAACACACATATTCGTTTCGACTTAAAAGTTGAAACATTGCAACTGGTCTATCTAAACTGCATGTCCAGGCTAGACAGACCCCGGGTGAGATCGACGTAAGAAATTAACAAAACGTAAAATAGTATTTCATATAAGAACAGCAGAATAACAAAATTATAACAGAAACGTGTACATTTATTTAAATTCCAAGCCTTCTTTTTTCAATTTCCAGCATAAATCACAAAATTTCTCGAAATACATAAGATCTGACGAATTGCGCGTCTAATATACCTTCTCTTTCATACACCATCTGTTTCATATGCGTTAATTGAAATATAAATAAAATGAATCCAAAATTTATAAGGGTTTTGAAAAAATAATCGATATGAATTAAATTGAAAAGAGTTTTAACTCGTATGATGAGCACAACAAATCTATTTAGAGATGTCAAACTATCCTGTAGCTGTATAGGTATGAAAATAGTATTGGGAATATTTGATGATTCTACTATAACATGAAATATTCTTTTCATAATTTTCAGTCATATTCCACCTCAGATCATGCATAGGTGATAAATCGATATAATGAAGTGCCTACTAGTTGCAGCCATTACTTTTACATATACCTATGCAAAAATGTTGTTTGAAAGGTGACATAAAATAGGTAAATAACACTAACGTCATGGTTGGTTTTTTCAGAATCAATGGTCGGTTCAATTTATGAACCAATTAATTCGAATATTATATTTGTTGTTTAGGCGAATACCTAACTCATCAATTTCTTGGTTGCTGCAATAATGGAATTATTGCCTCGTAAATTTGAGTATGAGTAATGTAATACGTAGAAAATAGTTTATCTAGTTCAATTTACAAGGACGTAGCTGTGCAGTTTCAAGACTGAAAATGAAAGAAATTCAGAAAACAATAGTTGTTTCAACTTCTATTTGTTAATTCCATCCTACAAAAATATTATCAATTGATTGATCTTGTTACTGAAGTAATGAGAGCGTGATTGCAAATCTTATACCTACACAAGATGTTCCTAAATTCATGGGACAAACTTCCGGATAACTTCCCATAAGTTGGGTCTTTCCTATAACGAAAATTTCCTCAGCACACCCCTTTCCGAGATATCACCCCTAAAAAACAGTGATATATAGTTAAGTTTTTCATTTTTTTCTAGAATTCTAGTGAAAGGTAGAAACTTGTGATCCTGCAATTTTCGTGTTATCGCAGAAGACTAGCCACTAGTATTTTTCCATTATTCCTGTTAGATTATGCGAGGGTGAAATTAGCAACTCTTACTTCATTTCATATCAAATCTTATTTTCGCGGTGAAATTTCATGAAATAAAATTGAAAAAAATAGCAGACTCAACAAGGATTTCAATTTATAATTTTATTTCATGAAATTTCACCTCGAAAATAAGATTATTTGATATGAAATCAAGTAAGGGTTGCTAATTACACCCTCGTATAATGTAACAGGAATATTGGAAAAATACTAGTTGATTTTTTTTAAAACCAATAGCTGAAAGGAAAAACATTTTTAATTATTATACCTACCTAATAAAACTCAATTTTAGTCACCACTTTTTAGGGGTGTGCTGAGCATATTTTGTTATAGGAAAGACCGAACTTAATTTCATACGAGCAATAATCTCCTGAAGTTTGTCGCATGAATATAGAAATATAGGTAAAAAATACAAAAAGTATAAGAATATTGTTGGCAAACACAGTAGGTGTATCTCGATATCATAAAAATTAGTTTCGAAGAACCTCTTCTGTCTTAGGCAAAGACATGAGGCAAATATAGGTACTAAAATACTTATTGGTGTCAAACAAAGTATTATGATCTTTCTTTATCGAAATCATCGTGAGAAAAACCATAAACTTCAGAAACGACCTGGTGGTCAATCTAACTGGTGCACCCACTCGCCGACGACGTGGAGAAATGACCAGAGGATGCGGTCTAAGGTCATCGCATAGATTTAGAAAAGCGTAGATATACGCTGTTAGAATCATGATTGATGGATAGAAACAGAACCGAACCGTCAGTTACGACATCCATTCAACAATTTGGGCAACTAGACGAAGAAGTTTCGACAGAAAAATCCACACCGAGTCTTGCTTCAACGAAAGCGGGGTTCTTGGCCCTCGGCATCGTCAACGGTGATGCGGGGAAATGTTACAAGGTCTTCGAGATCTAAGAGAGGCTGCGTTTCGTAACGTACGACCAAAGACGTTGTTTTCGCGGCAGGAATAAAGTGAATTTCTGTTTGGCTTTTCAGAACAATCGCGTAATGATTTCCTTATCAGAATGATCTGATGTTGACCAATATTGAGACTTTTCAAGCTTTCCAAAACTTGGTTATTTGCACTGATGGATGAAAACAAACGCTTATAGTTCCAAGAAACAACAGATAACAGAAGAGGAAAATTCAATTCGTATATCGAAAAGAAAAATCTTTATGTTTCCATAACAAGATATCAGATTCGAGTGAAATTCATTTCGCGAATGAAGATTGATAAACTGAAAATTCATGTCAAATTTCGATAGGATCGCATTATCAGAACCATATAATTTTTGTTATTATTGATTATTCACATATTAGGGGAAAACCCGGATAGATACCCCACTTTTTATAATTGACTCATACTTTTGAAAATATTGATTTTATATAAGTAATTTCCTTGAATGTAGATAGCCCCATTATTTGATATGAAATACTGAGCCTTTTCTCTGACATAGCAATCCCAAGTTTCACGAAAATTTGATTTGGAACATTTTCTTTGGGAATAGATGACTACAACTATGGATAGTTGCCCCACCATGAAAATACTGGGAAGGATAGAAGCAACTTCATCTACGTAACATGAATCGAATTAACAACAATTGTGCATTTTTAATTGAATTTCAAAAGCATATTATATCAAACGAAAAGTTGAATTCTTCATATTAAGATAAAGCATTATTTCACATACTTATTCATGATAAATCAATGAAATATTAAGTCTCAACAAAAATAATCAAGAATCCAGAATCCCATGAATTTTTTGAATAAATTAAGAAGAAAACACTGTATTGGCGTAATAAAAAAATAACTGAATTTATTACCACTTCAAATGTTATACAGCGGCAAATACTTACTTCTTAAACTTTGTGTTGGTGAAGTTCGCTGCGGAGATGATCGCACAAAGTAGCAAAAAACGACCTCACTTAACAATAACCCTTACAAAACTAAGTTCCAGGGTGACTGTAGCATCTACTTGTGAAATTCATTTTTTTTACGTGTTTCGGAAATTAGGTATTTTGAAAATGGGGCATCTATCCCACTGAGGCATCTCTCCGGGTTTTTTCCCTACTTTTTTTTTGTATAATTTGCGGAGCATAATTCCGACATTACTGAGATTTTGCATTCATATACTCAGCATGAAGCTCGAGTTTACCAATGAACCCAGGGCATTTATTATTTTTTTGTACTTCCCAATCATTTCTTATAGTTGCCATCATCATTGGAAATCAAAGACTGTTCTCCTGTCATCTGTTCCCATTACAACCTCTCTAGGTCGACATCAGCTGTCTTAGCGGCACCGCTGGAATTTATGAATTATGTCGCGCTTTGAAATGTTTCCCAGATAATGTCAATTACGCACAATAATGATCGAATCTATTATGTATAATGCATGTCAACTTTATTTCTGTAAATGGCATTCAATTAGATGTTCTTCAATTAGTGCGCCCGGTTCAGAATCTCTACCCGTGTATTTTCGCGTCGGTAAATGGAAAAACTGCATGTGTTACAACAGGGCCCTACGCGCTGTTGCCACATCGATTTCTGGTTTCCGCACGCTCTGCTAAATGTGGATTTTTGAATGTAGAGTCTGAGATTAGAGAATCTTTTTCTCGAGATTCACTGGTTTGTGGCGATTGAAATATCTTGTAATGTTGTCTACTATTAGTATTTCACATCCTATAAAAAATTGAAGGAAGCCCTCACGTGTAGTCGAAAGCTCTTGTGAGTTTGTTTATATTCAGTAAATGTTAATTCACATTCAAATATCCTGAAAACTATTGGTTTCATTTATGATTTCGACTTTTCCATTTGGATTTTGAACCTTATCTGAAAATTTCAACTTGAGTTGTATTTTCCGTAAGTTAACGTACTCACTTGTGGTCTGCCAGATATATGTTTGCAATAGAAATTGATTCAATTAATATTAACGACATAAGCATCATAGAAATTGTCACGGGAATTTCGAATTGATCGAATTTTCTCAAATATGACATTTGGCCGACTTTTTTTTTCATACTTTGTGAAACCCATAATTTTACTGATAGGTAATATGGGTATATTAATTTTAAATTTATTTATTCATTCTCTTTCGTCATGTACGAAATATTGAATGCGAATTTCAGATCAGAAACTGTCAGAATGGTAGGTACAGATGCTTTCGTGACCGACTGAAAAATATTAAGATTTTTCTTCCGAACAAGTATCTGATTTTATTGATGCTCAAAACCGTAAAATCCATAGATTTCGACCTGATCATGTTTTCAATTTAGAAAATATTCGAGAAACTGAAGTTCAAATCCATCGATATTCGGACCACACAAATGTCTACACTGCAAATTTCAAGTCTGTACCCTTAAGAACAAGAACAACACTTCATACCATCATTTAACACGTAAAAATTAGATTTGAAACCGATTTCTAGTTTTGAAAATATTTCGAAAAATATAAATCATCGTGAAGCATTTTCACAAATTTCATATTCAAATAAATAAAAGCTTATTTTCACCATACAGTACGATGCTGATGATGACACCCTCGTATACCGAAAGATCGACTTTAATGAAAAATGATTCCTGCCTTTTTGAAATGGATCTTGATCTGCTGGGCGCTGGCTATCGAAACTATATCATTTTCATGAAATCTGATATAGGGTAACACAAACTGACAACGTGATTTTGAATGCTCATTCACGGCTGTATTAATTTTGTTGAATCTGAGACACAATGTAACTTTTTTCAACCTGCCGAAATGGTTCAGAGAATTCAGATCGTGAAATTAAACAATAATATGACGACAGCTTGTCAGCTGATTTATTCTATTTTTGACAGTTTAGGGTATTCAATTTGTTCCTGTATAGGCTTTCAAACCAATGTTTTCGGTCTCATTTATATTTTTACTTCAGGTTTATAACATTACACATATTCTGAAGATTGGTAAATTGTCTAGTTTCTTCGATGGCTCATATAGAATATGAAATGATCAGATTTTTGGACACGAAACCTCTTGGGTCTCCATTCCATCGATTGCTTTGCTTCTGAATCGTAGAAATGTACCCAAGTCTCATACATAGTAACAATTCGGTTTCACAAGTCTACATCGTTTTCAAAATCGAGCACAGATCGAACGCAATGCTTTTTACCCTTGGTCAACATTCAAACTTCAAACATTTGGGGATCCATTATGCAGAAATTTTTCTCATGTCCAAATCATGTCATGAACTGCATCGATATTTTCGGGGACTGACACAGAAACTAGCCTTACCGATCGGTCATCATTTTCAATGGAATTTTCCATTGAAAATGATGATTTACCTCGTTTGAAGCTTGCAGTCCAATTTTTCACGGTCGCATACGAAGAACATTGATCACCAAAGGCATTATGCATATCTTCGTAAATCTGCTCACCTCTTAACCCTTTTAAGTAAAGGTACCCGAGCTCGATACTCCAATTTTTTGACATCTGACTTCACACTGACACTTTTGATGAGTTATTGTTTGTTGCTATGCTATCGCAATATTCTGTTTATGCATGAAACTGGTCTAGGCTAACTTGATATCAATACATCCCGTATAACGATTATTAACGAATGAGGTCCCCTGTGTGGAACCTCCACATAAATTTTTGTCGTATCTTTACTTACTATTAGCGAAACCTGGCAACAACCCTCTCGCAAGTGATAGATGTCGGCAGATGACGACTTCGAAAACGAGTCGAAATAATCAGATAGGCGGCTGTCTTTGCGGCCCGTATGAAGAAGCTGCGTCGCCAGTAATGTGGGAATTATTTAAACTACTCTTTTAATAACCTATTTATTTCGTTCTCGAGCATATTCCGCAAATCAACCGGAATGATTCGTCTGTCAACGCATATGATCGAAGCCGATGAAAAAATGTCGCCTTTTTCGCATTCCTGATCGGGCGCTGCTCGTCTCTCATGGAATCTTGTTTGACATTAACCCTAAGATGAATATTTCATATCTGGAACGGCTTAGAATTAATCCCTCTCAAGTAGGTTCACAAATATTTGCTCGGTTGGAAATTGTCATTTGTGGCGAATGCATAAGGAAAATGTTGGATCATGAATATATCCTTGAGGGATCGCACTAATTCCGAAATTGAATTAAATGGATACTTCTCTTAAATTTTCTAATTTATCAATGTTTTTCGCTAGCTTCTTTCAATTTTGCATTAAACTATCGATGAAAGCGGATCGATAAAAACGACGTAATGATAAATTGGAGCACCATAGGAATATTTAAACAATAAATCGTGTGTGCACGTGTAAGTTATCGTAAAGGTTAACAGGACTATACCATCAATCGATCAGAAATAAAAATGATTTTGTTCGTTCGTGAGTACCTACTCGTCCATTAACAATTGACTATTGAGCTGTCTATACCGCGGAATTAATTCCTCTATCTTATTCATGCGCATACCTGTGGCTTTTCGATTATCGTTTAACCAGAAAAATTGCTATTTCTTGTTCTGCCTTGAAAATCGTGAATTCCGTTCTTCCGAGTATTTTCTTCGAAAAAATTCCATTTGTTTGATATCAGATCCAGATCGGATCGAAGTTTTCCTTCGGAATCAAATATTTCTAATTCGAATTTATTGTCGTGAGCAGAAATCATCAGAGCGTTCGAAAAATGTTTTATCTTCATTTCGAATTTTGTATGAATCAGTGATTTAGTTCAGAAGATACAGTGTTTTTATTTCCATTCAAATTTATCTCAGAATCTATAGAACTCCTAGATACTACATATGGGGGTTTTCCGGAATCCTCTAGGTATTTTCTTTCTCCCATTGAAATCTTTCCCATCTTATCTGGGACACCCTGTATATTTCGAAAGATCAGAGGTGAACCCAATGATTCTTTAGAAATGTTGAATTACCCTTTCACATATAAATTTAATGATCTATAATATTTTATCATTTTCTGTTTCTTTTACATATCTGCAACACGAGAGATTTGGTTTTAACCTATAATGGTTTCATAAAAAATAAAATAATTGCATAGTGCTTACAATTTTTGTTCGAAACGCTTCGTGGAGTTGAAGTTTTTTTTTAAACCGACAACACTGGAATATTTCAAACTAAATTTTGAATTATGCCTTCAATGCGTGACAAGAAACTCTGTTGCATGTTTTCGTATGGGGCGCCGTTTTTATGCCAAAAAATAAAACATCTTAACTCGCATGTGTCGTTACTCAACGTTGTTACGTTAATATGTTTTATTCTTCATACATGAAAATGGTACCTCATAAGGAAAAAGCAGCAGAGATTTTTTGTCAAAAATTGAACGAAGGATTTAAAAATGATTGTAAATTTGAAATATCTCAGTATCGTAAATTTTATCCAAAAAAATAGAGATCATTTTCTGTACGCGAGCCAATGATGATCATAAAATTCTTAATTGCAGGAATATCCGTCCTTTTAAAACCCACCAAATTTCATTCATATTTTTTTAGGTGTTTCAGAGCAAACAATTTTCGATTTTCAAGCAAAATTTCAACTCGCAGTATCTCGGAAAACGAAGCTATAGAGATTATTTTTTGTAAGCGAGCCAATGATGAACATATAATTCTTAATTACACGTCAGAATATCTGTCCTTTCAAAACCTACCAAATTTCATTAATATTTTTTTACGTGTTTCAGAGCAAAAAATAGTCGGTTTTCTGGCAAAATTTCAACTCGCCGTATCTCGGAAAACGAAGCATTAGCGGACGAAAGTTATAAAGCATTATGTCATTATTTTTCATGCAGAATAGCCTAGTAACACCACAACATAAGATAACTTATAGTCATATTTGGCATACTTGTTTTAGAATTCCCAACTCACTAATTGGGCATATTTCGCGAAACAACTAATCTAGTTGCGCTTGCACGTTCACCTTATGCAGCATGCGAAATATAGCCGCATCATCCAATCCTCGCTATTCTTCACGATCAGTAGATAAATTAGAGAAGCAGTTACGCTTCACACTCTTAATTTCACAATTATTGTTATAATGACTGTATATGCTGCCATCAGAAGTAGGCAATTTATTTCGAATCAATCATCGCGTGAATTATATTTGCGTTTAGGCAGGTAATAAACTTGAAAATGCAAAACTGTTGATGTTACTCGGCTACGTAATCGTCGAGTTTTATCTCCCATTGAATATTAATTGACCATTAGTCTTTGATTGATCATGTTTGGCTACCCTTATTCGTAATCTAAACATTTCCTTATAGGGTAATACATGGAATTGAATGTTTGTCATTCTAGCAACATACGTGTAATTTAGTGTAATTCAGATGATTTGATGCAAATTTCTTGTATTTCTTATTATATTAGATTTTCATATGCTACTTATTGTCATTCCAGTAGAAAAAAGTTTTCCGCAATTCGCTAGGAAATTTTCCTGACCAAATTTCTTGAAAAATAATTCAAGACTATGATATTTCCCTACAACTGCTTGTCTTCGACATAAAACGTTTATGTGCAATGCAGTAAATTTCTATGGATTTCTTTGGCAATAATTTTAATCATTCATCAGGATTCACTCTTCCAACCACTTTTGGAGGAACACCAGAAATGGAAATTGCTTCATCTCTCATCATTTTCTTCCGAGAACACCAGCAAAATAATAAATATACAGTGCGCGTCAAAATCATGGAACAAATTAATTTTCTCAGAAGAAAAATATTTGGCAACAAAATCCTGAAACATGTCAATATTTGTTTCACTTCCACCAAATTTTATGCATTTTTGAAGGTTTTCTGTTTCACCCTCTGCCACCCCCATCAACCTTCTAAATTTTTTAAATAGGGATAGTCATGTGGTACCTTTCAGCAAGGGCTTTTTATTTTATTTGCAGGCGTGCGAAAATTTTCAAGAATAAGAATTTTTTTTATTAGGTATTTCAAAGAGGTTTTCAGTATGTTATAGCTCTTTTACTTAGAGACGATGGTAGCTAATGAAAGTCGTCCATTATAGTTTTGTTCATGCAGAACTTTCAACTTCCTCAAGTGAAAATAAGAATATGTAAAAAATTGCGTTGTCAGAAATCTTTCTGTGAATTGAAGCTTTTTATCAAAATTTCAACTTCAGTAGAACGTACTAATGACATACCTACTTAAGATCATAACTGAAGCTCAGTCTTTCACACATCCTTTTTTTATACGTGAGGGGGTTGAAAGGGTTTGAAATTGTGCATGAACAAAACTGTAATGGTCGACTTTCATTCGGTGACAAATTTCATCAGGTAACATCGTCTCAAAGTAAATGAAACATGGGACTGGTACTTTTGGCATGGATACACGAATATTATGATTGAATAATATATAAAATGGCCAAGGTATACAGATGTTGAAATTGGTGTACGATTATTTAGAAAAAATTCAATTGCTAAGGTTCTTGAGACTTATATCATTCCATAGTTTCGCTATTTTTACCTCACCTTGAATATGTTTTCACAAAATTCTTATCCTTCCCCTTGGAACGCCCTTTTCTTGATCAAATATGGAAATATGATATCGGTAGAAATTTATTGAGGATACTTAATCGTGACATCAATACTTAGTTAACTATATAATTTCTTGTATTCAAAAGTATTTCCGATTGACGTTCAAAAGGTGTTATCTTTATATATTTTTTCCTCATTTAACGCTTCCTTGTCGACATTCACTCTAATGTTCTTTTCTGGTTGTTACAGGTTAAAATATGGTTCCAGAACCGGAGGAGTAAATACAAGAAAATGATGAAAGCGGCACAGGTACCCGGGGGTACCAACAACAATGGAACGCCAGGAGGTCACGCGGGACTTCTTGGCTCTAATGCCAACCTGCCATCATCCAGTCCGGGCCCCCAGGGCCAAGGCATGATGCAAGGTAAGACTATGACGTATGATATCACCTAATGACGAAACGATGAATAATTTACGTTAAACTTGCAGAGTAGACGGAAAATTATCTTTCGTTCCAAACTTCAAATCTACAGTGTGTTCAGAATCTGAATATCTGAATGTCTGTTACAAATTTGAATTTTTCTAGTAAACAAAAAAAGGAAAATACATTGAACTCTGGAAAAATCTCATAGTCAGTGCTTCCCGTAAAGTCACTTTTCATTACGATCGATAAGTGTCAGAAAAAATGTTGGCTCTAGGTTCAATTGTTGACACCTTGATATTGATTGACACTGTGTACTTATTTACCGATGTAATAAACTATTGGTGCTATCTAGGATTTTTTCATCTGTATTCACACATTTCAGAATGTTTTATTTTTATTTTCTATAATTTTCTCTCCTAGGAGGTATATGTTATAGTTTACTTAAGGATAGCGACGGCACCTAATTGCGTATATTTTTCGATTCCGTTCACTATAACTTTTATCCTAGTGAAATTTTTTCTCAAAATGCGGTCTGCGATTTGAGATCAGTTTGATGCAAATTTGTTATTCTGTATTATTTGAATAGAAAACCAATTTCAGATATTTTGACTCCAGTTTTTAGATATTTCATATCGCAATATATGAAATCAATGAATGGTCTTATGATGCAAGGAAAAACTCTCTTTTTGAATTGCTTCAGAATAACAAGTTTGCAATATGACTAGTTCCTTTTGCAGACCGCATTTTGAGATTGGAGAAATTGAGAAGAACGAAATCAAGAACTGAACCAGAATAAATTGCCTCTAGCACACAATTGTGGTAAGAATCATGTTTGAGAAGTTTGAACCGATAAGTTCAAAAAGATTTCTCGAAAAGAAGGTTATTTTTGCATGACCGAATGAATGAGTCTTCAATTTTGCTAATCGGCTAAATATGTAATTCTGAAGAATTTTTTAAAACTGTCGAATTTCTACTGGTGATCAAGTTTTTTAATGGTTCACATTATTTTCTGTAAGTGATTTCTGAAAATCCATATTGGGGATCATAAGATTGTTCAATATGTAGGATTGGTTAATGTATTTTTTGTCAATTCATTCATGCAGTTATTTATGGAAAAAATTTTAAATTACTGAAACTGTTAATATACAAAACTTTTTCGCAAGATTTTCTAGACATTAAAAGAGCTTACTCTTATCAACATAAGCACGAAATCGAAAAAATCCAATAATGAGAAGATGTTCCGTTCCTAATTAATGTTGCTCAACTTTTTTGAATTTGTTCATCATTTTTCAGTATTTAAAAGAGTACCTAGATTTCGATATTTATATTGTAGTTTTTATATAATATTTCATTTATAGTTAAAGATCAAAAAATGTTCCCTATTCGAAACCCACAATCTCTAGTTATCCGAATATCATAACACTTTATATGAATGGCCGAATTTCAGTTTATATAAATCTAATTTATTCGAAGTGCAACCAGAATCATCAACTTCTTGTCAATGTGTATTTCATAAGCTAATCAATCATCATCCACACACTCATGTGATTATATAACTTCAAAAATTCACAAGCAAGAGTGATAACGAATAAAGCTTCGAA
Source organism: Propylea japonica (assembly GCA_013421045.1). Lineage (NCBI taxonomy): Eukaryota > Metazoa > Arthropoda > Insecta > Coleoptera > Coccinellidae > Propylea > Propylea japonica. The sequence goes on from CM024240.1 coordinate 1,357,729, forward strand.
GGTTATGCAGCTGATTTAATCATTGCAATAGTCAAGCGTAACGTAATGATTACACGAACAAGGATAATATTTACAGGACAACCCCTGTATTTGCCATTGAAACGGGATAAGAATCATACGATTTCTCATAATCTACAATTCTATAAAACATGAAATGGTAAAATATGTTCGACCTTCGGAAATCTGCTCAAGACAAAGGAACGGCTACTGTCACGCGAAGAATAGATTTTTCGCTCGTAAAACTGCCTTTTCGCCCATAACGAAGCCCGCAGTTTTACTGCAGAGAAAATCGCGTTCAAGTGTAGTAAAGGACGGTATATTTTCTCGATTTTTCCGGACATTTTCATCGAGCATGTTGATGTTTGCTTGTACAACAGGATGTAAATCATGTAATATTAATGGGATTAAGTCCGGAAAATTACTCACATTAGAACAATCCGATGAATCATATTAGGAATCTCATTTATTTCCTTGCTTTTTTAAAGGCAAGGAGTGCATTGCAATTGAATGATATGGTAATTCTTGGAAAACAGACATGATTACTTATAGTGGTTTTGCCGTATAGAACATATTACTATCCAGGGCAAAACATCGCAGTGAATTGAGAAATTAATTCTGTAAGAATTGCTTGATTCAAAGTGTTCAATTCAGCTCATGAAAATTATGTTCAATCTCATTTGTGCTATTCAAATGCAAAATGTAGAAATCTCGTGTCAAATTCAGGAGAGCGGTTCATTTCAATGAGAAAATTAGATTTTTTCTAAAGCCTTTGAAAATAGTAAAAAGTGGTAGCGGGAGAGTTTTAAAAGATAAAAAACGGGTTTTTTCGATTTCGGACGAAACTGAATGTCCTGAGATAAAGTTGAATGACGAAGTTGTAGGTAAAGAAAGGATCTACAACCTTTGTGCTAACACTTTTTTGGTAATCTCAAATTCCATTTAGAAAACATTAGAAAAAAATATTTGTTTTTTATGTTATCTTACGCTGAAAAAATTTCCACGAAATTTGGTGAAAATTTTCTTAATACTTAATATCGCAAATATACTGTAATATGTAATAAAAAGAATATCCATTTTTTACCTTATGCGTTTCGAAAATGTGTGAATTACAATAATTTCGATCTACCATCATCAATCAAATACCAGGTTGTGATGCGGTTTATTTGTTATTCAGAGGTGAACAGGTCAATTTTTATTTCATTTTAACCAAATTTCTTCACATTTTTGAAGGATTTTTTTGGCACCCTGTGCCATCTCCATCAACCCTCAAAATTTTAAAATAGTTGGTAGTGAGTCATGTGGTAGTTTTTTGGCAATGTCTTTACAGGCGTGCTGAAATTTTCAAGAAAAATTTTTTTTTCGAAAAAATAGTTAGTTCAAAGAGTTTTTCAGTATGTGCATTTTGTCATGGCTCATTTACTTTGACACGATTGTACCTGATGAAATTTGTCACCGAATGGAAGTCGACTATTATAGTTTTGTTCATCATGCACAATTTTCAAGTCCTTTCAACGCCCTCAGGTGAAAAATTAGAATGTGTGAAACTCTTCGCTTCATTTATGATCTTAAGTAGGTATGTTAGTAGTTAGTTTCAACTTCAGTAGAAACGTATTAAATTTTTCACACATTCTAATTTTTCACGTGAGGGGGTTGAAAAATGTGTATGAACAAAACTGTGATGCTTGACTTTCATTCGGTGACAAATTTCATTAGCTACCATCGTCTCAAAGTAAATGAGCCATTACAAAGTACACATACTAAAAACTAATTCCTGGAAAAAAAATTTTCTCGAAAATTTCTGCACTACTGATAAGATAATAGAGATAAAAAGACCTTGACAAAAAATGACCCATTTTTCCCTTTCAAAAAATTTAAAGGGTTGATGGATATGACACAGGCTACAACAAAAATCCTTTTCGTAAAAGTGAAACAAAAATTGACCTGTTTCAGGATTTCGTTGAATTTAATTCTTCTGAGAAAATGAATTTGTTCCATAATTTTGACGCGCACTGTAGGTATAGTTATACCAAGGTTGCACTGTATTTCCACTTATAGCTGCCATTGTGAAAATACTAAATTTTGTGTTTTTTGTTTCAGGAGGCGGTTCGTCTAGCGGGTCGCCGTCAACAGCCGGCTACATGCAACACGGCTCGTCGCCCGCTCCCAGTTCGACCCCAGGGTCCGACATGTCTGGCCACCAGGGAGGCGGCGCGCCCAGTCCCGGCTCGACGGCAGGTTGGGGCGATGTAAAACCGGGCTGGGGGGATGTGAAGCCCCAGCAGCCGATCCACCCCCCGCACCATCCTCATCCCGCGCCGCCGCACCCCCATGCACCCCCGCCACACAACTACCTTCCCCAGTACTCGTGGTATCCAACGGACAATCCAGGCCTTTTAACGTGAGTGAGTTTCAGTCTTTTTAGATTGATTTTTTATAGTTAAGGTAGAATTGAGTCATATTTGAGAATCACAATGGTAATCACTGGGGCATTCAGGAAAGGGAGATTTGTAGTCGTATACCATTCCCCCCTCCCAAAACAGCAGCATTTCCGATTTTTCTCAGTTCATTTTAAATTTTTTTCAATTATCAAACAGTATTATTTTGGTTGATTTCAAATTCCATATTCACTCCCTCTTATTCTTCTTATTCATTTTATTCGAATTTTTACGAAAATTAATTCATTGTCCCTTTTGCTTTGTCGGTCTGCATCCACACGTTGGCGTCTTATCTGTCGGCCACTTCAGAAAGATGTTTTCTTTTCCTCTTAGCCATCCTGTCAGTCCGTTTTGGTGTCCTTCATATGTTTAATTGATAGAGGTAATAACTCCTTGAGTGAATTTAAGGAATCAATAAAATTTCATTAAACAATCAATTAAGAAACTGCAAATGAAATAACCCTTAAATGTGAATTCAAGATGTGGAAAAAGGAATGTCGAGAATCACAGACGTAAGATTCAGTGCACTTTCTACATGTAATATGGCAGTGTGGAACAGGGAAATGGAATAAATTCGATAACGAATAAATGAGAGCGTATTGGAAAAAACGCTTGGACACGTCGATTTGTATTTTGAGATGCGCATGTCTCAAGTGACAGTGGGCGATACCAAATTTTTTTATTTTAAATACAACCCCCTGTATGTTATTAGTCTTCAGAATTCTTCAGAAAATTCTAGACATAATTCATGCACAATGTCCCATACCAATCTTCAACTGTTTCGGAAATATTACGTGTTTTCAGATCTACCACGAAAATTAACTTAAAAAAAAATTATTTTATTTCACAAATGCGCCACCATACATTCAATACATCTCTTACATTAAAATTGATGTTTCCTTATTTTTTGATATTATTTGTGAAATAAAATAATTTTCTTTCAATAATGATAATTTTTGTAATACATCTGATAGCACTTGATATTTCCGAAACAGTTGAAGATAGATATGGGGCATTTTACATGAATTACGTCTAGAAATTTCTGAAGAATCCAAAAAACTAATAATATACAGGGGGTTGTATTTAAAATAAGAAAATTGGTATCGACCATTGTGATATGACACACCCTATATAATTTTTTCGAAAAAAATCTGAAAATACAATCGACGTGTCCAAGCGTTTTTCCCAACACGCTCTCATTTATTCGTTATCGAATTTATTCCATTTGGCTGTTCCATACTGTGAGTTATTCCCGAATATATTCATGTTTCCAAATATCTCGTGCTTTACCTGTGTCAACTGCCACTCCGCAAAGGACAAATTCTTTTCTTAAAAGACTGAAAATTTATTTGGAGAGCGCAATGGGAACTGGGAGAATGATTGGACTTGCACTGTTGAACATAATTATGACTTCGATTTCAATATTGGCGATGATGATTGGTATAAGAAATAAATATCAGAAAAATCTGAACGAAGACTGAATATTTAATATTGTATTTCTGTATTATCGATACATTTTTTATATGGTTAGTTCCTAATAATATCTTCCGATGATGAGCTATTTTGGAAAGTTAAAATTTGCCAAAATCAATGATTTTTTTCAATATTCTCATAATCAGAATACTTCAAGATGGTGAAGCTATCAGCTCTGAAATTTCAAGGCGGGTACTCAAATTTCAAAATATTCCCTTTCGAACTCTTCATGGTGAAAATGTAATTGATGTTCAGAACAATCATGATCTCAGTACATCGAATCAATGACGTGATATTTTTTTATATCCAAACCGTTCTTCGATTTCATGTGATCTAAATATTTTTCACCGGCTATTTTGTTGTATTAACTCATTTTGAGTGCTATCCTACATAAAGAAAGCTTTTCATATTATACACGAGTTTCTTCAAATTAACTATAGAAGCTTTCAACCTCGTGTTTTTCATTGTTTTTCCTCAATACCTCGTTCAGGTTGGAGTAGTTGTATTACAACGTCTTATAAGTACTACTCTATTTTATATACAGGTTGTTCCTAAATTGGAACTTGAAACGACGATGAAATTAAACTTTTTCTTTAAGAGAATTTGTACTTTACAAGATATTCAACTGAAATCTAACTAACTGCATCACAGAATGAAACAAACAGAAAATCTGCAACTGAGCTTCTATCGAAACGTAGCAATAATGCAGGCATGCAACTTCACCTTGATATAAAAGACAAGCAAAAAAACTCATCAACGGTCAAAGATCACTCGATACACTTCCTCGACGTTGAATAATCGAAAAAATCGATATACTACCAGAAACATATATCAAATCGGAAACGAATCGCTAGTTTTAACGATTCGTATAAATCATTAGAAAATCTGACCAGTCAGTACGTTACATTAGACCTATTGGCTGCCAATTAGCGGTAAACCGACATAAACAAACTTATGATTACCGTACTGAATATCGGTCGGAAAAAAGAGAAACTGCGAGTGCGTCGCCTGTAATTATTGCACATAATTCGCGCTAATTGATCGTCGGAATAAATTGCACCGAATCTGCCTCAGTAGGCTATGTGTCATCGGGCATCGAGTTACTAATGAAGGGATTGTGCTTGTGTGGCGACCCTTAGGCCGAAGAGGAGGGTTTCGGTTTATCATAGCTGAAATGATGAATTTCGGTGTCGAATAGGCGAGAACATAGTTCAATATGCTCCCAGATTTTTGCAGTAATGAATATTTATATCTTTGGTGAAATGAATCATTACAATTCATTTGAGACTCTTCAATCACAAAATATTATAATTTAAATGAAATATATTCAAGGGCTGAGGAAAAGAATAACATAAGAAAAAACCTAGTGAAAATACGCGAACGGCAAATCATATTCAAAATTTCTGTTTCAAACGTCTCATCATGTTTCGAATAATTTTGTAGAAAAATAAATCAATAACGAATGGAACCCTTACGATCTTTTTGCTTTGTGCAGTCGGCAATTTTTCCAACTAACTGATGGTTAATAAATATTCAGTACGGAAAACCGGTATAATAGGCCTTATGAAAACTCGGAGTTAATAGTTATTCATTTTTATTTTGATCGTTTGATGTTCAATGTGCAATGTTACTCATCATCATTTATTTCGTCAGAAACATAAATCTTTCGAATATACTCATATGGTTCGGTAAATATACTATTAATATTTGATATGGTATTGTAGTGTCGGGAATAATCGAGTACTTTCATAATCGAGTACTCGATGATCAAGCGATCCAAATAATCGAGCGATAATCGAGCGATTTTTCGCTTGATACCCACCGAGCGATTTTTCGCCTGATCCCCACCCTCGATTATATTCGTAATCGGCCGAGTTGCAAGCGAATAAGCGATCATGCATTGCTAACCGCTCACCGCTCATTCAGCGCTGTACGGCCTCTGCATTCATTGCGTTGTGACTTGCGATTTTGTTTATATCTAATGTCCACGAATTGAAGCTCGCGTCTCACGTGTATCGTATTGATAATTATTAATTATCATGGGATCAAAACAGAAGTCCGCTGTATGGAATTATTTCCATAAAAATAATGATTTTTATGTTGCGACTTGCAATATTTGTAGAAAAGTTTTGTCTTATTATGGCAGTACTACAATTTGAAGCAGCATTTCCATTATTAGATAGAAGAAAAATCCTCAAGTTAATATTTTTGTTTTTCAGTAAAAATTTTAATTTTGTTGATTTTTTCAGTTTTATAAACGAATACCTTAAAACATCTCTACATTTTATTGAGTTCAGACAATACTCGACAACCTCACATTCCCCAGTCATCACCCATTCACCAACTAATTTCTGTCTAATAAGAACTATCGGATGAGAATTCACTCAAAGATCGCGATTATCTATGGTTAATGCCGGCGAGAACACCGAATATCGGGCCATTCAAATAACCGACACAGTCCGATTATCAAGATATCACTCGTCGCTCGAGAAGTCGGATTGAATAACACATGACTCATATCGATTTCGAGTGACGAGCGGTTTTTTTGATAATCGAGTAGTGTCGATTATTTGAATAATCGAGTACTCGAGTGATTTTCTACTCGAGTGGTCCCAACACTATGGTATTGTCCCAAATTTCAATAAAAAAAAAACAAATTACCAGTAAAATATTCAAATAATCATACGTTACCTTTTTTCAATATAAAAGTTTTCATCCTTCATTAAATTCTCATATTGCATATAACAAATATTATCCAAATTCATAAACTGTTTATTCTTCAAAATGGCAGATATTATCATATAAGTAATTATCAAAATAATTCCAGAAAGACATTCATTTCATGTATGTTTAGCGTTTGCTTCCAATAAAGGTGATAATCAGTTTCGGAAATCCTGAAAACAAAATTATATTAATGTATTAACAGTTTGATGTATGAAATGATTCAATGAATGAATTTTGTTTGAAAATATAATACTAAAAGTCGGTTGAAAAAGTATTAGAAGTTTCCAGGGGCCAGATCAAGTAAAGGGTTGGTTTATCTTCTCCAATTTGAATAGAATAATTACATTTGAAGAAAATTAGAAGTCCTAATGAAATTATAATATTTTAAAGATTCAAAATTGAAAATAAATTATAATTACACGTACCATATCAATACATACTACTGTTCAACTGGACAGCAAAGTACTTTTTTTGATGCGATTTAAAAACAATTCGATTAATTTCAAATCTTGTAGGGTAAGGTTACAGAGTATCATTTACTTTTTTTTCAATATTTATTAATGTTTTCAGTTACAACAAAAAATTGTCGGTAGTTGAGCAAGGAGTTCAATATTTTTATATTTATTTATTTGTTCAGGATAGATAAAAATCTAAAGCCCTGTTAGTTCTTCGAATCGACCTCTATCAAATTTCAGAACGAAGTCTAAAGTGTTTCATGGAAGTTAAGATCGTAAAATGTAGAAGTCGTATAGAATAGATAGATTTCCAATAGGATTGCTCATTCGAAAAGCCTACCTTCAAAAGAAGACCATAAATATTTTCAAGTAACGCAAACGCCATCAGCCTGTTTCTTAAAGCCGCAACAGAGAAACAAGGTGTCAGTAGAAAAAACAATTCCAACAATAGATAATTCTACGACGGGAACTCACCTGCTACAAATTGTTCATTTCTAATAAATATACGCGATGATGGTCTCTCGACTGTTAGAGCTCCACAAGACAATGGGGGCCAGATCAAAGAATCGAAGAAACGCACCGCGGGAAAGTTCGCATAAAGCTGTCAATTTTCGCGAGGAAAAAAGTTGTCGGGCGTTGCGAGCCGTTGTCGAGGAAGATTGATATTGCTTCTTCTGGGATCGAACAACATCACGTAACTCTTAAGGAGTGAGTCTTTGAACCTAAAAAGATCTCAAGAAAGTGCAGACAATTTCACTAATTAAGTTTTGCGCTGTTATTTCCTAAATTAACACAACCTAATTTTGTGTATTTATTTTCGAATTCGGCACTTAATATTTGGTGCGACCAACGATGTGAAAAATAATGGTTATACTCGTATGTTTTCCAACACTTCCTGAAAGAAAAAAGCTGGAAATTTTCAGGGTAAGTTTGGTATCGGGATATCCCAGCTTATTTCGTTTATCAAGAATTGAACTCCTATAACTTAACATCACAAAATGCTTAGTTTGATTTCTAATTTGCTGTTGAGACAAGAGTGAAAAAAAGTGATTCACGAAATGCTTTCCGTCGTTAATTTGCACAATGGTACATACGAATATCGAATATAAAAAATTAAAAAAGCCCTGACATGAAGGTAGAAGCATTTTTCTTTTTGCATAAACGATAATTAAAATTTCAATAGTCAGGGAACTATTTCCATCATCTGTTTATTCATAAATTCAATGAATACAACGTCATATTATAAAATTGTCACAGATAATTAAATGAATCGAACTGTGACCGGAATATCAAATGACTTATTTGTAATTATATTTTTCGTTTAACTAATAATTTCATAAAAATTATGATTGTAATATTGAATGTATTCTTCATTTTAATTTCATATGTATGTACTATTATGCTCTTTGGAACAAATGTTAGCGTATCCTAATCAAAAAATCCGAAAATTTCCTTGCGAAGAACCTTGGGGTTGAGTTTTTGTTAACCTGGTTTAACGAAGCTGCGTATGTACAGTACACATTTTAGCAAATTTCTCAAAACAGAATATTTCGAATTTTCAATTCTTAAGATCTTCACGAAATCAAGTCTTCGAATCAATATTGAGTAGTGAAATATCAAATTTCGTTTCGATGGCATCTTTTATTTCGGAAATATTTCATAAAGAAAATTTCAAATCATCATAATTCCAAAACTGTTTTACCGATTCAGCCCATTAACGTGATATTCTGAGCCTGCACCTAGCCTGAAAATTTCATGTCCTCTTCTCATTTCGCTCGAAAGTTAGAATGTGGCGGACGGAAGGACGGCCGGATAATGTATTTGACCTCTGATTTTTCATCAGTGAGTTAAACCAAATGATTTATTTGAAACTATGCCTCAATGTGCAGTGTGGACACATACTGGTGACAAAGTTTCATTTTTTCACGTGACAATAATTTGAACTAATACTGTTGAAAAAAGTCTTTAAAACTCCTGTTTTTCTGTTCAGATCTTAAATCTTCCTTTCTGATTTTTGTTTTTTTAACGTCAACCGTTTCGCAAATGATATTGTCAATCATGAATCTCCACATGTATATTCTCTTCCTCAATGCTCGTCAATGAATTTGCTCTGCTAACTGCCATGTCCATGAAAAGTTTTTATCTCATTACCACTTAATATTTCCATTTTTGTCAGGACGAGCGTTTCTTCAGTGAAAATTCACTATCAGTTTTCCCCGACGAACCAGACCGACTTGTTTTGCAGCTGATTGATGTATTTTTAATTAAAGTTATGTTTGTTACGCAACACCGACTAACGAGTGTGAGCGAGAGGCCCACCGAAAAAAAAGAAGAAACAACCAGAGAACATATTCCGCGGAGAACGTGACGTATACCGCGGTTAATTACCGGTTCTGTGTTCACTTATTCATTTATTTATTCTGTTATGATGTGTACGGACGTGGAATACGACGAGAGAAACGTTTTCCTTAATAAACATTGTATTATCGTTTTGAGGTTGAGATTGAGCAACGCCGTCGTTAATAGGTCGGAGGGTGTTGTGTGTACTACTGTCAGACCCGATGTGATGATGATAGATTTTTATTCGTGGCTCCCCAGCGGCGGCGTTTCAGTATGGTCAGGCTCATTTTCTGGAGTTATTTGGTTTCAGGGATTTCCAAATACAAATCAAAATAAGAATTTTTGATTATTTAGAAAAATTTCTTTGTATTCTTATTGTGGCTAAAGACTAGTCTGTCAGATTCGTGAAAGGTTGGTTCTAAAAATATTGAACATTCATCATCCTTGAAAAAATCTTGATGTATTGCAGTTATATCAACAAAATGCAAATCATGTAACAGACTTGTAGTTGCGAGTGTTCTTTACAATCTATTTTCATCGCTTTCGACCTTTGCTGTCCTGTCACTAATTGTAAAGGGATATGTTTTTTGAGCGACAGAATAAATTAATCTGTTCGCTCAAAATTTCTGTGTTTCTTCATTCCGAAAACGGAGATCATATGTTTATACAATAACAATGATATTTTGATGGATGTAATTTTTCAATAGGGATTCAACAACTTTGAATTCAATTTTTGAACACACCTTTCACTTATCATTGAACTGTCAATTCACTAAGTGAACTTTCAGCATAGTAAGTAAGTACAGGGCAATTCACTTATCTTGGTAACCTAATTTTACTCGAAAATCGATGAAATTTTTTTTATTCTGTTGACGGTATTCGGTACAAGTCAATGTTGACTTGAGATGTGCGTAAAAGTCGAAGAAAAACATTAAGACACCAGGCGTCGTATTTTATAACAATAAATATTTTTTCAATAACAAACCAAACATGTCTAATCATATGTTCTATATAGCTGGCATTATGATCCATACATAAATTATATCTTTTCCTTAGTTCATAATAAGTTACTTTGTCCAAGCGAACCCTAATATTTTGACCGAAGTAACTTAGGTATAATGAAATAAGGAAAATATATAATCTATGTATGGATCATAATGGCCGGTTTATAGAAAATATGATTGGACATGTTTAGTTTGTTATTAGAAATGTTTATTGTTATAAAATATAATATTTGATGAATATAATGATTGAGAAATAGTTTGCTACAAAGTTTTTTCGATTTTAAGAAACACGTTCATATCAATGTCGCTAGCTAAATCAAGGCATTTTGTCACAAAACACAAAAAATAATTGGAATAGAATTAACATTAAACACGCTGCAGGTCGCTGGCGGTAAGAAATAGAAAAAAATGGTATTGGGAAGGAACATTGAGAATTAAATTATCTTTCGAATGATACAATAAAAAAGGTGTGTTCCTGGAGGAAAAATTTTTGATAGCGCCGTGACGCCTGACGTCTCAATTCTATTCTCCGACTTTACGCACATCTCAAGTCAACAAAAACCGTCAACAGAATAAATAGTTTTATTATACAAGGGAAAAAAGTATTAGATTTTAGCTCGAGGTTATGTTGTCTCCCGACGCGAAGCGGAGGAGACAAAAAGCCGAGAGCTAAAATCTAATATTTTTCCCGTGTATAATACACTATTTTTTTCTGTGACAGGAGAAACGACCATTTAATAGTGAAAGAAATATAACTGTTCAAGAAATTACTTTTTTTCCCCGGGAAAAAGTGAGTACTTTTTTCCCGGCTACATAGAGAATCATTTTTTTGACAGGGAAAAAAGTAATTTCGTAAAAAGTCATATTTTATGACCTGTCAATGGATATAAAATGTCACATTTTTTTCCCGTCACAGAAAAAAATATATTCATTCCTTTTCGGGAAAAAAAGGTTACCAAGATATGAATCACCCTGTACACGAACGTTCACGACTTATAAAATTTGTTTACTAAAATTTGGAGTAGGTGACCACAACTTCAATAGCAACTCTAAATTTCATCGCGAAATCTTCTGTGACGAAGCTCATTTTTGGATTGATAGGTTAATCTATAAGCATGATATGCGTTAGTGATCGGCTAAAAATACACTTTTCCTCCATGAGTCAAGACTTCGTCCACAAAAAATAACACTGATCGAGAAATAGCTACCGTTTCGGTAGAAATGTGCGGCCTAGTCATCCAAATAATAAATAAATAATAGTTTTCGAAATATCTGGAGTTGGCATGATGTTGCACAGGGAGAAAAATTATATTGAAATTCTTCTCTGCAGGAATAAAATTAAGGATTTTCGTTTAAAGACTTATGTTAAGATTAGAAGTAAAAGGTTAACGAAATGGTTATTATTTTATCCGAAAAATGAGGTGTCAGTTCTTATTTGATAACCCCACATAACGAAGAATCAAGCAACTTTTGAATCCAGCATACCAGGAGTTCATCATTGCCTGTTCTGTCTGTTTATAAAAATCACCTCTAGCTGAGTTTGGAAGATATCGTGTTGTAGTATAAGCAGAATTCTTTGACACCTTGTGATTACTCTTTAAGTTGTATCATATCGTTAGATTTCCAAGTTTAATAATATTTCTTTTTATTTCAGAGTATGGCCAGCGGTCTAGTGAACCCGAAGTGATCAGTTACTAATCTAGGTATCAATAAATAAATTGAAAAAACATGAAAAAGTGGACTCTCCAAAGAGCAATGAGTGTTAGATATGTTACATTTGTCTATTATGTTGTTACTAAGTTGTAGAGTTATCAAACAAGTTATATTTTTCCGAAGGAAAGTATGAAGGACGATACATTAAAACGGTAGTGACAGTTCCAAATAATGAATATTTCCCATTTTGTTACTTCTTCTAAGTTTGAATCTATCACGTCTTTGGTGCAATATGTAAACAAAATTGGAGTAAAAACGAGTGTCTCATTCGTTTTCGATTGTGTATCAATTTTTTTTGATGATATATTTAAAAAGTACTCGGCATGAAATTAACACCAGTGTAGATATAGTTAAGTGTAAATAAATTAATATTTTAAATTCCGATGAGTCATCCTCGACCTCGGTATCTTCGGATTTGAAGACTGGGATTTCGAGAAAATTTCTCGTTTTTTAATTTTTGCTACTTTCATGCCGAGTTCTTGCTTTATGTTGATTTTATTTCAGAACAATTAGCACACGGTTATGGAATGAAATTGTAAATTGTCTATTTCGACAAATGTCGAAATAATCTTGTACAGGCTGTTTTCCCAAAGAGAACCGAGCGATCTCCTGTGATCAATATAAGAATTGTTCGTTTTCATCAAAAGTATGCGTTGCATATTTTTTTGTCCCTTCAGCTCCCTCTTTGGCCTAAACAGCGATTGTATACTGATTTTTAGTGATTCCTGTATTATAACATAAACTAATAGTTGTTGATGATTGTGGTGCGTGTAAAGTAAGCAAGAAAATGTACCTTATAATGTAAAGTAGTGTTATTTCAATCAAAACCTGTCTTTTATTTAGAATTGAGATATTATTATTACATGAAAAAATTTCTAAATGTGTAAAATATATAAATAAATAACGATAAATGTTTTTCAATCATCAATACCTTCCTTATACAAAATATAAGTAAGCTTCCTAGAAAATTGTGAATTAAAATTGACATAAATGAAGAGAACGTCTTATTCAAGGTAAGTATGAACTAATGCAGAAGAGAAGTCAGTTTTGAAGATAAATAACAAAATTAAAATCATAAATTGGCTCAAAATGTCTGACTACACAATCAAAAAAAATCATCAAGTTGGATTTACATAATTTTTATCACCACGAATGCATACATTTGATTTTTTCAACTTACGTACAGAAATTGTTTCCTCCTACAACGTTCAAGGAAATACTTAATTACCAATGTTTTCGAGTGATAAACATTCAGTACACATATCGGGAGGAACCGGCCAAAATCCAGGAGCTTATTGTTTACATGAAATTAATTAAGAAAAACTCGTAGGTTCTTATACGATTCTCATTGGTATTCGGGATACAGGGTGTTGAAGTTTGAATACATCTTTTGTAACGATTATGATAGTTTATCAAATTTTCATGAAAAAATTCGGATTTTCCGACGATTTTAAGTGAATTCTTCAAAATTTTTTTCTCGAAATCGGTAGCAGATACGACAGACAAACCTACAGAAAACAAAAAAATTTAGTTTATCAACGAAGATTCTTCTTACATATTTCCAAGTTTACAATTGCTTACCAAAAAAAGATCTGGTAGACAACAGGAGATATTGTTCCAGAAAAAAATATCACCCTGTGGATTTGCTATCGAAATTAGCATGTCACATGGTGTGAACTATGAATTATGATATTTTTGCCAAATTTCGGTTAAATGTCTGTGAAGTGTAGATACTGTAAGAACTCGAAATATATTCTAACTTCAGCTCACTGTATCTAGAAAACAAATGAAAATCGTATAGGAATACAGTCGACTCTCGTTAACTCGAACCTTGATAACTCGAAGAATTTTCAATTCCCTAGGAAAAACCTGTCTAAGTCAAAAAAAACAATGCGTAACTCGAAATTATTTCACCGTTATATTTCACACCAATCACCTCTATAAGTCGAGAGACACAAAAATTACCTCTATAACTCGATGTGCATACATATATTCCACTCATTTTTACCTCTATAAAGCGAATTTTCATTTGGTTTACCTCTATATCTCATTACCCCCTTAAGTCGAATTCTATCAAGGTTGACCTGTATAACTCGAATTATGCCTAAGTCGAACTATACAGAACTCGAAGAAAAATCGTGGTCCCGTGGATTTCGAGTTAGCGAGAGTCGACTGTATATGAAATTTTCTCATTAATTTCACGTGTACATATGCGCTCTTGGAGTTTGGCTCATTCCTACCGACTCACCCTGTATAATTCGAGTACTACAGTAATGTCTAACTCACAATGAAAGTTAATCAACTGCTGTTTTTATTTGTAATACTTAAGCCGGGTTTCATAAAACTGCGATCACCTTGATTATTGAAATGTCAACATTTCTGTGCAATTTTCAGTTCATTTTTGACGTAAACCATCGACTTAATTATGAAACCCACTGTTAATCTTTTAGGGTTATCTTTCAACATCGATCGTTGAAGTTTTTCGAAAATATCATGAGAATCGGTCTCACTATAAACTGCTGAAAGTTGGACAAAGCAGAAAAATTTAACGCCTTTATTCAGGTTTTATAGCCATGTCGAGTTTTCAGAAAATTATGATTTCAACAATCTTCATCTTTCTGAGTTGATCAAATACCGAAGAAAGTAAAAACGGGTTTTTAAAGATCAGAGAATTATGATTTATATTTCTATTCTTGAAGACCACATACGAGATCAGGAGGGAGTTGGAAAAATTCAAGATTTACAAGAATCCATTGAATACAATTGATAAAAAATTCAATTAATTGAATGAATTAATAAAATGAAACCAACAGCTTGAAGTATTTAAAAAGAAACGGTTTCTGAGTTTCATGATGTCGTTTGAAACAAACAATTAATTGGATAACAAACTGAAAGGCACAGCACATTGTGACAGAGAGTTTGAATTTATCGAACTGTTTTTTGAATGGCCAAATTTGATCTGTAATTATATTCTTCATAGAACTATTATTCTACGTAAATTATGAATACCCATGTTTTTGAATTTATTCATTCTTTTCTTTCTTTTATGTACCTACTATAAAGAAATGGATGTGATTTATAGTTCAAAATCTATCTGAATAATACATTTGCTCCTTCAGGCCGAATTCTCATATTCGTTCGAAAAATAGAATTTCGAATGATCATAACTCTAGAAATATTGGACTGATTATGGTTCATTTATGAATTTCGCCTAGCTATTTTGACCCCGAACCTTCCGTAAAAATTTCATGTCTCTAGTTCCTCGCGTTTTTATCAAAAGTTATTTTTTCCCCGAACAGTGGATAAAAATATTTATTAATGATAAATATTTCAATTTACCGAACTCACTTGACTGTCAGCTTTTTTTTGCGCGCTTGTTCCTAGAGGAACAGCGTCTTATCTATTAGCCAAAATACCCATACTTTACAAATGGATTCAATAGTTTCGAAGTTATCGAAAATTGAAATTTTTACTATTTCTCCATATTCCATGGACCAGTCCTAAATATGGTAACATGATATTGATCTAAGATTTGAAGAGGAAAGTTAAACCCATGAATCATCAGAATGAAATCAATAGGTCTCAATTTATTCGAATTTGACTTATCGTTTTTCCAATATGAACAAGCAAGCAAAAGCTTCGGACTTCACGTTAGGTTTCCTTGAATTTTTTATATACAGGGTGTTTCATCATAAACTGGACAAACAAATATTTTCGTGTAGAGGACATCGGGAGAATCATTTTTGCCTTATACAATATACATATCTCGTTTTCGAAGCATAAGCGAGATACAGGGTGTCAAACGTCATTTTTGAGCAAGATTCTTATGAGTGTGGTTAGTTATGTATAACACTTAAAGTAACGGTTTTTGGTCAAATCTCAGTATTTTTGGGTCCTCTATTCAGAAAAGTTGACAAAATTCGAAAAAAAAATTACAAAATGGCGGAAGACCTGCAATGTTCCAAATTTTTTTTTTGCGGTTGTCAAATTGACTTTTATTTTCTGAATGAACACAATTTTCTAGGAATTTCTGTGAAAAAAATTTTTCAAAAATCGAACACAAAGGACCCCGCACATTTTGTATGGGAATTGGCTCCCGGTGGATTTGGCTGAAAATTTGATATGATGTTCTACTAATCCTTCTGATCAAATGTCTCTACTGTCACGAAGCTGAAAAATGCGTACTTCTGGGAGTTTTTAGCGATTTTTTATATCCATTATGGCTTACGTATTACCGTTCACACAGAAATGTTTGAGAATATTTCGTGATTATTGAAAGCAGATTCTGTCATTCCAACTATTTTCAAACATTTCTGTGTGAACGGTAATACGTAAGCCATAATGGATACAAAAAATCGCTAAAAACTCCTAGAAGTACGCATTTTTCAGCTTCGTGACTGTGGAGACATTTGATCAGAAGGATTAGTAGAACATATATCAAATTTTCAACCAAATCCACCGGGAGCCAATTACGGTAATACGTAAGCCATAATGGATACAAAAAATCGCTAAAACCTCCTAGAAGTACGCATTTTTCAGCTTCGTGGCTGTGGAGACATTTGATCAGAAGGATTAGTAGAACATCATATCAAATTTTCAACCAAATCCACCGGGAGCCAATTACGGTAATACGTAAGCCATAATGGATACAAAAAATCGCTAAAAGCTCCTAGAAGTATGAATTTTTCAGCTTCGTGACTGTGGAGACATTTGATCAGAAGGATTAGTAGAACATCATATCAAATTTTCAGCCAAATCCACCGGGAGCCAATTCTCATACAAAATGTGCGGGGTCCTTTTTTTTACATGTCTACAGCGATGAAAAAATTTCACTCGAAATGGATGAAATTTTGTACAATTGTACTTCTTGAATTATCAATCACGAATATGAAAACTGAATTGTAAAATATCGAACGGTTTCGTTACTACAGTCATTCAAATGTTTCGTTCAGACCTCTGAAATAATGAAAATAAATTTGTTTTGAGTTCTAGAGTCAAAATAATCAAATTATTGGCATGTCCAAACATTTTAGATGAATTTATACAAAAAAAATCAGTGAAACTCAGTTGGGACTCGAACCGACGTAGGTATCAAATAAAGAAATGGCACTGTTCTAAGGATATTAATATTCGTTGCCAGGCAACGGTAGTTCGTAGTTCATAGAGTTGGACTGGTATTTGAATTTCAGTGAATATAATTTAGCCAGTAGTCAAACTCTATGAACTACGAACTACCGTTGCCTGGCAACGAATATTATTATCCTTAGAACGGTGCCATTTCTCTATTCAATACCTACGTCGGTTCGAGTCCCAACTGAGTTTCACTGATTTTTTTTTTTGTATAAATTCATCTAAAATGTTTGGACATGCAAATAATTCAATTATTTTGACTCTTGAACTCAAAACAAATTTATTTTCATTATTCCAGAGGTATGAACGAAACATTTGAATGACTGTAGTAACGAAACCGTTCGATATTTTACAATTCTGTTTTCATATTCATGATTGATAATTCAAGAAGTACAGTTGTACAAAATTTCATTCATTTCTAGTGAAATTTTTTCATCGCCGTAGACATGTAAAAAAAATTTGTGTTCTATTTTTGAAAAATTTTTTCACAGATATTCTTAGAAAATTGTGTTCTTTCAGAAAATAAAAGTCAATTTGATAACAGCAAAAAAAAATTTGGAACATTGCAGGTTTTCCGCCATTTTGTAAAATGTTTTTCGGAGTTCGTCAACTTTTCTGAATAGAGGACCCAAAAATACTGAGATTCGACTAAAAACCGTCACTTTAAATATTATACATAACTAACCACACTCATAAGAATCTTGCTCAAAAATGACGTTTGACACCCTGTATCTCGCTTATGCTTCGAAAACGAGATATATTGTATAAGGCAAAAATGATTCTCTCGATGTCCTCTACACGAAAATATATGTTTGTCCAGTTTATGATGAAACACCCTGTATACTTCATTCAAATATTTGATTGAAACCCCTTGTTCACCAAGCAGAAGGACCTCACCAACAAAATACAAGAATTCTATTTCAGATGCCAGGACGCCGAAAATGACTTTTACGAGTGTAATAGGTGCTAGATAGCCAGTTCACATTCGTCTTCACATTTCCTAATTTATTGATACAATAAAATGATAAAATAGGCGAATGTCTATCCCGTCACACTCGAAAACCAATTTATAGCTTCATCAGAGGCGGATCTAACAAGGTATCAGGTGCTAAAAGCTTATACAAAGATAAAAACTACATGTAAGAATTCTCGAAACGTATCATTAATTCTATCAGATGAATAAAACAGAATTTCTATATGTGAATTCGCCGACATGTTCGAGTTGAGTTTGAATGTGAACGTGCCGAGCTTCTGATAAAAATAGTTCTGGAATTAAGATTGAGATTTTTAATTAAAATATTATCTGATAAGTTTTTTATTAATATGAATAGTTGAAGAATATTATAAATGAATTTCACTATGAGGCGTCTGTTGAGAAGTCATAGACCTCACGATTTATGACTTATGACTGATGCCCCAAATAATAACACTTTAGTGTGCAGTATGTCAAAAGTGGTGTATTTTTGAGGCAAAAGCCGTCTATAGTTTTGCTTAATTGCTGTAAGTTTCATATTTTCAACCAGAAGAGGTTTCAAAAGAATCAGTGGGACATACTGGTGAAGAGAAAAAACAATTCTGTCTGGTTATATGCGCAAAAACATTCATTAGACATACTGCACGACATAGGGGAAAGTCGAGGAATACCGGCTAGGCGATTTCTCGTATATTGGCAACCACAGACTTGTTGTATGTCTATTGTAGGTTTCATATTAGAAGCCAATGAAAACATTTATATGTATATGTTTGGAACATTCAATGTAGAGATCTGTCATTTTGTGAGTTAATAGTTTTTTCCTAACAAGTGCAGAAAGTAATACTTTCCCGCACGCGACTGCTGTTGACCCGAACGACGCGAAGCGGAGTTCGGGCAAGCAGTTAAGGGCGGGAAAAACACTTACGCATGAATCAGGAATATTATTTTTTCTACGACCGCATAAAGATTCAAAAACCACATTGAAAATATATATTTCATTTCTAATACAAAACATTCCATGAAAATCCACTATTTATTATTGAAATTAATATTGAAAACATAATTTGTTGCATTCTGCAAATGCGTCAGAATAGCCTGTCCAGAGTAGTTAGTTGGTGGTAACTGTCTGTTAAGAGTAACACTCGTAGGTTGCAAAGTGCTTAAAGATGACGGAGACGGATACGGCATCGGTTGCAAGTTGCCAGTTCATGAATGAATTTGATTTCTAATAATAATACGGCAAAACCTAAAAAAAAGTATTGTGAAAAACATTCTGTAAGTTTGACTTCCATGCCTTTTGAAGCATTAGAATAAAAAGAATAGAGAAAGAATACAAAATACTAAAAATAAATAAAATCTGTTAGTTACTCATACAAAAATTCAACCCTTTTACACAATAAGGATAATTCGGTTTGGTGGGCGCATTGATCCTAGGGGAACAGCATGCTTTCGTTTAGCCGAAATGTCAGTGTTTGTCGAATTTCGAGTGGGGAGTGATCTTAAACGAATCGGTGGCACTCACTGATAAAGAATCCGAGGTCAAAATGATTCCGTCGTTCGAGTTACGTTTGAATATGAACGTGGCGGCTCGTTACTTGTTGTAGAGCTGCAGTATATATGAATTTTCATCGTGACCTCGAGGTGCGAGCACAAATGAACTGCAGAATTTAATGATTTCTGAAATTTTTAATGAAACGGATTTGTAACTTGCGACTTTCTCGTTATGTATTGCAATGTTTTTTCGATATGCATTATTCAGTTTTTCAAGAATGTTCGATTTTCACCCCTGAAAAGTAAACACACGAAACAAAAATAACGATTTTTTACCTCGCTCCCACATATCCACGAGTATTTTTCATGAAATTTATGTTAAATTTTCTTGTGTATTGCTTTCCTCGGCTTGAAGACGAAGATTCCAAATTGAGCGCTCGCATAAGACGTATTTTCTGTTCATTTTCTACTTTTCCATCAAGACTCAATCTTGAAAAGTTTTTATATTTAGTTATTAGATCCAGAGAGGGCGAGACCGTAATTGCAATGAGGATAGCGATTTCTGTCGAAAGTGGTTTGCTCGAATTATTAGTGGATCGCCTACATGTGCATGTGAAATACTCTTGAAGATCCAAACAAGCCAGTGGATGAATTATTGTTGAGATGTAATACTGAATGTGCCTTCAATGTAACCGTGCAAAGAAGGCTTTTTGGAAATGAAAAGAAATTTAGGGAGTATTTCAAACTTTCCACTGAACTTTTCGAACAAGTTTTGACTTATATTGAATGTGACATCACCAAGAAAGGTACCAATATGATAAAATGTCCAATTTCTGCTGAAGAGAAGCTTTGTATAACATTGAGGTAGGTTCCATTTCCGAAAAAAGGCAAAATGACAATAATTTTACTTCCTTTAACACTGGAAGTTGAACTGCACTTCACCGCTCGAATCTAAACTCAGCTGATCAGAACCGTCGAGTCGCGACGTCCAACTTCAACGTTCAGGCGCCGTCCAGCTATGCGATTGCTAGAAAAGCGGTACCACTGAAATGCATTGGTTAGATAAAACCGTCACAACGCGGCGACTGACGGCCTGGACGCGACGGTCGACGATCTGTCCGAGGAAACCGTAGCTTTTATTTAAGGAGACTGTTGGAGGCAAAATGGGTTGGCAATGCTGTTGGTGATTTCTGGTTATTTTCTTTCTAACTGAATAAATTGACACTTCAAATTGATTTGGGATTTGGCGTTTGTTTACTTTCTCTACGTTTCGAAATTCGAATAAGTTATTCAAATTTACGATATTTCAAGAATAAGCTATTCATAAATCATAAGCCACTCAAATTTGTTTATTGCGATTCGTGTGAAGTGAAATTGTGTCAAATTGAATTTGGAAAATGCTCCTGCTTCTTCCAATAACGACTGCTCTCCAACAATTGAGATTTGTCCTTAAATAAATGCAATTCTTCTTTTGTAATATTTATTGAACTGTTTCAGTTGAAAGTGCACAATCTTATCAAAAATCTGTACCGTAAAATGAATTGGAAATCGAATCAACATCAATGAAAAAATAAGCAATTAGATATATGGCATTGGCAATAAAATTGAATGAATATCTGATCAATGAATGAGTAGGGATGCAGAAAGCTAAAGTGGACAAAAAGCCAAGAACCTGTCTCAAACAGAAATTATTCGTTTAAAATAAGAAAAATAGATTCTGAAAAAAAAGAGGAAATTTAAAACAGTTTTGGTTAATTTTCTGAACTATTCCACTCAGATTGAAGCTTATTTTCACGTGTAAAAGAGATAGTTTTGTTTAATATTTACTCATTGAATAATATACAGCGTGTCTGTAAACAAATGCAAGGGACTTGGGAAGATGATGCTCCACCAATGTACGAGCGCTCAAAGCGCCTTCTCAGGGACTTTTCTTGAATTTTTTCATATCCCTTTCACTTCGATACAACCCTGTACAGCCATCCAGCCTTCACGGGTCATATTTCTCCGTAACTTTATAGTTTTACCGAAGTACCTTAACACTCCTAACGAGCTATTGAATGTTACTAGTTTCGACAATCTCCTTCCTACATAGTCCCTCTACTCCTAAATTACGCAATAAATTTTTTATATCTTCTTTGCATATGCACGAGAGTCGAACTGGAAATGCTTACAACCAAGCAATAGACAGGTGAGCCATTCGGTGATTTTCAAATGTATGGAATTTCTCTAGAAAAACTCCTTAAAATTTTTTTCCGCCAATCTCGATATAAAAGGTGATTTCAATGTGTACGAAATGGATCATTTATGACCCATTTTAATGCTCAATTTAGGCTATATTTTAATGTGCAATCCTCATGGCAACCGTTCAATATGTATTAAGAAGCACTACGAGACATGTCGAAACTCTACTGGAACATAGATACATAGAAATTTTATTATGTCAATTGTAAGTCTTGTGCAGCTTGAAAATGTATTTCAATCAAGAATTCATACACAATTCAAATTGATATCTTCGGAAAAATCTTGTAATCAACTCGGTTATCAATAGAGCGACTAATGGTCTCGAACTATCAACGCGTCCGCTTCGCTCACTCGTTAAAATATCTTGACCATTAGTCGCTGTCTTTAATAACCTAGTTGATTAAATAACCATTTTTATTTCAATGATCTTCACGAAAAGTTACTCAAGGTTTAGTTATTCAGTTGCTAAATATAAAATAACGACTCAATCGAAATTTTTGTTTTGAAAGTATTCGAGATATTTAATTTTGAATCTCTTTAAATTGGAGAGCAAACCCTCTCTTTCTCCCTAAACAGAAGTGCGTAAAAACCACCAGTACTTATTCGTAGAATAGACGCCTATGGTAAATATACCAATAATCGACAGTGTCCCAAATATCGACACTTTTCATTTCTTTTCCATATATTAAGGTTTCGGGACCAGCCATAGAATTATTCTCTCCGCGAATATGTAATTTATAGTTTTCTCAACATATCTGAATATTATCCCCATTTCTTTTGAGTATCCTCAGTGCAAAATGTGCGCTTATTCAGTTGAGTTTCAGCATCAACCGAGTTAACAGCCTATTTGTTACAAATTCAGTAAGGAAAGCCTTTCCATCATATCCAATCAAACTCGCAAGAGTCAAGTGATATAAGTTTTTTCATGCATTAACACACTTTTATATGGTTTGATGATTTCAGTTTTATCCATAAACTCAATTTTTTTCTGGTATTCTCATTAAAAAAGGGTGTCGATAATAGGTACATCTAAAACACGACCATCCCCACATCGACACAAATGTCGGTAATTGGGTAAAGTGTGGTGTTATTTGAAATACTTCCTGGAGCTCATATACTTCTTTTTTCGGAATGAAAGTAACTTTATTGTATGTGATTCAATCATTATCTATTATGTACCAATTATCGACATAATGATTTTCCTCAAAATTTCCAATTATAAAATTGAATATTTCATTGTCGATAATAGGTTCAATTCTATGTCGAAAAATGGTTAATTTTTTGCCGACGATAGGGAACCTCGACATGACTTTTCAATGTATTTTTTGTGGAATTGGTGAGCCCTATCAACAATTTCTTTTCCACGCTTTGACTGAAAATGATCAAAATTTCAGTCCATACAAACCGACACCGAATGTTGATAAACTCTTATGATATTATTCCATACTTTTTCGTAGATGTCGATGACGAGTGCATTACATTATCGATTATTGGTTCCGTTAATTTTTCAGTCTATTCCGAATAATAAAATGTTACGAATGTGAAAAACGTAATGCCTACTACTACACTATGAAAGGCAGATAGGTCCTGATATTGTCTTAACCAAAGGGAAGAATGAACTATTGATGGGGAAATTAATGTTTCACTTCGCGAGATGTGGATCTTTCATGACTGAAGCTACTGCGTCAAGAAAATGGGTGAAAATCCACTAAGAAACTGCCAAATTCAACGACTCTGACCTGCAATTTTTAATCTCTACTCAATTTTCACAGAGCACTTCTAATGAGTTTAGCGTACACCAAATTTTAAAACGATAGCAATAGTCAATTTTAAAATATGAAAAAAAATTTTCTTGAATATTGATATACGCTCTCTCGGTAACGAAGCCGTTTCGGACCCATGTTTGTATGAACTTTTCTTCTTGGATTAAGTTAAGAAGTCCCCTTTGGCATTTGGTAACGTTATTCTCATATGTTATTTTATCAGATTTCACGATGGCATTCATTGAATTTATCGATCCGATTAAATATTTTATTTGTTTCTCATTTGTAAACGTCAGTTTCCAAAAACACAATATTAATCAAGGAAGTTTATTTTTTCAAGTCACTAACTTGTAAAATTGACAGTTAACTTGTAAAACTTTTACAAGTTAGTAGTATTATTCACATTGAAAGTTTTCAAGTACTTGCTTGTAATTTAATTTATTCTTCTAATCTCAGAGTTCCTGGAACAAATGTATTTCTCAATAAACGTTCTCAAACTATTCAAAAACGATATTCGTACCTTGTTATATTCGTATCTATTCGCTTTCCTTTTCACGTACTTGCTTCTAATTTCATTTATCCTTCTAATTTCATCGTTCCTGGGACAAATCTTTTTAGTAATAAATGTTATAAAAGTATTAAAAAACGATATGCATACCTTGTTTCATTTGGATCTGGCCTTTTTCGTCAGAAATTAGCAAATATTCTCGAAGGACTTCCCTCTCGTAAAGCCACTGACAGTTGTCATAATTTTCCGATGTCATAAATAATCATAAATAGCTTACGACATTTGCGACAAATTATTGAGATTTTTTTGGAATTTATCTCGCCTTTTTACAAACGAGAAACAAATAAAATATAAAACAATACACGCAAGGTAACGGGTTTTACTGGCTCAAGGAGGTAACTGACTCGCCTGCGGCTCGTCAATTATATCCTCCATTCGCCAGTAAAAACCTCTTACCTTGCTAGTAATGTTATATACTATATTTTTCTCTTATCCATAAAATTCTTTATTCTTCTCGAAGATGTGGTTTGATACTTACCGTTAACCCACCAAAACTTGAACGGTGTTGACAATATTTTCGAAAAACAATGGACCCCGCACACTTACTTAGGAAAAGCGAACCCAGTGAATTTTCCAAATTTTTACATATTATATTTATATCAACCTTAAGAACAATATATCGCATTATCAAGAAATTCTTACATTCGGTTTGTTCTATAGGGTGTTTTGAAATTTCAGCTCCGAAAAAATGAATTTTTATATTTTGATGATAATTAACAGAATTTTATCATTATGCCTTAGGTTCTGCATAACAAGAGATCAAACATGTCCAAACACCGTCCACCACGTTAAGTTTCGTTGTACATGCTATTTCATGAAGCTGTAACTGAATGTAACTTTCAAAGGGATTGCTCTAGAGATTTGAAATTTTCAGGGCGAGTTCGGTTCCCAAATGCCTCGGTTGAGTTTGTTTACCAGCCAAATCGTACAGGGTATTCCATAAAATATGACCGTTCGGAATTTTCGTTTCTCAATATCTCAGACAAAACAAAACGAATCGAAATGAATGCAAAATTTTGTGGCCATCGTGTATGTACACAGTACCATATAAAAAACCAATGGAATATTGAACAAAAGAAACCTCATATTCCCATAAAAAAAACCGATTGTAGTGAAATTCATTTCGTGGATGAAGATTAATATACTAATATTATGCCAAATTTTGTCACCATAGTGTTAACAGAACCATAGAACATTCAATTGGAATAGGTATAGGTACTGAAAATAAGAATATTTATAAGAATGGAAATCAATTCAGTTTCTCAGTTCAAGAAATAGATGATTTGATGTCTTCAATCTGGAAGGTTTATTTTCTTTAGTTGAAAATATAACAAATAAACTCTGATAACTCTTAAAAAAACTTACTAACCTGGAAGGAATCAAAAACAATGCTATTCCTTTAGGTTTTCAATGAACAATATTTGAAATATGAATTGACATAAATTAATTAATTGACAAATCAAGGCATTCTCGAAGTTGAAATTAAATAAAACATAGAAAGGAAAATATAAAGTTGTCTTTTAAAGAAAATGACACTGTTCATTTTTACAATTCTTATAAATCAAAAACGTAAGCTATTGGTTGATTTCGAAGGACTGACAATGCTATTCCTTTAGGTTTTCAATGAACAATATTTGAAATATGAATTGACATAAATTAATTAATTGACAAATCAAGGCATTCTCGAAGTTGAAATTAAATAAAACATAGAAAGGAAAATATAAAGTTGTCTTTTAAAGAAAATGACACTGTTCATTTTTACATCAATTAATTAATGACAAATCAAGGCATTCTCGAAGTTGAAATAAATAAAACATAGAAAGGAAAATATAAAGTTGTCTTTTAAAGAAAATGACACTGTTCATTTTACATATTTATATTTCCATAACAGGATATGCCATCCGAGTGAAATTTTTTTGTGATTTAAGAATGAAATATATTCAATCGAAATATTGAAAAGAAGAATCTTTATTTTCATCACAGGATATCCGATTCAAATGAACGTTATGTTGTGTTGTGAATAAAGATTGATATACTGAATGTCCATGCAAAATTTCAAGAGGATCGCATCAACAGAACCATAGATTTCAATTTTTGTAAATATTTATTTTTACACATTTCATTATCTGAATGATTTCCAGAATATAATTCCGATTGTGCTGAGATTCTGCATTTATATATCTGCTATCATTCTCAAGTCCCATATAAAATTCTGAGGTGATTGTCTCATTGCTCCACCAATGAACGAGCGCTCAAATGCTTCTGCTCAGGGCATCCCTTAAATTTCTTTATGAATTCTGTAGGCTACTCAATAATCTTTCACCGAATAATGTCTGTCCATTCTGTATATCCCTAAATAAAAATACCTTTAGACCTGATGTCAATACCTATCATAATATTCATACTGAATAAAAAACTATACTACTTGAAAGCTATGCTAACTACAGGTAAGTTTTAAAGAAAAATTGTATGGAATCCGAATTTGAAGCCGAATATTTTGAACTGTCCTTTGGGCATTAATGAAACTTCCTTCAGAGGTCGACATACTTCATCATATCATATTTCAAAAAACTCATGCTGTTCCAAAAGTTTCTAACTCGGTTTCTAACAAAGTTACATTCAGTTACTTTTACAGCTTCATGAAACAGCCCGTATAACGAAACTTAATGTGGTGTGCGGTGTTTGGTGATCTGTGTTCTCTTGTATTCAAAACCCAAGGCATAATGAAAATTAGAAAAATTATCATCGAAATTTAAATATTCATTTTTTGGGAGCTGCAATTTTGGAACGCCCCGCGCCCTATAAAACAAACCGGATGTAAGAATTTCATGAAAATCTGATGAATTGTTCCTTAGGTTGATGTAAATATAATATCTAAAAATGGGGAAAAATTCACTGGGCCCGCATTTCCTAAGTAAGTGTGCGGGGTCCTTTTTTCTTTGAATTTTAACACTCTGTATCTCAGAAACAATGCGTCGAGATCCATAGAAACTTTATGTCATAAAATCATCTGAGGATTAATATCCCTAATTTACGAAACCCTAGTCTGAAACACCCTGTATAGTCATAGTCGAACCTAAACATTTGGGAAAGGCTGTATACAATGAAGTGGAGATATTCAATCCTACACTTACACTATTTCATGATCCCCGATCACCGTGATTCTAATAGTTTGCTTAGTTACCGATGATTCCTTAGACATGGTTATAAAATCACCGGTAGAAAGGAGCCTTGAAAAATTCACGGTATGTTTGCTTCTGTTGGGCGCCTGGAAGGCTAAACCATCCGGCCCGATGGTAATGGGACCATAAACATAAACAATGTGCCATGATTTTATGGCCAAAATATAAAAGTATATTTCCGAACAAACGAGGTGTTTCGTTATTTTATTACCTAAGGCAATTTGAAACGGTGAGTCGTTGAAATGAACAGACGAGTTTTCAATTTTTTTAATGAATTTTCAACTTTCACTCCGTTAGGATAGATGTGATTCGTAGAAGAGATGCTACATAGTTGTATTTCAATTAATGTACGATTTCGTTTCAAAGTTTGATAAAAGTTTATTACACAAGAAATTCGAATGTCAGATTGCATATTTAAAATTAGGCATATATAACTGAAACTCTACAAGCAGCGAAAAAAGCTGTAGATTTTATTCCATTCATTCATGAATGCAACTGTGTTAAATTATAAGACCTACCTTGAAAGTTTAAAATTCTGAAGATATACCTTTCGGAAGTTCGCGTTTATGGCAAGCTGTAAATGACTAATACTCGATTCGGGTACATTGGGATGCTTACCATAGTACTTGAATCAGATCACTTCTAGATTTAAGAGAAATACAATTACTGAATTCGCATTGAACCATTCCTTCCGTCAGAAACGTGTAGCACGTGAACCTCGAATTTATCACTGTTCAACCGGACAGCAAAATTGTCCATCTGATGCATAGAATATCGTATGTTGAATATGATTTCAATGAATGCAATTGATTCCCCCATAGCAACGATTATAACGGTTGACAGTTCATATAGAAGTTGTCAAAAAATGGTATCTTTTGTATCGCAATTCCATATTTATGTATATTAAAGATCTATATTGTGAATGTCATTCAAAATTCTATGAAAATTTTAGTCAGAACGACCTAGAGGGATGAGCACTACTGCGCAAGCGCAAAATTTTGAATTTCAATTTGGCAGCTACATAACCTTCGATTTGGTTTGGTAGTTTGCGCAGTTTGGACTATCCCTCCGGGTCAAGTAGCGTGAAAGCCTACTTTGTTGGCTTCAAACTTTTTATCACATTCACAGTATATATCTTATAAGTATATGCGCAATTCGCAATAATTCATCATTTGGGTTGCCGAAAAATAGTGTACGCAATAACGAAAATGGTTTTCTCGGACTCGCAGAATTCCAGGACTCAGGACTCGCCTATACGGCTCATTCTAGAATTTTGTGTACTCATCCAAAAAAAAACACTTTCAGACTTTTTGTATATAAATTACTAAGTATAACAGTATTTTGAATGACAACAACGCAATATTCGATGATTTAATATTTTGTTTTAGTTCGGTACTCTCGAAATAAAGAAGGCACCCTCGTACAAGTATAGAAATAAGGCTCATTTTAACAATCGATCATATGCAATCTTATGATTTTGTAAATAACCAATTATTCTTACACAAACAACCTATTTGCGTAAAATTGAGAAGGTACCTATTACCTAATTTCGATACGAAAGAATGAAACTTTCCTCGTATCATTTAATTTAAGGGTGATAATAATATTTATAATTGATGTGAGGGATATATATTTTTCTCGATTTAAAATTAGCTTGATCAGTTTCAGAATATCCTTGAGGTGATCTAAGGATTTCAAATCAAGATAATATTACGTGTTTTACCATTCAGCAATTGAAAGCAATATCCTTGTCAATCAGAAAACTATTGTATCATCTTCTGCTTTCGAGAAACCTTCTGAAAGAATAAACTTTGAATGTACGAATGTAGATACACTGTTATTATATGATATTATCTAACTCAAAAATGGTTGAACGTATATTCCAATTCCAAAGTTGTCTTACAGTCAACAAATAGAAATTGTTGTTGAAAAAGGTGTTTAGTGTGGAAACCATTTATATGATTAAAATCTTTGTCTTCTTAATCAAGGAAATTCATGAGAAGAATATACCTATAGACAGAGGGTCAGTTATAAGTCTGGAATTAATCAACGACTAATATTTCTTGAACACCAGTTACTCAAAAGGAAACGATGAAAAACTACAATCGATTTTCAACTAAGCACATTTTTTGGCCATTAAATTGGATGTTTTTCTCCTTAAGCCACAATCTCAATCATTTTTCGAATGAAAAATTATACCATATTACCTACCATGTGTTGAAAAACTCTCGAAAAATGAATCTGTGTTTTTTTTTTCAAAGTTTTTTTTTTCAAAGTTCGAAAGATGAAATTGAAAGATACTTTCGTTTTCCAAATTGAACTTGAACTTATACTTGTTTTCGTTGGGAAAACGATAATTCATATTTAAATATCGTGAGATCTTTCAGTTTCATTCTATTCCATCAATTCTATTTATCCGATTATAATCTAGGTAAACCTAACAAATCCTCCAAAATTATGTGTATGTTTATGAACTCATTCATTCATTGGTTTTTCGTTATGTAATACTATACGTCTGTAAACAAATGCTAGGGACTTTGGGATTGGGAGATGATTACTAGATGAAAATGAGTTCATATAATTTTTTTTCGAAATCGACCCCCTTCCAACATACAGCATTTGGAAGGCGATGACGAGTTAACAGTTTTGATTTTAAGATCTCACAACTTCATTATTAGGGGTTGAAAATAACAACCCCCTGAGATTTTCGTTCGAAAATTGTTTTCGTGGGATAGATTTTCGAAAAATAAAATTCTCTTATAGTTTCTCATCTGGAGAAAAAAAGTTTCCTGCAAAATTTCGATACAGTCGATACTTTTCTCGGAAAAAATAAAAACTTACAAGCAGTGTACGGGAAAGAATGACCAAGAACGACCGTGTATGGGCAACAAGTCTGTGCACGTTTCATATTTTTAGAAATACAGTGTCGGGTGCGCTATTTATACATTGGATATTTTGTCCTTAATAACAACACACGCCACTGCCATTAACATTCGACGTCATCTCACGCTTTTCGCACATCCTTACTCAGTGTGTGGGACATATGAATGTACACGTTTACGTTACAGCAAACGTGCAGACACTTAACTGCGCATTCTTCCTTCCTAGTGAGTGGGCCCCTTAAGATATTGAAGGAATTAAAACCTTATACAATCGGAATATGCCTTCAGAAATTAACCCGACAACGGACAGGTGACTCAAAGTAACGAGATCGGTCAGGTGGGGTCCAATAGACCCATAGTTTGTGATTTTTTTGAGATCATATAAATTTCGTAGGTGTTTTTTCACATACATTTAATTTTCTGGATCGTATTTATATAATCTTAATCGATTATGATTTGAATACTGTTCATGAAAAAAATGATTTTAACCCGGCAACGGACAGGTGACTCAAAGTAACGAGATCGGTCAGGTGGGGTCCAATAGACCCATAGTTTGTGATTTTTTTTTGAGACCATATAAAGTTCGTAGGTGTTTTATCACATACATTTAATGTTCTGGATCGTATATTTATATAATCTTTATCGATTATGGTTTGAATACTTTCCATGAAAAAAATTATTTTAACCCGGCAACGGACAGGTGACTCAAAGTAACGAGATCGGTCAGGTGGGGTCCAATAGACCCATAGTTTGTGATTTTTCTTTTGAGACCATATAAAGTTCGTAGGTGTTTTATCACATACATTTAATGTTCTGGATCGTATATTTATATAATCTTTATCGATTATGGTTTGAATACTTTCCATGAAAAAAATTATTTCAAATAAATTATAATAGCAGTGACTTTTTCGGAATTTCAAATAGAAGATTTTTTTGTTTAGAGGTTCAAAGTGCCTTTAGGAATATTATAATAATGGATTATTGTCGTATATTCTAAAACATTACTTGAGAAACATTGTGTCACAAGCAAGAGCTTTGTATAAATGGACCTTTATTCAATCCATTTCGCAATCGGTAATTTTTCCACTACAAAAGCAGATACGAAAACCCATGAAGCGTGAAATAAGAGAACAATATGTGAGAATTTCCTCATGGGCACTCGCCTACAACATCCGTTCATCGCTGGTGCAGCATGTGTGATATTTCTCGGAAAGCACCAACGATTCAATTGTCCTACAAAATGTAAAAACATTTCGGCATTCAGAGATGAAATAATAAGGAACAATAACTTTATAAATAATTTGTTTTCCGTAATTTGTGTTCAGGAGCGCGGAACTTCTATAATTGCAACGTTTCGGGCATTTTTATTACAACCATTAAAATTCGATAATTTCCCACCCAAGTGGAAGAAATCTTCCTTGTCTTTCATTATTTCGACACCACATGTGGCATAATGCAACGTTATGAAAATGGTTCAATTAATTTTTATGTCCTGATAATTCCGAGATTATGCAGTCGAATTGCTGATGATCACGCATGCGCGTTATTTGTCATCACCAATATATTGAACTCAAACCGGAACTGCCGGAAAAAAATCAGTAACATTTCATCCAGGGGTAGAGGAGGCCTCCCTAATTTTTTCCTTTCCCCCCTCAAATATGGAATATGGTTAACAAAGTTATACAACTCAATTCATTCCTTATGACCCCCAATAAAAAAAGCTAGACAGATTTAATCTTTCAATTATTCTTTTGATTCACACTTTTGATGTCATGTGACAATTTTTAATCTGTCAATTGACAGATTTCAATATGTCCATTGACACTTTCTTATCTGCCAATTGACACTTTAAAATATAGGATAGCCGACCTTGCGTGATCAAAGAAAGGATTAATAAGATGCTATCACATGAAAAATCCTTCATTTCAACCTGGAAACATAAAGCATATCTCTATCACTCCATTGAAACATTGTTCTCGGAAAACTAGAAAATAATATTGTTCAATGATGGATTCAAATCCTCCGATCAGACTGTTCGCATAAGTTCCAAGGTTTCGTCAGAGTTCTCCTGAAAAATAGACCCCTAGAATAGAAACTGGTAAGCGTAATTCGCATTGAAAACAGGGAACAAAAGTAAATTTGATCGACGTAAATGGAGTTAACATCCATCTAAGATCAACCAGGTGCATGGGTAAAAAATAAGGCGAATCAATTCATTCATTATGACTCTCAATAAAAAAATGCTAGCCCTTCCTTGGCCACTCCAGTTCTTGAAGCTGGCGTCACAACTTTTATGGATGCAGCCCCATTCTTTTAAATAAAGTGGAAAGTAGGCTTATCATATCATATACATAGATCATCAACATGAATAATCCAGAATTAGAAAAAATTTATGCGGTGACACCATAGATGGAAAATCGAGACAACAACAAAAACCTCCCCCTCCCACTTCACCCACAAAATTTAAGTGAATAATTGGATAGGTATACCGGGAGGCCCACCACTGACGCGATGGTCATTTTTAGAGTGAAAATGATGATGAAGCCTTTTTTATGGTAAGTGTAGAGCAATTGAACGCACAATTTGAAATTATTTCTACATATACAGGATGTTCCAATACAGAGATACAGACCAAAGTTACACATTTTTCAAATTTGACACCCTGTTATGATCACAAAAAGGAAAAGCAAGATAAAATCATTATGAGTTCCTTTAGATAACTCTGTACATTTGTTGCACCATTTACGAGATAATCGAGAAAAATTTTAAAAATGGAGTCATTTCAAATGGTAATTTATGAAAGAACCAGTTACGCAAGCAATACACACAATGTTTTTTGAGTAGAAATGTTAGCTAGTCCCATGAAGAGAAAAAAATTGAACTCTGGAATGTACAAAGTGATACTAATTAATTCTCAAACATCTACTACGAATAATGGTGAAAAATTTTCTTATTTCAAATAGCACGCTCGGTATTTCTTCATCTCGTTGAAGGCAAAAATGAATTGTTGAACTTTTTTAATAAGGTTTTTCTATATCTTAACGCTAAAGTTTCCCAGCAATTTTCGATTTTCATTCAAAACTAGTAACCAACAATTCTAAGTAGTGATAATCATAGAAAAATTGTCTATGAAGAGTGATTTGACAGTTGCAGAATGAAAATTAATTAATCAATGAATACTTGTTCAATGTGTAGTGAATTGAAAATCGACAATTGCTGAGAAACTATAGGGTTTAGGTATAGAAAACATTATCAAAAAAGTTGAAATGAATTTTTGCGTTTAACGAGATGAAAAAATACCGAGCGTACCATTTGAAATAAGAAAGTTTTTGACCGGTACTCGTAGAAGATGTTTGAGAATTAATTAGGATCACTATGTACATTGTAAAGTTCAATTTTTTTTCTTATGGCACTAGCTAATATGTCTCAAAAAAACATTGTCTGTATTGCTCGAGTAACTCATTGATAAACTGCTATTTAAAATGACTCCTTATTTAAAATCTTTCGCGATTATCTCGTGAATGGTGCAACAAATCTACAGAGTGATCTGAAGAAACTCATCATTATTTGAGCTTGCCTTTTTTTAGGGCATAAACAGGGTGTCACTTTTAAAAAAGTGTTACTTTGGTCTGTATTCGTGTATTGGAACAGCCTGTATATATGGAAATAATTTTATATCGTGCGTTTGATTACCCTAGACTTACCATAAAAGAAGCTTTTCAAAATATCATCATTTACACCCTCAAAATGACCATCGCATTAGTGGTGGCCACCCGGTATATTTAAGATAAATAACAAAGTTATCACATGAAAAATCGTTTACATTGAACTAATGGAAATGAAATCTATATCTTTATCGAAACATTGCCATCACTAGAACCTAGAAAAATATATTGTTTCAATGGATTCGAATCCTCCGAACAGATTGTCCGTAGAAGTTTCAAGGTTTCGTCAGATTTCTCCTGAAAAATAGATCCCTAGAATAGAAACTCGTATGTATAAATCACATTGAAAAACAGGGAACAAAGGTAAATTTGATCGGCGTAAATAGAGTGAACATCCATCGAAGGTTACCCAGGTGCATGGGTAAACAACAACAGAGCATATATGAACAAAAGAGACTATGCGTTCTAGTACAGTACACTGCCAATAATAGACATCTACACATGCATACATCTACGACTATGTCCTGCTAAATTAGGATGTTCAAACGTCCTTCGACTTAATTCTGCTGAGAGATAAAGACGTGCATGCACTCCTAACAGGGCAGGCTAAAAAGGAACAGTGTCTTAACCAAAGATTAAACATTAACAACATCAAATGATATGACCTCTGCAACAATTAGACTGACCCGCTAAGGCACTTTGGGAGACCACCGGTTTTTATTGAGCACAATTACCTCCGCTATCTATGTCCGTTTTGTCTCTGCGTGCCTATTCACTATATTCATTCGACTAGCTGAGATGATAACATTCCTTTTAACCTTTCGGGATGATTCTTATCAAACCTACTAGGCGGAATGGCAAAATCCAAAACAGCACTGAACGTTTGTCTACCGGGTGTCTCAGTTATTCTGTTCCACTGGATTAGCTCAGCCATTTCGAAAGATACAAATTTGAAAATTCCACACAGTAGAAAATCGACGGGATATTTGACACCAAAATAACACCCGGCGGTGTCTATATGCATACACACCATTGTGTATGTCTATTCAACACCATATTTGACTTCCGGAAGGCGTAAAAAGTTCTTTTTGCGTTGTACAAAGAACACCTCATTGCGTAATTTAAACACCAGATAATGTATAATTTCACCAAACATAGAAACCATTTTTACTCTGAAAGAGTATGAGATGTGTAATTTTTTTTACACCAGATAGGGTAAAATTCTTCTGCAATGGTCGGTTTATCACCAATAAATTATTGATGATCTACACCAAATTCAGTGTTGAAATTTTGGAATGGTTATTTTCGCACCGAAAAGAGGTCAAATTCAGTAAATATTTTGGTACCACAATAAAAAATGGAAACTAAAATAATATTTATTGTTCGAAAATAAATGTAGGTACAAAAATAACATTTCACATTTAATAAAGAGATATTACAGAAGATGAAATGGAAGTTGACGTTAATTAATTTGTAGTCAAAAACATCAAACATCAAAAACATAAATAATAATTCTTAAATATAATTTATACAGTAATTCTTGTCAAAAATCAATGATTGTTTATAAATAATGAACTAACTTACATCATAGTATGATTCAGTTGTTCGGAAGTAAGAAAAAAAAGTTGCTGCTTCGACTTGATCCACATTAGTTCTGAACAGTTCAATTAGGCAGCACTTTCATCTGCCAGTTAGCCAGTTTGAAATTGGAGATTTCTGTTTCCATTCCAGCTGCCATTGTAATGATGTGACTT
Organism: Propylea japonica; assembly: GCA_013421045.1. Taxonomy (NCBI): domain Eukaryota; kingdom Metazoa; phylum Arthropoda; class Insecta; order Coleoptera; family Coccinellidae; genus Propylea; species Propylea japonica. The sequence continues at coordinate 1,393,522 of CM024240.1, forward strand.
TCTTGGGACCTTAAACACATATTTGAATATTTACATGTTTCTATGGATTATCAATTATTATTGAAGTCAAAGTTTGATGCGTCGTTGAAAAGGTAATTATCTGATAAAATGAAAAATCATAAAAAATGAACAAGATGTTAAATGAAATACAACTGCAGGGTCGATTTTTGTAGGACGAAGACAATGCTATAAATGAATTCATATACAACATTGCAAGGAGTGGTCAAAGTTATTGAAATTTTTTCATCAGGATCATTTTATTTCAATCATGAGTCGAAACGGTTTTGTGTTTTGATTCCTTTTTGTGTATTCTTTACCCTTTTCTAGGTTGTGTTATGAGTTATAAGCATGAAATTCAAAAGTCGTAAAATGAATGAACTATTAAAAATATTCGGTCATAAGGTGCTTCCAATCAATGGATTTGTGGATTTTTCTTAGTATTAAACATTGAAGGAATAATGGCCTGATTGCAATACTCTTCAGTCACAAATTGTAAATTATTTCCAATTTTCAATAATGAAACAGCCCAACCAATTCTACTTTCAGCCACATCGCTGAATTACGTTCAATTTAATGTAATGATGAATAATTTGCCTTGTAATTTCCATTAATTCCCAAATCTTAAAGTAGAGGAGTGCGAGGCATAGGGGAAAAATATCAAATTCAAAAAACCATGGGATAAATTGCTTTTGAAATTAAATATTGAGGAGTGCCAGTTACGTTACTTTTTTGACACGCTGTATACTCGTAGGTATTTCTAGAAAACTTTTTAGGTTTTCACTCCCAGTCTTTGAAACAGAAAAAATTTAAAAAAATTTAATTGAGATGAAATTCTCCTGCTTTAATGTTTGCACTAATTTGTCAGGAGTGAATTGGTTTTGAAAAAAATGTTGCCTAGGTAACAGTAAAACTGAAAATGAATGGTATGGGCCTTTTCTATCACTAGTTTCAGAAAATTTTTCCCACAAACAAAAAATAGCCTCACCTTTATGAGCAAATGTTATTCGAAAATTCCTTAGGATTAAGCTTCCATATGATAGTATGGTGTAAAAAATAAAAGATGAGTTCGGTCATGCCCTGGTGAGAGAACGAATTAGTTATCTAAGGTATAATAATAACAAGATTAGAAGAAATGATGTTTCAAAACCTATCCAGAGAAGACAATGAACACATTTTCCAATGAGTTAATATTTATTATTCCAATGAATACCAAAATGACAACTTTTAATGTCAATTAGGCAGCAAACGAAAAAATACACAATTCCAAAGTTTTTACAAGTTTGTCTGAAGAAGGATGATAGAGACACCGAAACGTCACATTATCTTTTTTATTTATATCCACTTTTTAGTTTTACTGTTAGGCAACAATATTTTCAAAACGACTTTGCTCCTGACAAATTAGTGCAAAGATTCAAGCTGGAGCATTTCATCTCAATTAATTTTTTTTTTAATTATTTCTGTTTCAGAGACTGTGGATGAAAACCAAAAAAGTTTTCTAGAAATGCAGAATTCTTCCAGATTATATTTCAATCGATATCGTAGGTAATTGACTCGTTATTTATAGCGAAAAGTCCCAGTGTGTCCAACTCCTGACTTAGCAGCAAAAAAAATGTTATTCTATTTTAGGGGGGATTTTAAGAAATTAAGCCAAACCATCTAACAGCGGAAATAAAGAGGAAGACGAAAATATTTCAAAGAGATTATTCTTTAATTATATCCAACACCACTACATTATTTATACAAAGACTAGGAATTTCTTTAAATTTTTATCTCTGTTATCTTGTCGTACGTAAAAATGTATGGAGCCTCGTTTAGATCACCTTTCGATTATAATATACTTCTACTTCCTTACTAAGAAAAACCTTCGCGTCTCAAGTAGCCGTTCTAATTCAATTGGTAGTTGATGTTATTTCAGGATATTCTGATTGTGTCGGTAGAAATGAAGTACCTGACACAAATAAAGCCTATGCTCAAATAAGGCCTATAGAGCGAAAAGCCGGTTAAAATATATCTCACATCAAAAATATTTCACAGTCGCATAGATGACATCTCCTTTACTCAACAAATAGTACGCGAAAAGCTCAGGCACTTAAAGCCAAATTAGTGGCCCCTCGTTGTTGAAAGTCGATCATTTTCAATGCCCATTATTGATTTGTCTTCATTCATATGAAATTTGAATACTTTATTCTTTGAAGTTCTACGTCGAAAAATTTATACGTATCACAATATTCATCAAAAAGGTGACCATGATCTTAAATTGCAATTTTGAAAATAAAATATTATTTGAGTCTAATCTACTCAATACGGTATACTTTCAAAATAAGCCTTATTTCTGTCTCTAGGCCTGTTGAAAAATTTCATTTTCTACCATTTAATATATTTTTGAGAATATATGTTCATTTTCTGTTGAAAACTTTTTTTCAACATTATTCATTATTTCTTGTTAATATGTGACTAGCAATTTAAGCATTACATTCTGAAAAATAAATCAGAAAGTTGTTCAAGGACCTCATGAGAACACTTGATAAAAAACTCAGAGATATATATTTTTTCATAATTTTTACACAAATAACAATACACCTATGATTTAAGAGTATAGGTTTTATTCGATTACTATTTTTTAAAAAGGCCTAAGGCTAAAATATCTCTTTTTGAATGATTCGTGATAAAAAAAACTTTCTATTTTCTTAAAAATTCAAAATCTAATATAAAACAAAAAATAATATTTTGTGTTGATTTATATATTTTTTCGAATAATTTATCGATATATGATTGTATCAAATTAAGTAGAAGTAAGAACTTTTCCACCAGATTTTTGGACACGTCTTCTTAGGTCTTGGAAAACCAGAGTGCATGGACCTATAATACTAACTGGACGTTGAACTTCCTTACTGTCACGTAGAAAAAATGAGGCATTTGCAGTTTGGGATGAAAATCGAATATTTTGATGTTCCATGCCACCTGAATTTTGATTGAAACATAGACGTTCCTTTGAAAGAAGTGATGAAAAACGAACTCTATATATTAGTGTTCTGTGAACATTTTTAGACATTTCGGTCTATATCAAATTATAAATATTTTCGATTCGTGTGATTAGTTATCAAACCATATTGGTAATCATCATTTTAATTCGCTGAAATAAAATAAATAAAGGCAAATTGGTAATCCTATCATTTTAATTCGCTGAAATAAAATAAATAAGGGCATATTGGTAATTCTAATATTTCAATTCATAGAAAAAGTGACACCTCTCAAATCCAACCCAAACTCCAAATGGCCGCCGTTTGCCTCAAAATTTTTGACAGGTTCGCCATCTAGTTAGTATTATAAATCTATGCCAGAGTGTCGCCATTCCATCGATTGTTGCTTTGTTTCTGGATCATAGAAATGTACCCAAGTCTCATCCATAGTAGCAGTTCATCAGTAAAAAAACTACATCGTCTTCAAATCGAGCACAGATCGAACTCGATGCTCCTTTGCTACTACCCTTGCACGCTTTTGGTCGACATTCAAACATTTGGGGATACTATTTGCTATGAAACAGTTCTTATTGTGCCAGTAGAAGCATGTATTGTTTCCTTCACATCTGTTCTGCATAGAGTCAATTCTACATTTCGTTGACTTCAATAGAATAATATATGAATCGTGGCACTCGAAGACGAAGATGAGCCAGGAAGGAAACGACATTAAGTAACCGTGCAAATTTCACCACCCGATAACAAAGTCCATAACTAATTTTTTCATTAGTTTACATGGTGTGAATACAGATAACCCATTACGATGCTGCCACTTCATCATATCGAATCTACCTTCTGTGGGAGGCCTTTTGGCGTGGATGGATGTCTGGTTTAGGATCCTACCATCGCCATCGGTCAGTAATGTCGAATGGTAATCTTCAGTTATTATTCTACCCTAATCCCAAAATCAATCATGATTACTCCATGGCAATTCCAAAAAAACTGAGACAAGAAAATTTTCAACAGATTTTTGGACACGAAACTTCTTAGGTCTTGGAGAACCAGAGTGTCGCCATTCCATCGATTATTGGTTTGTCTCTCGATCGTAAGAATGTACCCAAGTCGCATCCACAGTAGTAATTCGGTTTAAGAGACTACATCGTTTTCAAATCGAGCACACATCGAACGCAATGCAGTACCCTTGCACGCTTTTGTTCAACATTCAAATACTTTGGGATCCATTTTGCAGAAATGTATTCCATGTCCAAATTGACGTGATTCATATGTATTATGAACGCGTTCGTATGAGATATTCAGTGCTTCAGATATCCGTTTTAGCCTAATTCGACGGTCTTATAGAATCATGTCATGAACTGCAACGATATTTTCTGGGACTGACACAGAAACTGGCCTTCCCGTCTTTTGTTACAATATTCCACTTATTACTTACTTAGTAGAAATTCTATTGATATTTTGCTAGTAAAAGTTATATGAAGAAATTCTGATTTTGTCAGAACAGAAACATATATTGTTCCCACCATATCTGCGCTATGAAACATTCAAATCTACATTTCGTTGACACCAATAGAATAATATGTAAATCGTGGTACTCGAAGACGAAGATGAGCCAGGGAGGAAACGACATTAAGTAACCGTTGTAATTTCACTACCGGATAACAAAGTCCATAACTAATTTCTTTATTAGTTTACATGGTGTGAATACAGATACCCATTGCGATGCTGCCGCTTCATCATATCAAATCTGCCTTCTGTGGAGGCCTTTTTTCTTTTGGCGCGGATGGATGTCTTGGTTTAGGATATTACCATCGGTCAGTAATGTCGAATAGTAAGCTCCAGTTATTGTTCTACTCTAATACAAAAATCAATCATGATTACTCTATAGCAATTCCAAGAAACTGAAGCAAGAACTTTTTCAGCAGATTTTTGGACACGAAACTTCTTAGGTCTTGGAGAACCAGAGTGTCGCCATTCCATCGATAATTGCTTTGTTTCTGGATCGTTAAAATGTACCCAAGTCTCATCCACAGTAGTAATTCGGTTTAAGAGTCTACATCGTTTACAAATCCAGCACACATCGAAAGCAACGCTTTTACCCTTGCACGCTTTTGGTCCACATTCAAACACTTGAGGATCCATTTTGCAGAAATTTTTTCCATGTCCAAATTGACGTGATTTATATGATGAACGCGTTGGTATGAAATATTCAGTGCTTCAGATATCCGTTTTAGCCTAATTCGACGGTCTTATAGAATCCTGTCATAAACTGCAACGATATTTTTGGGGATTGACACAAAAACTGGCCTTCCCGTCTTTTGTTCCAATATACCACTATTTATTTATTTATTATTTATTTATTTATTTATCGTATGGCAACATCACAGGTAAATACTTAACAAGAATAATAAATTGCTTATGCCATTTTCTTGCAGTGGCAGACTCGTGTGTACACTAGGTCCGAGTTTCCTTGTAAATTGGTCCTTAGAAAAACCACTAATTACTTACTTACCTTGGGTCTTGAGTAGCAATTCTATTGATATTTTGCTAGTAAAAGTTATATGAAGAAATTCTGATTTTTTCAAAACAGAAACATGTATTGTTCCCACCATATCTGCAGCTATGAAACAGTCAAATCTACATTTCGTTGACACCAATAGAATAATATGTAAATCGTGGCACTAGAAGACGAAGATGAGCCAGGGAGGAAACGACATTAAGTAACCGTGCCAATTTCACTACCGGATAACAAAGTCCATAACTAATTTCTTTATTAGTTTACATGGTGTGAATACAGATACCCCATTGCGATGCAGCCGCTTCATCATATCGAATCTGCCTTCTGTGGGAGGCCTTTTTTCTTTTGGCGCGGATGGATGTCTTGGTTTAGGATCCTACCATCGGTCTATGGCGTTTCTTACGCGCGCTATTGTCCGGATCTGGGTTTGATTGATTAATGAAATCGGGGTTATTGTTCGGCGGTTTTCATCTGATTCAGTCGGTGGTACAAAGGAAATTGATACGAGGATGAACTGATCTGGATGGTAGCCAACAATCCAATTATTTCTAGCGAAATTGGTTCGTTTTAATACCAGCAATTTTCTCATGCAACTCTCTTTATTCGTCGGAGATATTCCAAACCTCAAGATAATAGGATATGATTGATTGTTTCATAGAAACGTTATAGATGTGATTGGGAATTTCATTTTATTTGCTCGTCACCTTTTTCACCAGAATCAATAGCTTTATCTCAATCTCGAACAAGTTTTCAACGTTTTTCCAATCATTCAGGTGTTTGCCCGAAATGCTCCAATTTTTGGCTCTTAATATATTACGAAACCTCCAGTTAGCCGAACACGAAAGAACAACAACAACAAACAGTCTTTATTTCAAATCATGGGTAAAAGAATTAATTATGATAGCAAATGAAATGAAATAGTATCAAATAAGCAATTTTAATTCATAAAATTATCAAGGAAGTTCTTGAACAAGTTGAAGTTGTTTTCTCTCTGTTCACCTCAGGTAGACTATCGAAAACATTTAGGCATCAGTATTGCATTTGCTTTTGACTTGTCGTCAATCTACAGGGTGTTTCATCATGAACTGGATAAATATTCGTGTAGAGGATATCGGGAGAATAATTTTTGCTTCATACAATATATCCCGTTTTCGAAGCATTAGCGAGGTACAGCAAGAACAATTGTACAAAATTTCATCCATTTCGAGTCAAATTTTTTTATCGCTGAAGACATGTAAAAAATTATGTTCGATTAAAAAAAAATGTGTTCATTCAGAAAATAAAATTCAATTTGACAACCGAAAAAAAATTAGCAACTTTGCAGGTTTTCCGCCATTTTGTAAATTTTTTCTCGAAGTTCGTTAACTTTTCTGAATAGAGGACCCAAAAATTCTGAGATTTGACCAAAAATCGTAACTTTAAGTGTTATACATAACGGACCACACTCATAAGAATCTTGCTCAAAAATGACGTTTAACACCCTGTATCTCGCTAATGCTTCGAAAACGGAATATATTGTATGAAGCAAAAATGATTCTCCTGATGTCCTCCACACGAATATATATGTTTGTTCAGTTTATGATGAAACACCCTGTATATTTAGGAAGATTATATGATGAGGTTCTGGTATTATATATTTCCTTAAGGTTCCTATACCCTATACCTATACACATAATAATAGGATGATAAATGAATGAACCTGAGCTAATATCGTAGGTTAGGAGCGTTGGACTTTCCAACAAGACTCGGCTCCCTCGCATGAAGCAAATGGATCACAAAATTGAATCTATCGAACGTTCCAGTTTTGATCGACTGTGGTATGTGGCCACCGTCCGCACTCAGATTTGAACCCGCTCGATTACTGAATTTGGGGCATCTTACAGGCTCAGGTTTGTTCTACAAAACACATTCGCTCAAGTTGTCCCTGACGCTCATGGAACTGTGAGGACGTCATTGAAGGAGCGTGCGCCTCGTTCAGAAAGAGGCCGTAGGCCGTCATATTCCTTCGGAATAACACATACAAACTTTTAACATTCTGCTTTCATATGAAAAAAAGCGAATGAAGAAATATTGAAAATTAACAGAGATTTTTGATTTTTTATAACGAAGGGTTCAATTGCCGGACCCGGTATAGATGAATGCTGATGTTTCAATAAATTCTCCATATCTCTAATCAGAATTCATTCCATCATGTGTCATAGTAATAGTATTCCTTGAATTTTGATGTAGAGAATCCAGAAATGAGAGAAATGAAAGAAAAGGAAGAATAGCGCGGAAACCCCTCGAACTGACGCTGAGAAAATTATAGGAGAAAGAATTAAGGCAGTCTCTCGGAAGGCAATGCTTCTTGCAGTTCATCATTCACTCGAGCAGAATATCTGTAGATTGTGACGAGAATTTAATATTTGAGAGCTAGGGGTACAGCAATGTGAATGTGACTTTAATGTCAACGGCGAGTATGTCTAACGGTAAGTCGAGCTACTGAAATAATTAATCAGATATAACCACTAAAAATTTAAATTTGTGTCGCCCCAGGAATATGCATTACCAATCTGCTTAATACTATGAAAAATAATTACACAATATTTAGGTTTTGTAGAGTCTCTTGAATTCCAGAACATCCTGACAAATTATCATTTAAAGGACTAGATCTAGTTTCATGAACTCCATCAAAGAGCATCTTATGTCTTCGTTTGAAGATATTCAGCTGGGCTTGAAAAGTTCAATGGAAAAAAGCCCTACGATATAAACATTTCAGCTTCTTTCTTAAACAAAAACCGTGTTTTTTGCTGATACTTTCATATCTTTGCTTGCGTATGTGAAATATTTGGTGTTAGTGCTTATTGACTTTGGATGACAATTTCATAGGTATCTTCAGTAGTTGAGTTTCTACCGGCTTCATATTCAGTATGATTCCTCATTGAATGTCAATATTTATGGGGATGATTTTCGGGCCCATTTCAAGAAAAAAACTTCATTCATTTATTTATTTGAATTTATTACATCCAACAGACACATGGCAAAGTAAAGGTGTAAGCAACATAAGAATAATTACAAAATCAATGGAATCGACGTCGACAGAAACAACTAATAATATCAATTTTTCGATAGAAAAATACAATCGGCTTCTACACATCGACAAAACAGGACTGTGAAAATGGTGCTGTGAACTTGGAACAATAATCCTAATCTTTAAATGAGATCTGGATGCAAGTCTTGGCGCGTTGAAGTCCAGAAGAGACAGTAACGATACTGAGTCAATGCGATTATTGATCAATTTAAATGCAAAGTTGCATCAGCAATTTCTCTTCTTTTCCTCAAACGAGTGAAATCAAACTCGTTCAATGAAGACTGATGGTTGGGGTGAACTGGATAAATGTTATGCTTTCCAAAGTACAAAAACTTTCTCTGAACAGATTCTGGCGCTGAAATGTATTTACTGTAAAATGGATTCCACACCACACTGCAGTATTCAAACTTACTACGCACTAAGCAGATGTACCGCGGGTTTCACAAAGCTTGATTGGCAATCAAATCGTTGATTTTGGGAAAAGTTCGATGGTTTACGTCAAAAATGAACTGAAATTTGCACAGAAATAATGACACTTCATCAATCAACGTAATCGGGGTTTTTGTGAAACCCGGCTTTAGGTACACTGATTGTATAGCTCTTGAATTCGAGAATTTTCCTTGCAGTTGCGCAGAATAAAACCCAAAGACTTCTTGGCTCCGTAAATTATGTTTTCGATATGGGGACTCAACGAGAGATTGCAGTCACATAAAACGCTCAAGTCTTTATAGAGCAAGAGCCCGTGAACGCCAGACCTTCGTTATTTTATAAAAGCTGAAAACTTGTCTACGCATGCTCCCAACATAGGTAAGAACGATGGACCATTATGAAGTTGGGTTACCCTGGCTTTGGCAGGTAAAAATTATTAAAGGGGTGTAAAATACTGATCTAATTTCGTCAAATTATAAAAAGTGATTTTTGATATTACCTTCAGAATATCATTAACAATCACGTCATTAATTGCCAGACACTTACTATAGTGGCAACCCTTTGCCAGACACCCTTAATGTTCATAAAATTATATGTAATTCTACTTACGTTATAGTATAAAAGCTGATTTTTATATATGATACTTGGGCAATAATAAGATAATGTTTCCTCATTAGCCAGACATTTTTGATAGTGCCAACCCTTTGCCAGACAAGCTTGTAGTTTAGCTGCAGATGCGAGCGCGAGACAGTATTTATGAGTGGGTGCGAGTGAGACGGCAAGATTATAATGACTTATGCAAATAAATTTTTCCGTACAGATTTATGTCTCGCGCTCGCACCTGCAGCTAAACTACAAGCTTGTCTGGCAAAGGGTTGGCACTATCAAAAATGTCTGGCTAATGAGGAAACATTTTCTTATTATTACCCAAGTATCATATATAAAAATCAGCTTTTATACTATAACGTAAGTAGAATTGCATATAATTTTATGAACATTAAGGGTGTCTAGCAAGGGGTTGCCACTATAGTAAGTGTCTGGCAATTAATGACAATATCAAAAAATCACACTTTATAATTTGACGAAATTAGATCAGTATTTAACACCCCTTTAATACCGTTTACCTGCCAAAGCCAGGGTAACCCAATTTCATAATGGTCCATCGTTCTTACCTGTGTTGGGAGCATGCGTAGACAAATTTTCAGTTTTTATAAAATAACGAAGGTCTGGGGTTCACGGGCTCTTGGACTATTAGTTTCAACAACCTGTTTCAAAGTTTTATCTCCAACTAGATGCGCACCATTCAGACAAGCGCCGGATATCGTCCTTCATGATATGACAATCAGCTATACTGACAAGTTCTCCATAGAATTTAAGATCAATCGCGAAAAGAAGGCTCAACGATACTAGAATAGCGCAGACGTCGTTGATGAACATGAGAAACAGTAGAGGCCCCAGGTTGGAACCTCGTGGAACTTCTGAACAGGCTATAAAATAGTAAGATATCAGACCCTCATATTCAACATCCAAATAAGACTTCAAGAGCAACCGAAGGTCATATGAACACATGTACTAAACGTCTTACATTTTACAGGGTGGTAAAGTTTTCAAAAATGAATAATTTTTTATTAATATCTACAATACCACTTCAGATATTTTAATGAAATTTGTCGTACACATACTATGAATCAAGAGGCACTTGTTAATATATCTCTTTTTTCAAATTCTACCAGTGGCGTTCGTAAGTTATTTGACCTTCCTATTTCGATATTGATGGTACGCCACAGGTTTTTCTTGAAATAAAAATTATTTTAAAATTCCCAATCATTTTTCACCAAAGTTGATCTCTTGACTTTTTTCACTCCGATAAACGGTTTTCGCTTAAAAAAATAAAAACCGTCTCTGTATGATCATAACAATTTCTTCAATACATATAACAGATTTAATTTTTTTTATTTGGTCCGGTACTTGTTAACTTAAATCACCCTGTAACTCAAAAGGTTAGACGTTTAGGACATATATTATGTTCATATGAAGTTTTCTTGAAATGGGCCCAAAAATTACCAACATTAATTATGGACATTTAATTAGGAGGAAACAGTCTGTATATTGAATTCTAGTAAATATTTTTACATCAAAATGAAGATTCAATTATCAAAAGTTGAAAACGTCAAGTGTCAGTGCAATGCGTCAACTGGTTCGTCTTGGACATCGCGGGAACAGGTTACCTGGACCAACTGAGAGATAGTCCTGTGATTTATTTAATTGACTAATTAAATTTCATTTTCGTGGTTTTCTGTTTCTGTTGTCATATGAAAGGATAAAAAATTGGAGAATCGGACAAAACACTCTGATATGAATGTTTCAGCACATCTTCCAAACAAATTTTAATATCCAGTCCTTACACTTATATGTAACTTATAAGGGGAAATAAGATTTTTTACTGGATGTACTTTTCTCTGTGCTCTTGCATAATCCTGTGCAGAATATAGCACCCTATTCACCTCTCATGTGCTTATACTTAGAAATTTACTTGCTATATTATTTGATATAAGGGAAATTTAGTAGAACTTTTGCTCTAAAGAATTTATTATATTCTTTTGAGAATATTTTCGTCTGTACTGAAAAAAAATAGGGTGAAAAACTATGATCTTACTTTTCTATATCTGATTGTTTGAGATCACTATTAGATTTCATTCATTTTATACAGACAATTGACCATTATTCTTTGAAATGGAATGTCCTTTATACATATAAAGGAGAATATGGCATAACATGAATACCTCCTTTTTTCGTCGAAATCAACCATTGTAGATAAAAAAATTTCAAGTTGGCTTCCCAATTATATTTTATCTATATAGCAGTAATGGGGTAGAAATAATACTCATAGAACTTGAGTGTTATTTTAGGCTCTTGGAACTCTTTTTCATACAAATATTTGTGGAAGGAACTTTCAGAAGGGTATCTCCGAAGCTATCATTTCGATTTACTCCTTATCGAATTCAAAAAATTCAGTTACACTTCCAACCCATGAGAAAAATTTCTAGTAGCTGGCATATAGTTCTGTGAGAATTTTCTCATTTTTTCCTCAGAAGAAAGAGTGTCACCAGAAAAACACAGAAAAGAGTTGTTCATCAGAGTATTGTAAATACAATCGAGATCATCATCTCGAACTTGAAAAATAACAACATTAAGTCGAAATTAAAAGACTCTGTATTCTTAGTTGAACTTATAGAAAAATTTCATCAGGTGAACATTCTGATGATAATAAACTAACCATACACGACTACCGCGTTGTATAACATCGTTAAATTGCAATATCGCGAGTTTTAAGGTCGGCAGTACCCGCTCACCATCGATATTTGGAATTTCGCGAGATTTTTAACGCGGCGCTTCAAAGGAAATACAGGGCGGTGTAAAAAACCGCTCCAGTTGCTGTTGCGGGCCGCAGTCGACCAGGCAAAAAATCCGTAGGATGCAGCGAATCCGCGGCGGGTACGCGAACGTACGCGCACCGCTTTTTATGCGAACGGGATACTCTATGGTCTAGGACTAAAGTGGTACACACCACAAACGATTTTCATGTTCGGATAACTTCTTATTCTTCTTTCAATTCGCTCAGGAAGTGTTGAGAATTGGGGATCCAATGACCTGACAATATGAACCAAAAATTGTGTCAGATAGCGCAATCAGTTCTTGAGATAATAAAAAATAGTATAATTCATTAAATATTATAAGCAACCTACTCAGTTTTTGTGCCCCTCAAAATACAGAATTTTTTTCACCGAGAACATTCAGTAAGAATTAGTGATACTCTCTGCCGCTAAATTGATCGTAACTTAATTCAGACTGCCTGATATGGCATATCCGGTATCCTATGTTACATAATAGTATGTCACAACTTAAAAGGATGAATCTACTTATAATTTCAAGAAAAAAAGTCGAAATAAACATGGGTCCGCAAAAGCTTCGTTACGGAACTACAGGGTGTTGAAATTTCCAAAAAAAATTCTGTTTCTTCATAACTCCTTCAGTTTTTGAGATATTCAGTCCAAATTTCGAATGCGAGCTATTTTCAACAGTCTCCATCATAATACGTTCTGAATCTTCACTAGAATCTACAGGGTGTTTTCTTTTCCGCAGCCATGTCTCCTCTTTCCTTCTCAAACTTTTTTGTGGTACTCCACTGATCAGCGTAAAATCAATTTTTGATATCTTCGTTCAATTTAAAAACTTTTTTGACTGTATTTTTTTCGTATTTCTAACCGAGTGAAAAATTATTGAAGGATTGTATGTTATTCGCTAAGTGAAAAAATAATAGATATACTCGATAGCTATGCCCAAAAGCTTCTATTTTGATAGCTCGTCATCTGAGACTCAACTTAAGCTTATTCAATACCAAATACAAGCGTTCAATATTTTTTTACTCAAAAACGGTTAGAGATACGAATAATTATTGCGCGGTAGTTCGTGTTTCGTTTTGAATTTGATGTTTTGTATGTCTCACACATTTTAATGCAGTCTGTCTTGCCCGATGCATTTGTTTATACTGATACGTCTTGTTTGATGTGGTTTTAATGCTATCCTGAGAATGCCATTTTACTATATGAACATTTATTTGATGATTTCGATGTATTCGAATGATTTATAACCACTATTCATAGGGTGAGATCCTTTTTATTTTTATTTTAATCTTTTGGTTCCTTTGGCCGACCTGGCGTGAATTGTTCATGTTGTTTTGCTTTATATTTATATCTATATTTATTGTTATTTTGTCATCTATTTATATATCATATTTATTATTGTATAGAGACGTCATTTATCTATTTTTTTTCTGTATTGCTGCACCAATTGTATGATCCATGCCGTTGTTTATAAATTGGGTTTTTGTTTTTAGCCTGATGAAGGAGCTAAATGCTCAGAAACGTTGCCATTGAATAAACTGTATACAACTGTTCTTTGTGACTGATATTCCTCACCATCGATACGAATAAATTGAAGGAGTCAAAAAGTTTCTAAACTGAACGAAGATATCAAACATTGATTTTACACTGACAAGTGGCGTACCGCAAAAAAGGTTGAGAGGGAAAAAGGTGACAAGGAAAAGAAAACACACTGTAGATTGTAGTTGAGATTCAGTCGTGCAATGATGGAGACTGTTGATAACAGCTTGCATTCCAAATTTAGACTGAATATCTCAGAAACTACAGGACTTATGAAGAAAACACAATTTTTTTTTGGAAATTTCAATGCCCTGTAGCTCCGTAACAGAGCTTTTGCGGACCCAGGTTTATATGGAGTTTTTTTCTTGAAATTATACGTAGATTCATCCTCTTAAGTTATGACATACTATTATGTAACACCTTGTATACAGGATGGCTAACGGACGCTGGTACCCTGGCCATTTTCGGAAAACCAGTACGTAGTTTTTCAAATATCTGGTTTCTTTGGAAAGATCTACTGCTCTATCGATCTGAAATATTTTCAGAGCTGAGATGTCGCCAGTTATATCAAACAGTACTGACAATTTGTAATTTAATATGTGTCACCCTGTTACTAATAAATCTTTGTAGCTTCCTGAACAATTCTGGTTAAACTTTTTGAAACCATCTCTAGCAGTTGGTTTTCTAATTTTTCATGCAAACTATACCTTTGATTGAACATTTATACCTAACTTCTGTACTACCCTAAAAACTGAAAGCCGGTATGAATTATTATCTTGTCTGTATTTACGTATAATTTGAATATGTTGCCAACCACACAGCATCATTCGAAATCCGGGACATTGAAAAGATACAAAAACCATAAAAAATATTTAAAAAATAAATGTACATATATAAGTATTTCTTCGAATGATATACAGGGTGTCCGGTAATTAGACCGACAAACTTCTAGTGGACATATAGATGGTATTTTAGACAGATTCGACCCAAATCATATAATGCAAAATTGCTTCCTTAAGGACCTAGTGCCCTTTGAAGATGACGTCCTGTCCAACTTTTTTAACTTTCATATTTTGCGAGATTTACATCATATTCATAACTCTGGTGTTTTTTCTTGAAAAAAGATGCTTTTGTACAATAACGCCCAGATGCACCCATTTCCGAAAAAAATAGATTTGAATTTTCTCTTTTTTCACTAAGTCTTTAGAGTTAGGTAGTTAAATGATAAAATAATTTTTTTCTCAGAAATGCTGCATCTGGGCGGTATTATACAAGAGCATCTTTTTTCAAGAAAAAACATCAGAGTTTATTAATACAGTGCAACCTTAATATAACGAACCTCAATATAACGACTTCCTCGATTTAACGAATTTTTCATAATCCCCTTGAATCGTCCATAAGAGTCAATGTAAAACATACCTCTACATTACGAAAATTTTTTACGAACAACCTCTTTATAACGAATTTTCAACTACCCAAAAGAGTGTGAATACCTCTACTTAACGAATTTCGTCAACTCAAAACCTCTATACAGGGTGATTTTTTTAAGTGTTTCATTAGACGTTTTCGAGGAAGGAATTGTAATACAGATTCAAGATTTTGGATTTTCGTTTTAGAGTACATGAACTTTAATTGTAAAATATTTTCAAGAGGAATCTACTTCCGGTTTCACCGGAAACGAATGTAACTTCGTTATTTCAAATGACACACCCTGTATATTATACATATTCGAATTCTTCGTTCAATTCTACACTGATTTGATGTATGATATGTGCAACCACTCAAGCGGTTCTTGAATTATAGCCTGATTATCAATTTTTTTGAAAAAAAGGTTGTCACAAATTAGTGTCTATATCTTCAAAATCCCTCATTACAAGAATTTCTTTTAGCGAAAGTGGAACAGAAGAAAGTACGCTGATACTGTTTCTTGTATAACTTATGAGGAAATATTATACAGGATGTCTGAAAAAGGGCCCCAAAGTGAGCCTCAATAAAACTATGAAATCTCACTTTTTTCAAATGGCAATCCTATAATTTTGTAATTCCAATCGATTGCTCGTCAAAAACCAGTTATGGTGTCCCGAACATTTCATGCCTCTAAAGTCAGTAATTTTGCCGTTATTCAATAAAATTCGAATTTCACGATTAAAGACAGGTTTCGTACAGTTTGTAAGCTTGCATTTTTGAAGTAGGCCTTGTTAGGAACTGTCATTCTTACTTTTTCTTTAACAGATCAAGCACTAAGCAAAACATGCAATAATAATTCCACTGGAATGATATATCAAGGGTATGTTCTTTATTTGCGCGCAAATGTAACAAATTCCTAGAAAAGTATTAGAAATTCAACGAACGAAATTCACATTTACTGACTTTAACGAAATCAAAGTTCAGGAGGTATCAAAACAATTTTTCACTAAGTCTTTAGAGTTAGGTAGTTAAATGATAAAATAATTTTTTTCCTCAGAATGCTGCATCTGGGCGGTATTATACAAGAGCATCTTTTTTCAAGAAAAAACATCAGAGTTTATTAATACATATGGTCTAAATCTCGCGAAATAATGAAAGTTAAAAAAGTTTCAACTAAAAATACCCTTCGCCCCCCCAAATGATACGATTGTGCTTAACATGAAAGAAATGCACTCAATCTAATCGATGCCTATTTTTGATATTAGCCAATGTGTGAACTTTCAGCACTTTATGTGACTCCGTTTTGCGAATATGTGGCAAAAAGTGTTGACAGGAAGTCATCTTCAAAGGGCACTAGCTCCTTAACGAAGCAATTTTGCATTATATGATTTGGGTCGAATCTGTCTAAAATATGATCTATATGTCCACTAGAAGTTTGTCGGTCTAATTACGGGACACCCTGTATATACCTACATGTTTACCTACCCAAATTTTTGCGCACTTGTATCTAGGCAACAGTGTCTGTGATTTTCTAATTTTCATTCGGTTGTATCGAAAGACTCAGTCAAATTCACTGATGAAGAATCCGAGGTCAAAATTTGTTCTGTCCGGTCAGCCAGCAGGCCGTAATGACCGTAATAATGAACGGATGGGTTTGGAAATTTGAAGATTTCAAATCTGTCTAGTAACTTTTAGGTTAATGACGTTTAAAGTTTTCAACAATTTCAATGAAATTTCCGTAACCTCATATCTGATCATTTCTAAGATTTGGTATTTAGAAGTTGAATAATGAGGTGAAAACTTTTACGAAAATTATGCCATTAGAAAAAATATATTTGTCTGTGTGATATGAACCGATGAATTACTCTCAAGTTATGATGCAGTACTGCTGCTCTGGAACTGAAAACAGGATAGGTTTGAGCCCCTATCATCTCATTCATTTGCGGGCCAAATGTTCTTTAGTTTCGAAGTTATTGGTACTGGAATATTTTTCTTTTGTTTATCAATATTCCTTATATCCTTCTAGATTCGAAACTGATGCGCTAATGACTCCAAAATTTCGGAGAGATGGTATATCTAATGGTAGGATTTCAAAGAGAATTATAGCATATACAGTGAAATCTCCTAAGAGCGGACACCGTTGGTTCCAGCTTTTTTGTCTGGACGTGGGAGGTGTACGTTTATGGGAAAAGGTGCAAAATAAATACAGAGAGAAATGAAAACAAAAAAACAAATTATTTATCGGAATATATTTATGAACTTATTGAGGAAAAATTAATGCAGAAATATTGATCTATCACAAAAACGAAATTATTTACATAATGAAATGCACAATTTGGAAAAAATCGGTTGTTTTTGATAGTCATCTACTTTCTCTTTTGTTATTAGTAGACGAGTTTGGAAGTGGGTCTCAAGATTTTTAAGGTGTTGAAAGTTCACAAAATCTTCTTGGCCAAATATTATCAACTCTTTTATAAAATTCAGAGCTTCGCTGTTCGATTTTATTTTGATGCTTCATCTTCTCTTTCAACATTTACTGTTAGCGAGAACTATGAATTTCTTGCGACGAAATGAGAAGGAGATTATCCAAATTTCTCTTTTGCGAAGTTTAACCAAGAAATCTTACGAGAATCTTTTATGATCGTTTTCACTTTTGGCCGTTCTTCAGAATTCCGTGTCCGTATATGGGAGTTTTTTCGGCACTGATGAGAAAATTATGGTATCCATGTCCTCTCCTGAATATAATATTACAAAAAAAATTCTCGCTTCCAGGGCAATTGTCCGTTTGAGGGGGTGTCCGCTTATGAGAAGTGTCCGCCAAGAGAGGTTTCACTGTACTTCGAACTTCAACGCAAATTCAATTTGGTTTCACTAGAATGAAAAGTGTTTTGTGCTAATTAATATATTCAGTGGAACTTCCCTATAACGAAAACGCTAAATCCGCAAAAAAATTCATTATAAAGAAATTTCGTTATACAGAAAATTTGTTTCTATAGTCGGCAATGTTGCGGTCGACTTCACTTATAAGTTTATCATTCAAACTTAAGCACTTCCTTTCGGATATTTCCGCACAACTTTTTACACTAGCGTAATGGTTAGATTGAAACCAAACAGCCAGGGGTGTATTTGAAACTGTTTCAAAAGGATCTCTCTGCTTGCCGTAATGATTTAGTTTAAAATCGGGATTTATTACATACATCCCGAAAAATTTCGGAAAAAACCAACCCTTTCACCTTCTTACTAATATCCATTCAAAGAGTGATGTTCTTTGAATATTTCGTTATAGAGAGAATTCAGTTCGTTTCAGAGGGTGTTTTTAACATTTGAATTGAATTTAAATTCGTTATTCAGAGAATTTCGTTATACAGACGTTCGTTATAGGAAAGTTCCACTGTAATTATTGTCTTTTTTTTCATTATCATTATTAGCATACTAATCATCCAGTAAATTGATTGGATGTGTGTGGACCTTAAGTGTACTTCGGAAAAGTTAACGAACGAATGTTTCTCCGCAACGAAACGACAGAAGGAATAGGAGACATAGTTGAGAGGATGACAACTATAACAGGAACTGAAGGAATACCAGGTAATGTAGGTAGTATAAAAAGCGTATGTTCTGAGGTACGAACCGTGTGGAAGTGAACAGTGGTGCCATGGGAAACTGACGTATTGTCAGCGACATTTCGAATTCTCGGAAATCGGAATGTTTTTGCTCAGACGATTCGTCGCCGAAGCAGCAGGAATTCCTGTCGAGAAAGAGACTTGCAACGATGGAGATATGTTAGTAAAAAGAGAATCTATATCCTCAGGAGTTTTATACAGGAACGAAATTTTCGGAAAATTGGTTTTATTGTTTTTACTGGAAAGTACGTGTTTCGAGCTCCTGTACTCTTAAAAATTGAATACTGTAGGTTTATATTCTCTGTCATTTGATCATGATTGTTGTCACAGCAATCAAAAACGATCCACAAACAAACAAACAAGAGTCCACTGTACGATCACAGATTTCAGACTATGATCTGAAAGTCAGACCAGTCGGCTGAAAGTTTCCCAAAAAGTTTCGCGTTCATTCTATATCTGAATCCTTCTTGAGATGAATGAGTGAATTCGAAACAACTTAGTAAATAAAAGCATAATATTGCTTTTTGAGCGCTCGTTCTACTTAAACGAGTGCTTTATCGTTTTGCACAAATGTCTGTAATTTTCAAATTTTGAGCCGAAAATGGTCTCAAGCGATAGAGTTAGACTCCCTGATGACGAATTCGTGGTCAAATAATTCAATTCTGTCCTAGGGCATAATAACTCGGTTAAGTTCGTCAAAAGCCCAAATCGTACAGGGTATTCCATAAAATATGGCAATTGTTTCTCAATATCTCAATAAATACGGAACCAATCAGAATGAAATGTTACGGCCAAATGCAAGATGCTGATAACAAGCCTCATTCAAATTTTTGTGGCCATAGTGTGAACAGTACCATAGAAAATTCAATTGGAATATTGAAAAAGAGGAAATCTCATATTTCCATAAAAATATATCCGATTCGAGTGGAATTTTTTTTGTGAATGGGGATCGATATTCTGAATGTTCATCCAAAATTTCGTGCCCAAGGTCTCAACAGAACCATAGAAAATTCAATTGAAATATTGAAAAAGAGGAAATCTTTATATTTCCATAACAGGATATCCGATTCGAGTGAAATTTATTTTTAAAATGAAAACTACTATACTGAATGTTCATGCAGAATTTCACGGGGTTCGCATTATCAGAACCTAAGAATTTAATTTTTGTAATCATTTATTTTTCACATATTTCATTTTTTGAATAATTTTCAGAATATAATTCCGATTGTGCGGAGATTCTGCATTTATGTATTTGATTTCA
The DNA here is from genome assembly GCA_013421045.1 of Propylea japonica. Taxonomy (NCBI): domain Eukaryota; kingdom Metazoa; phylum Arthropoda; class Insecta; order Coleoptera; family Coccinellidae; genus Propylea; species Propylea japonica. Next base: position 1,413,742 of record CM024240.1, read on the forward strand.
ATCTCAAATCCCGTATGAAATTATGCTTATTGATCCACCAAATAACGAGCGCTCAAAAGCTCCTCCTCAGGGCCTTTCTTGAATTTTTTTATTGCTCTTCTTGTTTTCAGAATTGAGGACAATTTGCCTTCGTACTTTATCTGACCATTCCTATTCCTCAACTCATTCCGTTGAAAAGTAAGAGTGTTTAGGAACGGCCAGTTAGATTTGATTCAGAACTCGAATTCCAACGATATCATTTTAGACCACTTTCGTTCAATAATTCGAAACTAACAAACTTTTAAGCATTAAATTTTGTTCCCCTGTACGGTTCTAGAAATAACACTGGTGGTTTCATGGTGGGGGAAGTAAACGGAGTGATTACCCTAATATTTTTTCATTCGGTAATTTATTTTTATTCATGAAATGAAAATTCATAAATATTTGTAATCAAACTTATATCTTTTATGGAAAAATCCCCTAAGCCAATCGGCTGGATAAGCCTCTGAGAAACCATAGCGTTGAAAAAAATTATTGATAACTGAAATGAAATTTTATAAAACATGTCATTTATAAACAGATACATATAAAAAAACAGGCAACGGAAACAACCTCGAGAATGTTATAAGGAATATGAATATCACTCCTTGAAATTCAGTCAATATTCGAAAAAGCAGCTACAAAACCAGGACTGGTTCTCCAAGTGATGATCTTTCAAAACTTCAGATGAACATGATAAGCGTCTTCAATAGTTTTGAACAGTATAGAGTATTTGGCCCTAAATATCAATTTCAATTTCGGAATAATGATAAAAATCAAAAGCAAATACGGCGAAAATACTACAGATTATGGAGATCAGTGTAACAACAACGCTCTTTTTACATTTTTCTAATGAACAGGGGCTCACTAAGAAAAATTTCTGGAGGGAGCCAGGCAACTGTGTTCCAGAAAAAATATCACCTTGTGGGATTGCTATAGAAATTTGCATGTCAAATGGCGAGAACTCAGTTGTAGTAAAATGCCAAATATCAGTTGAATTACTTGTGGAGTATAGATACTATGAGAAACGAAAACTTGAAAAAATTTAACACTCTATTGAGAAGTAGAGTGTTTATACGGGATTGTTTTTCCTTGAAATTACTCAAGAAATCTCCCCTTTTCGTTTGTATCTCCAATTAGTCCAATTTAGGATTAGTAGGTCAATATGTATGGCCAGCAATCTCATAAATATTCTTGATATTGATTCGAATGTTAATAACATAATTCCATCCAAAGCATCTGCCACGAAAAACACCCATAACCATCCACCAAAGTAACCCGTCAAACATACCAAAATATGATTGACAATATCAAAAACCGCACACAATACCTTCGAGAACCATAACAGCATCAACAATACGCATAAACATATCCCATAAGTCCATTTCCCATGCACAGACAACATGGCTAATCCTCTTGTCCCGAATAGAAGGGCATGCCAATATTTGGTTGACATTTAAGGGCGGTCAATTCGTAAACACAAAGAAAGGGACGCAAATGCGTTTCGTTTTGGCATGCATGCGAAAAGGGATGAGACCTTGTGAACAGTTACTTTTACGGTCGGTCACACATCCTCAAAGCGGTATTTACTGTTTACCCCTCATACAATTCTCATTCGATTTTGAATTTTCGAAGGATTTGCTGGTTGTGGTCGAAGGTAATGCCTTTCGGTATTAGTTCGGGCTATTTGCTATTTATAGGATGTTCTTTTTCGAAGTTCATGGTCGAAATTAGGGTTGTGAAATGGGAGATCATGTTTTTTAGATCTTATATGCTAGGGGATTTTTTTAATGTTTCGTAGCGTGAACTAGGTAACCATCTCGAAAACCATCAGGGTCGAAATGATTCGGCAACAATTTGTCATCATCAAGGCAAGAAATATTTGAAATATTTTCCGGACAGCAGAGTTTCGTAGCGTTTTTTATTAGTTGCACTAGTAGGGGAAGTGTGCCCATGTTGGCACCCTTAACGGATTATATTACATATTTCATTAAAGGAATATTTTTTTATGTCATAGAGTGTACAGATTTACTGCTATTCGTATGTAGCATGTATTCATATATAGTTTCAATATAAATTGTTAAAAATTTGGATTATTGCACTTTTTGAAATTTGGCCACGGGTGCCATCATAAGATCACGTATGTTCTTTGATGGCATATAACTTAAAATAAAATGATATTATTCATTGAATGTTTTATTGAAGAAAATATCAGTCCTTTTTCATGAAAATGAAAATATAAATGTAAAGAACTAAATTTACATTCATTGGCATCGTCAAAATATAAAAATATAATTTTTATACGCACAATTCATATACGAATATGATTTGCACTAGCACACACTCGGCATGGCACCAGCTGGCTTATTTCTGGCAACGCAACCAATTCTCCCTGGTCGAGACATGGACAACAGCTTATAACAATAAAGACAAGCGGCATCTGAATCATCGTCATAATGTCTTTCTTCATTTTTCTCATTTTCTTCTATGAACTTAATCTGTCTTTTGACCTTTCTAGCTAGCTTCTCTCTCTCGTTCTTTGTTTTCTCTTCTTCTTCCAACTTCTTTTCTTTTTGTCAGGGGTTGTATTGAGGATTCCAACATTTTCTCGTTTTCTTCTTCTGTTCACTGTTGATTCTGCAACGGCAGTTGGCAGTGGTGGGAGTTCTTGTATGATTTTCAATGATCTCGATACTTCACTTGAAACCATTTTCATTATTTTCGGATACCTCTAATATTTCTTGCGAAGTACCAGAGGCTTTGGAAAAATCGTCTCTTGATCTTGATTCTTTTTCCTATGATGGCACCCTATGCTATCATAGGAACACTCTGGCTATGCCATCATAAGCATAAGTAACATATATTTTTCAACAAAGCGAAAAAGATACTAAAAAGACGAAAAAACCTAAAACTTTCACACTAAAACCATTGTTATAGAGTGATTAAAGGAAAGTATAATCATTTTTACACAGATTTTTTGAATATCCAAATAAAATGAAAAAGAATGCAAGAACTATCATACATCAACACTTACCCAAATGATTGAACTCTTATAACAGTCACAAATTGCCACGTATTCAAGGTGTACCTACGTATATCAAGCGTAAATGGCATTTGGCATACAAACTCAGGAAATATAGTTTGTTCAGTTGATGTTAACAGACTTCTTTGAAATGTGCCATCATAAGCAGGATGCCATCATAGGCATACTTCCCCTATATCATTAGTGATGTGTACTGACACCACACTTGCTTTAATCGAATTCTAGTTTAGTTCATTCCCAATTGCACATGATTCGACATATTGATCGATTATATGTTCAACTGATTTGAAGGTTTCTTTTTTTTGAGCTGCTTGTGTGCTATTGTTTATAATACAAGGATATGCAAAGTAACGGGTGATTCACTTATCTTCGTTACCAAATTTTTCTCCAAGGGGAGTAACATTTTTTTTTCTAATGACGGTATTTGGTACAAGTCAATGTTGACTTGAAATGTGCGTAAAAGTTGAAGAAATTATTAAGACGCCAGGCGTCGCGGCGCTATCGATAATTCAATTCTGAATGTTTCTTCTGAATACCACTTTTTTCTATTTCTTACCGCTAGCGACCTGCAGCGTGTTCTATGTACATTTATTCCATTCATTTTTCTGTATTGTGACAGTATGCCTAGATGTTATTGTGTTTCTTAAAATCGAAGAGACTTTGTAGCAAACTATTTCTCAATCATTATAATCATCAAATGATATATTTTTATAACATTAAACATTTTTTTTATAATAAATGCAACATGTCAAATCATATGTTCTATATAGCGGCCATTATAATCCATACATAAATTATATCTTTTCCTTAGTTCATTACAAGTTACTTTATCCCTAGTGAACCCTATAATACTTTGGCCAAAGTAACTATTTATGGATCATAATGGACGGTATACATAGGTATAGAACATATGATTTGACATGTTTCGTTTGTTATTGAAAAAATTTTTATTGCTATAAAATATAATATTCAATGAATATAATTATTGAGAAATAGTTCGCTACGAAGTCCCATCGATTTTAAGAAAACATTCATATCTATATCTCTAAATCAAGGCATACTGTCACAATACAGAATAAAATAAATGGAATAGAGTTAACAGAAAAAAATAAATGGAATAGAGTTATTAACATAAAACACGCTTCAGGGGGGTGATTCTTGAATAATGTCGCATTCGCGATTCGACAATTGTCAACCAACTTCCCTGCTAAGTTAGTTGACATTTGTCGATTCGCGAACACGACATAATTAAAGAATCGACCCCCAGGTCGCTGACGGTAAGAAGTAAAAAAATGGTATACAGAAAAAATTTTGATAACTCTGCTACGCCTGGCGTCTTAATTCTTTTCTCCGACTTTTAGGCACATCTGGAGTCAACATTGACTCGCACCAAAAACCGGTAACAGAATAAAAAATTTAAACCCTTTTCGAGAAAAATTAGGTTACCAAGAAAAGTGAATCGCCCTTTACTTTGCCCATCCCTGTTTTATAAACAATAGCACACAATCAGCTAAAAAAAGAATAAGCCTCAAATCAGTTGAACAGAAGATCGATCAATATGTCGAATATTCTCATTTGCCATTGAGAATGAACCAAACTAGAATTCAATTAAAGCCAGTGTGGTGTCAGTACATCACTAATGATGAACTAGTACATCTAATAAAAAACGCTAACTGACTCTACTGTTCTGAAAATATTTCAAATATTTTTAGCCTGATTATGACCATTTAAATCAACATATTTCGAACCAGTAACTCAAAACAAGATGAAATACGTCAAATGATTTTGAATTAGACACAGCTTTTTGTTCAAATGCAAACATAATATATGTTGTGTGAAGGTTCTTTGCAAAGATCGTGACATAGGGAATCTTATTGTAATATCTGTTTTCATTTTACTCATGTGCTTATATAAGGAAATAAGACGGAGCCAGGGGGGGATGGGGGGTCAAAGCCACCCTCCTCCCACCGAAATACAAATAATTGCTACAGAAAGTGGCCTTCACAATTCCCTGTACTTACAGAGTCATTTGCCAAAATTTCAAAACCCCAAGAAATTAATGCCTGTCTACGCCCTTGTACTCAGTGCTCGTATACTGTAGAATCCGATATTGCAGTACGTACAGTTCTCAGGATGGCACATCGATACAGAGAATATTATATATTTTAGCACGATGTAAAGGCATTAATAACGAAATGACAATTCCATCGGACACAAATGCGGTGATATATCTGAAATTGTCAAATACCATGATAAATTACCCTGCAGATTAAGTTGCAGGCCACAATAGCCATCGATTGCGAGAAGCGATTGTGGACATTGTTTTTCCTGTACGGGGAGGTTACCGCTTCTTCTCTATCTGGTATTTTGATAACGAGAGGTTCTCTTCAAGGTGAGTTCTCACTCGTCCTTTTGTGTATTTCTCTCAACTGAAAAAACTTCGATTCCACATCGATTTGATGAAGAATGAGACATACCAATGTGAAGTCACAACAAAACTTTACATATAGTTATTTTTTTCTAAGAAAAGTTGAAACGTGCTCTGAAAGGGTATAGCCGGGTTACAATGATAAATCTGCCCCCGCTGCCTTTTCGATTCCTATTGGGGGGATCGATTAGGCATTGAATGAAAATAATTCAGCCAACTTTCAGCGTTTTATCTGTGGCCATTTTCGAGATTTCTGTAAAAAACACTTTTTTCGTTTTATTTTTTTTCTCTTGTGATATCCAAAATTTTCGAATGGTGATTTTTTCTGTTGATTCTTTGCTATTGAAGGAATAAACGTATAAGTTTTTTATGAATTTCAGCAAAAAAATCTGTTTTTAGAAAAAAAAATAAAGTTATTGTCATTTGTTTTTCGGTGTTCTTAAAAAGTGTCCACCGCCATTTTTTGACATGAAATGTCTTCTTTGGCCCTTCATACCCTGGAATTTTTTCACATTTTTAAAATTGGTGGAACATTTAGAAAAAAATTAAAACTGTTTGAATTTTAGGATTCAACAGATATCCATGAATTTTGGTGCCTTTGTATTCATATTGGCTCACTGAACAATATTAGTGAAAAAACAATTGGCGATCTGTTTTAGTTTGGGAGATATGGGCCCCCAAAGTCCGAAAAAATTTTCACCTGAAAGTAACTTTTCTCACTACAGAAAGACTGAATTACCGCTTTATTGAGCTTGAAGCCTCACTGAACATTTTAACATGAAGATTTGATTCATTTCATTTCAGATATATTCAATAATTATTGCAAAAACATGGAAAAATATCGAGGGAAAGCCCGCCGTTTCTTATGGTAAGTTTGGCACTACCGCGAATTATTTCACGCGAATGTGACACGATGCATACCGGTGAATCCCGCTATCATTCCTAATGGCACTCGCTGAAAGACGCGGTAGTGCCAAACTTACCATAAGAAACGGCGGGCTTTCCCTCCAATTTTTTCGATATTTTTTGCAACAATTATTGAATAGATCTGAAATAAAATGGATCAAATCTTCATGTTAAAATGTTCAGAGAAGCTTTAAACTTAATAAAGCCGTAATTCAGTGTTTCTGTCGTGAGAAAAGTGACTTTCAGTTATAATATTTTTCGGACTTTGGGGGCCCATATCTCCCAAACTAAAACAGATCGCCAATGGTTTTTTTTCACTAATATTGTTCAGGGAGCCAATATGAATACAACGGCACCAAAATTTGATGGATATCTCTTGAATCCCAAAATTAAAACAGTTTTAATTTTATTTCAAAATGTTCCACCAATTTTAAAAATGTGAAAAAATCCAGGGTATAAAGGGCCAAAGGAGACATTGTATGTCAAAAAATGGCGGTGGACATTTTCAAGAACACCGAAAAACAAATGACAATAACTTTATTTTTTTTCTGAAAAAAGATTTTTCAGCTGAAATTCACGAAAAAATTATAAGTCTGTTCCTTTAATAGCAAAGAATCAACAGAAAAAATCACCATTCGAAAATTTTGGATATCAAAAGAGAAAAAAAATGAAAACGAAAAACGTGTTTTTCACAGAAATCTCAAAAATGGCTAGAGATAAAAAGCTGAAAAGTTGGCTGAATTATTTTCATGCAATGTCTAATCGATCCCCCCAATATAAATCGAAAAGGCCGCGGGGGCAGATTTACCATTGAAACCCGGCTATACCCTTTAGGACTGAATGAAAATTGAAGAAAACCTTGACCAAAATTCAGGAGTTTTTAACGTGTTTGCTATTTAATTTTTAATTTTTCATCTTGAAAACATCGAACTAGGATTTTGAATTTATGTACAGAGACTAAGAATTCATCGAACTGTGATCTAAATATCTCAGTAACTATAAAATTCTAGCAGAAGTTATATGAATTTATTCATTCTATTTATTCCGTTGTGAAGAATAACAATTGATTCTCATAAATACTAAAAAAGCTGGGAAGGGAATTAGTACGATTATTTTATTAGTTTTTATACCATAGTGTAGTGTTCGTTTGGATTTCATTTTTGAAAGGACCCCGCACATTTTGTATGGGAATTGGCTCCCGGTGGATTTGGCTGAAAATTTGATTTGATGTTCTACTAATCCTTCTGATCAAATGTCTAAACAGTCACGAAGCTGAAAAATGCATACTTCTAGGAGTTTTTAGCGATTTTTTTTTATCCATTATGGCTTACGTATTATGGGAATTGGCTCCCGGTGGATTTGGCTGAAAATTTGATATGATGTTCTACTAATCCTTCTGATCAAATGTCTCTACAGTCTTGAAGCTGAAAAATGCATACTTCTAGGAGTTTTTAGCGATTTTTTGTATCCATTATGGCTTACGTATTACCGTTCACACAGAAATGTTTGAAAATATTTCGAATTGACAGAATCTGCTTTGAATAATCACGAAATATTCTTAAACATTTCTGTGTGAACGGTAATACGTAAGTCATAATGGATACAAAAATCACTAAAAACTCCTAGAAGTATGCATTCTTCAGCTTCGTGACTGTAAAGACATTTGATCAGAAGGATTAGTAGAACATCATATCAAATTTTCAGCCAAATCCACCGGGAGCCAATTCTCATACAAAATGTGCGGGGTCCTTTCTAAAATTTGTAGCAAATAAGTCATTGTTATTAAGTATTACGCACATTATTTCAATTTTTAAATGAAAAATCACCAGAATAATACATTTGTTCTTTTGTACAGAGTGTAGCATTTTGGAATGCTACGACCTGAATTTTTTTCCTGAAAATAAGCTGGAAGTTGAAATGTTTCTATACCTGATGTTATCGACGTATTATATATTTTAATGTTTATGTATTACAGCAATGGATGCCAAGCATTTGGAAGTCTTTTATATCGTGATTTGCTAATTAATGTGAATTTGCTATGTTATTCCGTCACAAAGTTGAAGTTGTCTTTAGCTCGGTTCGTTTGATTGTTAGGATGAGTAGATTCTTGGTGGCCAGAAATGTTTTTGATCAGTGAGTCCAACCAACTCGTTTTGAGACCACACTCCCTGTATACAAATATTTTGGCAAATCGTCTAGCCTGCTGTTCCTTTAATAACAAAATGCTTTGGGATGTGGAAATAGCCAAGTGAAGGTAGGTTAACAATTTCTTCATTGGGGTTTTGACCTGAAAATAGGATGAGCGGATTTCATTCAGAGGTTAAAATTTCATGAACTGCGTAAATTAATCTTCTTGATATTGAAGTCCTTGAATATCTAAGCGATTTTTCAGAAGACAATTAAGGTGATATCTATATATTTTTTGCTGAAGTTTTCGCGAACTTCATTCAATATACGATCTACTAGTTCCACCCAATGAATTCATAGAAATCTTGACAATTCTTGAACAATAATAATTACCATATGGCTTTCTATACATACACGGCGATTTACGAAGACTCTTGAATAAAATATTCCAGAGAAAAGAATATCGGTTTCACCAAAAATGATACCAACATTCTATTTTTAAATATAAGAACCAGATTTTCCATCGATAATAATCAAATTAGTCCTCCTGAAATTGTACACTGTTCCGGTATATTATTTCTATACATTACGTCTTAAATTTGAAAAATATTTTTGAACTTCCTCAAAAAAGCTTTAATATTATTTTGATTATTTTCAGATTTTTGCCTGAAAACTTACAACTTTATCCTTACTATTAGAAGTTACACCTATGATCCTCGCCATTCTATTGAAAATAAATAGTGTAATGAAGTTCAATTTCATAACTGAGAAATTGATCTTCATTTTAAAATAATTTATCCGAGTTTTCATTTTGAATTCGTGAATTTTTATTCTGTTCAGAATTAATTCACAACAATCGAAAAAACTGAACATTCTGAGATTGATTTTGTTTTTCATACAGAAAACATAATAGAACAACGCCGATCGCAGATAATGCGTTTTTTTGCATATACGTACGATAAGCCAGTTTTGAAGATGTTTTTACCGAGGTACTCTCCTGAAATTTTTAACGTTTCTGCGCCTACCTTTTCCACCCCCCCTCCGGAAGATTATAAAAGGCGGGTTTCCCTCCATCGGTAATTAGTTCCGAATTATTAGTTCTGCAAATTAGTTCTGCTCTAGACGTAAACCTTTTTTATTAGTTCCGAATTATTTTCTGCTCTAAAAGTTTCTAGATTTTTCTAAGCTTCCAAATTTTTCTGATTTTTGCTTGCCTGTTAGTGAGTGTTAGTGCAAGCGAATTGTAAGTACCGAGCCGATTTATTGCAGTCCTATTTTTAATCCTCGTTGAGTCTACCTAAATAGCTGTTCCGTCAGATTCCGTAACAATACCTTTCCTAGTTTGTCCAGGTGCCCGTAGTTAGTCTGTCTTTCATGGCGTGTAAACTCATGGTCAGACCGAAGGACTCAAGCGAACCACTGCTATAGTACGTTTGTCCGTACAACCGGTGCCTGTAGTTAGTCTGTCCTTCATGGCGTGTAAACTCATGGTCAGACCGGAAGGCTAAGCAAACCAATGCTATAGTACGTTCAACCGAATAACATTCCTGCTCTGTCCTGCTCCTTAGTGCCTGTAGTTAGTCTGTCCTTCATGTCGTGTAAACTCATGGTCAGACCGGAAGGCATAATTGAACCAATGCTGTAGCAAGTTCGACATATCCTGTTCAACCCTCTAATTTCACCTGGCCAAACCCAACTTGTTTAGACGAAAAACAAGCAAACTGGTAGACAGCGTGGTGAATTCTAGGACTGAAAGAATATCGGACAAATATAACCCTTGTGCACTCTTATACTGACCCTTTTTATCCCTGTCTTCCTGGTATTATCATATATTTGCATTCACCGTTTAAATTTAACCTACTTTCTATTCTGGCTGACTCGTACCGGGAAAATATTTGCTTCTTATGAAAGTGCTCGCGGTCAGACAAAACTGACCAATCTTATATTTTGTATTGATTTCATATAGCGTCTTATTTCACTGTATTTTTGTATAACTATTTTCGCTATTTGAATAAATTGTGTAAATTACTCTATTTCTGATTTTCTCTGTTATCGCTAATATCTTAGATAACGAAGAACTCTGTCTCTGACTAGCAGCTGCCCTGGTAGGTTTGCTATTCTCCCTTATAAGAAAAAAGAATAGCTGGCGCTCGAGGTAAGTTTCACCGAGAAAACCACGTTACAATAGTTTCTAAAAATAGTGTATGTACAAGTGTACAGGGTAATTCACTTATCTTGGTAGCTTGATTTTTCTCGAAAAGAAATGAATATTTTTTTATTCTGGTTACGGTACTTGGTACAACTTGAGGTTGAATTGAGATGTGCGTAAAAGTCGGAGAAAAGAATTCAGACGCCAGGCGTCGCGGCGCTATCAAAATTGTTTTCTTTAGGACATACCTTTTTATTGTGTCATTCGAGAGATTTACAAACATATCTATGTCCCTAAATCAAGGCATACTGTCACAATACAGAAAAAAACGAATGGAATAAAATCAACAACGGTGACGGTAAGAAATAAAAAAATGGTATTCACTATTCAGAAGAAATATTCAGAATTAAATTATCATTCGATTGACACAATAAAAAAAGTAGCGCCGCGACATCTCAAGTCAACATTAACTTGTACCAAATACCGTCAACAGAAAAAAAAAATTGATCCTTTTCGAGAAAAATTAGGTTACCAAGATAAGTGAATAACCCTGTACATAGTACCTACTAATACTAATCTGAATTGGTTATTTTCGTAGGCGTAGGCAGAATCTCATTTTTTTCTGTTGCATGGCTTCCTTCTCGTTTACATTACTGATGTTTCATTCATTCGCTGGATGAAGTCAGAAATAATATGCAAAAACAAAGGTATTTATTTTATCTTTCTCGTATCCATTGTATCCCCACAATTGTTAGCAGGTACTGATTAATTGTTATTATCTTTAAAAAGTAATTTCTCATCAGGGAAAGTTACTCTTCAGTTCATAACGGAGGAAAAGCATTGATATGTCTTTTGTTTAACCTAGAACGTTCAAAATTTTCATGCAAAAATTTATTCGCATTGAAATGAAACCGTATTTAAAAAAATTGAAAGATTTAAGACACATTATCTAAGGAAACATTGTGAATGATACATTGAAGCAATGTAGAAAACAATTTGGTTATAGGTTTATAATTCAAAGAACTGGTATTATATTTGAAATGTAATGTAATGAATTTGAATAAATCTGAACCGATACATCTGTCCCAACAAAGCTCAACTATAAAATTTCAAGTGTTCATTTAGAGCCTTTCTTTGAAATATTCTTACTAAATATCTTGAATCACCCTGTATAAGAAGCCACTCATACAGCACGATAGAAGCACACTCAGCTTCTGTGAACTTCAGTGGATTCCTTAAATCTACCACAAAAGCTTAAAATACAGGGTCTCTATAAATGATTGTAACGGCGCAGTTGGCTTTGGATTGGAGAATACCAATGTCTAACCAAACAGAGCATAGCATGATCACAGAATTCTGTGGTTTGCATAATCCAAAGCCAACTACGCTGTTACAATCATTTATAGAGACCCTGTATTTCCATAATTTAGAAACAATACTCGGAACTTCCTTTCCAATAGCTCATAACAAACACCCTCATCTTAGGAATTCGTCAATCCTCCCACGAAATGCCAAGAAGTATGCAGCACAGGACACACGCATATCTGAGTCAATCAGCTGACTGCAAATTAGCCCTGATTGGGTCTAATTCGGACTTCCGGTCCCTTCATGAAGTGTCCCGCTTGCTTAGATCTATTTATTTTGTCGACGAGCGGGTTTTATGGTCTCGTATTAAGCGATAACAATGACTGTTTATTCGGGCTGATTCGATCTGAAGAGACGTGATGGAAAATTGAATGACCCATCAGGTTCAGATCGGCTCGATACGGCGGCGAGTCAATAGGTGAAAATGAGATATCCGATAAGGTTTGGTGAATTATGGCATGGCGATGGTTAATGGTGTGAGGGATAGTAAAGGACAATATTTATGTAAACGGATAGGGATAATTACAGTTTTCCTTATGATCGTTGTTACAATAGTATTATTTCTTTTTTCTGTACCTATTACAGAATGACCTATAAGGTGGAACACAACTGAAGATCGATGGTGAACTTGATGATAATGGTTTGTTTTTCATCAGAAAAGCAAATCAGTATTCTCCACTCACTCATTCGATAAGATTCGGCTTTCTATCGAATAATTATCTTGGGTTGGTATAGGAGAAGGTCCGAATATGGGCCACATTTCGTTTTTTGACCTTATATGTCAACTTTTGGGAAATGCAAAGATATTTATTGATAAATGGTGTACCATAGATGTCTTTTATTGAAATAAGCCACTTTTATTTTGAAGAGTTTGCTTGTTGATTCTGAAATTTCTACCGAATTTTAAATGTCAATTTTACATGTTTCACAAATGTGCTTCCAATATGGGCCATCTTTATAAACTGAACAATTTTTAGGTTTAAAACGATTCATTGAGAAAAAAACATGGAGCCAATTCGCAACAATATTATATCATTATTTTTTTTAAACAAAAACTCGTTAACGACGAAAATAACAAATATATCTTCCGCTTCATGCGCTCTGCAAAGGCACATTTCACCTCTGGTGTCTTTGTAGAAAATGCCGTCAAAATAAATGCAAAAAGCGTCGTCTTTTTCGGGACGTGTTCCAAAATTTGCCATTAACCTTTTCATCTGGAATAAATTTTTTTTGTTCTTCATCATATGAACAGGACCAATATTTCAAACAAGTAGGTGGCCCAAAATTCCGAACATAACCATCAAATTTTAAAATATTTTTTCTTACTTTTTTTTGTCGTAAAATCAATAAAAAAACGTGTTATAAGACATATAGAAAAACAAATTCACCTGAAGTTGGGGTCAAAATATGGCGTAAGTACTGCTCGAACATGATAATCAGACTATAAAAAATCTACTGCGACCGCAATTTCATCAAATGCTTAATGCCATTTTAGACCATCTCTGTTTTATTCACTGAAGATGAAAAAGCTAAGAATAGTATATTATGCAACCAGCGTATAACAATAGCCATTATTATACTATTCGTTTTGAAGAGTTTTGTGCTCCTGAGCTGTTCCAGTGCTTGTGCGCAACCAATGGCAACCCGTATTTCGAGCTTTTGACTCCCTAGCACGAAACTCTTCGAAACGAATAGGCTATATACGCAAGTAGCATACTATACTTTATCCACGACTACTGAATATATTTCTTGAAGATTTCAACATTTGGCGACCGTGACAAGACCCTTCTATGACAAGCGTGAAAAAAGTTGACACATGAGAAATTTTTGGAGAACTGGTCATTGTATATTTAGTAATAAAAATGCTTTAATTAATTAGATTTGGCCCTCGATTGACAAGGTATACCCATATTCGTTAGTAGGAGTACTTTATAATGAAGAATATGTTATGAAAGCTAAATCTATGAAGCATCTGACAGCAGTGAATTATATCTCATCAATCACTTGTGATATATGGATATTATTTTGGCCGAGCCCATGCACAGACGTAAAATGACTAGATTATATAGTAGTCGTGGATACAGAAGATAAGTTAGGTTTTCGGCTCAATATTGAGAGATGGCACTGCTTATATTGCTAGAATTTTAGGGCTCCCAATTTCAATCACGGCCCTCATTACCACCTTCTCCTCTACTATTGATATTTCTACAATTAGTTTTAATCCAACGCTGCCGCGTTCTCAAGTGTAAATTGGTAGAAATAGAAAGAGATGAGGTGTAATTATAATATTTCAATGAAAATAGAAAAAAAGCCCTGACGGGCAGTTAGAAGTCTTTTCGCGTTATAACGAAAAAAAGATAATACAAATTTGAAAATCCCGAGAGGAAGTGTTTTTATTATATTCATATATTCATGAATTTAGTTTTCCGATTTAAACCTTGAAGCGAACTAGATCATCTTAAATTTCAAAGTCGTTTTTTCAGGAAATTATACCGTGTTTAAGCCCGACCTAAGACCGACAGTAAACGTCATTTCAAGAATAAATGTCGAACAGTTCTCAACTATACAGTGTTTTGCTCACCACGAGACAATTTCCTTTCAGGTAGTGGAAGATTCCAATAACGAAAAATTGTTGTCACATTCAACAAGTTGAGAGTTGAAAGTGGAGACCACTGCTTTTGACGATCTGTGTATTCGTGAAAAATACATGGTTAAACATGATTATTGTAATTAATTGCCCCTCGTCTCATCATAATCAAAAATAACTAGGAATACATAGAGTGAAATTCAATTTCGGTTCCATCAAGACCTAACGGTACATACCAATTAACAAGGAATAATTACAAAATCAGAAAGAAACCAATTCACTTGCGAAAACGATTTAGCTTTAATTAGACGCGTCGCGATTTTTGTGAAATCTGGACGACAGGTCACGAGACCGACAGACGGACGAACGTTGCGCCTGTATGTTGACCGGAGATAGTAAATAGCCAAATTACATTTTGTGCAATCGACAAGGCGCATCACCTGCTGCATAAGGTCACAGATTGCCGAGCAAAATGAACCTCTCCAAACCCTTTCTTGTTTACCATCCCTTTGTAAACCGAATCATGATTCGTCCGAAAAAGTTACTTTGCGCCATTGTGTTAAAATCCAGTCTGAGTAGTGTTCTATGTCCAGGTGATAGCATAGCTACTCTTAAAGGTATTCTTGACCTTTAATTTGAGGACTGCAACGCTATGGATCTATAACAATTATAGTAGAGCCTACATCAGCCTACCCGAGTATAGGTCTTCAAAAACTGACTTCGAAGGACCACTATGTGCCTTACTGAAGTCCGTGAAATATTCAAACGTTGCGTAATCTGGTGGTTCCACAGAGCTTCTAGAATCTAGATAATATATACGGCTACCATCTCAGAGTATGAAATAAACATAGAGATGTCCCTACGCGTGAATAGTACTGCATTGTAATCCACCCCGATCTAGAGTGAGATGGAAAGCACTTTAACGCCGAACTGGGGTGAAGTAAACAATTGGTTAGATTTTCATTTCTTCAATTACTGAATATAATACAACATATTTGTAATTTTCCCGTAGCTATAAGAACCTTGAGTAACAATAAACTGCCACCAAATCAGTAAAATAATTCAGTTGATGAAGGTCAAATCGAAATGAAAATGTGAACACATCACATCGAGAAACTAAACATTAACAGAATGTAGAATGATGCGGGTGAACAATGGGCCACTAGGCCTCAGTTCGGCCGGTAAGGCACCGCACAGAGAAGAAGAAACATTAACAGGCGATGTTGCCAAACTTACAGAATTGTCTGTTACAGATGCAAGCCGTTAATATCCGAGTTGGGGAGCGGTAGACCAATTATGCCAATACGGAATGAACATACGGCACGAGTTCGCAACGCCGGATTGTTGTTTGCGTGCGTAAACAGATTCTACTTGGCTGCAACTTGTTACTCTGAGGCTACCATTCTTGGCCTGTCAAACTGGGAAATTGAATGTCCCGGCATTTTCGACGGAATATTCTCAATATTACCACTCTTGTTGTTCGCTGAAAACTGATTCACTTCGGATGCATCTGTTACATTTTTTGCTGGTTCGTTGTTTTCATTGAATTGATGAGATGGTGAAGATACCACACACGAAATTCATCATGTTATATTCAACAATTTAGTTGAAAGTTGATAGGGGGACCAAGACTTTCAAAGATGTATACAATAGTGAAAAAACGATTTTAAACATGATTATTGTCATTGACCTTCGTCTTATCATAATCAGAAAAACTGAAGATATCAAGGTGAAAAATTCATAGAGAAATGATCATTCGTGAAACTCAATCTCGGTTCCATCAAGACCTGACGCCCAATACGGTACATACCAATTAACATGGAATAATTACAAAATCAGAACGAAACCAACTCACTTGCGAAAACGATTAAGCTTTTAATTAGACGCGTCGCGATTTTTGTGAAATCTGGACGACAGGCCAACAGTCTCGAGACCGACAGACGGACAGACGGACGAACGTAGCGCCTGGATGTTGACCGGAGGTAGTTAATAGGCAAATTACGTTTTATGTCAATCGACCCGGCGACTCACCTGCTGCATAAGGGCACCTCAAACTAATTAATTCGGTTTTTGATTGCATCCGTCGGCTTATGTCGGTCAAGAAGAAGTGTACACGACTATCGGTTACAGTCGATTCATCATCGTGTTTTCTTGAATTGACGGTGATGATGATAGGTATGTATCAAAACTTGCAAACGAGACATTCACAAAAAATAGGTTTTTACTCTCACTGATCCTCAAAATCGAAAAAAAAGTCCTGAGACATGAATTCAGAAAAGCTGCTCGACCACACAGGGAGTTCCAACTTCGTATTTACAGAAATCTGAATTTGGTCTCCAAATTCAGTCAATTCAATACTGTCAATTCAAAAAAACATTGTTGCATATTGATATTACATACCAAATTATTTATGGGGATTTCAACACATGACGAATCTGACAGTATTTCCTTTTTTGGCAGATTTGAAGTCCATGTTATTACATCAGCGCTCGTTTTACTTGAACGATATCGTTTTGCCCAAATGTCTGTTATTTTAGAATTCTTGGTCGAAAATGGTCTCAAACGATAGAGTTAGACTCCCTGATGAAGGATTCGTGGTCAAATTCAATTCTGTCCGTGGGGCAGTCCGGCCGAGCGTTAGCACAATAACTTTCGAAGGGATTGTCCTAGAGCTTGAAGTTTTCAGGATGAGTTCGGGTCACAAATGACTCGGTTAAGTTCGATTACCATCAAAATCGTACAGGGTGTTCCATAAAATATGGCCATTCAAAATTTTTGTTCCTCAATATCTCAGAAAAAACGAAACCAATCGGAATGAAATGTTGCGGCCAAATTCAAGATGCTCATAACAAGCCTCACGCAAAATTTTGTGGCCATAGTGTTAACAGAACCATAGAAACTTCAATTGGAATATTGAAAAGAAGAAACTTCATATTTCCATAAGAAGATATTCGATTCGAGTGGAATTTATTTTGTAAATGGAGATCAATTAACTGAAAGTTCATTTAAAATTTCGTGGCCATAATGTTAACAGAACCATAGAAAATCCAATCGGAATATTGGAAAGAAGAATCTTTATATTTCCTAACAGGATATCCGATTCGGAGGAAATTTTTTGCGTGAATGTAAACTGATATGTATACTGAATTTTAATGCAAAATTTTGTGGCCATAGTGTTGACAGAACCATAAAAATATCAATTGGAATATTGAAAGAAGCATCTTCATATTTCCATAACAGAATATCCGATTCGAGTGAAATTTATTTTGTGAATGGAGATCGATATTCTGAATGTTCAACCGAAATTTCGTGACCATAGTTTCAACAGAACCATAGAAAAATCAAGTGGAGTATTGAAAAGAAAAATCTTTATATTTTCATTACAGGATATCCGATTCGAGTGAAATTTATTTTGTGAATCAACACTGATATACTGAATGTTCATGGAATATTTCAAGAGGATCGCATCATTAGAACCATATAGAATTCAACTTATCTAATTATTTATTTTTTCATATTTAATTTTTTGAATAATTTCTATTCAGTATCAATCTCAAATACCTTGTAAAATTTCGAGGTGATAATCTTATTGCGCCACCAAAGAACGAGCTCTCAAAAGCTCCTGCTCAGGGCTTTTCTTGAATTTCTATTTATGCTTTCACATATATCAAAAACATTACTTAAGGAACAATCGGAAGTCTGATGTAAGATTTTCATTCTTCTGAAGACACAACACATAATAGTCATGAAATATCAGGACATAATATCCCACGTTTGTATATTGACTACAAATCTTGATATGCTTGATTCTTATTACATTATGCCGTATCAGAAACAATCATTTTCATATAAGCTAAAAATTCATTTTCCGACCAGTAATGACAAAAATATTTCATTCAAAAAGCTTTATTCTTTGTTTCGAAATTTTGAGTTAATTCGTCATCCAAAAGTCCAGTTTTCTCTTCAATTTGTGAAGAAATTCTGGAATTATTCAGGCAATTGGAAATCTAGCTTTATTGAGTAGAAAAAATTTAATTTACACGTTTATATGTACATTGTACATTTGACTTTTCACCCTGGAAGTACCATATTAACCGACCCCCTATGACGAACAACATACGTCGCGTTTGTACATATACCCGGTGGCACGCGTCAAGAATTAAAATATCCCAGATTCGAATCTGCGAAAATTATAGTAATCATAATAAAAAAATTACACGTTACCAACAGACGTCAGGATCGGGGTCGCGTAGCCTCAGCCTGTCCCATAAGGACCTGGGGAACGAAATAACGGTTTTGAGCTTACAAAAAAGCCGTTTTCAAAAGACCGGACCAGCGGTTTGAGTCTCTGTCAATGGCACGGGTATCGGATGACACAGGAACGGTGAATATGCGATTTTTTAGTGCTCCTTTATAAGGATCCGAGTGGGAGTGCCGAGTTTCTTCCGGACACCCTGCACAGGGATCGAGTTTACGTAAGGGTTCGACAGGATGAGGTTACGGCTCGTTCTGCATGCTGTGCGCTACTTTTTTTGATAGATCAGGTACTTGATATACAGGGTGGTTCAGAATAAGGGTAATGAAATTTGAAGAAATTGGTTTTCGAGAATATTTTCGACACCCTACAAGGTTTATATTTGCATTTTTGGTAAGTTATGATTACGCATTAAAACAAAATTTTTTCGATTCAAAATCAGTTTTAATTTTTACCAGTGGCAGCGATACATACTTCTGACGAATTAAAGGTTTGATTCATTTTATTTCCAATATGTTCAATAATTACTGCAAAAACAGTCTTATTGAAATGCATGCTGACATAATGAAAAAACACACAATTCTGACGATTTTACAAGTTTATCTGAAGAAGGTGTCTGATATAGACACCAAAACGTTACATTGTCCTTTTCATTTATTTCCTTCTTCAGTTTTACTGTTAGGCATTAATTTTTTCAAAACCAATCTGCTCCTGACAAATAAGTGCAAAGATTCTCGCCGGAGCATTAATTAAAAGTTTTTAATTATGTCTGTTTCAGAGACTGGGAGTGAAAACCTATAAAGTTTTTAGAAATGCAGAATTCTCCAAATATAATAACGGGTTATCCATTTCGCGGTTTCAAAAGTATAGGGCTGGAATTCGACATCTGTCAAACGAAGTTTTTTAAAAAAAATTTTTTTTGTTCAGTTGAAAGTCTGACATTTATGAAAATGGATCGCTTGACTATCGCACAACGCATGAAAATTGTAAAAACCTAATACAAAAATGGCGATTCTCCACAGCCATATATCGTGCCTTAAGAGCAGATTTCGGTTTACATAATCGTCCAACTACGCAAGCAATTGGTAAAATTGTGAAGAAATTTGAAGAGACTGATCGGTTACAGATATTGTAAGGCCTGTGCATCATCGTTTTGCTCGTACCACTGAAAATATCGCTACTGTAAGTGAAAGTGTTGCCGAAGACCCGAACACATTATGGCGTATTTTGCATTAAGATCTACACCTACACCCATATAAAATCTAGCTCACACAACTACTGAAGCCAGCCGACCATTCACATCAACATCGTGGCTACGTCGAATGGGTGCTTGAACAACCGGCGGTGGACGGCGATATCAACTGGCCACCAAGATCATGCGATTTGACACTGCTTGACTTTTTTTGTGGGTTACGCGAAAGACCGTGTTTATGCAGATAAACCTTTAACTCTTGAGTAGTTAAAAACCAATATTCGTCAAGTTATGGCTGAGATACCGCCCAATATGTGTCAAAAAGTGGTCGAAAATTACCTCAGAAGAATCGATGCTTGCAACAATTCGGGTGGTTGTCATTTAAATGATGTAGTGTTTCACACATAATGTCAACGTTCAAACTTTTATAATAAAAAAGAATATCATGATAAAATATTTTTTATGTGTTTTATTTACGTTTACTTTTGAAACCGCAAAATGGATAACCCTTTATTTCAATCGATATCCAAAAATTTTCCTGTTTCAGGATTTCCTTGCCAAATAATATTCTTCGGAGAAAATGAATTCGTTCCATAATTTGGACACACACTGAATAGATTTAGATTGAGAAAAACTTCGATGAGGAAATATATTTTCAGGGTATTTATGTAGTTGACTCAATACCTTTTAATAATAAGAGTGAAGTCTACTTGGCCTGATAAAAACAAAAATGCACACGTAAATTATAAGCCAATCATAATCATACGCAAGGAATGCATCATGAAAATCATGTTTCATTTTTTGTCGCTTGAATCGTTAATATCTCATTTTTTAATTTCAAAATTGAAAATAAATTATCGAATCACTTTTAATAAACCATTTCGAAATGCGAATTAATTATTGGTATTCCGACATCAGAAAATTTGTTCTAATCGACAGAAATTAACCAGCGTAATTTATGGATGAAAGAAAGTGTGTTCGATTTCGAGGCCAACAGTGGAAAATCCGCACGAGTGGAAATATTCGAGGAAAAAATTTAATTGACATGTCGATAAGCACATTTAATAAAGTAGGGCGAAATTGTGAGATTAAGAAGATATGAGTATATTTAGATGAATAGAAGGAATCAATAATTTCTTCATAATAGCTTGTGCATGATGGAATGCATAAAAATTTTCACTATTCATTTTTCTTGATTGAAACTGGAAAAAAAGATTAACTCACACAAGTTGCACGAAATTCAAAACTTATTAGGATAAATTTATCGTCATTTTGGAACTGTTGATTTCATCTGTTTTAATTTCCACAATCTCTTGTAATTAGAGAAATAATACTTGTAGTATAAAGAAAAGAAAGTACACAATATTGAAAAAAATCGTTATCTACTAAATTTATTTACATGTGTTTTATGGAATATGAAGTATTCATTTACGAATTGAAAGATTTAATAACTACATGCGATAACAGGATAACTTAAATGAATAGGTAATTAATAACTGCAAATAGGTATATCGTGTATAAGATTCTTCTTAGGATATATTATTGAAATTCTTTTGAGATTGTTACAATTTTAATCATTTGTGTTGTGAATATACTCCACAGCCGATAGTTACCTTGATAGTTACAGAGAACTGAGAAGTAATGAACCGAATTGAAAATTTGGTTCCTTGGTCAAGAACCAATGCATTATCGATCTCACATACTATCTTTTGAGTTGCGGTGTTTCCGTTTATGTAAAAGTACTAAAAACTTGAAAATTTGATATGTTATAATATTGTATGAATTTTAATGCAATTGTCGTAATTTTTTTTAATGGTTGTATCATATTTTTTATGAAGCATCTCATTTGACATAGTACAGATTTCTTTCTAAGACTCAAATATTCCTGTTGGTATGAAAACTTAATTATTTTTCAGTATCTCATTAAATACAGGGTATTCCATTAAAACAAGATCCTTTTATGTTTTTTATATATTTCCGTAAAGTCTCAGATCTTGAAGGACCCTGTATAATTGGAAACATATTTATATTCTTATATGCGTAAATGAATAATGAGATATGTATTGGTAATTTGAACTAATAATTCCTGCTTTCTAGGAAACCAAGATCCGAAGTTATGAATGTTGAATTGAAGCTTATTTTTCGTACCAGAAATTAAAAATCAAGCGATTTCTCAGAATTCGGTAAGTAAAAAAATATAAAGGAAGGTTTTAGGGAAGCTACGAGTAATCCAAAAATGTAATCATATACAGGGTGTCTCATATTGAAATACATAATTGTTAGTACTTCTTGATATAACCGGCAAAACCGCAGCTATAAAAATTATTTGAAATCGATAGAACAGTATTTCTTAATCAAGCAATAAAATTTTTTCATGGGTTCAATACGAAATTGATCATTGACCCATTTTTCCGTCTACGTCAAAATGTTCAACGTACACAAAATTGATCAATGATGGTCTATTTTATTACTCAATTCATACTATCTTTAAGTCCAATTTTCATAGGCAACCGAACATAAAGTATTCAGAAGCAATAAGGGTAATGTTATAATATATAGAAATTTATATTATGCCAAATGTATCCTTTATGCAAAGTAAGATTGTATTTCAATCAAGAATGGATACTAAATTCAGGATGCTGTCGACGGAAACATCTTATAATCAACTTGTTTGTTATTCTAGTGATTAATTAAAAGGCTGATTATTTAATCAACATTTTACTATGGTTGTTTTCCTTCTTTGAAAACGTCAAGGGTACCATGGGTCACCTTGTATGTATACATAATTGACATATGCAGAAAACAGTTGTGTCAACTCACAATTTTCAACGCAAAAATCACTAAACGATAATTATGGAAGTATTTGTTCAATGAAAATTCAGTGAGTTAGAAAAAATATCGTATAATACTCGTAACGAAAGTTCATTCTTTCTTCTTCCGCTAATTCACTCGTGGCTCGTTTTAGAATTTGAAAGTATTTTCACGAAATTAGAATATGCTACTGAGGACTGTGAAGTCAGCAACAAAGTAAAAAAAATGAGTACACAATATCATGAGGGTTTCTTATCGAAAAAACACGTTGCAAAGTAATATTTCGACAAAAAGCATGAGTGCTTGTGGCAACAAAAATGTGAGTCGAAGACGAGGATTTAGGCACTGCATCAATGCTTTTTGTTAACAAATATTACTCTGCATTGTGTTTTTTTCCACAGAAAAAATTAGACGCCTGAATGTTATTTTGAAAGACTATTTCATGAGTAACAGATTATTATGTGAAGATGTAATTTGACAACTACCAAGTTTTGCCGCGGGTAAACTCGAATAACGGCTGACAGCTCCTGCCAAAAGTTTTTCTACCTATAAACCATTTGTTATTAGAAATTGCTCGATTCTGATTGATGAAATTACGACAAGGAAAAAAGTCTGTGATATTATGAAAACGATTAATTTTTTCCATTGGTTCTTTAAGCAGAGCAATTCAAAAATGTTAGTGCTGAGAGTGAAGCTAATACCAAAATATGGATTGTCAATATGTAGATTGATGAGGCCCTAAGAAGCACTAATTAGAAACTGATTATTGAACATAGTTTTAGAATAAGTGCTTCCAACTTTTCGCTAACTTCACAGACCGTATACACGTCAACGTGCGAAATCAGCAATCGAAATAAAGAGCCTGTTGAATTGCCTGATAAATGGTCAATTGTCAGAAAAAAAATGTCAGTTGACAGCTTAAAAGTGTAAAGTGACAGGTAAAAACTGCCAATTTACACATTAAATGTGTCAATTGACAGATTAAATCTGTCGATTGACAGTTTTTTATTTCATCGCAATAGCACTAATATGCCGTCGTGCTACACAATACCATATTTGAGTATTTAATTGAAAGTCAGCAATTCAGATATGACCGCTCATGTAGATGTACTTGAACAAACATAATCCAAGCCTAATTATATAACAGCCAGAAGGGAAGAACCCTGCTCGTGCCAGGGTGTTGCTTACCTCTAATCATGCCACGTGACGTCTCGAATTATGCCAAATTACGAGATTGTAGCGAACCTTTGATTGTAAGTAACTTTTCTAGCAGCTCTAGGAACAAGTTTGCCAAATCAAAGACAATATAATCCGCTAGGTATTTTCACCCTACAATTCCTAATTTTTCCATTTCTACACAGACAACAATTGCAGTAAAATCCTTCTAAGAATTTTTTCGATTCACCACCCTCTTCACTACGACGACGTGTAAGTGCCACCGCGATGAAATAAAGATCTCTCAATAAACAATTTTTTCGTCGATCTCATAATAATAGTTATTTAATAAACTAGGTTATTAAAGACAGCGACTAATGGTCAAGATATTTTAATGCGTGAGCGGAGCGAACGCGTTAATAGTTCGAGATCATTAGTCGCTCGATTAATAACCGAGTTTATTAGAAGATTTTTCGACGATCTCAACATGAATAGTGTATAAATTCTTGATTAAAATACATTCTCAACTCGCACAAGACATACATTTGACGTAAAGGAATTTCTATGTTTCTATGTTCCAGTAGAGTTTTGACATTTCTCGTAGTGTTTCTGAATATTTGTGTGCGGTTGCCATGAGGATTGCACATTAAAATAGCCAAAAAATTGACCATTAAAATGGGTCATTAATGCTCAATTCCGTACACATTAAAAGCACCTTTTATTTCGAGGTCGGCGGAAAAAGGTTTTTCAATTTTCAATGTGTACGAAATTGATCATTAATGACCGTTTTTAATGCTTAATTTATGCTATTTTAATGCGCAATCTTCATGACAAACGTTCACAAAGTATTCAGAAGCACTACAAGAAATGTCAAAACTCTAGTGGAACATGGATACATAGAAATTTTATTAGATATGTCAAATGTAAGTCTTGGTCAAAATGAGAATGTATTTCAATCAAGAGTTCATACACAATTCATATTGAGATCGTCGGAAAAATCTTTGTAATCAACTCGGTTATTAATCGGGCGACTAATTGTCTCGAACTATTAACGCGTTAAAATATCTCGACCATTAGTCGATTGAATAACTATAATCTGTCGATTCACACTTTTCATCTGTCAATTGACAAATTGATTCGGTCAATTTACACTTTTCAATTTGTCTATTGACAGATTCAAGCCGGTTTCACAAAAACCCCGATCACGTTGATTGATGAAGTGTCATTATTTCTGTGCAAATTTCAGTTCATTTTTGACGTAAACCACCGAACTTTTCTCAAAATCAACGATTTGATTGCCAATCAAGCTTTGTGAAACCCGCGGTCAATCTGATAATTCAACAATGCTCATTTTTGATTAACCGCAATTTTCTCTCTCAGTCTCTGCCTACGGGAATGATTGATCCTCTCTTCTTCTAAAGATCTAAAACTCATATTTGAATTATCTATGATTTATATGCAATTGGAAAGTTAAAATTCATAAATATTTTCACGAAATTCGAAGATGATGGTGGACTGTGAAGTCAGCACCAAAGTGAATATCGTTTCGTGAAAACGATTGATTTTCTCCATTGGTTCTAAATATGGGTTATATTAATTTCATAGAAATTAAAAAAAAAATTGTGAAAATTGACAGATTAAAACCGACAACTAACACATTAAATTTGTCAATTAACAGATTAAATTTGTGAATTAACAGAATTTTCTGCTCTCGTTCTACTTAAACGAGGGCTTATCGTTTTGCCCAACTGTCTGTAATTTTCGAATTTTGAGCCGAAATTGGTCTCAAACGATAAGATGACGACTTCGTGGTCAAATTCAATTCTGTCCGTGGGGCCGTCCTTCCGTTAGCACAATAACTGTCAGAGGGATTGTCCTAGAGACTTGAAATTTTCAGGATAAGTTGTGATCCCAAATAGCTCGGTTAAGTTCGTTAACTAGCCGAATCGTATAGGGTGTTCAATAAACTATGGCATTCAAAATTTTTGTTCCTCAATATCTCAAAAAATACGAAACCAATCGGAATGAAATGTTACGGCCATATGCAAAATACTGATAACAAGCCTCATGCAAAATTTTGTTTCCAAAGTGTGAACAGGACCATAGAATTCAATTGAATGAAAAAACTTCAAATTTTCCAAAAAAAGATTTCCGATTCCAGTGGAATTTTTTTTGTGAATGAAGATCGATATTCTAAATGTTCATCGAAAATTTCGTGACCAAAGTTTCAACAGAACCATAGAAAATTCAATTGGAATATTGAAAAGAAAAATTTTTATATTTCCATAAGAGGATATCCATTTCAAATGAATTTTTTTCTGTGAATAAAAATTGGTACTGAATCTTCATGCGAAGTTTTGTGGCCATAGTATAAACGGAACCATAGAATATCCAATTGGAAGAAGAATCTTTATTTTTCCATAACAGAATATCCGATTCGAGAGAAATTTATTTTGAGAATGGAAACTACTATACTGACTGTTCATGCAAAATTTCAAGGGGATCGCATTATCAGAACCACAGAATTTAATTTTTGTAACTATTTATTTTTCACATAGTTCATTCTTTGAATAATTTTCAGAATATAATTTCGATTTTGCTGAAATTCTTCATTCATATATTTGACATCAATAACAAATGCCATATAAAATTTTGAGGTAGTAGTCTTATTGCTTCACCAAGGAACGAGCGCTTATTTTTTTATTTCATCGCAGTGGCACTAATACGCCGTCGTACTTCACAATACCATATTTGAGTATTTAATTGAAAGTCAGCAATTCAACTATGACCGCTCATGTAGATACACTTGAACAAACAGTATTTAGGCATAATCCAAGGCTAATTATATAACAGCCATAAGGGAAAGAACCCTGCTCGTGCCAGGGTGTTGCTTACCTCTAATCATGCCACGTGACGTCTCGAATTATGCCAAATTACACGATTGTGTCGAGCCTTTGATAAGAGACCCCGTAGCTGGATCGGGAGATACGATCTCCCGATGATCCCATTCGATGTGGGGTACGAATTTCGGCTATTTGTTGTCGGGATGTGCCATATTCGGGTTCACCGGTTCGAAATGGGGCATTAACTCGGGGTAACTACCTATTCAATTTGATGAATACGCGCGTTACCGAAATATATGGATATTATGAACGGTTCAATTCAGCGACATTGACGCTGCTATTGGGAAGTGTGGCGATGAGTATTGAATTTTTTGGTGATTTTTATGGCTATTATGGGCACTGTACCGGGTTTTTCACTATAATTTGACCCCCCCTTTAACTTTGTTACTAAAGAGATACAAGAAAATGTTTCGTATAAAAGTTTCACAAAATCAACTGAGGTTTTATGATATGAGTCCAGAAACTGAAATATTTACAGGGTGGCCAAAATATTGATGGCAACTTCATTTTTTCAAATGAAACACCCTGTCTATTTTCCATGTTTGGCTAGCTCTTCTTCCCCTGATTTCGAATATGTAACATATGTTGGTCTATCTCTTTTATTCTGAGAACCACAGAGTTTCAAATTTTAAGAACCACCTGCCAAGATCTGTAATCATTTTACAAGTGGCAGAGTGCGTTTACTGAAAATGCTCATTTTTGGAGTTATGATAACGTCAATGGGAAGATATACAGGGTGAACAACATTGAATGCAACTATATTTTTTCAAATGGGACACCCTGTCCTGTATATTCTTCCTTTTTTTGATAGGCTATTTCCTCCTGATCTCGAATATAAATGCGTATGTGTATGTGTCTCTTCAATTTTCAGAATTTCAAAGCTTTGAAATGATGACACCGAATAAAAAATATGTGAAATACCTACGAAATTCTTTATATCCAAACAATCTACTTAAAAGTATTATTTTAGAATGAATACTTAACAATTACTTAACCAATGAAAAATAATAAACTATGAATGACCACTTTCATTCAATCCTATAGTGTCTCAAGTTATTCAGACTATTTTTGATAGCATAATTATGGCTCTGATTCAAGTTAGAAATTAAAGCTCAAAATTTGTTTCTGATCATTACAATATTATCATTATTCTTTGTGCGTTGACGGAATCACTTAAGAATTATGGGTTTAATATTGGTTGATTTTATATCATTAATATTATTCTCCGCTCTTCATTGATTATCATTATTGCTGAAGTAAATTTTTTCCTTCATGAACGGCTATAAAAACGTGTCCAACGGTGTTAAATCGGGACTAATTGGTGGCCATAAAATGGGTGCGCCATTAAAAATCCAAAGATCAAATTGGCCACTCAAATATTCAACACTAACTTCCAAAACGCTATGCCTGATGGTTCTTGAAATTTGAAACTCTGTGGTACTCAGAATAAGAAAGATAGACCAACATATGTTACATATTCGAAATCAGGGGAAAAAGAGCTAACCAAACGTGGAAAAATATACAGGGTGTTCCATTTGAAAAAATAAAGTTGCCATCAATAAGTTGTCCACCCTGTATATATTTCAGTTTGTGGAGTCATATCAAAAAACCTCAGTTGATTTCGTGAAACTTTTATACGAAACATTTTTCTGTATCTCCTTTAGTAACAAAGTTAAAGGGGGGGTCAAATTATGATGAAAAACCCGGTACAAATAGATGAATAATCAGAAGAAAAGATTAGACGTATTTTATCAAGTTGAACAATTTTCTAATAAAAAATTTCAGAACAGGCCTGAGCAGGAGCTTCAAGCGCTCGTTTTTGGTGGAGCCATAAGACTATTACCTCAAAATTTTTTATGGAATTTGAGATTAATACCAAATATACAGGGTGTTTCATTGGGAAAGGGAAATACTTCACAGGTGCATAGGTGGCACCAAGACGGTTCTAGAGATACCCCATTTATTGGGTCTCACTGTCTTCATAGCCGAGATACAGGGTGTTTATGAATTTTGCCTGTTTCTTCCTGAGGCCGTACCAGACGAACCACCTGGTATATTTTCTTCATATTTGTCAAATATGTTCCTAATTGAGAGCCCACACATATCATGCAATAACTGCCTCGAAAATCCAGGTCCGGGTTAACAAAAAAATTATGAATCGTTTGAATCCTCGAAACAACACCCTGTACATCGGAATTTTGAAAATCTGTTTTAATATTCGAAAACACCACTAAAAACTTAACTGAGACGTATACTTCAAATTTTCGCGCAGAAAGTTTTACTGCACAAATTTTTAAGGTAAAAGTGAAGTTTTTAGGAACTTGGATACCCGAAAGTGTTTTGAAGTGACTTTAACAATGAATTATCAACAATATTGAATCCATAATTATTTCAACATTACTTTGTAATTCATTTCCACATTGGTTTCCTTTTTTATAGCCGTATACTTGAAAATCCAGGTCCGGGTTAACGAAAATTATGAATGGTGTGAATCCTCGAAAGAACACCCTGTACATCGGATTTTGAAAATCTGTTTTAAAATTAGAAAATACCACTAAAAACTGAACTGAGACGTACACTTCAAATTTTCGCGCAGATAGTTTCAATGCACAAATTTTCAACGTAAATGTGAAGTTTTTAAGAACTAAGATACCTGAAAGTGGTTTGAAGTGACTTTTAACAATGAATTATCAACAATATTGAATCCATAATTATTTCAACATTACTTTGTAATCATTTCCACATTAGTTTTCATTTTTTGAGAAGTGAGTTGCATCATAACGTATAATAATTATGGATTTCAATATTTTGATAATTCATTGTTAAAAGTCACTTCAAACCACTTTCAGGTATCCAAGTTCTAAAAAACTTCACTTTTACGTTGAAAATTTGTGCATTGAAACTATCTGCGCGAATATTTGAAGTGTACGTCTCAGTTCAGTTTTTAGTGGTATTTTCGAATTTTAAAACAGATTTTCAAAATTCCGATGTACAGGGTGTTGTTTCGAGGATTCAAACGATTAATAATTTTCGTTAACCCGGACCTGGATTTTAAAGTATACAGCTATAAAAAAGAAAACCAATGTGAAAATGAATTGCAGAGTAATGTTGAAATAATTTGGATTCAATTATTGTTGATAATTTATTGTTAAAAGTCACTTAAAACCACTTTCGGGTATCCAAGTTACTAAAAACTTCACTTTTACCTTGAAAATTTGTGCAGTAAAACTTTCTGCGCGAAAATTTGAAGTATACGTCTCAGTTTAGTTTTTAGTGGTGTTTTCGAATATTAAAACAGATTTTCAAAATTCCGATGTACAGGGTGTTGTTTCAAGTATTCAACAATTCATAATTTTTTGTTAACCCGGACCTGGATTTTCGAGGCGGTTATTGCATGATATGTTTGGGCTCTCAATTAGGAACATATTTGCCAAATATGAAGAAAATCTACCAGGTGGTTCGTCTGGTACGGCCTCAGGAAGAAACGGGCAAAATTCATAAAACACCCTGTATCCGGCTACAAAGACAGTGAGACCCAATAAATGGGGTATCTCTAGAACCGTCTTGGTGCCACCTATGCACCTGTGAAGTATTCCCTTTCCCAATGAAACACCCTGTATAATCTCATCACAATCGGAATTATATTCTTGAAACTATTCAAAAAATGAAATTAACATTCAGTACATCAGTTTTGACCCACAAATAAATTTCACTTGAATCGGTTATCCTGTTATGGAAATATCTTTTTTTCAATATTCCAATTGAATTTCCTATGGTTCTGTTGACACTATGGCCACACAATTTTGCGTGACGATTAAGTATAACAGTCCTTATTCACAAAAAAATTCACTTGAATCGGATATCTTGTTATGAAAAGATAAAGGTTCTTCTTTTCAATATTCCAATTGAATTTTCTATGGCTCTGTTAACACTTTGGCCACAAAATTCTGCACAAACATTCAACCCACTCCAATTCGTTTCACAGTTGAAGATACATAACCGCGATTCTGAATACTTTCTCATCTATCAGGCAAGTGCATGATCTTGAAAAATGTATTTCAGACAGGGTTCAACCTTCTATCATCGCACAGAAGTCGTCAACCGGCCAAAAGAAGTCTCACGATCTCCGAACGAGCCAGAGAGGAATATCGGGAATGCTTTGTTAAGATTTCTGGACGTAATAAGAAAAACAGCTATCAGAATTGGAGAATTTTGTACCAATCTAGTTGAAAGCCTCTTGGTAGAATCAGGAGAGCCGCCACCAGAACAGCACCGACCCAACGACACAATTTAATCCTCCAATACTCAATCAGAACAATCAGCTAATGCCATAGCCAGAGACACCAGTTTGGGGACTCCATGTCTTCGGATCCTTCGAGTGCCACATCAGGATTTCACCAATATCAACTTTATTGCAGAAATCTATGGAAAGAAAGATGGCAGGCCATTGAAAATAATAAACTCAAGGCTATCAACCCTAACCAAAGTGTAATTAGGTGCGAAGTTATGTCACAGAAACACCGAGTTTATTTTATCCCGATTCAGAATTTGTCATTCAAAATACACCCACCAACATCTCCTCAAAAATTAAAGTACTAAAAGAAGTCTATCTTGTGGCAGGGTGATAACTGTAAGACACCTGATCTGATAATAGATTTTTTCAAATATATACAAACTCGACTGTTCATTTATCGTTGTATGCCTTTTCTTGCATAGTGAAATGCAATAATAAATTTTTGAATTCAATGACTTTTCCTTCATTAGAGTTCAACTCATTTTCGAGTCGAACATATTTTTTTAAAGAAGAATTATTTTCATCACATAACTAACCTAACATGCAGTAAGGTAAAATTTACACTTCAAGTAGCCTCTTCAGTATTGTGCTCTATGTTAACACAAATGAAAGTAGAAGGAAATTGGACAATTTATTGAACAATCATAACATGCTGACTTATTGGAACTACTCGTTTAATTTTCAATGCCGACTTTTTTCATGAAGCAGACTTGTAAACATAGAATGTTAATGTAATTATTTCATTAGCATTCAGGAAAATACCAATGGCAAGGAGTCATTGAAAATATACGTATTGGATCGATGCACGCTTGACATTAGAGATAAATTAATCATCCTTAACTCCTCGAAAATTAATTTTGAGATTTACAAGTTTACAACAACAAATATATCGGGTGTCCCAATGTGAGCGGCCTATTAGATTATTATGGAAAGTATTGATGGTAAAGATTTCAAATTTTGTGGATCGATATTTGGCCATGCCAGGTACATTTTAAAAAAAAATTTACATCTCTAGTGTTGCCGTATGTAGGAACAAGTTGGCAACAACTTCGTTATTTTTAAAGGGACATCCGGTATTTCTATTTTTATGATACTCCATAAAATATTAAATATATTGACTTTTAGTATGTTATACCTATCTTTAACGGTTTTTGAGTTATTTATTATTTTTCGAAATTTCAGATCAAATTGGCGTGTTACGAAAATGACTCTAGTTCGCTCAATATTTGAGATTTAAGTCAGAAATTTAGCAAGTCATTAGATATTGATCTGATCTATGTCACTGCTTTTGAATTGTAGTCTGTTTTTTCAAATTAGACACCTGGTATATTCTTCAATTCTTGGAATGAGTACAACACACACTACAATTTTCCTATTCACGTCCCTGTACTTATCTCAACGATTTTGTAACTTGGCAAATGATGATTTTTTTTATCCATTCTGTATAACTGACAACTATAATTCATAAGCAGTGACAAAGATCAGATCAATATCTAATGGCTTGTCAAATATGTGACTTGAATCTCAAATATTGAGCGAACTGGAGTCATTTTCGTAACACGCCAATTTGATCTAAAGTTTCGAAAAATAATGAATAACTATAAACCCGTTAAAGATAAATATGAAAAAAAGAGAATTGATTTAATATTTTATGGAGTATTATGAAAAAATAGAAATACCGGATGTCCCATTTAAAATAACAAAGTTGTTGCCAAATTGTCGTTCATCCGGCAACAATGGAAATGTTAAATTATTTTAAAAATGTACCTTACATGGCCAAACATCGATCCACAAAATTTGAAATCTTTACCATCAATAGTTCCCATAATAATCTAAAAGGCCATTCAGCTTGGGACACCCGATATAGAAATCAACATTTTAGGTTCTGGAAATGAGATTAATTCTACTTATTTAAATTGCATTATTATTGACAGAAAATCTCAACTTGTTTCTTCACGCTTTCCCTATACATGATGGGAAAAAAAGGAAAAATTAAAAAAATTAGTAGTTATATTTTACAACGAGCGTATAATGATAGCTATATTTAATTAACGAGGTGAAGTTAAGGCTATGAGCCGCAGGCGAGAGGCCCAAATCACCGAGTGAATAACAGCCATACGAGAGTAGCATACTGTACTTTATCCACGACTACTAAATATATTTCTAAGAGATTTTAGCATTTGGCGTCTGTGACAGGGCTATTCTTTTTTTTATTTTTTACAACTGTGGAAAAAGTCAAGTGGACATTTGAGAAATTTTTTGGAGAACTTGTCTTGTATATTTTGTAATAAAAGTTGATTTTATTGATGTAATGGAAGTAGATTTGACCCTCGATTGAATATACCTATATTTGTTAATTGGGTAACTTTAAATTACTGAAGAAATACCAGTTTCAACAGTATTATATTTAAGCTAAATCAAGGTAGCATCTGACAACAGTGAATAATGACTCAAACATATGTATAATGGCAAGATTATGCCATAGTCGTGGATAAACTGAATTTATCGAATATGTATTTTTAAGTACTTGTTGTTATTTCACAACTGAATGCAAATTCAACTGTTCATTCTTCTTTCAATGTGCCCAATATGCCTAAGCATTCCATGAATCAAGTCCAAGTCGTTAATGGAATATTCAGGCATATCGTTCCATTGTTACTGAAGGGCTAAACTCAATTTCAAGGTGAATATAGATTTTTGTCATTGACTATTGTTGTCCCTAGCTAATCCTATACGTGCACAAATGGATTTGTCCACGTGTGTGTTTGGTGAGATATTGTTCTCTTGAAGAATATTTTGAACCTCCCATGTTCGGCGTTATAATCTTAATAAATAAAATTATCCCAAAATTCACAGCGCAGAGGAACAGTGACTGGTTCAATCATGTTTTCTACGTGGATGGCAATAGACATTGTTTTTTCGGGGATAATATGAGGGCCAACATTATACCCTTCCAGCACATTATTAATCTGCCCCTTGAAAGTGCAAAACTTCCCGAGGAAAATGAATCGCTCTAGACTGCCTGAACCCTTCCTATCACTTTGTAAATTCACGTCAGTGAAACGTTTCCTCAGTTTCTGGTTGAAACTTACCTCAAAAAATGACTTTCAAGGGCTTTCATAGATACAGTTCGATTCTTTCGAGTAAAACTTGCGAAATAATGGTCTTCCTTCGCAGATGTAGCTCTGGGTCAACCAACGCTGCCAGTGTCCAGAAAAAGAGTCAGTATGCGCCTCATTGACAATGCTTCATCTTCATGTAGGGCTATTATTCTTGGTCGGTCCTACTAAGAAATTGGACGTCAGCTTTTTCCACGGAAAATTCTCAATATCATTACTCTCGTTGCCTATTCTCTGAAAACTGATTAACCAAGACATCTTGTTGTAGTTAAATGTTTTATTTAGTGATGAGAGAAAAGACTTTTTACAATGTGTGTACTTTGTCTTTCGTGCTCGCTGGTTAGTCTATGCATAAAATCTGTGAATTCAATACAGTCCGATATATTAACATGTTTTGAATATTGTTTCTTGGCATATCTTTTTTATAAATTTCAATCTTTCTTTATGCATAAAAACTTCTGAGTATACTGCCCATGAATACAACCCCTGAATTTGTCAACCCTTACGAATTATCAATTCTGCTATATTGTCTTTAGAATTTCGTTATGCAATAAATATTTTTTTGTTAATATGACGTATTTTCCGTGTAAGCTCGAACCACCACCCTTATTGATTGGTTTTACCAGCGTTGTTGATGCGGACTCTATCAAACTAAAAAAAATGAATATTTCATTGGTGATCAGAACCATCAGAATCAATTAAAAACGTTTTGTAGAAATGCAGAATCCTCTCAGATTATGTTTCAATCGTTATACAAAATCGTGATTTTGAACACTCTTTCATCCCTTAACTTCTTTCATCCATCAGGAATGATCTTGAAAAATGTATTTCAGACCGGATGCAGCCTATACCATCATCGGACAGAAGTCGTCAACCGGCCGAAAGAAGTCTAGCGATCTCCGAACGAAAGAATCGAATGATTTTTTTAGGAACAAAGCAGGTTACGCACGTCTTGATTAAAACGGATGAACAGATGTAGCATCAGCAAGTGAAAAGTAGTAGCCATACAAGGCACGTTTCTGTCGGTGTCAGAGAGCAATATGTGAAGTCTTTGTTGAAATTTCTGTAAGTAATAAAAAAACATCTATCAGAATTGGAGAATTTTGTACTAAACCAGTTGAAAGCCTCTTGGTAGAATCAGGATAGCCGCCACCAGAACACCACTGACTCAATTTAATCCTCCAATACACCATCAGAGCATACGCTAATGAAAAAAACCTAGTTACCACAAAATCTTCTTCTTCTTCTCTGTGAGGTGCCTTACCGGCCGAACTGAGGCCTAGTGGCCCATTGTTCACCCGCATCAATCTACAGAGACTCAGCTCCTCAGACACGAAGACAGAAATGTCGCGAGCCTGCCAGGAGTGGTCCCTCTCACCATAGGAATAGAAGGTGTTGGATTCCTAGGTGTGTTGACCTTAACTCAGTAAGGTTTTCACAGTTGAAACAAATATGCTCAACCGTTTCATCAGTACTCCTGCACCACCGGCATAGGGAGCAGCTCGTCAATCCCATTCTCTTCAATGCTTGTTAAACAGGTGACCAGTCAATGCACCAGTCACCAGACTGAGTTGTTTCCTCTCCAGCAGCAGAAGCCTATTGACCTCAGATCGCGAGGACGGCTCTCAATGAGAAGCCTCGACCACCTCAGGCCCACCCCTGCGCTTCATTCCGAGGAAAATTCCCTGTTCAGCCAGTTCCTGAAGAAACTTCTGACAGATGTGCGACAGATTGGCAGCGAAGGCTCTGGACCAAAAAATGCTAATCCGGCTCCTCGCCTAGCCAGTTCATCTGCCTTGACGTTACCAGGTATATCCGCATGAGCCGGACACCAGATTACTTTCAAAAGTTATCAGAACCCAGCCCACGCAGAGCTTTCCTGCATTCTTCTACCAAAAGAGAATCAACTGTATCACAAATAGTCTTGAATTGTTTTACAGCAATATTTCAACAACATCACAAACAAGCAGTGCAGAATTGATAGAGTTCAAAATAGCCCAATCCGTAAACACCAAAATACCTCCTCGATAGACAATACCCTTTCCCGAGATTAACACTCAACTGACACAGTATAGCAGACGTGTCATATTCGTTTGGGTTCCTTTACAGGTCAGGATACCTGGAAATGAATCAACTTATGCCATAGTCAGAGACACCAGTTTGGGAACTCCATGTCTTCGGATCCTTCGAGTGCCACATCAGGATTTTACCCCCCAAAATCAACTTTATTGCAGACATATATGGAAAGGAAGATGGTAGGTCATAGGAAATAATAAACTCGAAGCTATCAACCTTAACCAAAGTCTAATTAGGTGCGAAGTTATGTCACAAAAACACCGAGTTATTTTATCCCGATTCAGAATTTATCATTCAAGATACACCCACCAACATCTCCACAAAAATTAAAGCACTGAAAGAAGTCCATCTTGTGGCAGGGTGTTCTGATTTGTTTTCGACAAACTGATATGGATGATAGATCACATCATTTAAAGCCAAAAAGTTCCTATGAACATGGGTCCCGAAATGCTTCGTTTCCGAGATACAGGGTGTTAAAGTTGAAAAAATAATTCGCGTTTTCTTTAATATGTTTCGAAGATGTCATTTGTGCATTCAACAGAACGGTGGACATTTCGAACACCATTTTTAAAATTTTGTTTTGTTCTGAATTGTTACTTCTAAAAGATATTTAATTTAAAATTATTACAAATTTGTTTCTACATGTTTTAGAGATTACAATAAAATATGGATTTGGCTTTAAATGCGTTTTTCTCTGAAACGGTTGCTCCTAGCAACTTAAATGAGGTATACCTTTTTTAACTAGGAAAATCATTGGAATCCATTTTTCTAGTCCAAAATGACGTACAGGGTAGCACAAAAAAATTTCAACGGTTTGAAAGGGACGAAATGATTGATAGTGGCGCCCTCTAGAAAATACAACCAAATTCACCACAAATTTGAATTTCTCACCTCAAAAAAACCCCATGTACCAATTTTCATGCAATTATTTGGAATCAGTCGAAAGATATTAAAGAAAACGCGAATGATTTTTGTCAACTTTAACACCCTGTATCTCGTGAACGAAGCATTTCCGGACCCATGTTTATAGGAACTTTTTGGCTTAAAATGATGTGATCTATCATCCATTTCAGTTTGTCGGAAACAAATCAGAACACCCTGTATACAAACCCGACTGTTCAGAGGACTACCAGAGAACCTTAAAGAGGCCTTTGATCCTGAAATCTTTACATGATGAATGAATATCCTACATTAAATCTAAATACAGTGGAACTTCTTTACAACGAACGTATGTATAACGAATTTCGTAGAAGACGTTGCACCTTGAATCCAAATTCCATGTTAAAAACACCCTCTAAAACGAAGTAAATTCTTTCTATAACGAAATATTCCAAGACAATCACTCTTTGAATTGGTATTGGTATGAAGGTATAAGGGTGGATTTTTTCGAAATTTTTCTGGACGTACAGGGTATCCATTTTGGGCACTTTTCCGGGATATCTCCGTTATTTTAACGTTAGCAGGATGCGGTTTTCGCGACAGTGTGCTACTTTTTCGTGAACTGAAACTAGAGATGGCGCAATCAGTTTTTGCATAGCTTCTTATTTTTGCTATAGTACAGGGCGGAAATGAAAGTATCACTTTTTAATCACCTCCCGTATCTCAGTTGTGCTTAAACTTGGAGAAATGATGAAACGCATTCCTATAGATTTTTTCCGTAGAATCCATTGGCGTAGTCAGTTTTTCAATAAAACTTTCCGTTTTTGAGTTATTGAGCAAACATACGTTTTTTAAATGGACACCCTGTATATTATTTTTTATTCTTATCAAGCACAATCTCAGCTTTTCAAAAACATATTTTTTATGCATTTATTTTCAAAACCCAGCTCAGAATTCAAGATTTTGTATTAAATTATCAATAACCAAGTAGTAGGCTTAGACTGTTTATTAAAACAAAAAATAAATATCAAGATTTCGTCAGAAATCGTAAATTGTGTTAACATAATATCTAGATCACAAACAAGCATGTCATATTTCTCGTAATTTTCGTAAGCAGCCGTAATAGAAAAAACTAAAAACTGAATCATTAATATGATATAAAAATAATATAAACTGAGAGAACTGTAAACTTTTTAACCAACCGACAAAGCTTTGACATTTTTTTTGTTTTTAATAAACAGTCATAGAGCCTACTACTTAGTTATTCACAATTGAATTACAAAATCTTGAATTCTGAGCTTGGTTTTGAAAATAAATGCATAAAATAATACGTTTTGAAAAGCTGAGTATTGTGGCTTAATAAGAATAAAAAAATAATATACAGGGGTCCATTTAAAAAACATATGTTTGCCTAATAACTCAAAACCGAAAGTTTAATGAAAAACTGACTACGCCACTGGATTCTACGGAAAAAAATCTATAGGAATGCGTTTCAACCATTTCTCCAAGTTCAAGCACAACTGAGATACGGAGGTGATTAAAAAGTGATACTTTTCATTTCCGCCCTGTATAGCAAAAACTACAGAAGCTATGCAAAAACTGATTGCGCCATCTTTATTTTCACAAAAAAGTAGCACACTGTCGCGAAAACCGCATCCCGCTAACGTTAAAATAACGGAGATATCCCGGAAAAGTGCCCAAAATGGGATACCCTGTACGTAATAAATACCGCCTGTTTGGTTTCAATCTAACCATTACGCTAGTTTGAAAGTTGTGTGAAAATGTCTAAAAGGAAGTGCTAAAGTTTGAATGATAAACTTAAATTTATCAGTGAAGTCGACCGCGATATTGCCGACAATAGAAACAAATTTTCTGTATAACGAATGTTTTTTTGAAGATTTAGCGCTTCCTTTATAGGGAAGTTCCACTGTAATTTGAGTTCTGTATTGTATATTGTACAACTTCGAATAACCTGCATGGTCGATATATATTTTCTTGAATACAAAAAATAAACGTTTTATTCTAATTATTTTCTTTCTGTGTCAGCTGGAACCACCCTTTCCAATTCGTTTCATAGTTGAAGATACAGAATCGCGATTTTGAATACTTTCTCATCCATCAGGCAAGTACATGATCTTGAAAAATGTATTTCAGACAGGATTCAACCTTCTATCATCGCACAGAAGTCGTCAACCGGCCAAAAGAAGTCTCACGATCTCCGAACGAAAGAATCGAATGATTTATTTGGGAACAAAGCAGGCTACGCACGTCTTGATTAAAACCGATTTCTCAAAGCCCGATGAACAGATGTAGCATCAGCAACAGGTCAACGGTAGTAGCCCTACAAGGCACGTTTCTGTCGGTGCCAGAGAGGAATATTTTGAATTTCGCGCATTTTTCAGAGCGGCTCGTCAAAGGAATCCCAAGACGGAGGAAAAACTGCCACTGTTAATATGAGTTATATTACGGTGATGTTGCCGAGTTATCACTGACTCTTGTCTGATGGGGAGATCGTTGGAAGCTGCATATCACACACGTTTCAAATTGCGGATTCATCTAGATACGTAGTTGAACGGACGTAAATGAATATTGTATTTCTTGTTTTGTATAAACGACATTAATCAGAAAATTTCGCATCATTTCCTGTTTTTGATCGGTAGCATCCACTGTTATTTTTAAATGTCTGTATTCATGAATTTTATTCGTATTGGTCCCAAAATTATAACTCTGAAACTATCTTCGCACTACAGTGGAACCTTGATATTATAAATCGGAAGGTAACAAATAGAAATTCGTTTTATCAAATAATTCGATAAACTGAGGTTTCTTACATCGGGGTCAGATTGGTCTGAAATTCGTTGAAGCGGGGTTCCACTGTCACATTTTCATCAAATCTAATTATTGTATATTTTCAATAGTTTTTTCAAATCAATAGTCAAAATTAATGCAGTGTAGTCCTTGAAGGTATCAAAGTGGATTATACATTATGTGGGTTCTAATGTTACCTAATCTCAAAGATTGGCATATAAAGAACCCTTTCTTAGCCATTGCAACATTTGCAACTAGACTAGCAGTACTGTTTACCTTACTGGTCATCAAACAACTTCAACTATTTTAGGTATATATACACTTTTCATTGATAGTTCAAAATTCGTTTTGAAGAGGTCGTTTGTGAAACATTGTTAATGTGAAGGTATATTAGGGTAAGTCCGAGAAAGACCGACCATATTTTGAGAAAAACAATGTAATTTTTTTTATTTTCTGGGGTATATATTTTTCCAAATGTTGAAACATTAGCCAATGGTTGGGACAGAATGATAAATTACAAAGTATGATAATACGAACACACATATTCGTTTTGAACAGCAGAATAATAATATTATAATAGAAACATGTAGGTACATTAATGTAAATTTATCCGCTTTTCTTTTTCAATCGCATCAATAAATCTCGAATTTTGAGTATCCGTTATGGAACCAACGACTACAGTTAACACATTTAATCCATTTGTTTGAAAATAGTTTTTTTGCAAATCCTACGATTTCATTTTCGTCCTACTCTGCAGATTTATCACTTTCCTGCAATACTAGACTTTCGTTGTCAGAATCTGCCAGCTGTCTATCTCGCATCTAGTGATCTAACTCCTCCTTATTAATGTAACCGTACTCTATCAAAGTTATGCGAGAAATCGAACACCTTGCTATTCGAAGAAAAAAATTATAAACACCTAGGTTTTTGAAGTTATATTATAATTCCATTCATATTTCATCATCTTGTATTGACACAAATCTAATAAACTAACCCGTCTTTAAAATATCCCCAACATAGTAAATGAGCGAAAAATATTTCAAGTTAGCACAAATTTTTAACATCATACTCCTCTCTAGGAACTTATTTATGTGCTTGATGTAATAAGGTTAACTAATTTCATCAAGTAATTTCATTTACGGATCTATCTATTGCCTTGTTATTTACTTATCTACACTGAATCGGTCTCTCCCGATGGTCGGTCTCTCCCGGACTTACCCTATTTTACTTTTTGGACAATTCAGGGGGATCAGAAAAATTCGTTAAATTAGGGAATTCGTTATATTGAGGTTTCACTGTATTGCCATATACAGGGTGTTTCATCATAAACTGGACAAACATATATTTTCGTGTAAAGGACATCGGGAGAATCATTTTTTCTTATACAATATATACCGTTTTCGAAGCATAAGCGAGATACAGGGTGTCAAACGTCATTTTTGAGCAAGATGCTTATGAGTGTGGTCAGTTATGTATAACACTTAAAGTAACGGTTTTTGGTCAAATCTCAGTATTTTTGGGTCCTCTATTCAGAAAAGTTGTCGAGCTCCGAAAAAAATTTACATAATGGCGGAAGACCTGCAATGTTCCAAATTTTTTTAAGCGGTTTTCAAATTGCCTTTTATTTTCGGAATGAACACAATTTTCTAAGAATTTCTGTGAAAATTTTTTTTCAAAAATCGAACACAATTTTTTTTTTACATGTCTACAACGATGAAAAAATTTCACTCGAAATGGATGAAATTTTGTACGATTGTACTTCTTGAATTATCAATCACGAATATGAAAACAGAATTGTAAAATATCAAACGGTTTCGTTACTACAGTCATTCAAATGTTTCGTTCAGACCTCTGAAATAATGAAAAAAATTTGTTTTGAGTTCTAGAGTCAAAATAATTAAATTATTGACATGTCCAAACATTCTAGACGAATGTATACAAAAGAAATCAGTGAAACTTAGTTGGGACTCGAACCGACGTAGGTATTAAATAGAGAAATGGCTCTGTTCTAAGGATAATAATATTCGTTGCCAGGCAACGGTAGTTCGTAGTTCATTGAGTTTGACTACTGGCTAAATTATATTCACTAAAATTCAAATAAATGTCCAACTCTATGAACTACGAGCTACCGTTGCCTGGCAATGAATATCATTATCCTTAGAACAGTGCCATTTCCCTATTAAATACCTACGTCTGTTCGAGTCCCAACTAAGTTTCACTGATTCATCTAGAATGTTTGGACATGCCAATAATTTGATTATTTTGACTCTAGAACTCAATACAAATTTTTTTCATTATTTCAAAGGTCTGAACTAAACATTTGAATGACTGTAGTAACGAAACCGTTCGATATTTTACAATTCTGTTTTCATATTCGTGATGATAATTCAAGAAGTACAATCGTACAAAATTTCTTCCATTTCGAGTGAAATTTTTTCATCGCTGTAGACATGTAAAAAAAATTGTGTTCGATTCTTGAAAAAAATTTTTCACAGAAATTCTTAGAAGATTGTGTTCATTCATAAAATAAGAGTCAATTTGACAACCGCTGAAAAAATTTTTGAACATTGCAGGTCTTCCGCCATTTTGTATTTTTTTTTTCCTAGTTCGTCAAATTTTCTGAATAGAGGACCCAAAAATACTGAGATTTGACAAAAGCCGTTACTTTAAGTGTTATACACAACTGACCACACTCATAAGAATCTTGCTCAGAAATGACGTTTGACACCCTGTATCTCTCTTATGCTTCGAAAACGGGATATATTGTATAAGGCAAAAATAATTCTCCCGATATCCTTTACACGAAATATATGTTGTGTTTAGTTTATGATGAAACACCCTGTATAAATATAAGACTATAAGACCATGACCTTTTTTCGTTTTTCCTCACATTCATCGGTATCGGTCCAAATACAGGTTGGCAAAATTCATTGGCTTTTGGGGTTCTTTTGAAAATTGGAAGTGCAGAAAAATGTATATTTTAAGTATTGATCGAAAAATTGCCATCCTGTAATGTTGAATAATAGTTATTTATTATACAAGGGAAAAATTAATTAGATTTCATCTCGAGGTTATGTTGTCTCCCGACTCGAAGCGGAGGGAGACAAAAAACCGAGAGCTGAAATCTAATATTTTTCCCGTGTATAATACACTATTTTTTCTGGGACAAGGAAAACGATGATTTAAAATTGAAAAAAATATAACTTTTCACGAAATTACTCTTTCCCCGAGAAAAAAGTGAGTACTTTTTTTCCGTATATTTATACACTCACTTTTTTGACAGGGAAAAAAGTAATTTCGTAAAAAGTTATATTTTTTCTGTGACGAGAAAAAAATTTGACATTTTATATCTCTTGACAGGTCACAAAATATAACATTTTACGAAATGACTTTTTTCCCTGTCAAAAAAGTGAGTGTCTATGGATCCCGGAAAAAAGTACCTACTCACTTTTTTCCCGGGGAAAAAAGTA
The DNA here is from genome assembly GCA_013421045.1 of Propylea japonica. NCBI lineage: Eukaryota > Metazoa > Arthropoda > Insecta > Coleoptera > Coccinellidae > Propylea > Propylea japonica. The sequence continues at coordinate 1,457,327 of CM024240.1, forward strand.
ATTTCGTGAAAAGGTATATTTTTTCACTATTAAATGGTCGTTTTTCCTTTCACAAAAAAAAATTGTGTATTATACACGGGAAAAATATTAGATTTCAGCTCTCGGTTTTTGTCTCCCTCCGCTTCGCGTTGGGAGACAGCATAACCTCGAGCTAAAATCTAATGCTTTTTCCCCTTGTATAATAAATAACTATTGTTACCTGTGAAGAGAGATAAAATGTCAAATTTTTTCCTGTCACAGAAAAAAAAACTTTTTCGAACCTATATAGTCACAACCCGTTATTACTTTATAAAAAATTTCTAAGAGAAATACGATGACATTATACATAGTTGCATTTATCAACATGTCATATTGAGGATTGACATGTTAGTTTTTCCAATTTTAATGTTAGTTGAAATTGTGCTTTCTCTCTTGCAGCAATTGTTTGTTGATTTATTACATATAATTCAACTGGAAACAAAAAATCCTGAAGTAAAGAGTTTAAATGTTCCGATATAGGAAAACCGATAACTCAGATTTAATAATTAATGATTCCCCATAATAATTAATAACCTGTCTAATCAAAATAATTTGAAATACTTTTCTGGTGTCTGATGTCCCCGATGTCGGTATTTCAATCTTGTAATTATCTTTAAAATTAAATGTTCTGTAGTGAGTTAATACAATTTTTATTGCAACTTACCTATTTTCAAACCGTGAATATTGAAAATCAAATAAATGGTTCTAATTCATATCTGTCATTCTTTTGTACCGAGGCAAGATTGTTATCTGTGTGGGTAAGTACTATTTAGACCTTGCTTAGATTGTAATGTGGATGACATGGTTATGGCTAAATTGACAGATCATATTTCCGCAGAAAGGTCTATTAGAATAAAGAATATTAAGGTTATAATTGTTATTATCTTCGATGTATAAAAAAAACTCGAATTCTTTGTCGTGTTTCGCATCGAAAAACGAAAAATGAAATCCACTTGTTCTTTTGGCTTCCGAACCAATAAAAATCATTTAAATGGATATGAGGAAAAGGGAGATGTTCGAGGTGCGAATAGTGCAATAATTATCCACATTGTTTCGAGATTAATGACACGGAAAGCAGCAGGAGGCCGGCGGCTCCCGTTTGATTGCTCTGTCCGTCATCTACTTTTTGGTCGTCGAAGAGCGGGAACGATCAAATAATCAGCTGTGACCGAACAGCGTGTAGACGAGAGACTGTTGTTCTGTCCGTATATAAATTAATGGACAAGGGCGTAGAGCTTTTCTTTCGTTCACTTTTTGATATCAGACGGAACGATAAAACTTTCTCAAGAATGAGGAGCACTGATAAAAATAGAAAAAATCATTATTTCATGAAAATCGTACTGACTGAAGGTAATTCAGTTTTACTCAGAGTCTCTCTTCCACTACGATCAATTGTGAACACGCAGAACAAATCACAAAATATCCATTTCTGCTTATAGAATCGCTACTGTACTAATTTGAAGATGAAAAATTTGTCAATGAACCATTTTCAGAAAATATCAATAGAACAGCACCGATTGGGAAGTCGAATGCAAAAATTCATCAAACGTGAACGTGAATCTGAACATATTTAAACTAAGACTGGTAGGTACATAGCTACATGTGGCTCTATCAGTTACTTAAATATCGCCAGAGTAATAAGTCAAGTTTTTGCTTGAGCGGGCAAAAACTAGTTTTTACCATATGTGAAGGGTATGTCTGAAAAGATTAGAAGGATTGGTAACAAATACAATGTGAGAACAGCGTTCAAGACCCGAAACACAATCAGGGGAAAACTCACGAAAGTGAAACTTTTCAACGAAAATTAAATTACCAAGGAATGTATTTATGAAATACCCTGTGAATTCGGCAGGTCATACATTGGGGAAACTGAACGCCCACTCAAGATTAGAATCAAAGAACACCAGGGGTTGGCTTAACTGGGACAAACCGAAAAATCCGAAACTAGTCCAACAAGCTATGAACGAAGACCATAATATCAGATGGAACGAGGCTTCCATAATATCAAAGAAAGAAAGATGGAAAAGGAGGAAATTGAAGGACCCGATCAGTGCACCCTCCATTGAAATAAAGGATGTTTGAAGACCAATAATACGTTGAAGAGGACGAACTCGAATCAGGGAAGTACCAACCTAATTTGACTACTACGCATATCATCTTAGTTGAGAAATTATGTCAGTGACCTCTAACACAGAATTTGTAAAAATTCAATTTTCTGACAGCTAATGTCAGAAGCTAATCGCATTAATTTTGCTGAATTTTAAGTTCGATTTTGCGATTTCCCTGAGGACGGCCGTTGAATGCTTGCCGAAACGTTGGATAGAACAATCCAAGATAATGCTGCTTGTGTTGAGTGGCTTCAATACACAGCCATACAACGATCTATGCTTATGGATATACCCAAGCCTTCACCAGTTCCTGCGTGCACTTCTGCTGAACGGACAATACAACCCTCGAAAACGATCAGTCAGCATCCCAGAGCATTTCACTGCCACACTGGGGTAAAGTAAGCAACTAACTGGTTAGATTTAGAATTTTGCCCTATCTATAATTAACGGAATAGCCCTAAGCAGCAATAAACTGCCACAAAATCATTGAAATAATTCAGTTTAGGAACGTCAAATCGAAATGAAAATGTAAACACATCGCATCAAGAAACTAAACACTAACAGACAATGCTGCCAAACTGACAGAATTATTTATAACAGACGTAAGCCGTTGATATCAAAGTAGGGGAGCGGTAAACCAATTATCCCAATACGGAATGAACATACGGCACGATTTCGCAACGCCGGAAGTTTGTTCGCGAGTATAAACAGATTCTACTTGGCTGCATAACAAATGCGCGAAGGCAGCTCTAGGTTTACTTTTTACTCTGAGGTCAGCATCAAGCGAAATAGCCAAGTTTTTCACATAATTCCGCATTTCAACCCAGAAGTCCAGGACCACTTAAAGAAGGACAAACGACCGAGGACATCTCCTGATATCTCTGATACTTGCTGTCCGGGATGAGTGAATATTCTCCTAAGCAGGGAGTGGATAGGCGATAGCGGGTGGGTGTGAGAAATTTCACCCTTCTAAGCTAATGGGGCTCAAGTCTTATAATAATAATAATGTTCATATGGACGAATGAATAAACTACATGAGGGTTTAATTCAGAAAGGAATATAATCAAACCAATAGACCTAAGAATATTCAAACTCCATTTGTCCTTCTTTAAGTATAAATAATCGTGATTCGGTTAATGTCAACCTCATTACCGACCTAGAATATTTTCACAAAAAATTCAAATTAATCGAACGGTCGCCTAGATATCAAATTCTGGCCGATTTATAATTATATTCCAGTTAAATTGATAATTTCACGTTAATTATGATTACGAATCAGAGGCCAATTATGGATCAAGATTTATTGGAATATTACTTCTGAGTTCTTTGACCATAACAGCGTTTTCGAATCAAAAAACCTCAATTTCTACTTGGGGAAAAGCTGAAGAGTTTGATTTTCTTACACCCCATTTTATGGTAGTATCGAACGTTCAGGGATTTATTTTCTATTCTAGATCAAGATTGTTTTCGTTTTCGAGCAGCTTACCATGAAATACCAACCCGATTGAATTTTGAGTTCCGGCGTATGATGTTTTGACTCAGATCTATATATGTAATTGGATCCCTCTCTCATGTAGGTTGACGATGTGTTTAAAAATCACATTTAACAAGATTTAAAAGTTTCTGGAATCTGGATTGTGAATGGTTTTAAATTGAAAGTATTCATGAATCACATTGCAATGAGGCACTATTTTTTTCGTATAGCATTGATAAAAGTATGAATAAATACGTATTGTACTTCGAAATTGTTAGTTCAATGAAGTACATAGTTATAGTTATAGTTTAAAAAGGGGTTACAGTTCACTGCGACTTCAAGGTATATTGTGCCCTTTACATCTCGCCTTCCTGTTCCAGATATCTGATGAAATCCAATATCTGTGTAGGCTTCTACGAGGTTAGTTCCTCACTCTTACAAGTTTTTCGCCCAAGGCATTCTTTCCCTAGGCTCGCAATGGAAAAATATTCCGTGACTAGGTGAATAGGGTTTCTTCCTCCTTCCCACACAACCTACCCTCGTCCGACAACCCCATCCTCAACAGGAGCTTGTTGAGGCGACAGTGTCCTGTAAGAAAGCCAGTGAGGAGGTGTAATTGTTTCTTACCAAGATCCAGATATCTTTTGGATCTTGCTGTTTCAAGGTTTCGAAGGAACTTAGTGGATGACCCACCCCTGGGAGATTCCGCCAGAATTTTTTCTTCTCGGCTTTCTCCATCTCCAGAAACTCCTTCTTATAGGTACATTTACCTATACCACAGAAGGGTATTGGCCTCTTCGTTTCCTTTGATTCCCTAATGACCGGGAATACAGATTAAAAGGACCTTATTTTTCTTGCCTACCTCATTGAGTTTGTTCCGGCATTCCCAGATTATCTTTGAGTCGATGACGTAGGAGTTCAGTGCATTAATAGTTGCTTGACTATCTGAGTATATGGCTGTTACATATGAAGTACATACCATGAAGAGAATAAAGTAAATCGTGAATATGACATTACTAAAATAGATGTCAAATATCGTTGAAAGACATGAATATAAAACTGATAGTTGGACCATAACCTGCAATTACTGGTGTGATTTGATTCTATTGGTTTAGTAAGTTTTTATTTGATAGTATTATTGACATATTGCCCACCTCCATTATGAATTCGTTTTAATAAATCATCAGCTTCTCTGTTCGAATATTAAATAAAAATAATGTGCGACTAATAGATCCATTTTTTCATGGACGATATCAATCATCATTATATCATTACTAAGCACAATCTCACATCTAAGAAGCTATAATCATGAATTGATGGTGATGCAGCATAATAACACACAAATTGATATGTAAATCAGCTGTGAATCGTAAATTAAGCGTTTTGTGAAATTGAAAATAAGCAGAACGCTGAAGGAATAGTTCAAAAATTTCAAAATTTAGAATCATAATGTGTCTACAGAAATGATTAAAGTTTTTGTTCTCACTATGGAGAGAATAGAGAGGTTTTCGAATATTGTGATAATGGTTGTTCGAATATATAGAGTTTCTCTTTGACTTATCACATCACACATATTTTAACCTTAGATTACTGAGGTCAAAAGAAATACTTTTTTTCCCCAACTTCTCCAATTCGGGCTAGATTAAAAGATTAGCATGTCTAAGTAAGAAAAACACACTTATTTTAAAAATTTATTCTTTGGCGATCGATTTCGGTTTTTAAATTTCTTACTTACTGCTAAATGAGAACTTACTAATTTTGGTGAAAAAAGTAGTACTCGTAATGCAACGAGTACGTTATTATACATTTCTTCTTGGAGACAAAAGTTGAATATTTTCTCCTGATGTCTCTTCTGTGACAGTTTTCTAGATGTGTTTTCAGAATACTTTTCATGCATTCTGGAGGCTGGCCTAGGGAATCTTGATCACATAGGTAGTCTTCTTCGACTTGATGGCAGTTCTTCGTAGACCATTTCAGTTCTTCATCTCGAGGGAGCATGAAGGATAAGTAAAAGGAAGGGTTAAATTTTTCTGAGGTATATAGGACAATGGCTTTCTTCATCGTCTCGAGGCTGGTATATTTTTCAGTACGGACCTTGCCTTGCAGAATGGCTCAGAGAGAATAATCCATTGGATTCGCGTCTGGCCAATTCGAGAGCCACGGTGTGATCGAAATGTAGTTGGAAACTTTTTCAACTATTCTTGACTCGCGCTTTGTGAGCCGGTGCACAGTCTTGTTGGAACGTCTATGGTCTGCGACCAAAATGTTTGTCTGCATACGGCTTCTGAGCAGCCTCAAGAATACTTTCCCGAAATATGTCGGATGAACTTTGACGCCAGGCTCAATGAAAACGATTGGGGAGCATCCATTCGCGGTTACAGCCGTCCCAACCATTATTTGTGACGGGTGCTGGTTCCTAGTAGCCAACTGATTATTTATATGAACAGATTGTCAGGTGAACTCTATCATTCTGAGAGTTCAAAAATTGCTAAAGGCTTCATATCTTTATACTGTGTTAAGTAGTCTGTTCAAACCGCTTATAACTTCTAAGTTCATAATCTCATGTGTCAGTCTATCAGTTACAGGTTACAGTGTTTTTCAATTGTTAATTTGAATTGGATTCTCGCCATCAAAGGTAGGTACTTAAATGTATGATTGTAATTGTTGTTCCTCCAAGGAGAAAAGGAGAGGATCACGTTTTTTGTTCAACACTCTGAGTGTATCTGGGTTTTATTATATTACCTTGAGAAAATAGTAATACTTCGCCAAGTTCAAAATATTTTGCGGAAAACTCTAGAGGATTCAGATAGTTTTTGCGAGAGATATTCATGTTCTTGCTGTTATTGTACCGGGTTTTTCACTATAATTTGACCCCCCCTTTAACTTTGTTACTGAAGGAGATACAAAAAAATGTTCGTATAAAAGTTTCACGAAATCAACTGAGGTTTTTGATATGAGTCCATAAACTGAAATATATACAGGGTGACCAACATATTGATGGCAACTTCATTTTTTCAAATGGAAACACCCTGTATAGTTTTCCATATTTGGTTAGCTATTTTCCCCTGATTTCGAATATGTAACATATGTTGGTCTATCTTTCTTATTCTGAGCACCACAGAGTTTCAAATTTCAATAACCATCTGGCATAGCGTTTTGGAAGTTCGTGAATATTTAAGTGGCCAATTTGATCTTGGATTGGTAATGGCGCACCCATTTTATGGCCACCAAATAGTCCCGATTTAACACTGTTGACACGTTTTTATAGCCGTTCCTGAAGGAAAAAATTTAATTCAGCAATAATGACAATCAATGAAAGCGGAGGAGAATAATATAATGATATAAAATCAACCAATATTAAACCTATAATTCGGAACTAATCCCGTCAACGCACAAAGAATAATGATAATATTGTAATGATCAGAAACAAATTTTGAAGCTTTAATTTCTGAATTGAATCAGAATAATGATATCAAAAATAGTCTAAATAACTATACAGAGACAACTATATGAACTATGTGTATTGAATGAAGGTGGTCATTTTGAGCAATTTCTTTAGTTGATGTTATTCTTACCATACCTACATACTACCATAGTTTATCATTTTTGATTGGTTAAGTAATTTTTAAGTATTCATTCTAAAATAATACTTTTAAGTAGATTGTTTGGATATAAAGAATTTCGTAGGTATTTCACATATTTTTTCATTCGGTGTCATCATTTCAAAATTTTGAAACTCTGAAAATTGAAGAGACACATCCACATACGCATTTATATTCAAGATCAGGAGGAAATAGCCTATCAAAAAAGGAAGAATATACAGGACAGGGTGTCCTATTTGAAAAAATATAGTTGCATTCATGTTGTTCACCCTGTATATCTTCCCATTGACGTTATTATAACTCCAAAAATGAGCATTTTCAGTAAACGCACTCTGCCACTTGTAAAATAATTACAGATCTTGGCTGGTGGTTCTTAAAATTTGAAACTCTATGGTTCTCAGAATAAAAGAGATTGACCAACATATGTTACATATTCGAAATCAGGGAAAAAAGAGCTAGACAAACATGGAAAAATATACAGGGTGTTCCATTTGAAAAAATGAAGTTGCCATCAATATGTGGCCACCCTGTATATATTCCAGTTTCTGGCTAATATCAAAAAACCTCAGTTGATTTCGAGAAACTTTTATACGAAACATTTTTTGTATCTCCTTTAATAACAAAGTTAAAGGGGGGGTCAAATTATAGTGAAAAACCCGGTACATTTCGGATACTGCTGCAATAATATTGTAGAGGAAATCATATATAATTCTTGAAATTTATGTCATTCTGTTTTTTTCTCAATATGTAGATACATTAGAGGTTCTTTTACCCTCAAACCTCTTGTATGAAATAAATTAAAAAAAAAAAATAATTACGGATCTGATTTCTAATATTGAGGTATCTTTATTTCAGACAACGAATATTCAACGAGAATTCATGTAAGGCATTCTTCTTGCAGGACTAATACAATTTGGGACGATCATTGAAGTCTTCAATATACAGGGTTTTCCTTTTAAGTTGGCCTATTAGACGTTTTAGGAGAACTAGTGAATATTTCGTTCTGAAATTTGGGTGCAGCCTTGAGGTGAAGGAACTCTTCGCCTAAAATATTTTCAAGTCGACAGTGTTGCCACGTCTATCTCAAACACATATCTACTTTTTATTTCAAATGGAACTACCTATATTTTCATTTATGTGTCGATTCAATACCAAATTCGCAGTATAACCCACTAAAAAAATTTCTCTGCTATGCACTGTTGCCAAGTTATTCACAAATTCCTGAAACTTTTGACATTTGCATTGCCAGTTTGGAATGCAATATCTCGGTTATTTTTTATGCGAACGGAACCAAACTCAGCAGTCTATAGTAAAGACTCCATGCATTCATGTGGTATATTCAGTATTTTGATACATCGTGAGGTTTTTCGAAGATAAGCTCCGAAAATGTGAAACTCAAAATTGAAAATTTCGAGATTTTCAAATGGCAAAAATGAATGGCAGTCTCCTTTTACACTAATTATTTATTTTGGATAGTTTTCGAATGAGATGAAAAATACTGAAATGTTTCAGTAACTGAAATGTTCAGTATTTATAGTTCATGATCTCTGGTCCTGTTTAAGATGAAATGGTTCTCTGATTATGGCATGAATTGTTGAAGTAGATTCTATGGTTGAAATCATAAAAAGTATTCGATGATCATGGATGTCATAGAAAAAGTTTACCCATATTATTCAAACACGATTCGGGCAGTTTCACAATTCGGCAAATGCCAAAAAATTATTGAAAGGACCTGTAGGACCTTTAACAATCGTTATTACATTTAGCACGAATGACTGGAAAGAAATTCCGCAAATTGTTTAGGCTTTCTGTAATCCTGGCCCTACGTTCATGACCTCAACAATAGGATTCATTCCGATAATTCACTTTATAATCACACAGCATGTCAATGAACATGACTATAAATACTGAAAAATTTCAGTATTTTTGATCTCATTTGAAAACTGTCCAAAATAAATAATTATTGAACATAAGGCCAGGATTACAGAAAGCCTAAACAATTTGCGGAATTTCTTTCAAGTCATTCTTGCTAAATGTGAATAACGATTGTTAAAGGTCCTACAGGTCCTTTCAATAATTTTTTGGCATTTCCCGTGAATTGTGAAACTGCCCGAATCGTGTTTGAATAATATGGGTAAACTTTTTTCTATGACATCCATGATCATCGAATACTTTTTATGATTTCAACCATAGAATCTACTTCAACAATTCACGCCATAATCATAGAACCATTTCATCTTAAACAGGACCATAAACCGCCTCGGTGGCTGCAAGGACATGGCGTGTGCCTACAAGTACTTGCGAAGCTTTAGGTCTGGGTTCGAATCCAGGCGTGGGTATGGATGTTTGTGTATGTCTAGTATGTCTAAGAACAAAAATTGTTAGAGTGGTATGTAAGATGTGAATGAGAGTCTCAGTGTTGAATTGAAAAACTAATAATGATATGTTCGTTGCCTCGATGGTCTCAGTTACCAAGGGCATTGTGAAAGGAAGATGAATGAATGAATGAAACAGGACCATAGATCATGAACTATAAATACTGAAACATTTCAGTATTTTCCATCTCATTCGAAAACTATCCAAAATAAATAATTAGTATAAAAGGAGACTGCCATTCATTTTTTATTTCGAATCGAATGCTGTAAAATAAATATGGGGTTGCCATTTGAAAATCTCGAAATATTTCAATTTTGAATTTCACATTTTCGGAGATATATCTTCGAAAAAACCTTACGATGTATCAAAATTATGAATATGCCACATGAATGCATGGAGTCTTTACTATGAGACTGCTGAGTTTGGTTCCGTTCGCATAAAAAATAACCGAGATATTGCATTTCCAAACTGGCAATGCAAATGTCAAAAGTTTCAGGAATTTGTGAATAATTGGCAACAGTGCATAGCAGAGAAATTTTTTTAGTGGGTTATAATGCGAATTTGGTATTGAATCGACACATAAATGAAAATATAGGTAGTTCCATTTGAAATAAGAAAGTAGATATGTGTTTGAGATAGACGTGGCAACACTGTCGACTTGAAAATATTTTAGGCGAAGAGTTGCTTCACCCTCAAGGCTGAACGAAAGATTCACTAGTTCTCCTAAAACGTCTAATAGGCCAACTCAAAAGGAAAACCCTGTATGTTTCGACTTCAACCTAAGGGTTTTCCTAGAACTCCACCTTGATGGAAGAGCGCGGAGTACCACAAAAGAAGCTGACAAAAAAGTGATGAATGAATTGAATAAAAAACTTTTGGATGATGAACTGGTTTCAATATTTTTCCAGCCAAGATCAAGTATGAACTGATTTTATTACTCTCATTTAGTCAAGATCAAGAAAATGACATGAACTTAGATATTTTATGAGTAATCATTTCATTTGAAAAAGTTCCCATACCTAGATGATATAGTATGGTTGTAATTTCAAATAATATCTGGTGAAAATTTCACAAATACAAACTGTAAATTCACAAGTGATTTCAAAAACATTGCGTAAAAATCTGAAATAACACCAACTCAATAGTTGTAATTTCACAAAATATCTGTGCTATCTACAGGTGAATTTTCAGTAAAAATACATACCTAAATGAAAATTCTAAAGAATCATATTGTGAAATTCCACTAAATTACTGCTGTTGTTTGTGAATGTACGGAATTTTATGTAATATTAAATAACCTTCTGCCACATAAAAAAAACATTTGTGGGTAAACGGATTACATTCAGGTATGTGAATTTACAAATTCGAGTGTAATTTAACAGTGTGTTTGTAAATTCACTATGATTCCTACTGGTCTAAAATAACCAATGTTTCTCACTATATACTATACCTAAATGTAATTTGCAGTGTGTTTCATACTTTTCAAGTTCATTTAATTGCTCGATCTCTTTGATATCAAGTAAATCGTAGCACGCCACTGACTTACGACCCTCTCCATTCGTGATTAAAACAAAATGCTCAAGTTAGTTCGCCATCACTCCAGCCGTCAACATCGCATCCAATCTGACTTCAAGTCGTGGTTTTCCTTTCTTTCCGACCTTTTTTTTCAAGCCGAGGCCCACAGGCGTTGATTTAATTGAACGAGAAATATATTCAACATTCGAGATGAAAAATGATGATGCTATAACGGATCTGGTGGACTTCTATACGCGCACACTGGATCTTTTTTATTGTTCGTCGGTATAGAAAATTGAGTGAATTAGAGGGTCGACTCTATGGGAAGCAATCATGCTTGATACATAAGACTATCTATAGAAATTGATTTGATTTCTCTGTTACAATGGATTTTTTTGTGTGGAAAAAAAGTTCGGTGTTGAGCTCTGGAGGAGGTTGGAGATGTGTGAGGATGGATACTGCAATCATAAGGAATCAGATCAATATTCTACATATTCTCATATAGTATCTAGTTGTAGGGGAGCCAACGTAGCTAAATCGGGATTTACTCGGGCGTCATAGATAGTATTAAGTTGCGAAACTTAGATGATAAAAAATTAAGGAAAGCCCTGAGCAGAAGCTTTTAAGCGCTCGTTCTTTAGTAGAGCAATAAGATAATAGGGATGTTGACTCATGTTACGAATTCATATAAATTGAAGTTTTCCTCATATAAGGAAGTTTTTCAATCATAAAAAAAACATTTTAGTGATCTTATTATTCTCGTTGAATTAAATAAAGCTGATTTAAATTATGTTATTTATTATCAACTATCACGTGACTGCGAACGCCAATCGGAGGTAATTGACGTCACTATCAGGTATTGTCATTGCAAATTCGAATGTTCTGCGCTCAGATCAACAAAATACATTCATAGGCCGGGTTCCACAAAACTCCATTCACCTGATTATTGAAATGTCATCATTTCTCTGCAATTTTCAGTTCATTTTTGACATAAACCATCGACTTACTTCAATATAAACGATTTGATTGCCAATCAAGCTTTGTGAAACCCACGGTTCTGTGTCTTGAACCATAGTAAATATATAATATATCATATCTATGATTCGAACTTACGAAGTTGAAAGCTAAAAGAGAACAGAATACCTAGTTCGTTACAAGAACGATAATCTACAATTTTCTTTATAATGGAGATAGGATTCATCAAGGGTAATAGTAGTAACTTACCGAATAGATTTCCTTATGGTCGCAAGTTTCTTTGCTGAAAACAAGGATTTTTGTGCAGCGTGAAATTGTCTTTGCAAGTAGCAAACTTTTAACTCATATTTATTATTAAAAATAAAAGAAACACCTCATTCAGCATTTATAGACCGACGTATTCATTTTGAAGGCTTAGATTGAACTTTTCACAAGGGATCGGGCAAAATCAGTTCGCTTTGACAGAGGTCGAAGTATGTTTACTGGATAATGACGTAGGTAATCATCATAACGTGACAAAATTGAGCATTCCGCGGGAATTTTGAATTGTCTTTTCATTTACTCATTTTTATTGGCAATTACTATATTTTCAAGAAAAACGTAATTTTTTCGTGTTTGTATAGGGTTTATTTTTAAAATAAAATAATGATTGTGCTTAGATTCAATTTAAATATTTGGTATCAATCTCAAGTCTCAAATAAAATAGGTAATAGTCTTATTGCCCCACCAATGAACGAAAGCTCAGAAGCTCCTGCTCAGGACTTTTTTAAATTTTTAACTTAGTTTTCAGTTCATTTTCATTACGTTTGAGTTTTAGGTTAAAATTATGAAAGTTCTTTTACAGCCATTGCGAAATAGTGGAGTTCAATATTTCACTAAAAACCTTTTATCTGCAAGAGAAATTTATGTTTTGTAATGAATCAAGAATGAAATTAGTAATATACATTCAGTCGAAAATGTCAACGACAACTCCAGGAAATAAGTTTTCTACAATTCGTGATCATCAATTTTGAAGCGACAAAAATAATATGAATATGAAAAAAATTATCTTTATACTTACCCTAGCATTATATTATAAGTATGCCAATTTATTGGCAAACATCGTCACTGTCAACGTGAATGATAGGATAGTGGATTTTAGGTTCTACATTATATTTTATTTATATTGCCGACCTCATTTCTCCATCATATATTATTCGACATTAATTTTTTTATGGACTGGTTTTTTCTTTTCCATATGATTATCGTAAAGTACCTAAAGTAATTCATACATAGTGGTCCGAATTGGTGATGCCTGAACTATAACTTTTTAACTAATTTAATATATGGTAAAAAATTACGGCACATTACGGTTATCTTTTCTCGGAAAACTCATGATGTCGTTAACTGTATTGCTTTTTCTTTTTTTGTTTTCGAGTCACAAAACAAAATGGACAACTCTGGTCATTATCTCCATTTCTGTTTGCGCTATGATATTGAAACAAAAACATTATGAATACAAAAATTATATAAGCAGAGAATAATATTTATCGATTAATATCAACCAATAGTAAACTCATGCTTCGGAGCTAATCCCGTCTTCGTTCAAAGCAAAATACAAGGAAGTAGTATCAAACAGAACTTCAATCATAGATGGCCATTTCGTTCTTATTAGGACTCATCAGCATGGAACAGCTATGTATGATACAAGGTATTCTTGGACCTTAATTTTTTGAATTTATGTCGATGTTACGCGTTTAACCTCTGTTTATTATAAACACACTTTTTATAGGAATCCAAAGGAACTGTCTGATTTTTTCTGAAGGTTTCTTCTGGATGTATTGTGTAAACGTATACTTCATCTTGTAGATTCAATTAATTCATTTATTTATTCAATCATAAACTACTTGCCATTAAAAATTCATAGAAATTCTGTAAAAAGAACGAAAGAGCAAGAATGAAATCTTGAAACTAAAATGTGTACAAACTATTTCAATACTTCAAAATAACGCTTAAGTTAAAAAATTGCAGGGCCGTATCTAGGTCCTATTGCGCCTGTCCCATATATTAGACAGCGCCCCCCATTTTCGAAGATAATTTCATCAATTAAATTTTCTTGTAGTATTTTTTTGTTCATAATTTAGGTCATATATTTTCGTTGAAATTTTGATTTAAGTTTATGATTTTGTCGGTTTTTTTTCGTTAAAATCGTTTCCGTGTTTTTGACTAGATTCTGTTTTATATTTTTTCTTTGTTCACCTCCACTGTCCAGAGAACTTGAATCAGAAAAATCAGATTGAGTAGGAGTAGTAGGACTGACAGTTGTGGCCACTTCGGTAGTTTTTCGATGAAAACTTTGTTATGTTGCTCGTATTGACTTTTAGGACAGCAGTTTTTTGAGCACGAAGTGCTTTATTCTGTGGTCCTGTAAATTTTTTTGTGACATATCTGCAAAATATCGCCAATTCAGCATACAAATAATATTTTTCAAGAGAGTTTTGCGAACATTGAAGGGATGATAGCGAAATTTTATGTTTTATTTTTTCAGGCGAAGTTGGTGATTGGATGCTCAATCAACCCATCAGTGATAGTAGTTTTCTGTTTCATTAAGTTGTTCTATCTAAAAATGCATACGATAAAATGGAACAGGGAATACAAACCGTTATGCCAATTCTGTCCAGGATACGAGTATATTTGATTTATATTTAAGAATAAATATTTTTCATGACTAATTTTTTCTCAACTTACTTGAATTACAACAACTTCTTTTGATGGAATTCATAATATATATAAGTACATTCAAAAAATTTGATTTATAGCCAAAATCTCGAACACACTAATTAATCAACGTGTGTATACTTTTTAACCGGAAAAGAAATGTGGAAATATTCAGAATCATCTTTGGGTTCCAAATTCGGATTGATAAATTGAGAATAAAAACAATTTCAGGGATATCAGAGATAATTTCTGAAGATCTAAAAACCGATCGTTGTAAGATTGTATCGAAAAAGGCACACTTCTATGCGCTCCACCTTAGGTTTGAATAGTTTTAATTCAGGGATCACAAACTATGGCTACCCTGTACCTTAATGCAACAAATTGACAGCAAATAAGAAAACTAAACAATATAGTCAATAGGTATGACTTACCTAAAATGTTTTTGGTAACAAATAATTTGCATAGTGTGAAAGTATGACATAATTGTTTAATACCGTTTTGCTTCACCCACAATCGTTTATTTTATTGGATGCAATAAAAATGCTATGACACATGTTTTGAAAACCTTACGGTTAGACCAAGAGGGCAGATTCCGGAAGAAGGATTTTGGCATTTCGAATCAAAATCTTTATTTTTGTTGCATCAATAAAAATCCCATAAAATCTCTCCGAAATTTTTCTTAAATTTATCGAGGTAAATTGACAATGAAAGAAAATGTTATTTGTATGTTTCCTCGCAGGTTATAGTCAACTGACTGATTTCACGAAAGTATATATATTCTTTTGAATTGAGAGGTAACAAAATACAATACATGAAACAAAAAAGTCCCTAGCTGAGGTTGGTGCAAGACAGAGTACCATACTTTTCTTGAGTATTATACCAGAGCACAGGGAAAAACCTCAATAGAAAAAACACTGTCTCGCCGTTTTTACAAAATTGAAACTTAAAACTATTCGAATAAATACCTCCAATGTTTAGATACAAAATTCTTAATTCACGAAAAAATTCACGAAAGTGAATGGTGTAAATCTAGTAGAAAAGTATAAGAACATTGTTTCATATTCGAATGCAACTGAAACTGCAATCACATCACTCCTTGAGCCATTCTTTCGTCTAGTCCCGAAATTGCCATCATTTTCCAGCGATAAATCGAAGCCTACGCGTCTCAGTGAAAGACTTCATTGGCCATTCCGACCAATCGATTTATATTAGCAATTTGTTATACGCTGTGGGACACGAACGATAAACGATGTAAATTGGGCTTAATTCGCGGATTTACATAGACTTTTAGCCGGCTATTCGCTATACATCAGCGAGATTGCATCTGATTGTTCTGCGTTTAAGGTTGTTTATATGGTTGTTTATACGGTTGACCATACAGGAGGCAAGACGAAAAAAGATATAAAATAAAGGCATTTATCGAGCCGTGTTTGTCTTAGCTGGTAGGCGAAGATGAATTATCATCCTTATTCTGAATTATGGCGTATTTGTGCAGGTTTGCAGGTTGTGTAATATCTGATGACGACACATACAGAATAAGTGGATGTTAATTTTTTTCCAAGACAGTATGTTTATAAAAAAGATTGAGTGTAATAATAAAATACAAAATAATCCATGTACAATACTGTTTCGCTCGTACCCAAAAGAGAAGCTACCCGCTTCTCCCGGTTCACGAAGGATCGTTATCAAAAGAATGGAGAAGATGAGTTTATGAATATTCCAGAGTCTACAGATTCACTTAATTTAACGTTTTCAAAATCTGACATAAAAACTCTAAAAAATGTCAACTGGCACGACTGTCTCGCCGCCTTCCTGAAAGTTGGTTTTTTCACACCAAAGGTCATCTATATAGTCTCCGACAAATACAAACCCAAAAAAACACAGATATATAAAAATACAATGAATTAAATTGAGAAAAGCCCCAACGTGAAAATCAGCCTAGATTGGAATTGAATCATACTTGAGATGAACTCGCATATATGATGTAAATTGTTCTCAATTCGCAGATTTACATAGACCTTTAGCCGGCTATTTGCTATACATCAGCGAGAATGCATCTGATTGTTCTGCGTTTAAGGTTGTTTATACGGTTGACCATACAGCAGGTAAGACGAAAAAAGAAATGAAATAAAGGCATTTATCGATCCGTCTTTGTCTTAGCTGATAGGCGAAGATGAATTATCATTCCTATACTGAAATATGGCGTTTTTGTGCAGGTTTGCAGGTTGTGTAATAAATGATGACGAAACATACAGTATAACCGATGTTATTTTTTCCTAAGATCGTATAAGTTCTTGCAAATAAAAATTAAGAAATGACCTGAGCAGGTGCTTTTGATTTTCTATAGGACTCGATATTGATACTGAATAAATGAAAGAATACCATTCTGGAAATTATTCAAGAACTGAAATATGTAAGAATTCACTAACCAAAAATATCTAAATTCTTATGATGCGATTCTCTTGGAATTTGGCATAGACATTCAGTATTTGAATCATTATTCACAAAATAAATTTCACTCGAATCGGATATCTTTTTAAGAAAATACGTATAAAGATCATTCTTTTCAATATTTCAATTGAATTTTCTATAGTTCCTTCAATACTAAGACCACAATTTTGTATGAAGCTTATTATCAGCATCTTGCATGTAACCGCAAAATTTCATTTCGTTTGGTTTCGTTTTGTCTGAGACACCGAGGAACAAATTTATTTTGAATAGTCATATTTTATGGATTAGGCTTGTTAACGAAGGTGCAGCATTTGGTAACCGAACTCACCCTGAAAATCTCAAGTTAAGTCCCTTCGAAAGTTATCGTGATTACGGCCAGACCGCCCACCGACGTAATTGAAGTTGACCACGGATTTGTAATCAGGGAGGCGAAGCCTATCGTTTGCGACCATTTTTGGCTAAAAATTCGAAAATTACAGACATTAGGAAAAAACGATAAATGCAGCACTCGTTTAAGTAGAACGAGCGCTCAAAAAGATTGAGTGAAATAATAGAAAACAAAATAATCCATGTCGCATAGAAATACAAACCTAAAAAGAACACATACATATAAAAATACGTGAAATTGAACTAAGAAAAGCACTAACTCGAAAACCAGCCTAGATCGGAATTGAATCATACTTGAGATGAACTGACATATACGCGCAATGTAATCCAACTAAATGCATAAATAGAAACCTGAAAAAACTATCAAAGGTGTGACATAGTGATATATTCTGATAGTCAAGTTGCTATTGAAGCCCTGAACTCCTATGTCATCGACTTTAAGATAATAATATAGAAATACCGAAGAAATATGAAATATTCAATAACAATTAACCAGGGCTCTTCTGTCTGGGTTCTTGGTCACTCAGAAATCGAAGGAAGTGAAGAGGATAGCATACTAGCCAAAAACGAAGCACAAACGCTGTTGACTGACCCAGAACTATTCCGTAGTATAGGCAGGCAGATGCTCCACTAAAAAATTTTTTTGGGAAAAAAGAAAATGCAATAGTAGCTAAAATAAGAGTACCGAAAACCTCAATGGAATAGGCGAAAAATACAAGGGCTTTTTTGTCTGGGTTCATGCTCATTCAGAAATTAAAGAGAATGAAGAGGCACAAACGCCACTTACTGGCCCAGAACCCTTTTGTGGTATAGGTAAATGATCCTCTGAAAAAATGTTTCGAGAAGAAAAAAAATATAATAGAAACCCCACTTTCCTGCCGGGAATGGATTATTCCGAAGAGTTCCTTCGGAACTCTAAAACTGCAAGGTCCAAACATTATTTGGATCTCAATAGGAATAAGTATTGAATCGAGTAATCGACACACGAAATGTAATATCTTCACAAGCATTTCTAAGAGTGTTCTGATCATAGCTGATATTCACATGAAGATATTGTGTTCTGTACTTGCGAATATTACTTGATGGTGAATAACGTGGCACGTTTAAATAATATTCAATGACTCCCAGTTTTTTTTTACGTAAAGAGTCGTAATTTGAACATTGAATTAGATACCTACATTATTTTGTTGGGGAGCGCAAGAAACTACTTCTGATTTCGCAAGAAATCACTGATGAATTTATTTTAATGAAACAGATCACTTCATTATTACTTGTACTGTAGTTGCAGTCGTTGCAGAGAATCATTCAACTACTCTTGCCTTGCCCTTCTTCCATAGGAACACGGAACATTGAACACCGGTTGATATTAGCGCATTCATGTTGCGAAGACGCAGATAGGCAACCCATAAAACAGAAAAGACTGCGGGGCTGCATACACTACAGCGGAATTTCTTCGATTTCAGAATTGTTGTATTATTCGTTCTGATGTGTAAGTAAAAACTGGAAAAGAATTCTTCTGGGTGGACGAAATTAAATCTCTTGTTTGTACAAGTAATAAAGTAAAATAAAAGTTCGGCATAGGTACTATATAGTCGATAAATGGCATACCATGGCGTGTTTCTGAGAGAACGTTCAAAATTTAGCGCGAGTCAGATGAGCATTTCTCTGACATCCACTACAATTATGTATTGCTTATTGCTTACGTAGGTATCTTAATCTAAATTACAGTTGATTCCAATGCGAATTTTAGTCTAGTCAGCTTACTTAGATTGTTGAATGAATATTAAGGTATATCTGATTTATATTTGTAATTATTCATTGAATACTTATGTTATGGATAACTTCCTGTGAATCGAAAGAACGATTCGATCGGTAAGTTTGGATATTTCCATTTTTATTCATGCTCGTATTAACAATTTCTCCAGAAAAAGAAAAAGAGCATGAGTCTCGGGAGAAGTATAGCTTGTGGTCTGTGGCGTATTTTTGAGATGGCAGAAAAATGAATAATGAGTTTTGAAGCAATGTAGTGGTAGATACACAGAGTGAATTTAAAAGCAAGGTCGGACTTTAGGAGTAGTTTACACTAGTCCAGACAATTCCTAAACAATGTTTGGTTTATGATGACCAATTATTTGGTTAGAGAAGCTTGAAACGTAACCAGCACTGGATTTACATTACTCATTTCAAGTTTACCATAAAAGTTGTTAATGCAACTAATGTTAACTTTCTTTTTTTTTCAGGAGAAAAAAATGTAATGAAAGCACTTCCCTTCGGGAATGGATTACACCAATGAATTCGTTCGGAACTCTAAAATTGCTAGGTTCAAAAAGTATCTCAATAATAATAAGTTGCACACATTGATATTGTTACCATAGCATCCATAGCAGAATTTGAATTGTCTTAGACAGATCGATCATTAAAATCGACCAATAGAATGCAACCAGGAACTGAATGCAATTTCAACTTTCCCACATCCTGGTATGCATTTCCATAATATATGTAAAAAGTATGCACCAAACACCCTAATTAGAGCCATTTCCTACCCAACATCCTCCAAGGCGCCGACGACCTTCAGCTACCGTCTAACCACAAAAAAAACATTGGAATATAAGTCCCAAAATCGAAGGCATCAAAAACGATTAAAAGAAAACCACAGATTTCGAACGCGCATGCTTCGCAGTGGCGGCTCGTGATAGAATAAAATGGTGAGGTACACCAGAAAAAATATTATGATTAGGTACAAGGAAAATAATTATCTAATGAACTCTACCTCTTCAGTTGCTACTAATCATTATGAAAAAAACAATAATTCGAATTTTTGATCCAATACAAATCCTCATCTCTTATGGCTATAGTGACAATGTAATTTTTATCATCATTTGGAAAATCCTGCAGTATTAATGCTTCAATGTAATGATTTTAGCGTTTTATTATGTGGCAATTGCCCCGAGGTGAGTTTTTTAAGTCGCTAGAACCAACTTTTCACCTAACCCTTTCGGAATTTGTATTATTTACACTGTCAACAAAATGATTTACCGCACGGATAGAAGATTTGGGAGAAGTCGCTTCACTCTTTGAATTATATATAATTTATCTTCATAGGAATGACTCGAAAACTGTTCCTGATTTATCAAAAAATCTGGAATATTACGAGTACTGCGAATATTATCATTTGTTTCGAGAATTCAAGATGACTCACTTGGTCCTGCAAAAGCCATTTGGCCTTTTGGTAGCTTCAGTGTACAAAATGAAAATTCTTTTGGAAAAATTCGACACGACACTAACACGGAAATGAACCTACCAGTTAACGCGGTATCACAAAGGGCACAAACCCAATAAATCCATAACAATGTGACAACTAAAAATAACACTACATATTGAACATATTTCGCTTTTTCGCGCTTCCGGATTAATTCGATTAATATGCAGTTTGACGATGAAACGAAACGAAACAATCGTGGATCAAAGGTAGAGGCATGACTCAAAATCATCTTAGAAGGCGCAATTAATATATTATATAACAACACAGGGTAGATTCACGACCTCGTCACGTCCATGTGAATATAGCGCGCTAGACAAGGAAGCATGTGTGTGAAGTTGACCCAACACTTTTGATTTTTGAATTCATTTCTTTGGGTTTGGAAAAATCTCGAAAACCACTTGGATTAAGAAAAGAAATTATGGGCACAAACCTAGCACAATTCAGCAGAATTTTTTCGAATTCAAAAAGTGCTGGGCCAACTTCACACACACATGTTGCCATGTATACTGGTCTTTCCTCCACCCTACGGATTTTTCTTATTTTCCCCATTAAGAAAAAAAACTCATGAAATAAAGTAAATCATACAAAAAAAATTTTCGTCGAAAAACAAATTAAAGTGATGGGCTAGCTTTTTTCTAATTTCTTTATTTTTTTGGGTGAATTAGAGTGATATTTGTGAAAATGACCACGGCACAACTTTGCCTAAGAGTAGCACAATGCTTTGAGCATGTTTCCTTTGAAAAAAAAACAAAAGCTGGGATGACTTTTTTTTATTTTCATAGTTTGCAGAAAAACGCGAATGATCTTCGTGAAAATATTACATCACAAAGCAGCACAAATGTAGCACAAATTTTTTCATTCGTTTGGAGGTAGAAAACGAAAGTGCTGGGCTATCTATTCTTAAATTTCGATTTTTCAGGAAATGAGAAGGACTTCCGAGAAAATTGGAACTGCACAACTCAGTACATGTGTAGCCACAATTTTTATCAATCATTTAAATCCCATTTTTCGAAAAGTGCTGGGCTGGCTAATTATTTCGGTTTTGGAAATATCTCGAAAACTACTTGGAATTAGAAAAAAAATTATCGGCACAAAGCAGCACAAACCTAGCACAACAGTTTTTTTTTCGAAAATCAAAAAGTGCTGGGCCAACTTCACACACATCAATGAAGCGCGTGAGGCATTATAATCTAGTATATTTGTGCTTGTGCTAGCGGAAAAGTTTTGGGGTAGTTTTGATATCTTCCATATTTTATGTTTTTTGGGGTGCTGAATCTGAATCTGAGGTTTGCTAATAAAATTTCGTGACGGAACATCTCATTCTTGGTCAGTTTGTTGCTTATTCCTAGGAAACTATCAATGTTTCGTGAAAAACCTTTATACAAAAGTATAAATAAAGTACATTAAATTTCCTACTGATTGTACTACCACAGCTTGTTTTTCGACAACCTGTTCTGGCTCAAATTGAAGTTGAAAATGAGGTATTTTCTATACTCAATAAATGAAAAAGAACTAAATTCCATTGTTCCGATGATGCGATGCTCTTGAAATTTTGCATGAACATTCAGTAGGTATATCAATCTCAATTCACAAAATGAATTTAGCTCGAATCGGATATTTTGTTATGGAAATATAAAGATTCTTCTTTTCAATATTCCAATTGAATTTTCTATGGTTCTGTTCACACTATGGTCACACAATTTTGCATAAGGCTTATTATGAGCATCTTGCATATGGCTGCAACATTTCATTTCGATGGGTGTCGTTTTGTCTGAGATATGAGGAACAAAAATTTTGAATGGCCATGTTTTATAAAACATAAAATATGAAATGAAATCCTGCAGCCATATGCAAGATGCTCATAAGAAGCTTCATGCAAAATTTGGTGCCCATAGTGTGAACAGAACCATAGAAAAACAATTGGAATATTGAAAAGAAGAATCTTTATATTTCCATAACAAGATATCCGATTCGAGTGAGTTTTTTTTGTGAATTGAGACTGATATACTGAAAGTTCATGGGAAATTTCAAGAGGATCGCATCATCAGAACCATATAATTCCATTTTTTTTCATTTATTGAGTCATAGAAAATACCTCATTTTCTACTATAGTTTGAGCCAGAACGGGTTATCGCAGAACAAGATGTGGTAGTACAAGTTGTAGAAAATTTTATGTACTTTCATTTTGTTTGGTTTTTACGGAAAGTTGATAGTTTCCGAGTAATAATCAAAAAAATGAACAAGAATGAGATTTTGATTCTTTTTTTATTTTTTTTCTATATTCCGTCACGAAATTTTGTTAGCAAACCTCACATTCGGTTTCAGCACCCCGAAAAAAATAAAAAATTAAAAGAATCAAAACTACCCCAAAACTTTCCTGCTAAAAGCACAATTCGACTGGATTAATATTGGATTTATTCGATTGATACTTGTAATTTCTGGAATCTATTTATTTATTTATGGCCTCATAGGAAAAGCCGCCACTGATGCTTTGTAATAAAAATAACGTTTGCATCCTAGAAAATAGATGAAGAACACAGCACGGCCGCAACATCCTCTTGACGATGCCAATCATTCCTCAAGCGGCATTGAATAATTTAGTATTTGTTTCTATCTATCCGGATCTTGCATATGTTATTACCGTAAATTTAATTATTGATTCGTCTCTAATGTGCCGCTTTATTATAGTTTTCCGAGAGAATTCAGAATTAAATGCTGGTACTAGGCTTCTGCTTCTGATGGTCTGAGAGCTGCATTGCAGGAAATCATTGTTATTAAAGACTCAATGTGAATATTCAACATGCAACATTTATTTCTCTTATTGGCAGCTTATTTATGATTCATTTCCACAATACTCTGGATGCAATGTAGCTATTTCAAGGTCTTCATAATTCATATTTTGTTGAATAGATAATAACTTTGTTGAAGAGGAAGCTTGGAGAAGTTGCTCTATAATGTGGACCTGATATATGAAAATTGTCTAATGAATTAATAGCTTTCAGTTGTGTTTTTAGAATCCACAATATGGATAAATTTGGTGTTCTTCTAAGGGATCTGTAAAGTCAGAGCCAGAATGAACATAATGATACCAATTGATTAAAATTTGAAACAATGATGAAGCGTTTTGAACTCTATCATTTTAATTCGTAGTAATTCGTTTTGGTAGATGTGGAATGAGGGCTGCCGTTTTTTTCCTCGCTAGTTAGCGCCTCTGTTGCGTGAGGTCCTGTCAGAGTTCCTTGTACTGTCATTGATTTATTATTATTAAAACAAATTCATATTTATAAGTGTTCGGTGTTATAAGTCGTGTGAAAAAAGTGTACATTCTATTCCTTGAATACTGTACAATATCGAGCATGCCGCAGGGTTGTGTAGTTCCGTATTGTTCAGAAAAAAAGGGAACGATAGGACTGTCCTAAAGCAGCTGATGTTACCCCTTCAAAATATTCTTATTTTCGTGAAAAACATTTCAACCCTGGTTATAATACGTGACCTAACGATCCTAATACAGAAAACCGTGAGTACCTAATAATCTATTACATTATGTTGCTTCAAACACTTTACTTTTACAATTGAATAATCTAGTTATACATAGTTGTATTACTAGTAATCTACTGTTGAAAATTTTTCAGCTATTCCTAAATTAAAACTGAAATCAATACCTAGCCAATTTTCTGGGTACCAGGAAGGTGAGGACAGATATGAATAAAATACTAGTAGAGAGAGTTCTTGAACGCAGAAAGAAATTTGAAAATGCAAGAATCGTTTCAACTGTATAGAGGAAAATCAATATGTAGTCAAGAGAGCTCAACTGATACTGCTTTTTTGTCGGAACTTGAGAGTAATAGAACATACCTACTTCGAATTGAAAATCTAATTGGTACAATTTTACTCTGGATTTTACAACTACAAACATTTCATGTTTGTTATGAATCAACTCACTTACTGAGGAAAACATTTACTGTAAAAATATATATCAAGAACTTGTGTTAATAAATAAATTACCCTACTTTAAATGAATGATTAGTAATTAGTTAGTATACATTGATCTCTGAGGTTTTCCTTTTCGCACATACTGTTTTTTTCTATATATTCACTTATAATTATAAATGAAAGGATTGTGTGAGGTTTTATTGTTCTACTCCAAGTTTTAACACTTTTCAGCTATCATTCATTCAGGTATCATGTAAGTAGGATAAAAAGCAATTTCTCTTGAAATGATAATCTACTTCTGTAATAAACTTATTTCAAATCATGATAATGCGTTTCCACTGGAATTATCATTCCTATCATAGTATTTGGATATGTAAAAAGAAAAACCATAACTCTAAACTCAATAAATAAGCATACTTTCCGCAAGAAATGCGTATTGAAACTCTGAACAAACTCACCTTTGAATTAGCTCTCCTTTTAGCCCGCTTAATTGGGAAACTATCTTCTGTAATACCGCTTTCAAAGCAGTGATATTCATTGATCCGTGATTCATATTTGCTGTTATTAATCTGAATATGTATGTGAAACTCCTCACATCCTCGTGAAGATTGAAAATAAACAGAATACAGATTCACAATTACGTTTGAATATTTGACAATTAAAATTCTCGTGGACCTCACGCAACACTAGCGCCTCTAGCGGAAAATTCATACGCGGTAGCCCTCATTATGTTGAATCCATCATATACAGGGTAAGAAATATTTATAGGGCGACTACAGGGATTTTGAAAACCATTAGAGATGGAGGGTGGTTCAAATTACAAAAAAGTTGATTTCCGTGAGATGCGATACCTACATTGTTGAATTCGAAATTTTTCCTTTATCACCCTACAAGGAAAACCAAAGTTTACTATCCTTGAAACAATAAAAATAGAAAAAATATAACACCTTGAGCGGAAGGAGCAAAGGTCAATAGCTCATTTTCTTAGATAATAAAGGACATTCTCTTTCTCTCTAACAACACCAGTAGAATGCTATATTGGATAATATCTACAAACCGAAGTGAAGTTCTGTTCAGAAACTGTTATAGTTAGTTATAAAGAAAAAAAATTGATTTTCAGTTTTCCCCAGATATCGCACGAACTATTGGAGATATTTTGGATATGTTCACACCATCACAATCATCGATAAATAATGTAAATTTTTCGCTATCCTTCGTCTCTTATGATAGCCCTGTAGTCCTCCTCTAAAAAGTTCCAACCCTGTATAGACACTTGAAATATTTAACTGTTTACATCAGTCGTGATTTTAAATATTGAATAATTTGACATTAATTCGTCAGCCAATTAGCGTGTAAGGGTGTGATTTCTCACAACCCCTAGGGATCGGCTATCACACTCATTCACTCATCCCGAATAACAACTATCAGGCGCATTGAGCTCTGGGGTGTTTGATGTTCTTCTTCTTCTGGGTCCAGGGTTGTTCGTCCTTCGTTGATTGGTCCTGGATTTTTCGGTGTCCAGGAGGTCGATTCTTGAATTATGTCGTGTTCGCGAATCAACAAATGTCGACCAACTTAGTAGGGAAGTTGGTCGACAATTGTCGAATCGCGAACACGACATTTTTCAAGAATCACCCCCCTGGTAGTCGGACTTGCAATGTTTCCCTCCATGCGAAGTCTATAAGGATTGCTCTCTTCTTACAATTCTTCACTTGAAGTATATCGGGCCTATTAAATTTGATAGTACTGTCATTTTTGAGCTTTCGTACTACTTAAACGAGTGCTTTATCGTTTTGCCCAATGTCTGTAATTTTCGAATTTTGAGCCAAAAAATGGTCTCAAACGCCAAGGTTCGATTCCCTGATAACGAATCCGTGGTCAAATTCAATTCTTTCCCGGTGGTCGTCCGGCCATTCGTTAGCACAATAACTTTAGAAGGGATTGTCCTAGAGGCTTGAAATTTTGAGGATGATTTCGGGTCCCAAATGGCTCGGTGAACTTCTTTAATCAGCCAAATAATACAGGGTGTTCCAGAAAATATAGCCATTCAAAATTTTTGTTCCTCAATATCTCATAAAATATGAAACCAATCGGAATGAAATGTTACGGCCAAATGCAAAATGCTGAGAACAAGCCTCATATAAAACATAACCATAGTTATAAAATTTAAATTTATTATCAATGAAAACAACTTGACACATATTTCATCACAACTCTGATGATCACATTGAGCAGCCTGATTAACGATCAAGTAGTAAGGTTGGCAATCACTATGTAAATGAAGGTTCTGATCCTCTTGATTTTTTGCATGAACATTCAGTATATCAATCTCCAGTCATAAAATGAATTTGATTCGAAAAGGAAATATTGGTATGGAAACATAAACATTCTTCTTTTCAAATTTCCAATTGAATTTTCTATGATTCTGTTGACACTATGGCCACAAAATTTTGCATGTGACTATGAGCATCTTTCATGTGGCTGCAAAATTTCATTTCGATTAGCTTCGTTCTGTCTGAGAATCCTGAAAATCTCAAGTCACCAGACGGTCTTTTTGAAAGTTATCGTGCTCACGTCCGGCCGGACGGCCCCATGGACAGAATTGAATTCGACCACGGACTCATTATTTGGGAATCGAACCCTATCATTTGAGACCATTTTCAGCTCAAAGTTTGAAAATCACAGACATTTAGGCAAAACATATACAGGGTGTTTCATCATAAACTGGAAAACATATATTTTCGTGTAGAGGACATCGGGAGAATCATTTTTGCCTTATAGAATATATCCCGTTTTCGAAGCATAAGCGAGCTAAAGGGTGTCAAACGTCATTTTTGAGCAAGATTCTTATGAGTGTGGTCAGTTATGTATAACACTTAAAGTAACGGTTTTTGATCAGATCTCAGTATTTTTTGGTCCTCTATTCAGAAAAGTTGACGAACTACGAAAAATAATTTACAAAATGGCGGAACACCTGCAAAGTTCCAAATTTTTTTTAGCGGTTGTCGAATTGACTTTTATTTTCTGAATGAACACAATTTTCTAAGAATTTCTGTGAAAAATTTTTTTCAAAATCGAACACAAATTTTTTTTTACATGTTCACAGCGATGAAAAAATTTCACTCGAAATCGATGAAATTTTGTACAATTGTATTTCTTGAATTATCAATCACGAATATGAAAACAGAATTGTAAATATCGAACGGTTTCGTTACTACAGTCATTCAAATGTTTCGTTCAGACCTCTGAAATAATGAAAAAAAAATTGTTTTGAGTTCTAGAGTCAAGATAATTAAATTATTGACATGTCCAAACATTCTAGACGAATGTATACAAAAAAAAATCAGTGAAACTTAGGTGGGACTCGAACCGACGAGGTATTAAATAGGGAAATGGCACTGTTCTAAGGATAATATATTCGTTGCCAGGCAACGGTAGTTCGTAGTTCATAGAGTTGGACATTTATTTGAATTTCCGTGAATATATTTAGACAGTAGTCGAACTCTATGAACTACGAACTACCGTTGCCTGGCAACGAATATTATTATCCTTAGAACAGTGCCATTTCCCTATTTAATACCTACGTCGGTTCGAGTCCCAACTAAGTTTCACTGATTTTTTTTGTATACATTCGTCTAGAATGTTTGGACATGTCAATAATTTAATTATCTTGACTCTAGAACTCAAAACAATTTTTTTTCATTATTTCAGAGGTCTGAACGAAACATTTGAATGACTGTAGTAACGAAACCGTTCGATATTTTACAATTCTGTTTTCATATTCGTGATTGATAATTCAAGAAGTACAATTGTACAAATTTCATCGATATCTAGTGAAATTTTTTCATCACTGTAGACATGTAAAAAAAATTTGTGTTCGATTTTTGAAAAAATGTTTTCACAGAAATTTTTAGAAAATTGTGTTCATTCAGAAAATAAAAGTCAATTTGACAACCGCTAAAAAAATTTGGAACTTTGCAGGTGTTCCGCCATTTTGTAAATTATTTTTCGTAGTTCGTCAACTTTTCTGAATAGAGGACCCAAAAATACTGAGATTTGATCGAAAACCGTTACTTTAAGTGTTATACATAACTGACCACACTCATAAGAATCTTGCTCAAAAATGACGTTTGACACCCTGTATCTCGCTTATGCTTCGAAAACGGGATATATTCTATAAGACAAAATGATTCTCCCGATCTCCCCTACACGAAAATATATGTTTGAACAGTTTATGATGAAACACCCTGTATAGCACTCGTTTAATTGGAACGAGAGCTCAAAAAAATGAATTCAAAGCATTGTCTGCTGAATTATCTCAAATTCATTGTTCTCAATAGTTCTGACTCATGCAGGGTGTCCAGGAACTTGAAAGCCAACTGCACTTATGTGATGGATCTGTCTAGCGGACTTTGAAACCGAAAATATTAGAGGCCAGAAATATCAACTGTTTGGAGATAGAGGTTGATTAAACTGTTTCTGCTAAAAAAATTATTCGTCATAAACTTCTGATTGGGTTATTATTTTACAATCAAATAGTTGCAGGTAGTTAACACTACGAACGCATACAGATTAGCAGATGCTATGGAGCGCTTGTTCATTGATGGAGCAAAAAGGCTATTACCTACCTCAAAATTTTGTATAGGATTGATACTAAATATATGAATACAGAACCTCAGCACGATCGGAATTATATGATAATGATAAACATATCATGTAAAAAATCGCTAACTAAAAATATCAAAATTCTATGGTTCTGATTTCACAATCCTTTGAAAATTTGCATGATCATTCACTTCGCCCTCAAACTCGAATTGATTTTAATCGAAAATTCGAATTATTTTTTCGATATTACGATAGACTCATTTTTGTTTGTATTAGCGCATCTCCAACAATTTTTTTTCTTACAGCTTTGAATTGACATTGAAAATTTTACTGCAACATTTTAGCTCGATCAAATCGACAAACTTGGAATTATTCGAAAAAGTTCATAATTTATAAAAAAAGGGGATCTCAGAAACCAGAAGAGCTGAAACAAAATGTAATAGAGAGAAATTGATTACTTCAATGAATTCTACTGAAGAAAGTGCCTGTATAATGTTATAGTTTCATGCTTATTACTTCAGTAATAAAGAAGTTATGAGAACTTTTCATTTGACGCCATTTTCCAATTTTCTCTTATAGCTCGAAAACAGTTCGACAAAGAAGGTTGCGGTTTTCTCCAAATGGGTTTTTCTCAAAAGTCGAGCCCGAAAATGTGCCACTCATTGTGTTTTAGCTCATCGGGTTTTTGAGATCCCCTCCCAAGACAACGAATTTAGGACACCGGTACAATCATTATTTCAATCTGCATTCACAGAATTAATTTCTCTCGAATCGGATATCTATTTATGGAAATAAAAAGATTCTTATGTTCAATATTCCAATTGAATTTTCCATGGTTCTGTTAACACTATGGCCACAAAATTTTGCATGAGGCTTATTATGAGCATCTTTCATGTGGAGTCACAATTTCATCTCGATTGGTTCTGTTTTGTCTGAGTTATTGAGGAACTTAAACGTGGCATATGGGAGACGAACTCACCCTGAGAATCTCAAGTCTTTTAGGACAGTCCCTTCGAAAGAAGAGTACCATTTCTTTAAACTCAGAAGTTTAGTCGTTACCGAATAAAATTCGAATTTCCCGGCTTGGTGAATGAAACACTTAAAAAAATCACCCTGTATATTTATCTTCACAATGAGCTATTTGTTCAGACTGTCATTTCCGTTGAAAGATGAAGTAACTCTCAGGACATTCAAATTTTTCGTTCTCCCAATATGAACAAGCGTGCTGAAGCTCCAGATTTCAAGTCTGGGCTTTCTTCAATTCATTTTATATGGTTTGATTTTTTTGTGATTCACTCGTGGTTTGTATTTTCGCCATCAGATCCCGCAGGTTATTGTAAAATAAATACTTGAAAATAGTTTACCATGCAACTACAGAATCAAAATTGAGGATTGGTATGGTATTTTATGGAACAGGAAAAATTAAATCACTTTTTATTGGACAAAAGAGGGCGGTCAGAATAATGAATAATTTGAAAACTAACTCAGTCACTAACTCAAGTTGAATATTGTCAGCAATTGAACTGTTTAAATGTCAATTTGTAACCTGGGTTAGTGATCGAGTAAGTTTCCGAAACCACTAAATATGACCAATCCTGCAGAAACGAGTGCAGGAAGACAGGAACTTCAACTATATAATATGCGATATACAAAAATGTGTGCTCTTCATTGAAAGAAGAACAACAAACAAAACTGTTCGAAAAATACGAAAACCATAAATCTTTTTATGAGAGATGAAATGAGGACTTTTTCTTTCCCAGGTTGAATTTGACAACATCCCAGAAGCCAGAAACAGGTTGAATTAAGGATTAAGATGCCCCAAAATAGATAACCCCTACTACATACCAACCGAGATCAAAACTATAAGGGATAAAAAATTTCAAGAATAGATTATATGCACTCCTTTTAGAACTACATTTTTACAGTCTAGAAGAATGTTTAATTAACTATCATTGTTATTTTTGACACTATTTCACTTCGTCTCCACATTACCTGTTATTTTGGATAATATTTGAAATAAAGAAGGATTATTATCATTATTTCCAACATCGCAAATCTCAGATGGCCCCGGGTAGTTCCTTCTTCAACAGATAAACGTCAATATCGTCAAACTCCAATTGTTGTCCGTGTGAAGTCGAATCCCAAATGAATTCTCACGAACAATCGTTGACGTGTCTAGGAACAATTGAAAGACGACGATGGTAATTCAGATAAACAGCAATCATCATTAGTGGATGCACGCCGTTCTTCGATATCACCTTCGCGCTCGGCTCACCTAGATACCTAGAGCACTTGGAGGAAAGACCTTCGCTAGCCTTAAATCTTTTTTAATTTTCGTAGATGTCATTGAGAAGCGGGACGGCGGAAGGGTACCATTAGGAGACAGATTTCGCCTGAGATGTATTTTTTTATTCTTTGTTAGATAACTTGCATGATGACACGGTCGTGTGACACACCGTGTATACTAAGTACTGTACAATTTCATGGCCAACTGAATTCAGTAATTGTCGCGGTGTTTTCTTTCTCCTGATTACGAACCTTCGTGCAACTCTGATGGTTTCGTGGAAATATTTATGATGAATTTTCATGAAATACCTAGATATTCAGTTATTTCGGATAACACTCGGCGTGAGTTCACATTTTCGTTTTTGATGTGTTATAGTTTTTATTTGACAACGATCAACATTAAAACTTATTGAATGGCATGTTATAATAAAATCTTAAAAATCGTCGACATAACTGAACTGGAAGTTCCCATTTGACCCCCACAAGAAACTTATAATGCAACTGAAGAAGAGGAATTTCTCCTTGCATAATTTGAACTTACCTGCATTCACTACTGTAACCTTGAAAAATTTACTCACTTTACGATTCAAATTTAGTCTGATTATCAATTATGGCGAGAGGAATTACCACGTTTCCTCCTATAGATGTATACAGTTTCAGGCTCAGTACTCGTCTGCTAGCTAGAAAAAAACACCTTTTGATGAATTGCTGAATTTTGTACCCGAATTTGCAGCCACTTCAGAATAAAATATTTTGATAAACAAAAAATTAAACTACTGCTTTGAATGACCAAATTTCATGAAACACCCTGTACCATTTGGCTGGTTGACAAACTAAACCGTGCCATTTGGGAACTGAACTTACCCTAAAAATTTCAAGTCTCTAGGACAATCCATTCGAAAGTTATTTTGCGAACGGCTGAATTGAAATTCTTATTCGGTCTGGTGGGGCCGACCGCCCGTTAGCACGATAACTTCCGAAGAGATTATCTTAAGGACTTGAGATTTTCAGGGTGAGTTCGATTCCCAAATGCCTCAGCTAAGTTCTTTAACTGGCCAAATCCCTGTACGATTTGGCTGGTTAAAGAAAAAGTTCCATAACATATGGCCATTGAGAATTATTGTTCCTCAATATCTCACGCAAAACGGAATCAATCAAAATGAAATGCTGCGGCCACATGCTAGATGAACATAGTAAGCCTCATGCAAAATGTTGAGGCCATAGTGTACACAGAACAATAGAAAATTCAATTGGAATATTGAAAAGAAGAATCTCTATATTTCCTTAACAGGATAACCGATTCAAATGGAATTTATTTTGTGTATCAAGACTGATATCTATACTGAATATTTATTCGAAATTTCAAGTGGATCGCACCATCTGAACCGTCGAATTTGATTTTTGTGACTATTTATTTTTTACATATTAAATTTTTTGAATAATTTCTAGAATATAACTCTGATTGTGCTGAGATTCTGCATTTATATATTTGTTATCAATCTCAAATCGCATATAAAATTTGAAAAGAAGAATATTCGTATTTTCTTAACAGAATATCCGATTCGAGTGAGATTTATTTTTCTATTAAATACTCAATGTTCATGCAACATTTCAAAGTGATCATACAACATCAGATGATCAGAACTATAGAATTCACATTTATCTACACATCTAATTTTTTGAATGATTTCCAGAATATAATTCCGATTGTGCTATGATTCTGCATTTATATCTGGTATCAAACTCAAGTCGCATATAAAATTTTAAGTCTTATTACACCACCAGTAAAGGAACGCTCAAAAGCTACTGTTTAGAATTCTCTTAAATATTTTTATCTTATTGCACGGATTGTTCGCTCCTTCTGATTCATACGAGAAGTTCTCTGAAATGGAAAATATGTAAATGGGAAACCTTCAGAATGAATCATCAAAACTTCAGTATACACATGTGGTTGAATATCAAGCCCGGATCTGTTTTGGCAGAAAGTTAAAAAAACGGTTTGTAGAGGTTTTGAATTTTCTTACTCAAATATTATTATTCAAATCATAACTAAGTGCTATAATGTCGAATTTTTTTTATTTCAACCCGATAACGATACGAAGACTTGTTAGATCAATAATAATAATAATAATAATTTTATTGATCCTTTTGGACACGTTTAAATACATGCATAGGACAAGTCAAAATAACAATATGAATTAGGTTTCTATACAATCATTTAAGTATTCATCTACCTACAGTATAGTAGCATTTTTTCAACAATAAGTTCTTAATGTTTCTCTTGAACTCATTATAATTAAGATTCTTAAACTTATAAGACAAATGATTAAAAAGTTTTATGGACTGGTACATAGGAGATATTTCAAATTTAGCAGTCCTATGTTTAGGGAAATGTAGCAATGCCTCATTTCTAGTATTATATCCATGAAAGCTGGATAATTTAATCATGCTTTGTTCGTTTTCTTTTATATACCTACAATAGACATTTAAAAATAAAGATGGAAGACAATGTTAGTATACCACTTTCCACAAACAACTGTCTGCATGACTGGCGCGGAGGTACATTGTAGATCATACGCAAAATTCTCTTCTGTAAAATAAAAACCCTGCCAACATCCCCACAGAAGAACATTATACGACAAATAGCTGTAGACCAAACTATAATAGAGATTTTTGACAGCTTCTGGAGGAAGGAGATCTCTTACTCTACTTATTGCAAAATAAGAATATCTAATGACTTGCTAAATTTTTTATTTAAATTTCAAATATTGAGCGAACTAGAGTCATTTTCGTTACACGCCAATTTGATCTGAAATTCCGAAAAATATTTAATATCTTAAAAACTGTTAAATATAGGTAGGAAAAATTAAGTGTGAATAGATTTTATATTTTTTTGAGTATCATAAAAAAAAGGAATACCGGATGTCTCATTTAAAATAAAAAAGTCAAGACAAATTGTCGTACATCCAGCAACACTGAAAATGTGAAATCATTTTAAAAATGTACCTTACATGGCCAAATATCGATCCACTAAATTTGAAATCTTTAACACCAATAGTTTCCATAATAATCTAAAAGGCCAATCACCTTGGGACACCCGACATATCGCAAAAGAGTATACCTTTATTTGCTTTCCTTCATCATATTGAAAGTAACCCAGCTTTAGCAAGATCCTCATCCTTGCCTCTATGAACTATTCAATTAAAACGACACAAACATAGAACCGCTCTATCAGCAACCCATCTAACCGGCCCAGAAAATGCAAATAACGTTCGCCAATCCCAAAAAGCCAGCATGTAATAAAAATATCGACAACCAATCGTGTGGCCCGATTAAATTAAGCAAGGAAAACAGCCAGTCATGCCGTGGTCTTTTTTCAAACTTGCTCGCTGAGGCAACATGCGGTGGCCCAGAGAACGCATCGCGAATTCGACTACAGGGATCAGGTCTGGATTTGTATGGGCGACTGGGTCGAGTACGGAGCTGCTATGTAATTTTCGATAAACATGCACACCCACTCTCATGTATGAAACGACCAAAGTTCGAAAGGTGCATGTTGGTCGGATATGTTTTATCGATGGTGGTGAGAATGGAAGAGGAATGGCGGCGAACAGCGTTTTCTTTTGGCTCGACCTACGCAGAAAATGCTTCTGGAGAAGGAAGCGACTGCCTTACTGTACGAGGATATATTAAAAAAATCTTAGCCTACTATAGAACCAAACAAAATGTCAATGTCCAATTTTGTATTACATATTCTACTCTTACATTTTTTGTTACAGAGAACCTCCAACGTCTTTAGACCTTTCGAAAAAATATTTCATCTTACTCTGCAAACCAGACCATCATAGCTTTTATTACCTCCTTGTTGAAAGAAAATTTATGACCTTTTAAACTTTTTTTCAGTTGAGAAAAGAGATGATAGTCGGACGGAGCTAAATATGGTGAATGAGGGTGATGTTCTAGTACTTAATTCTCAATCTATAGTCCGTTCACGAAAGTTTGAGCCGTCGGTTGGCCATGGAAATTTGGCATATTCCACTGTGTATATTAAAATTTCAGGTTATGTTATTTATTATCTTGTCAGATTGATACGTAATGTTGTCAATATTGCATAGAGTTCTCTGATAACTCGAAAGCTCGTCGGACGAGGCCGGGTACATTCGGCAACGTAGGCTTTATTTTACGTTATGACAGCAAATACTACCAACTTCAGATAAATAAACTAACGCCAATTATGCTCTGAAATTTTCGTGAACGGACTACTATATATATCACTAATTTTTTGATTGGCAACATGAGATTTGTGTGCTGAGGCGTTGTCCTGCAGAAAGAAAACACCTTTGTATATCTTTCTGCTTCTCTCTTTAATTTTTTTCCCGTAGAGTGTGATGTCGAAAAGTAACTTCCAGTTATTGTTCTACCCTTATTCAAAAAATCAATCATGATTACTCCATTGCAATCCTAAAACACTGAAGCAAGGAACTTTTCCATCTGATTTTTGGACACGAAACTCCTTAGGTCTTGGAGAACCAGAGTGTCGCCATTCCATCAATTGTTGCTTTGTTTCTGGATTGTAGCAATGTACTCAAGTCTTATCCATAGTAATAATTCGGTTTGAAGTTTACACCGTTTTCAAATCCCGTGCAAGGTTTTGGTCAACATTGAAACATTAGGAGATCCATTCTGGGGAAAATTTTCCAAATTGATGTGAACTATATGATGAACGAGTTGAAATATTCAGTGCTTCAGATACTTTTTAGCCCAATTCGACGGTCTTATAAAATACATAATAAAT
Source organism: Propylea japonica (assembly GCA_013421045.1). Classification (NCBI taxonomy): domain Eukaryota; kingdom Metazoa; phylum Arthropoda; class Insecta; order Coleoptera; family Coccinellidae; genus Propylea; species Propylea japonica. Next base: position 1,493,811 of record CM024240.1, read on the forward strand.
AAATAGCCTTCCCGATCTTCAAAGAAAAATTTACATCTTTTGAAGCTTACAGACCAATTTTTTATGGTCGCATACGAAGGATATTGATCACCAAGGGTGTTAAGCATTTCTGCTTAGCTCTTAACCCTTTTAAATACAGGTAGGTACTTGATGATGGTGGACATCTTCCTTTTAAAATTTATTGCGTAGCTCTGGTTCACTTTTTTACGTCAAACTTTACACTGATACTTCTAATAAGTTATTGTTCGTTGCTATGGTATCGCAATATCTAGGCTAACAATAGATATTAATCCTTCCTCGTATGACCGTATCTTGAAGGTTTCCAAAATAATCATACCTAATGTCAATTCTGAATTATTCGAGTGGCAATTATTATTATTTTTCGTAAGTAATATCATAAGGGCATCTAATTTTTCCGAAAAGAATCTAAAAAACACGTTGCTAAGTAATATTTTGACAAGAAGCATTCGTGCATTTGCACGAATGTTTTTTGTCAAAAAATATTACTTTGCAATGTGTTTTTTCGATTTTTTTCACAGGAAAAATTAGATGCCCGAATGGTATTTGACAAGACTATTTCATGAGAGACAAATTATTCTGCATGCATTATGCTGGATTCACAATGGACGTAACCATAAAACTCCCGAAACGTAAACGAAAAACGCAAAGTTGAACCAATGCAAATCATATGGAACTGTTCACAATAGGCTCTGTAATTTTGACGTTTACGTTGAGCTTATGGTAGTCCGTAATTCTAACGTTTAATTATTTAAATTTGTTCACATTCTGTGAATTAACCCAACTTATAATACATTTTTGTCTTTGAGACTTGGTACATGACCAACGGTCGAGCCCAATACGTCACTTCACAATAATCAATTGTCAAAAAATTCATAGAACACTTATTATAAAGGTACAGAAACATCTTCTTACTCTACAAAAACGTCTATAATTTGCTACTGCGTCAAAGTCCATTCTGAACACCATTACGTTCACGGACAAAGTACGTTTACGACGTTTACGTGTTCGTTATGGTTACGTCCATTGTGAATCAGCACTTAAGTTTAGGTATTGATTTGACAATGACTGTCAAGTTTTACCGCGGGTAAACGCAAATAAACTGCTGACAGGTCCTGCCAAACAGTTTTTCCACCTAGAAACCATTTGTAATTCAAAATTGCGCGTTTCTGATTGGTGCAAATTACGACGAGGGAAATAGTCAGTAGAAATTCTCATTTCATTTTGGTATTCACGTGTTATGGTGGTTTTCAATTCCAAAATTCAAATTCATATTTTTCCAATATAGATCTCATCTACAGAGGGGTGAAATGACTTTGAATGAACATTACCGACATTAGCTATTTCTGCATTTTACAATCGGTATAAGTCAAAGTTAATAGGTTTGGTTCGAATTGTTCCAAATTCATTAATTTTGAATTCGATGTTTAAGAATCAATAGTAGCTATTAGTAATCGAATGAATGAAAAATTGACGTTAAAATATCAGTTATGTACTTCTTTATTTTGGTAATCCTGAGGGGTATTGGTCTCCATGTACTTATTTATTGATAATTATCAATAATTATTTATATCTACAGGGTGTTTGGTGATTCGACGTGATCCTTCGAAGGGGATATACTAGACGTCATTTGCAGCAAAATGCATAGTGACGCATGGTCCGAAAATCTATGGTTACGAAGATATGGCGATTTTGAAATTTTCTACTTCGTTATAGAAAATAATTGATTTTGTTAAAACTACTTGACCCTAAATATTCGATGAATATTTTTTCAAAGCTAAGGAGATGTTCCCCATTTCTTGCGAGAAGTATTCACTAAAACTTCAGATAAACAGAGTCTTAAATAGGTTCACCTGTTTTCCTCATAAAATCTTGATGAAAGAATAACTCGAAAAAAGTATTATGAACTTGGTGTACATACAAATGTAAGGAAAACTTCCCTATTTCGTAAGCTTTTGAAAAAGGTTTTCTTGAAAAACTTCATATAGCACTCCATCAATAACGTGCGCCATCGCAATCATTAATTTATTGATCGAATTCAACTTCAGCATAAGCGTTATTCCATTGCTGATAATAACCATAGATAATACTCTGAGGAACTATTAATTTCGATGATGAAATTGAATCATGAATGATGAAACGACGTTTCAGCCCATCCATTTCTATAGTTCCTCTTCTTTTTTACCGATTCTTCCATCCGTGGCACTCATTTTCGGATATTTTATTTAGGACCTGAATTGGCTGCATGATTCGTCGTATCCTGCACTGAAATTTCGAGTGGAAAATGCTGGGAATGGCCGTCTTTTTATGTATCTATAATGCATAATATCTGGGTTACAATTCTGGACATTTTTTAAATGACGCATTTCGTTCAAAAATCCAACATGCAATTGCAGATGTCACCACAACAGTTCTGCTTGAAAATAATAACGTCTTATAATCAAGGGAGGAGAATGTACAGGGTCTCTATAAATGATTATAAGTAACAGCGCAGTTGGCTTTGGACTACTATAAATATTTTTATCCCATTTTGTCGTTTAAAGACGACAATATTCAACCCATGGTAACAAGGGTAAGTTGACGTTTATCCACTGAGTGAATTAAATTTTTTTTAATTCACTAGTGAAATAAAATGTTCACCACTCACTTTCTGGAAATAATTCTTTCCACACACAATGCACCTAAAACTCATTTTAAAGTATGTATTAAAATTTATCAAAAATTCTACATTAACAGTCATTTCTATCATTGAAGTGAAAATTACAATTATTAAGATTTTGAAAATGGAACTGGAAACCTGCACTTCCTCCAAACTTGGTAAAATCTACCGATGTCTATATTTTCGTTCAGAGGCAACATTCTCTTAAGTTGCGAATAGTAGGACCATAAAGACGACGACTTAACTTTCTTGAATTGTTCGGAAAAATACGTCAAATATTTTTTTCGTTGACACCTTTGGCTTTTTTTATTATTTCTCCAGGCACAAAATGCCGGATATTGCTTTTCGTATAATATTTTTGATTTCAATGGAATTACTGATTCTGCTGCCTCATTTGCTTCTTGTATAATGCACTCAGGAACTACAACCTCGTCGTCACCGTTCAACATTTTTTCGAAACAAAAATTCTTTGACTGTTCTATAATTTTCATTGACACTTGCAAACAATTAATTACATAGTGCCCAGTGGCGTAGTAACGCCACCACGGGCCTGTGTTCAAGATATTTTCCGGGCCCCTACCCTCACTAGCAGCGCTGCTGCTAGTTACATAATTGAAAAAATTAGATAAGGACAAAATAAAAACACATTTTCTTTGTCACTTATATTAGAATAGTGACAATACAACGTACGTGGGTACCTTCCACATATAAATATAACCAACTAACAAAATAACAACTACTTATAACAAATAACAAATATAAGCAAAGTGAAAATAAAAACAAAATAATATTAAAACCAAATTAACATAAAATATATTATTAATATAATAAACACAAAAAAGAGATATAACAAGGCGCAATCAAAACTTTTTTTGCGGGCTTTCGAATTTGCAAAATCTGTCACAATATTAGCTATATTTAATGTTCGGGCAAATTCATTTTCTATAGAAATAATTGAATTTCTTGAGACAAGTAACGAAGTAACTTGTCTCAAGAAATTCAATTATTTTCATTTATCCTTGATTATAATCAAGGATAAATGTTTGAATTGGTAATTGGTCACTAACACTTTTTTATAAATCAAAAATAATTAGAAAAAAAAGAGCCTAATAGCTCGACGATATAATTCACAAGTTACTTCGTTACTTGTCTCAAGAAATTCAATTATTTCTATAGAAAATGAATTTGCCCGAACATTAAATATAGCTAATATTGTGACAAATTTTGCAAATTCGAAAGCCCGCAAAAAAAGTTTTGATTGCGCCTTGTTTTTCTCTTTTTTGTGTTTATTATATTAATAATATATTTATATGTTAATACCGAAAATTATTTGAAAATAATAATCTGATAACTCGACGATACAATTCACAATTCACTTAGTTTTCAATTCTATCAGCAATCCCCAAAGGCTGACCTGCATTTTTTCATATTAAGAGAAGCGCCTAACGAAAAAATCGGCCACGTGATGAATTATAGAACTCACCTTCAATAACACTTAAAGTCCAGAAATTCAAAAACACTAAAAAAAGTCAAGAGAATTTTGAGAACTTTCACTCTGAACACACTCACATGCACAAGGTCGTTTCAAATTCGAATAGGTACTTATTTCTCTAGAAAAGGAATAGAAGTGAAATGATTTCGCATTTTCCCCCTAGTCACTATGTACATCAAAGAAGCCGCCCCAATAAAGCGATCATCTGGAGACGTTAATGTAATGTAATTATCCCCTAAACAGAATGCCGACACGCTTCATGCAAAGAGTTCGGTACGATTTGTCCAGGCAGCAAAATTGATTACGGGGATAGCAATTTTCACCAGAAGAATATAAATATAATTAAGGAATTGTTGATTCAACGTTTTCATTTGCGTGCGATGTGGTAAATTTTAATAACAATCATATTTCTGATATGAATTAATATTTTTAACTAGAGTTTCGGAGATAAGTTGGATTTATTCTGCAAGAAAAAATAGTATAGTCGTCCGGGCCGGGCCCCTATGGGGCCCGGGCCCGTGTTCTTCGAACACGCCGCACACCGGTCACTACGCCCCTGATAGTGCCCTAGCAACCATCGATCGAAGGGAAATCTCGTTATGAATTTGAATTATACCTACATAATACTTCTTCTAAAAAGTATTCATTACTTGAATTTTTATCAAAATGGGATAAAATTTTGTATACGACACGTGAGTTAAAAATGTTTATTCACTCGAAGAAATTAAACCACTCGCCCTACGGGCTCGTGGTCAAACTTTCTTCTCATGAATAAACATTCATTTAACTCACTTGTTGTATAAATAACTATTAAACTTTAATTTAAACAAACTATACTGTGAGTTTAGGCTGGTCATTCCGAAAGAAATTGAATAATGTGACTGGAATTATAAATTTGTAGACTTTGCATAAGAAAGGATAAGATCAAAAATTTGCAAAGCATTCGTGGTGAAAAATTCTTGGAATTGAAGAAAAACATAGTAAAAATATTATCTTGAAAATGGAGTAATAATGGTTTTTCTTATAACATTTATTAAAATGATTGAAAGTTTTTTCTTTCTTTTTCGTTCACCAAATATAATTGCCTTAGTACTCAAATTTTCAATTTTATTCTGTTATGGAAATTGAAATAGATCTCCTACGGGAGTCTACTTCAATATAAAATTCAAGAATTGATATATTACAACACCAGTAATTAATATAAAAAATATTAAAAGAATCGGCTTTTCAGCGGCAGCAAACATAAGAATGAATATTTCAGTCCACTCAGTCCATGCTATCATGTAATCTTTTTAAATATTTAACCTTCGCAACACAAACATTAAAAAGAGTATAATAGAACACACATAACGGACCCCGTTATCATTAATGCGTTAATGTTGATATTTTTGCATTGGATTATTTGATATATATATTTTTCAATATTTTCAATTTGAAGCACAATATGTCTGTTCAATATAGCATATATTTCAAAAACAGAACATCTTATCAGATCAATATTTATAATATCGTCGAAAAATAGAAGAAAGTATGCCACAAGCGCACTTTTTACGTTTTTCGCAGCTCCTTCTGGACCGGGTAAGTGACTAACCAGATTTTTTCTTCGGAATCTTCCCCGTTTTTCTGGAAATTCGTTTCTCCATCTAGGTACAACCGTTCTCTCCTTTGGTTATTCAGTGTTCACTCTTTTTGCATTTTGCACCTGATTTTTCATTTTATGATTCGTTTTCAGCCCTCTGTGGGAAACTTTCTTGTTCTTCAGCATCGTTTGACTCCGGCTCGTCAAAAACAGATGGTTGTGTTTCATCTTCCATCTCATACATCGAACACTTCATTCCCAATTTCTGATACAAGTTCATCATTTGTCAACATCTGATACCTACCTTTCCTTTTCAGACATTTTTCTCGCTAATATGTAACAAACGATTTTTTTCGCAATATCACCGAAACACACGAATTTGAACTCAACTGAATATTACAAAAACCAAGGAGGGGTAAAATGAAAAAAACCTTACGTAAAACACACACTGGGGTCTAGAAAACCCCAGAACCTCTTTGATCGATCGCCACCGAAATACTTGAACCCACAACCACTTCGCAATATAATGATACGATAGTGGAAGAAGTATGCCTTATTTAATTTACACGAAGTTTCCTGCTCGTGTCAGGGATATGTGAAGATCAGTATGCATTTCAAATTTGGCTGTGTAGCGAGGACTAATAATATTTACAGTGGAGGCATGCAAAAAGTGAACGACTCTACAAAGCAAATTTGGCTTTTTTAGTTGATTGAATCCATGGACCTATAATACTAACTGAACTGGACGTCGAACTTCCTATCTGTCAACGTAGAAGAAGTGAGGTAAGGGCCGCCATTTGCAGTTTGGGATGGAACTGGAATATTTTGATGTTTTATGCCATCTGTGCTCGATTTTTTTCCGTTGAAAAATTGACACTTCCCAAGTAAAACCCAAACTACAAATGGCCGCCGTTTGCCTCGAAATTTTTGACGGGTTCGCCATCTAGTTAGTATTATAAATCTATGATTGAATCAGGCTTTGCATAAAATATTTATATTCTGTGGATTTATTTTGACGTATGTTGTCAATTACTGCGCGATATAGTCGGAGATATACATGTTTAATGAAGCCCAAGGTACAATAGGAAAAAAATAGTTCACATTTCGCATGCCGCCACTGTACATCATTTTTAATTTTTCTTTATCTCGTTCTTGTCGAAATAATCCAAAATTCTGGGTACTTTCCCAGGATATTCTTGATTCTTTAATTAATTCAATATAGTGACGTTGGACGACGGTGAAAGCTCAAAAGTTAATTTGAACTTAAATAGTTTCATTCCAAAAATGCATGAATTTTCATTTAAAAATAAAAAAAATTGGGGGTGGGCATGTTATTTTCCCTACCAACACTTCCGCCCAATCTCTCCTCCAAACCAACAGTGCCGTTCAATTGCATAATGCGGCTGAAATCAATTCAAAAATTGGCAATCACAAAATACTCAGACGAATTGAAGTATCTGATATACTCGACGACTACGACTCCAATTTCATGGAAAACAGACAACAGAATAATGAATGTTCGATTTTTAATGATTTGAATGACCTAATGTTCAAGAGATGAACCGCCTGAAAAGATAATAAATTTATGCAAATCACTCTGCTTATCCAATTTTCGAAAATGTGAGATACCGTCCCGAAAATTGATCGTTTGAACTCAACAAACTTATGATTATTCTGCTTCACCAACTGCCTGATTTTGTTCTATCATGGATAATTCCTATAATTCACAAATTCTGGTTCCAGGACAATCCAGAAAATTTACAACGAATAAAACAATAACCTCCCAAATTTTCGTACCGTACTTATATAGATTAATCGGAAATTACAGGTTACATGATTGGATTTTTTGCGATTATAATTTTTGAAGCCTTTTGGGATACCTTTGACATTACGCAGATTATCACCGGTTCGCGGAATTATGCGATCTGGAAAATATTAAAAAAATTCGCCGAAAATAATAATTCTCTAGGGTCGACGATTATAGTGTCGTCGACGAGCTTTCATCATACAGTTAAACGCTCCGATTCCTTGCAGAATGCAAATTCTGTTATGCTAAGCAGCTGAATGGAACACACAGGTCTGTATTCTTGAATTTATTTATTTCTTTTTAGTCCAGTCAATTTGTGCTCAAAAGAACCCCTAGCAGGAAAGTTCTGGGGTAGTTTTGATTTTTCGATTTTTTATGTTTTTTGGGGTGCTGAATCCGAATCTGAGGTTTGCTAACAAAATTTCGTGCGGAAACATTGAAAAAAATACAAAAAAGAGAAAAAGTCTCATTCTTAGGCAGTTTTCTGCTTATAACTTGGAAACTATCCACTTTTCGTGAAAAACCTTTCTTTACAAAATGAAAGTAGGTGAAATTTCCCACAAATTGTATCACCACAGCTTGTTCTGCGACAACCCGTTCTGGCTCAAATTATAGTTGAAAATGAGGTATTTTCTATGACTCAATAAATGAAAATAAATTAAATTCCGTGGTTCCGATAATGCGAACGTCTTGAAATTTTGCATGAACATTCAGTATATCAGTCTCGATTAACAAAAAAAATTAACTCGAATCGGATATCTTGTTATGGAAATATAAAGATTCTTCTTTTCAATATTCCAATTCAATTTTCTATGGTTCTCTTCACACTATCGTCACACATTTTGCATAAGGCTTATTATGAGCATGTTGCATTTGGCCGCACCATTTCATTTCGATTGGTTTAGTTTAATCTGGGATATTGAGGAACAGAAATTTTGAATGGCCATGTTTTATGAACATATAGAATATGGCCATTCAAAGTTTTTGTTCCACAATATCTCAGACAAAACGAAACCCATCGAAATGAAATGTTGCGGCCATATGCAGGATGCTCATAAGAAGCTTTATGCAAAATTTGGTGGCCATAGTGTGAAAAGAACCATAGAAAATTGAATTGGAATATTGAAAAGAAGAATATTTATATTTCCATAACAAGATATCCGATTCGAGTTAAATTTTTTTTGTGAATCGAGACTGATATACTGAATGTGCATGCAGTATTTCAAGACGTTCGCATTATCGGAACCACGGAATTTAATTTATTTTCATTTATTGAGTCATAGAAAATACCTCATTTTCAACTATAATTTGAGCCAGAACTGGTTGTCGTAGAACAAGCTGTGGTAATACAATTTGTAGGAAATTTCATGTACTTTCATTTTGTATGGAAAGGTTTTTCACGAAAAGTTGATAGTTTCCGAGTTATAAGCAAAAAACTGCCAATGAATGAGATTTTTTCTCTTTTTTGTATTTTTTTCAATGTTCCCTCACGAAATTTTGTTAGCAAACCTCAGATTCTGATTCAGCTCCCCAAAAAACATAAAAAACCGAAAAAATCAAAACTACCCCAAAACTATCCTGCTAAAAACCCTATTTGACTGTACTATTAGGGTTAGCAACAAAAAGAGTTGCTTCGATTGACTGTTGATTTGTCTTTAAAAAGGCAAGAATAACCATGAGCAGGTGCTCCTAAGCGCTCGTTCATTGGTGGAGCATTAATGCTATTACCTCAAAATTTTGTATTGGACTTGAGATTCACGCTAACTATATGAATGCAAAATCTCAGCTCGATCGAAATTATATTCTGGACAAATATGAAAAATTAAAAATGTAAAAATTCGATAATTGAAAAGAAATTAGATTTTATGGTTTAAATGATGCGATCTCTTTAAATTCTGCATGAAGTTCAGTATGCACCAATCTCCATTCACAAATATAAAGATTCTTCTTTTAAATATTACATTTGAATTTTCTATGGTTCTGTAAACACTATGGGTCATCAAATTTGAATGAGGCTTATTATGAGCATCTTGCATGTGGCCTTAAAATTTCTTTTCGATTATTTTCGTTTCCTCTGAGATATACAGGGTGACTGGTAACGTAAGGGACAACGGCTAACTGGAGATAGAAGACCTTAAACTGAATGAGAATTGGGGGTTCAAATGTCCCATAAGGCTATTAGTTTCTGAGATATAGGGTGTTTTTTGCAAAAGTGTTGAAACTGTAAACTCCCATATCTACGTCATAATGGCAAATTTTTCGCTGATATTTGGCAAGATTGTTACTATACATATTCCCATCAGTTCGATAAGAAAGCAATTTTCAAAAAGTGCAGGTCCGTATTAAAAAATTTCAATTTCCGTGTCAGGTGAGAAATATCACACGGTATATGAGGTAAAGAAAATTGAAATGAGAAATTGAAATCTGCAAAGAACACTTAGTTTAAATCTGTTTTTAGTTTGTATGGCGCAAATTTTTTATAGTTTTTATGATATGTTGAAAGTCGAATATTACAATTTATTCATATTGAATTCAAGAAACTTACTATTCCTGATGATAAAATACTGTATTTCAAGATGTGAAGGAATATTTGAAATGCGTCAGGATTATTAAGGCATTTCAAATTCAGTGTTTTTTTCTATCAGGAATAGTATGTTTTTTGAATTCAATATGAATAAATTGTAATACTCGACTTTCAACATATCAAAAAACTATAAGAAATTTGTGCCATTCAAACTAAAAACACATTTTTACTCAGTGTTTTTGCAGATTCCAATTTTCCATTTCAATTTTTTATCTCATATAAAGAGTGATATTTCTCACCTGTCACGGAAATTGAAATTTTAGAATACGGACCTGCAAATTTTGACATTTTTTTCTCTATCTGATGGAGAATTTGTATAGTAACAAGCTTGCTAAGTGCCAGCGGAAAATTTTTCATATTGACGAAGATATGGGAGTTTATAGTTTTAACACTTTTGCAAAAAACACATTGTATCTCTGAAACTAATAACCTTAGGGGACATTTGAACCCCCAAATCTCATTCAGTTTGAGGTCCTCTATCTCCAGTTAGCCGTTGTCCGTTACGTTACCAGTCACCCTGTATTGAGGAACAAAAATTTTGAATGGCCATTTATGGAACGATTTGGCTGGTTGACGAACTTACCCGAGGCATTTGGGAACCGAACTGAAAATCTCAAGTCTCTAGGGCAATTCCTCCGAAAGTTATCGTGTTGAAGGGCGGCCAGCCGGACGGCCCCACGGACAGAATTGAAATAGACCATGGATTCGTCATCAGGGAATCGAACCCTATCCTTTAAGACCATTTTCGGCTCAAAATGAGAAAATTACAAACATTTGGGCAAAATGATATATTTCCGCGCTATTTTGTGATCCTCAGAGGTTTTCTGAGAATTCGCTGTTCAATTCAATTGAACATTTTTGAAAACCGAAAAAAAATATGAATATAATGGTAAAATTAAGGCTAAACCTTCTTCAATTCAGATGTCTAGCAAGGCATTGATTTTTTTTTAGGTATATACTGAAGCATTCCATAGAAATGAATGAAAGTATCAGTTTAATTATCACATCAGTAGTAGTTCCTAAATAATAAATTAAAAATCAACTAAATTCATTTCAGGGGGGTGGTAAAATATATCTTTGTAATTATAAGTTTTTTCATCCTGTTAAACTAATTGAAGTATTCATTGCAAATAAGGGTTCGGGAAAAGGGGGACAATTGATTCAAGAACTCTCATGTAAAATAAGTTGGTTGGGTGAATTTGTTAATGGATTATAAATAAATAAATAATCATTTCGAACGATTCATGAGAATGATTTATTGGAAAAAATCTGGGAGTAGGTATCATTATTTAGTTACTCACTAAGTTATGAGTATATGTCGGTATATCAATGGAAATCGTTCTAGAAATATGGAAAACCGTTTTGATATGGATTGGTCTTATTAAAATTCATGTATCATTAAGACGACCTCTTCGTTATCATATCAAGTTGAAGAAGAAATAGTGGATAGAAAAAAATGTTCAAAAATATTAATCGGATAATACCCTGCTGCTAATTTTCAGAAAAGGAGAAAAGTTAACTGATCCCAAGAAGATTTCGTATGGGTAAAACAAGGCCCGAACAATGTTTTCATCATAATATTAGAACTTTTTTTATTCACCTGGAGCAACTGTAATTTTTGTAGATCATACATTTTAATCTAGGATTGACGTCATACGATTCAATTTTGTGTTAATGAAAGCACTCAACTGCTGTAACGCTTTGCGTCTTAAAAGACGATCATTCATGAGGTTTGCAAAATAACCTGAACAATTGAATAAAGAAATATGACAACCTTGTCATTAATACTATGAGAATAATCATTGTTGAAGATTGAATACCGACTAACCCAAATATAAATCGTTATTGAGTGTTCGTCATTTTCTATACACCGAAAAAATTGCATACCTATTCCATTGAATAATAGTTTATGAAGATAAAAATTTTGGAACGAACCGCATTCAAACTGAATTGTGGAAGAGTGGAGAATAAATTCAATTATAAAATATATAAACTTTTTTAGATATGCAAGTGTGAAAGCTTGAGACAAATTAGATATGGAAAAATTCAAGAAAAGCCTTACCTAATAATGCTTTTACCTCAAAATTTTATATAGGACTTGAGATTCATATGCTGAGTACAAGAACGCAAAATCTCAACACTATTCTAGAAATTATTCAAAAATTGAAATATGTAATAAATCGATAATTAAGAAAAATAAATTCCATGATTCTGACGATGCGAACCTCTTGAAATTTTGTACGATCATTCAGTATATCAATTTTCATTCAGAAAATAAATTTCACTTGAATTGTATGTCTTGTTAGGGGTATATAAAGATTATTCAAATTGAATTTTCTGTGGTCCTGTTAACTTTACGGTCACAAAATTTTGCATGAGACTATATAGCATCTTTTGAAACATAGATAAATTGAAAATAGGAATCATCGAAATTAATACAATTATTCAAAGCATTTTTTTGCTTGTCATTTTTTCTTTATCTTATAGGCATCTTGCATGTAGCCGCAAATGTCATTTCGATTGGTTTCGTTTTGTCTGAGGAGAGAAATACAATTGTGAATCATATCTTATGGAACACCCTGTACGAACCCAACCGCGGCATAGATATCCTATATCTTCCAGAACCAGACCATCCACAGCTCGACATATCATGCAGAGCTTTTTCCCATGCTGATGAGCCCAAGTAGGGCAAAATACCTATCCATGGATGCTCTCTTCGATAACACTTCCTTGCATTTACTTAGAACGAGGACGAGATTAGCTCCGAAGTATGTATTCAACATTGATTGGTTTGATCAATTTATATTATTCTCTGCTTAGTCTGCCAAATATGGGTATACCTTATCAATCGATGGCCAAATCTTCTTTCTTTATATCGATTAAATCATTTTTACAAAATATACAATGACCAGTGTCAATTGACCATGTGTCGACTTGACTTTTTCCACGCTTGTCATAGAAGGGTCTTGTGGCAGTCGCCAAATTTTAAAATTTTCGAAAAATATATTCAGTCGTCGTGAATAAAGTATAGTATGTTACTAGCATATAATGGCTGTGAAATCACCTCGGGAATTATAGCTGTCATTATACGCTCGTTGCATAATATACTATTTTTCAGAGTGTAATCGTTTTTGGCTTCATAAATAATGAGACTTTGAAAAATTCTTTGATTTTCGGAATTTCTAATTTTCTGTGGAGTGAAATGAGAGTTCAAAAAAATTGAAAAGAATGAACGGTTTCTGAAATTTCGGATGATTATGATAGTGAATTCCTTCGAGGGATCTTGTGATGAATTGCGATGTTTTTCAATATGCAGGTTTTAGATTGTTTTCGTGTATAATCAAATCACAATCTTATTTCCTAATAAGTTAATAGTATATAACATTACTAGCAAGGTAAGAGGGTTTTTACTGGCGAATGGAGGATATAACTGACGTGCCGCAGGCGAGTCAGTTACCTCCTTGAGCCAGTAAAACCCGTTACCTTGCGTGTATTGTTTTATATTTTATTTGTTTCTCATTTGTAAAAAGGTTAGATAAATTCCAAAAAAATCTCAAGAATTTGTCGCAAATGTCGTAAGTTGCATTATTTATGATTATTTATGACATCCGAAAATTATGACAACTGTCAGTGGCTTTACGAGAGGGAAGTCCTTCGAGAATATTTGCTCATTTCTGATGAAAAAGGCCAGATCCAAATGAAACTAGGCATGAATATCGTTTTAAATACTTTTATAACGTTTATCACTAAAAATATTTGTTCCAGGAACGATGAAATTAGACGAATAAATGAAATTAGAAGCGAGTACGTGAAACTGTCAGTGAGTTCACAGGTCAAAAAACCTGTAGGATATTTGCAATTCTGAGAAGGAAAACAAATAGATACGAATAAAACAAGGTACGAATATCGTTTCGAATAGTTCGAGAACGTTTATTGAGAAATACATTTGTTCCAGGAACTCTGAAATTACAAGGATGAATGAAATTAGGAGCAAGTACTTGACAAATCTCAATGTGAATAATACTACTAACTTGTAAAAATTTTACAAGTTAACTGTCAGTTTAACAAGTTAGTGACTTGATAAAATAAACTTTCTTGATTAATATTGTGTTTTTGGAAACTGACGTTTACAACTGAGAAACAAATAAAATTTGTTACAATTCAGTCTTTTACGTGAGGTGTGATGAATCGTAAAAATACTAAAAGTTGAATGTTCATCCCCAAAAAGTAGGTGTGAACACCAACAGAAAAGCAGATAATCCCTGTCACCGATCAAAGAGTATATTTTTTAAAAATGTTTTGATTTAATTTCTATTTTTGTGCTCTCGTGTTACTTAAACGAGTGTAATAAAGTTTAGCCAAATGTCTGTAATTTCGAATTTTTAGCCGAAAATGGTCTCAAACAATAGGGTTCGAATCTCTGATGACGAATGTGTTGTCACATTCAATTCTATCCGTGGGGCCGTCCGGCCGGTCGTTAGCACAATAACGTCGATAACTTTGGAACGGATTACCCTAGAGACTTGAGATTTTCGGTTCCTAAATGCCACGGTTGGGTTCGTACAGGGTGTTCCATAAGATATGGCTATTCAAAATTGTATTTCTCTCCTCAGACAAAACGAAATCTCGTAAATGGTCCAATAAATGTACAGAGTTATCTGAAGAAACTCATCATAATTTGAGCTTGCCTTTTTTTTTGAGGTTATAAACAGGGTGGCACATTTGAAAAAGTGAAACTTTGGTGTGCATCTTTGTATTGGAATACACTGTATGTATGAAAATAATTTTAAATTGTGCGTTTGATTACTGTACACTCACCATAAAAAAATCATCATTTACACCCTCAAAATGACCATCGCGTCAGTGGTGGGCCACATTCAGAGATGAAGCTCTACGTTGTTGCAAGAGTAGTTTATCGCATCCACATTAAGTACTAATACTACACTAGTAGATATTGTATTATATTGAACAGCTCTGAGACCGAATGGGTGATATTCTCAACTGATAGGTGTCGCCTAACGTATCCACAGAAGTTCACCAAGTCAGATACTTTGGAAATAGCACCAAAAGCCACCACGAAATTCCTCGGCTTGCTACTGAACGCGCAAACCTCAAGTGGAATTCGCACATCGATCACCTATGCAGTAGACTAAACTCAGTAACCTATAGCATTTTTGTACTGAGCAAACAGGTCGATCTTCATCTACTCAAGACTGTATGTACATTTCGCCAAATTTCAGTTTTTGGTGGGCTATGCTATGGAATAATTTTCCGGGGCGTCAGCTACCACATTGAGAAAGTCTTCATCCTACAGAAGAGAGCACTCAGACTAATGCTAGGGAAAACATACAGAGAATCCTGTAGAGGCGCATTTAGTGAAAACAAATTCTCACTGTGTATGGCCTATATGTGTATGAAATTTTCACGTTCATACACAAAAACCCAAATCTTTTCAAAGGGTGCAGACGCCGAGAAGATGTAAGACAGGTTGTTTCCTACATCTACCCAAGACACTCCCTCACCATGTACGAAAAAGGGGCCTTCTATATGGACATGAAACGCTACAACGCTCTGCCGAAGGAATACAGAAACATCCTCAGCACAGATAAATTCAAGAATAATGTTTTCAGTTATTTGGTCGACAGTGAACCTTACTCACTTGCCAAATTTTTCATTAATTATATATAAAATATATTTAACTAACTCTCTACATTGTGAGAGCAAATAAACTATTACTGCTATTACTATTACTCTTAGATTCTGTGAAATCCAATAATCTTATTCAACTCAAAATATATCATTCATTTTTACAAAAAAATACTGATATTATAAACTGCAACATTAAGATTAAATTGGTAACATATCTTTTCTTTTATGCAAGTTGTTGTAAACTTTGTCGAACAAACAGGGCTAGTCTGTCTCTGTTCACTTTTACCGTGTCGTTCTATCCCAGATATAAAATTGTAAATGGCAAAAATTGGAATCGAGCGCACGTTTAAACGTCAAAATCACCATAATTTAGTCAAAATCGATTACAAAACACGGTGTTTGATATCGAATCGCAATTAATACGAAACGTGTGGTTAAACTTAGCCAGACAATGGCCGACTGCGATACCAGCGAGCCATACTTTGCCGTTGTTGATGGAAATTACAATGTTGTTTATGCTTTATTATAATGATATTGGGAGGTTTTTGTTAGCGACCTATTGCTTTTTATTTTTTACTTTCGATCATTTCGAATAGCTATACAGATTCTGGTTTCGATATTGAAATTAAGGCCCAATATGGCGTCCATAGATATTTCATGTCTGGTGGAGAGATAAGAGGAGAAATGTATACAAATGGTGTAGCAATCATAATGCTTGAATTCAAATGAATTGTTAATAAATATGTCCTAAAATGTATTTTTCAATTGTATATAGAAAATTAAAAAAAACTCACATCGATCTTGATTCTTCTCTGTTTTTAAGGATTTACTAAACTGGGTTGATGGTTTCAGGGATGGGATATCTTCGTTTCTGGTAGTTTCATAATCTAGATCCTTTTCACATTGTAATTTTTTTCGTTTTTGAGCGCTCGCGAAATTTTTGTAATTTTCAAAATTATATTATTTCAAAAACATTAAGAAGAATGAATGAATTCTGTACTTTTGGATCATTATGATAGTGAATTCCTTCGAGCGATCTTGTAATGAATTTCGATGTTTTTCAAACATGGAGGGTCTAGATTGTTTTTGTGTATAATCAAATCACAATCTATTTTCCTAATAAGTTAAAATTCGTTGCAATTTAGTCTTTTACGTGAGGTGTGCTGAATCATCAAAATCCTACTGAAAGTTTAATGTTTTCATCCCAAAAAGTAGGCGTGAACACAAACAGAAGAGCAGATAATTCCAACCACTGATCCAAGAGTATTTTTCAAAAATGTTCTGGTTGAATTTCCAAATTTCCACGAGTGTTATATTGTTTTTCCCAAATGTTTGTAGTTTTCGATTTTTTAACCGAAAATGGTCTCAAATCATATGGATCGATGCCATGATGACAAATCCGTGGTCCATGATGACAAATCCGTGGTCAAATTCAATTCTGTCCGTGGGGCCGTCCGGCAGTTAGCACAATTACTTCCGCAGGGATTTTCCTAGAGACTTGAGATTTTAAGGGT
Source organism: Propylea japonica (assembly GCA_013421045.1). Classification (NCBI taxonomy): domain Eukaryota; kingdom Metazoa; phylum Arthropoda; class Insecta; order Coleoptera; family Coccinellidae; genus Propylea; species Propylea japonica. The sequence continues at coordinate 1,511,113 of CM024240.1, forward strand.
GAGTTCGTTACCAAATGCCGCTGTTAACCTCGTTAACCAGCTGAATCGGACAGGGTGTTCTATAAAAAATGGCCATTCAAAATTTTTTTTTATTCAATATCTCAGACGAAACGAAACCCTTCGAAATTAAATTTTGTGGCTACATGCAAGATACTCATAATAAGCCTCATGCAAAATTTTGTGGCCATAGTGTTAACAGAATCTTAGAAAATTCAAATGGAATATTGAAAAGAAGAATCTTTCTTATTCCATAAAAACATATATCCGATTCGAGTTATTTTGTGAATGAAGATTGATATCCTGAATGTGCATGCAAAATTTCAAGAGCATCGCATAATCAGAACCATGGAATTGATACCTATTGTTATTGTTTCAAGAAGAGCAAGTTCATGGTCATATTTTACATTATATCTGCTCATATAACTAGATAAGTAAAACATCAAAATTCACAGAATGTCACGCCACAGATTTTTATTGGAAGTTTCGCAGAATTTCATTCCTTGTGAAGTGAAAAGTCAAAATCGCAAAGTGCTAGGGGAATTAATCTCACTTTGCAAGTTTGAGTTGATCACAAGATTTTTCCGTCGGTGCCATTGTGAATTGAGAGTAAATTTCTATTGAAAACCATTCTTATTTTGCACAAGACATACATTTGATATAATAAACTATCTATGTTTCTATGTTCCAGTAGAGTTTTGACATTACTCGTATTGCTGCTGAATGCGTTGTGTTCAGTTGCCCATTACAATTGCACATTGAAATATCATAAATTGAACATCAGAAGGGGTCATTAATGTTCTTCTTCATACACATTAAACTCACCTTTCATTTTGATGTCGTTGGAAATAATACTTCATCTTGCAAATATATTCCATGACAAACATAATATGTCACTGACCGATCGACATACACACATACAGACAGACAGACAGTGAGTCAACCACAAGATTGTTCGAATCGAAGGGCGCCAGAGCACAACGATTATCTTAATATTAATATATTCGTAAATTTCGAAAACAAAGTTGAATTTTTTTATTGTTCTGTAACCACTACTTAAATTCGTACTCATGTATATTAAAATCTTCCTCTCGAATCGACCTGCACGAGCATTTACATGCATTATCATAATTTTGAATTCTGACCGTCTTATCTCGAAACTAGGGATCGATCGGTCGCTTTTTCGTCTATCATTAAGATCGAGCTTCCGAAAACTACGGGAATTTCGGTAGTTTTTGGGGATCCGAGCGCACGGATCTATCAATTATAAGGTGCCGAATTATGATAATGACGGGTTATGACGAGTAACGGCTCCTAATGTGTATTGAATGTCACAGACGCTCAGCAGCGTATGGAGCCAAGGAATCGGTCATATCGAATTCCGTCATCGATGGCTAGTTTTAAGGAGCATTTGCATAAACAGCCTGTAACACCTGAGGACGAGGTAATTGGTAATAAAAGGCGTATACACTGACTACTGGAATATGTTTTAAGCGGTTTATTGATCTTGTAACCTGTACGTCATTACCATTTTCTATGGCTAGTCCATTTGGTTTATGTTTATGACGATGTATCTATTTCCAAGCGATGGGTGCCTTGACTTCGTATCGCAGGTTTTACTTTCTCCTCTTTGAAGTATTGAGAGAAGGTAGAAGACTCTTTCATCAATTGTTATCGAGGATGTTAAATCGTAAACACTTGGCTGATTTGAAAATTTGAATGGTTGGGTTCCTCTATATCTATTTATCACTTATTTTCATGTGAAATTCACTAACTTACCTAAATGAACAATTGTTTGAAGTGTATTTAATCGAATAAATAATATCAAAAACTTTTCCGAAAAGTATTCGATTGGTCTGATGTGAAAGTGTTAACTAAGAATAAGAAGTAAACTTTACTTCTTGCTCTGAGTGTGTAAAACACTACGTCGCATCGCATCCACACATTATTTAACAAAAACAAAATGAACATGACAGTTTACATTTGACCTACAGATGGCACTGAAGATGAATTGTATATAAAATATTATAATTAGGCTACGTTCAGATGATGGGCTCAACGCGCGTTTTGCTAACGCGCGTTTACAACTACATGTATTTTGAACGACCATCATCTGAACGTTCAGATGATGAGCGCTCAACGCGCGTTTTGCTAACGCGCGTTTACAACTACATGTATTTTGAACGCCCATCATCTGAACGTTCAGATGATGGTCGTTCAAAATACATGTAGTTGTAAACGCGCGTTAGCAAAACGCGCGTTGAGCGCTCATCATCTGAACGTACCCTTAGAAATATAAAGAAAACTGTAATGAGCATTGACGCGAAATTCGTATCTATTCCCTTTAGGATGTTTTATTTTTATATTTTAAATCCATGATTTTGGATAAAATTCAGTCTTCCATGTGTAATATCTAGAAATCTTAGGTTATCACTCACTCACATTCTCTTTTAGTGGGCTAAGCTCAACTATACGGCTATGTACCCAATCTCAGTGTTTATCTTCGTCGTTAACATATAGTTCATTCATACTACCAAGGGCGTAGCCAGGAATTAATTTCGGGGGGGGTTTTGACATTTTGGCAATTGACTTTGTAGGTGCCGGGAATTGTGAGGGTCGCTTTCTGTAGCAAGTATTTGTTGTTTTTAAGATTTCAATAATCCTTTTCCTACTTCGGAAATAATATTCAACATAGATATTCCTGGTTAGGTTAGGTAAATTTTTCAAATATGCTTCAGAATTTAATTTTTATTCGCTCAAACAAAAACAAAAAAAACAATATTTATTTCCCAAAAAATACTTACAGGATGAATCAATATGAAATTAGTGTGGATGTGTACTTTCATTGAAACTAAACGCGTTTTTAATGTTTTACTCCAAAATAGTGCCAACAACATATGAATAGGTATTAAAATGAAACAGTGAGAAAACACAAAAATATTTTTTATGGTGAATTCCTTCAGTTAGTCTATCCGTCTTTTTTTTTCTAGCGAATTGGTCAACCACTTAATTTTCATCAATTTTCACATTATAATGAATATTCATAAGCGCCAACCTATTCAATCTAGTTTCGCTAGAAACTTTAATATCATCCATATTGCTGATATGAATTGAAAATTTTAACTAGATTTTCGGAGATAAGTTGGTTTAGGTGCAAAATGAAAGATTATTTTGCAACAAAAAATAACTCTGAAACATTTCGGGGGGGTTTGAACCCCCAAAACCCCCCCCTGGCTACGCCCTTGCATACTACACTGTATATCAAACTTTTTTATTCTTAATCTTAGGTTATTATTTATTCATGGATTAAATAAATATACTTAGTGCATCTGTAGAATTCTGGTTTATGACTCAGATTTAATTGCAGCTTCCTTGTCCACTATCACTGTAATAACCATTTCATTTCTGTGCAGCTTCACTAGCAGCCACTATTTCTTCCTCTATTGTGGAAATTGCAAAAGATATTTGACGTTAATCAAGCCAAGATATTGCGAATCCAAAAATCTAGACGCCCTCCGGTGGCAAATTCCCGAACCTACTTTGTCAGTATTGTTTTATTGTTTAGTTTGGTTGTCTCGACTTACGAAATGTTTTTTATCATTATTTGGAGTATTTATATTGTGGTTATTGTTATATTGTACTGGATTTTGCAGCAGAAATATTGAGTCAGGATAAATATCCGAAAGGTATTTATATTAGTGCTTTCAAATAAATATATAGAAATTTAGATTGAAAGATTCTGTTTGGAGCCAAGTTTTTCAGTTCACGATTCAGAAATGCAATTTCATAGTTTTTAACTACTGGGTTGTGCATTAATTCATTTATATAATCTACAATAATCTAGAATTTTTATAATGAACATTATTTTACAGTCACATCTTAGTGCATTATGAGTGAACAAATGGAACAAAGTTCTTCTATCGTAAGTGTGCATAACTGTAACTGTTGTGTTTTCAATTGTTTATCGACAAAAAGCAAGAATAGGACTACACATTTTCACAGGTTTCCTAAGAAAAATGCAGCATCAGTTCATATCACCAATGCCTTTGATGTACTGGAATAAGTTGACACAAGAAATGCCTGGATAAACAAATTGTTGACCAACCACATATTTCATGGGGTTTCCCAGTTAGTAAAGCACTAGTTTGAAGGCAAGGTGCCATTATTTTTGTGGTGGCAAAAAACACCATTATGAATTTTTCATCCATTATGCCTGTAGAATCACACTTTTTATACACTTTATTTGATAGGGTTGAAATAAAATACTATTTAACTTAACTCCTTGTATTTACTTTCCCAGTTAAAACTTTATATATGAATGATACATCTGTTACATTCTGGCAATACCTGTATTCACTTTCCGATCTGGTTATTATATTATTATTGTCATCTCTCACTTCAAGAGGCTATCGTTCAACTACATCGGGATCTGATTTCGTTTTAGCAATCCATACACTACATCTCTTCCTTTCAACAATTAGATAATTGTTAATTGACAGAGGGTTTCTCAAACTACTTTCAGTATCATTATGGAACTAGCAGCTGTTATTTATCGCATTATGTGAATTTCTTTATAGCGGCTATAGTAATTGACTATAACGAAGAGGTATTCTTCTTTTGATAAAGGACCAATAACTACAATGCCCACCAATATTAGGTGCTTACAATTGAGGACTTGTTCACCTTCTATTATACATCTTTTATTGGGTGCAGCCCCCAAATAATTGAAAACGGTATTCAAGCTCAAAAAGTGCACCATTGTTCCTGTTGAATTATGGTCTATTTCGCCAAGGATTAGACTGAAGGAACCAATTTTTCACTTTAATTTTATAACTTCATACAACATCAACCACAATCCACTAATTTACACTCAATATGTTCAATAAATATATAGATTTTCAAGAAAATCGTACAAAAACCTCTATCTCGCCATACTAAGCTTGAAAACAGTACAGTAGAACCCCTCTAATCCGCCCTCGGCTGGTCCGTCACTCGGTTAGTCCGACCAGGTGCCGTCCTAACTTTTACCATTGTATAATCCTTATACAATGCTTTACTAAGTTTTATAAGCTCTGTATCTTTATTCTTCTTTCATTACTTTTATTATTACTTATTAAATATCTACTTCTTGATTTGTACAGTTGAAACAATGTTTACAAACATTTTCTAAGATCAAAGATCACTTATTTCACTGTAAAACATGTCTGTATAACATGTTTAATGTAATAAATATTGGATTTTGGATAATCCGACCTTTTTTGCGTTCCGACCATACCCGTCCCCCGTAGGTGACGGATTAGAGGGGTTCTACTGTACTGACAAACGTCAAAGTTTGTTTACAGTTCGCAGCGCCACCAACGTAAATTGGATTCGCCAATAGCTTTACCAGCATACATGCATAAAACACTAGTCGAGCATCCTGCTTCACCATCTGGTTCGTGATCTGACATTTCCCATGTATATTGATTTCGGCACTAATAATCAATTATCATAGAAACAGAATTTTAACCATTCTATAATAACATTAGTTCAAATTTGAACCTGAGATGGCGCTCATACACTGTAGCATTGTTTCCTTAAACAATGACTGTAGTCTTGTCTGCGCCCTATCTATACATATATTGATTTTAAAATGAAATTGAGTAGGTAGGTATGAATAATCTCTTGTTAGACTTTCAACAGGTTCTATCTTGAAAAGACAACTCTTCTTTCAATTTCAATTTAAAACAAGCCACAAAATAATTTTTTTTCTAGTTCCAGTCATATGAGTATCTCAATATTTTTCAATCCAAAAATCAAAATCCAAATTCGAAACGTTTTTTCAACCATTCTTGGTTCGCTTACGCTTTGTGAGTAGGTACAGAGTCTTGTTGGAACGTCTATGGTCTAACCGAAATGTTTGTATGTCCACGGCTTTAAAGTAGTTTGAAGAACACTTTTCTGATAATATGTCGCATTAACTTCGACGCCAGGCTCAATAAAAACGATTATTTGTAGCGGGTGCTGGTTCCTGGTAGCCAATCGATGATTCAGATTATCAGATGGGCGGTTTATCGGGTGAACTCTATAGTTCTGTGTGTTTACAAATTGCTAAAGTGAAAACAATTTTCTGACAGAAAACACAACGTTCGGACCAACAAAACAAATCCTTCGCTCTTTCAAGTCTTTTCAATTTTTTCGAGTTAACTTTCAGCAAAATGCTTTCGTACGCCGTACGCTTGTAAACAATACTTATAATTATTGTCACTTAGCAAATTTCTAAATAAAGGGTTTTCCAATAAGAGGTGTTATTTTGAATATCTCGCTATTTCGGTAGATGTCACGTTTGAAGCTGTCGTTGTTTGACATTTGACAAGAAGAAACTACGCCATCAATAAAAATGGAACGATATACGCTTCAAGAACGCATTGAAATTATTAAAATTCACTTTAAAAATAGTGAAAGTTTGGCACAGACGCTCTGTAAAACTCGAACATTTTTGGGTCGTCCTGAAGCACCTTGTCGGACCGACGGGACATAAAGAGATTGGTGGAAAAATTCGAACTTTTGGGACAAGTTAGTGATGTGAACTATAAAACCAGTTCACGTCCCTCAAGAACAGCCGAGAATATTGCTGCTGTAGCCGTTAGTGTTTAAAACCCAGGTTTGTCCATTCCTTGTCGTTCTTGGAATAAGGCATTCCACAAACGTCATTGCACCGTATTTTGCATAAAGATTAGGGTCTGAAGGCTTATAAAGTTCAGTTAACACAAGAACTCAAGCCGGCAAATCATTAACAACGTCGTGTCTTTGCTGATTGGGTCGTTGAAACGCATGTAAATGATCCGGAATTCCATCGAAAAATCATCTTGAGCGATGAGGCCCATTTCCACCCCGGTGGTTTCGTCAACAAGCAAAATTGTCGCATCTGGGGTTCGGAAAACCAAAGAGTTCTTGTGATTTAACACCTTGTGACTTCTTTCTTTGGGTCAAGTGAAAGAGAAGATCTACGCCAATAGCCCAGCGTCGATTCAATACTTCAAAGATGGAATTCGTGAGGCTATCGAGGAGATATGACAGCCACTTTGCGAGTTGGTTATGGAAAATTTCATTAAAAGGGTGTGGTCATGTAAGCGTGGTCGTGGTAGTCATTTGCCTGATGTTATTTTCCACTATTAACTGCATAGCTTCTTCTTTATAATGAAATAAACATCCGATCATTCATATTGAAAAATGGCATTTTTCTTTGACTATCAAAATAACACCTCTTATTGGAAAGCCCTCTAGCTTATGTCACTGTGGCAGGTGCATCGATGAAACAGGTTACACTTCGATGCGGAACCCGGTATATGAATCATTAAATCGAATAATTCCCTTCGAAAGTTCACAGCTCGCATAGCAAAATGAACTAATTCATTCTTCCCCATTATCGAATGTCTGTTTCTCCAGCACGGAAAACTGAAGAAAACCTTATTTACGTACAGAACGACTAGAACGAGTGCTGAAATGGCATACAATTACGTTAACTGCATTCCTTCGGGCGGTGTATGCTGAGCCTCGTTTATTACAGAGAAATAAAACTCCGCACGGTGAGTCGTTGCGTTGTTTTTGAAGTTTAATATTTCCGCGTTTCGAACTATCACACAACCCGTAACTCGTTTTTCTGAATCGTGTTCGTAATGTGGACGACTACCTCGTCGTCTTCAGAAAACGATCACTTGACACGAAAAGGTGTAGTATATAAAATAAATAGGGTTGAAGGATTGTATTTTCCGCCAGGAAGTGAAATTGAATGAATATTTATAATGAAATATATTATCTGCAGAAACCCACCTAACCGACTCCGAACATAGGAAACTATAGAAACAACCACTACATATTTGGTTGACGTGACATACTTGATGATGAAATATTTATTGACAAATTATTTGTGCTATTTCCATTACTTCTGCTTCTATTATCCAACATTTCAATAACGTGACAGCCTATAACATCAATAATAGCGCCTCTTTTCGTTTCAGTACAATAATGAGGAGGTTCAAGAATGAGAATTAATAATTCTGATAAAAAAACCATCGTGCCCTCGAAAGTTTCCTCAAACTATACACGGAATATTGACTGTTTTTCCAGGCGACGGCGACGGCTGGCAAATAATGGCCGAAACGTTGAATAAAAGGAGCGTAAGTGATGGCAATAGCACAAATAATATTTCAATAAACACTATATTCTGAAACAATTCAAGTTGAAAGGTTAAGATTCGCTAGAATATTTTTCCTTTTGAAAAACAATACATGGCAAATTGTATTAACACTATTAACATAAGGGAGGCCACGGAAATATAGAATTGACATGTTGATATATATTTGAAATGAAGTCTTCTGCCATTTCATTATAACAGATAAGTTATCTCTGCAATGAACCGTCCGGTGGCTGTAAGGGCTAAGACGTCCGCTTAGAAGTACATACGAAGCTGTAGGTCTGGGTCTAGGTCTGGGTATGGTTATTTGTGTATTTTTTGTATATACATTATTCTAAATCTAACATGTTACAGATATTTCAAAAGTAAGTCTCCCTATTTTCGAACGAAATGAGCTACATCAGAACAGGTGTGGAATCTAAATTTTTTAGGTGAGCCCATTATTAGACCAAATCGGTGAAATAATTCTTTGGGTTGAAATATTTTTTTAGATATACTTTTTGAATATTTTCGAAACTTGGAATCCAGTCGGAAAAAAAAATTGAAATGGGAGGAAAATTCGAATTTTGAGGGTAGATGTTTCAATATCCCGCTTGAATAGGTTAATAACTCGAATATATAGAATTGTTATCTAGATCTAATATCTATTTGACAATTTTTTATTTGCATATTTTCAGAAATCTATTTTAATATCAACCTGAAACGGCGTATCATCAGAGTCACTACTATAAAAATAAAATCTGTCAATTGACACTTCGTTCTGTCAAAAGACAGATTTAATCTATTAATCAGATAATATTCAAATTCGACTATCCACAACCTTCCCCCTATGTCTCTGCCTACGAGAATTAAAGATCCTTTTCTTCTAAAACTTATATTTAAATTGTGCTATTGCAGTTTCAGTGAGAATTTGATAATTAAAACATAAAACTATTTTCACGAAATCCGAATACATATAAGTAAATAACCTCTGATATTATGAAACCGATTCATATTAATTGGTCCAAAAGCACCAATACGCACAAATGGGGCACTAAGTAACGATATATTCATTTCATAGCAATTTGAAAGTTGACATCAAACACTGCTTCCCATTATTTCATTTCTAATGCAATACTATACAACACAGCGCATGCCACTATAAACGATTTTGTTGTTTCTGAATTTTGCCTAATTCCAAAGAAAAGGGTAGACAATTTTCTTTTCTATATAGTTATAGTTATAAAAGGGGTTTCTGTTCACTGTGACCTCAAGGTCTTTGTGCCCCCTCACAGAGCTGTTCTCACCATACCCTGTACAGCTCGCCTTCCAGTTGCAATATCTTCAACGAGGCTTATCCTCACTCCTACAAGTTTATCGCCCAAAGCATTATTTTCTTAGGTTTGCAATGGCAATGCATTTTGTGACTAGGTGAATGGGAGTTTCTTCCTCCTCCCCGCAGAACCTACACTCATCAGTGTCCGATAATCCCATCCTCAACAGGTGCTTCCTGAGGCGGCAGTGTCCTTTAAGAAAGCCAATGAGGAGGTGTAATTGTTTCTTACCAAGATCCAGAATCCTTTTGGATCTTGCTGTTTCAAAGTTCCGAAGGAACTTAGTGAAATGATCCATCCCTGGGAGATTCCGCCTGAGTTTTTCCTTCTCGGCTTTCTCCTCCTCCAGAATCTCCTTTTTATAAGTACATTATCCTATACCACAGAAGGGTCTTGGCCAATGAATGGCATTCGTGCGCCCTCTTTGGAAAGTGTATTATCCTCTTCATTTCCTTTTTTGCCTGTTCAATGCATAATAATAAATAACTTGAGATAGTGAAAAACCTCCATTTCAAGCAACACCTCTGACTTACATTTTCTCGTATTGAACCCTTGAATTTTGTAATTTTGATGATGGGCATCCCTCGGTTCATTAATAAATTTTTAACGGTTAATAACTTACGAAGTAATGATACATTTCGTATACCAGCCACATGATTTTTCTTCTTCAACCGAATAGGACGACAGGTTATATTTATATTGATATCCTCCAAGAAAAATTACATTATCTCATTGGGAAGGGATGTTAATCTCTTTTTTCAATTTGACAAAAGTTACATTGAAACCTCTTGTTTTCCAGTCCAATGTATAATAATCAATTTCCTAAAATCGCGAAAAAACCGAAATTTCAAGCAACACATCCGACTTACATTTTCTCGTACTTCGAACCCTTAAATTTTGATGACGGACATCCCTCGGTTCATTAATAAATCTTTAAAGTTACCAGAAAGTCCATAACTTACGAAGTAATGATACATTTCGCATGCCAGCCATATGATTTTTCTTCTTCAACCGGACAGGTTATATTTGTATTGATACCCTCCAAGAAAAATTACGATATCAGTGGCATATTATCCTCGTAATGGTGGCCCATTATCCGCGATGCTTCTGGTATTCATTCCACTGTTGTGCCTTATCATTATTTTAAGTTAAACGTTTTTCTATGAAAAGGCCACAAGTAATAGTTGAGGTAATACCGGATATTTGCCCGGCATAAATAATAATCTGTACTTTAATGAAGCTACCATACAACGATTTAAACTTTCATTATAATAACTAGGTCTTTTTACCCACCGTATGTATTGTTTCACACACATGGGCGTAGATGATGGGTGTGAAGTAACATCGTTTCTATGAAAATTAAGTCATAAGATTGATGTTGTACATGGTGGTGGTGCCTCATTTCACTCTCGCGTATTACTGCTATTAAGCGAGAAGTACCTGCGTATTTTTTAAGGTACTTATTTATGTATATTAGAGTCACGCTATATTCTGACGAGGCCGGATTGTTAAACGTTGTGGTGAATCATGAGGGAGAAACTACCTTCGGTTGAAGTACCATCCATACAAAATCATGAAACTGATTTTGGGAATTGAAGTTCAAGCTCAAGATTTTAGTGTTCAAAAGAATGGTTTTCTGTTGGAAAGTGTTGAAATATTGATTTAGAAAATATACACTTGAAAATTATGTGTGGAACGAAATATCTCGTAAAGGCCTGCGACTATTAGCTAGGTGGCGAATCGACGTCTGTCACACTCTCGCTAACTGCCATGATTTTTTATTTCGGTCGACCTCTAAGAGCTAGTATTGTGTGTTCCAGAAATCGAATGTTCTGAGCGCTCGTTCTACTTAAACTAGTGATATATCGTTTAACGCAAATGTGTGTAATTTTCGAATTTTGAGACAAAAAAGGTTCTAAACGATAGGACTGGTCAAATTCAATTCTGTCCGTGGGGGCGTCCGGCCGTAAGCCCGATAACATCGAATAGATTGTCCTAGAGACTTTCAGTGTGAGTTCGATTCCCAAATGATATACTGAATGTTCATACAAAACTTTCAGTAGATCGTATTATCTGAACCATACGAACTTCAATTGGAATATTGAAGAGAGGAATCTCCATATTTCCATAACAAGATATCCGACTCCAGTGAAATTTATATTGTGAATGAAAATTGATATACTTACTGAATGTTCATACAAAATTTTAAGTAGATCGTATTATCTCAACCACACGAACTTCAATTGAAATATTGAAAAGAAGAATCTCTATATTCCATATCAAGATAACCGATTCGAGTGAATTTTTTTAGCGAATCAAAATTGATACACTAACCGCGGGTTCCACAAACGTTTGATTGGCAATCAAATCGTTGATTTTCAATTGAGTCGATGGTTTACGTCAAAAATGAACTGAAAAATTGCACAGAAATGATGACATTTCAATAATCAAGCTGATTAGAGTTTTATTGTGAAACCCGGCTTGAATGTTCAAAAATATCGCATCATCTGAACTATAGATTAAATTTTTAAAAAAAATTTTTTTTTACATAATATATTTCATTTCTTGAATAATTCTCAGAATGTCTTTCCGATCGTGCTAAGATTTTGCAGTCATATACTTAGCATGAATATCAAGTCCTATACAACATTTGGTAAAAGCATTATTATTCCACCAATGAACGAGCGCCCAAGAGCACCTGCTCAAAGCTATTCTTAAATTTTTATTATGCTTTTCACCGTAGATGAACGAGGCACATTATTTCCACCTAAAAGGATACTTCCAATTAAAATTACATCATATTGATAATAATTTTCGGCAATCAGGACTAGTTGTTCTACATCAGGGAATCGGTTTTCGGATCTCTTCGAAGTCATAATCCATTTGTTTCTCGGAAATATTGTGATCAACTCGAAATAACTGTGGAATATATCATATAACTCTCATGTTAAGTGTTAACTGAATTCAGAGAGGACTTACCCAGTTTCATTGCATATACAGGGTGAATCCTGTTGAACTGTACATACTTCACACAGAGATAGAGAACACTTTGCTGGTTTCAAAAAGACCGCTCATGAAAGGTCTCAAACGATTCGTTTGAATTATACAGGGTGATTTCCTGTTTTGGGTCATATTTTCAAAATGCTCTATTGGACGAACGAATAATCACAAATTTATCGAATTTGGTACGTAGGAGGACTGTATCAATCTCCATACAGCTGAGTTAACAGATTATCAGTTTCCAGGACCGGACTCTATTTTTCTGATATTATCGCAATTTATGAAAAAGTCAATAAACCTGTCATGACAGTTCAAACTACACTAAAAACTCAACAATGAAGAGTAATAAAATCACTTGCCACACCTACAAATTTAGAGAAAAAAAAAATAATATGCGTACTCGGAGATAAATTTTTTGGACGCGTCTAATTCACATGGAAAACCATACCCAAATGTATCAAAAGTTAAAGACAGGAGAATGTTATCAGTTTAAATCCTCTCGATGTTCAAATATTCCAATATTCAGGTAATTTTCGTCAGTTTCCAGGACCGGACTCTATTTTTCTGATATTATCGGAATTTATAAAGAAAATCACCCTGTAGATAAAAAAGTCAATGAACCTGTCATGGCAGTTCAAACTACACTAAATACTCCTGAATAAAGAGTAATAAAATCACGTGGCACACCTACAGATTCAGAGAAAAAAAATTGAATATGAGTACTCGGAGATAATTTTTTTTGTACGGCCTAATTCACAAAAAAAACATACCCAATGTATCAAAAGTTGAATGAAAATGGTTAAGATCTTCTACACATTCAAGTATTCCAATATTCAGGGACGGACTCCCATTTTAGATTGGGTTTTTCAATAGATGATAGGTCGAAAGATTCGCCCTGAATATGGAACACCCCAAAAAACTGTTACGGGAGACCGAACAACACAACCTACAATCCAGGGATTATGGAATACTTTCATGGGGAGTGGATATAACCTGATAATATTCGACTTTTCATGCATTTCGGTATAGTTCTTCTACTAAACTTCAGCCGCCCAAAAAAATTATCTCTGAGTACGATTATTAAATTTTTTTGTTAAATCTATTTGTGTATCTCGCAATTTCATGAAAATTTCTTGTAGGTTATTTAATGTTGTTCGGTCTCCCGTAATAGTTTTTTGGGGTGTTCCAAATTCAGGGCGAATCTTTCGACCTATCATCTATTGAAAAACCCAATCTGAAATGGGAGTCCGTCCCTGAATATTGGAAAACTTGAATGCGTAGAAGATCTTAACCATTTATATTCAACTTTTGATACATTTAGGTATGTTTTTTTGTGAATTAGGCCGTACAAAAAAAATTTTCTCCGAGTACCCATATTAATTTTTTTTCTGAATCCTGTACGTGTGCCACGTGATTTTATTACTCTTTATTGAAGAGTATTTAGTGTAGTTTGAACTGCCATGACAGGTTTATTTACTTTTTCATCTACAGGGTGATTTTCTTTATAAATTACGATAATATCAGAAAAATAGAGTCCGGTCCTGGAAACTGACGAAAATTACCTAAATATTGGAATATTTGAATATCGAGAGGATTTAAACTAATGATATTCTCCTGTCTTCAACTTTTGATACATTTGGGTATGGTTTTCCATGTGAATTAGGCCGTCCAAAAACTTTATCTCCGAGTACGCATATTCAATATTTTTTTCTCTAAATTTGTAGGTGTGCCACGTGATTTTATTACTCTTCATTGTAGAGTTTTTAGTGTAGTTTGAACTGTCATGACAGGTTTATTGACTTTTTCATCTACAGGGTGTTTTTTTTTCATAATTCCGATAATATCAGAAAAATAGAGTCCGGTCCTGGAAACTGATAATCTGTTAACTCAGCTGTATGGAGATTGATACAGTCCTCCTACCTACCAAATTTGATGAATTTGTGATTATTCGTTCGTCCAATAGAGCATTTTGAAAATATGACCCAAAACTGGAAATCACCCTGTATAATTCAAACGAATCGTTTGAGACCTTTCATGTGGGGTTTTTTCGAAACCAGCAAAGTGTCCTCTATCTCTGTGTGAAGTATGTACAGTTCAACAGGGTTCACCCTGTATATTCAGATAGTCATCAACAATATTCAGATAAGTATATGTCTCTTATAATATTTTTATTCGGAACCAGCAAGTGGATTCTCCGGTAATATATGCATATCAAAATTTCATTTATTCATGTATTCATTATGTTCCAAATTTTGAATATTCATGTTCACTGTCACAGCCAATGATATTTAGCATTTATATGCAAATAGAAAGGAGGAAGCTACTTTAAATTTTCGGAGAATGTGGTGGGGTGGGGCTTACTTCGTTAATGAGCTAAATTAGAACGATTGTTTCACCTCGAAATTTTTTCAATAGACATTTTGATTTCAGATAGATCCCAGAATTTTCCATATGCAATTAAGAATGAAATAGCTTGAAAATATATGAGACATCTACCATGGTATTGAACTTTCACATCACTAATACGGGACCCCATCTTAAGTTTCATTATGAGTGTTTGGCAAGAGATTGGTCTGAAGAACGGAAAACATCCTTATTAACTCATGAGACCATTTTTATACTGTTGAATCCGTATTTTTTTCTTATCAGTCTAAGAGGAAAACCAATATGGCGTTCAAAAAAGAGTTTAGGTACTATCGCGTGTCTGAAATAATGGACAAAAGGAAAAAATCTGATACCACACGTACAATCCTGGGCCGTGGATAATGGCATTGAGTTTAAATATACTTTTCTAGAAAACTTTATAAGTTTTCACTCCCGGACTCTGAAACAGAAATAATTATTAGTTATTCAATCAACTAGGGTATTAAAGACAGCGACTAATGGTCAAGAATGGATTCGAGACCATTAGTCGCACGATTAAAAACCGAGTTCATTACAAGATTTTTCCGACGATCTCAACATGAATTGTGTACGAATTCTTGATTGAAAAGATTCTCATTCTGCACAAGACATACATTTGCCATGATGGAATTTCTATGCTTCTATGTTCCAGTAGTGTTTTGACATTTCCCCTAGTGCTTCTGAATACTTCTTGTACGGTTGCCATGAGGATTGTACATAAAAATATATCATAAATTGAGCATTAAAATGGGTCATTAATGTCCAATTCCGTTCACATTAAAATCACCTTTTATTTTGAGGTAGGCGGAATTTTTTTTTAATTAAGAGACGTTACATTATCCTTTTTATTGATTCCTTTTCTAGTTTCACTGTTAGGCAAAAATTTTTTCAGAACCAATTAGCTTCTGACAAATTAGTGCAAAGATTTAAGCAGGAGCATTTCATCTTGATTTTTTTTTAATTATTTCTGTTTCAGAGACTGGGAGTGAAAACCTAAAAAGTTTTCTAGAAATGCAGAATCCTCCCAGATTATTTTTTTATCGATATTTAAATATACTCGATGATTAAGGCCAGAAACAGAATTTCGTGAAGTTATCTCCTGAACGTATAAATAACTAAAGAAAATCTCGATTTTATTTTTCTGGCTGTATCTCGGGAACTATTGGATATATTTCAGATATGTTTAGACCATCACACTCATTCTTAAATAACGTTAAGTTTTTTGTAATTTAAGTCAATCAAGATAATCCTGTGGGGTAAGTGGCGCAGCCAGGATTTTTTTATGGGGGGGCGGGGCTGAACTGAATAATTCTTGATAATACAATAATACAACAAGAATTTAAACTGTTAGATTCATTGGGGGGGCTGCAGCCCCAAAGCTCCCCCCTAGCTGCGCCAGTGTGTGGGGCTTAAATAAATCTAACCCGGCGTAAATAATTGTCGAAATCTGCAAGATCCTGAAGCCGAAAATACTAATATGTATGTGCAATAGATTCAATAACTACACCTTAAGAACTCTGATTTCTTATGAACGTCATTCTAATGCATCGAACACGATGTACAAGTCTTGCAGTTGTCTTATTATCGCAGTAAATAAAACCTATAATCGGACCTCATCAACGAAGCCAATTTAATCGTCGCCAACCACCAGTGGCTGGCGATTTGATGAAAACACCTTTTTACACTATTCCGATCAGGATTCGTCCATCAAGGCGGCTGTGGTGACGACAGGATATCGGAAATTGAAGGTAATGGGGGAAAATTACCTACTCCTCTCATGGACCAGTTGGTTTTTTCGATTACAAATTGATTCTTTATTATTGCATGTGTTCATTTTCAAGTTGGGCGATTAAGTATCATTGCCGTGTTCTCGTGGTCGGAATAATAGATAGATTCGTCTGATCCAAGCCGCATATGGCGTCAGTTTGACTCACTTTTCTCGAAATTTGTTGATTCATCTTTATACGGCAAGGGAGTATGATGGTGCTCAATGCGACGTCGTAAGTTTGAACTGAAAGGTTTTGACTGTTTGTTTACAATGTAAAATGATAATACGAGTTTAAATATTCAGAAAATATTCGTCTCATTTACTAAACTCAAGTTTTCTGTTCGAATCTTGAGAGCCGGTTCACTCGCTGCAAAATTGGGGGTTTCTCCTACTGACTCTGATTGGAATAAACATTGAATTTCATAAAACTCATTGGTATCATTGAAAATGAATAAATATGCTATGCTGTTCTAGTGCTAGATTTTCAATTTGAAATTGACTAAGGTTGGAATAAATCATTCAAAAATTAGTATTGAAATTGAAATCTTATACTCGAATAGAAAAAATTCAAGAATAGCCCTGAGCAGGACTTTTGAGCTCTCGTTCATTGGTGGAGCAATTAGACCATTACCTCAAAATTTTATATGGAAATTGAGATTGATACCCAATATATAACTGCAGAATCTCAGCACAATCGAGATAATATTCTGGAAATTATTCAGAAAATGAAATATGTAAAAATGAATAATTAAAACATTAAATTCTATGTTCCTGATGATGCGATCCTCTTGAAATTTTGCATGAACATGCAGTATATAAGTCTTCATCGAAAATATAAATTTCACCCGAATCGGATATCCTATTTCGAAAATATAAATATTCTTCTTTCCAATACTCCAATTAACTATCTTATGATTCTGTTAACACTATGTTCACAAAATTTTGAATGAAAATTCAGTATATCAGTTTTCATTTACAAGAGAAATTTCATTCGAATCGGAAATATGAAGATTCTTGTTTTCTCAATATTCCAGTTGAATTTTTAGGGTTCTGTTAACACTATGGCACAAAATTTTGCATGAGCATTCAGAATATCGATCTTCATTCACAGAGTACATTTAATTAGAATCGCATACCTATCTTTTTATGGAAATATGAAGTTTTTTCTTTTCAATATTCCAATTGAATTTTCTATGGTTCTGTGTACACTATGGCCACAAAATTTTGGATGAGGCTTATTATGAACACCTTGCGGCATGTGGCCGCAACATTTCATTTCGATTGGTTCCTTTTTGTTTGAGATATTGAGGAACAAAAATTTTGAATGGCCATATTTTATGGAACACCCTGTACGATTTGGCTGGTTAACGAACTTAACCGAGGCATTTGGAAACCGAACTCAGTCTGAAAACTCAAGTCTCTATAGAACAGTCTCTTCGAAAGTTATTGTGCTAACGGACGGACGGCCGGCCCTACGGAAAGAATTGAGGTTGACCACGGATTTTTCATCAGGGATTCTAACTCTATCGTTTGAGACTATTTTCGGCTCAAAATTCGAAAATAACAGACATTTGGCGAAACGATATAGCACTCGTTGAAGTAGAACGGGCGCTCAAAATGAAATGAAATTATAACTGCAAGGAATACAGCCATTCTTACATTATTTTCATAGCGTTTATCATTTTTGGGAACACTGAAATTAATGACTGAGAAAGTAGCTAGCCGTCTCATATGGAGATATTTTGAATACGTTCACGTATTTAGCACCATTCCTTCGAAAGTTATCGTGCTAACTGCCGGACGGCCCCACGAATAGAATTCAATTTGACCACAGATTTGTCATCGGCGTCATCAGCGAGTCTAACTCATCGTTGAGACCATTTTCGGCTTAAAATTCGAAAATTATAGACTTTTGGGCAAAACGATAAAGCACTCGTTTAAGTTTAAGATGAACAAGCGCCCAAAAATCGGCAAAAATTTAATATCCGGATAACAGTCCCATTGATTTCAGTTCTCTGTGGCAGTATTTCGAATAAGTTGAAAAACACTTGCACCTTTATTCATTTTGGTTGAAAAATAATTCGAATTCGAATGTCCTGATGAGAACTATGAGTTTCATTCCATTTATTTATGTATGAACTCAACTTACCACTTTAAATCTCCGACGGTAAAGTAAATGCGATAATTTCTGGGGAGGTCGACTATAGAATTTGAAATTTAAAATTCTTGATTTGAATGAAGAAGTAGTATTCATAAATGAATAGAATTAAACAATAGCTTCTAGTATTGATCTGTTATTGAAAACCACCCAATATTATAAACAGTCACTATAGACCAGGGTCGATAATTTTTGAAACAAAAAAAAATTGCAGTAGGATGAAACGCATTAAAAAAGGAAGGGAATATGATCAAAATGAAAGGAAAAATAAATTACGGTCGATCCGAGTCCGGGAAGTGGGAGGGGTGTGTTTTTAAGGGTAAAAAATGGTTTACCTTGATTTCCGGCAAAACTACAAGTCCTATGGAAAAAAGTTAAGGAGCAAAGTTGTAGGTAATGAAAAGATCTACAACTTTTGTATTTGCAATTTTTTCACATAACCTCAAAATTTAGGTGAAAAATTCAAAAAACCGAGTTTTTGGTTTTTCATTTATATCTTTTTAAAAAAAAAATTTTTTTTACGAAATTTTGTGAAACCTACCTCATTATGTCCCAAATACACTATAATTCATTTGATTCAAAATATTTATGTTTTCGTCTTATTTCAACTTGATATCAAAAAAGCGCCCCAATTTTCAATCGAAAATTCTGACGTCAAAATATCAGCTTTTTTCAAAAAGTTTAGGGGCTTTTTGTTCGTTGAAATATCTACTCTCTGATGGTGTGAAAAAAATATACATTTCTATAAGGAGTGTTCTCAGAAAATGCAAAAAATTGAAAAAAATCAAATTCGAAAATTTTTTTTAATCACTATGTACAATTTCATCAAAAAAATGTGATTACTGCTTTTTTTTTTAGAATAAAGAGTTTATTCATTTAATTCGAATTACATTCATGTCATAGAAAATCTTATATAATATAAATATACAGGTAAATCGTACTATTGAATTTAGATACTTAATTCGGATTACGCATTTTATTTTTTTTTCAAAAACGTTAATCTTGTTATTCATAAATACCTTATCTGAAATTTAAATCAGTTATTTATTAGTTTTTGTGTCTTCGAAAGCATTTCTTCATCGTCAGATTCGAAAAACCTTTCCAACTCTAGTTGATCGTCGAAATCTTCAAGACCATCATTTTCGTCTCCAATGTTATTTCCAGTCTGCATTATTTCTTCTTCCACAATTTCATCTGAATCATTTACTTCCTCATAGATTTTTTCTTCTAAATTGGAGCAATTTTCAGAACCATGACAATTAGTGCATTTTAAACCATATTTTCGGCAGCCACATTTTACACTGTTACATCCAGTTTTACAGCTGCAGCAAATAGTTTTGAGCAATACTTCTGGAATTAGATCCTTTTCTGAAAATTTGGGCATAATACCGAGCTGATGTTGCTTCCAGCCCCAATCTGTTGCTGTCAATTCGTTACCCAACCAAGTTTGAAGTTGATATATGCTCTGTAACAATGTTGTTCCGCTGCTCCTTCTGTGGGTGGGAGGTTTGCCAAAGTGAAAGATGAGTTAATTTTTGCCAATTGATATTAACGTTTTTGAAAAAAAAAAAATAAAATGCGTAATCCGAATTAAGTAGGCATCTAAATTCAATAGTACGATTTACCTGTATATTTATATTGTATAAGATTTTTTATGACATGAATGTAATTCGAATTAAATAAATAAACTCTTTATTCTAAAAAAAAGCAGCAGTCACATTTTTCAATTTTTTGCATTTTCTGAGAACACTCCTTATAGTAATGTATATTTTTTCACCCCATCAAAGAGTAGATATTTCAACGAAAAAAAAAAGCCCCCAAACTTTTTGAAAAAAGCTGATATTTTGACGTCATATTTTTCGATTGAAAATTGGGGTGCTTTTTGATATTAAGTTAAAATAAGACGAAAACATAAATATTTTAAATCAAATAAATTACAGTATATTTGGGACATAATAAGGTAAGTTTTCACAAAATTTCGTAAAAAAAAATTTTTCTTTGAAAAAGATATGAATAAAAAACCAAAAACTTGGTTTTTTGAATTTTTCACCTAAATTTTGAGGTTATGTGAAAAAATTGTAAATACAAAAGTTGTAGATTTTTTCATTACCTACAATTTTGCGATTTAACTTTTTCCCATAGGACTTGTAGTTTTGCCGGTAATCAAGGAAAACCATTTTTCACCCTTAAAAACTCACCCCTCCCACTTCCCGAACTCAGATCGACCGTAATTATTTTTCCTTTCATTTCGATCATATTCTCCTCCTTTTCTAATGGTTTTCATCCTACTGTAATTTTTTTCCATTTTTTACCATTTTCGAAGGTTTCGGCCTGGTCTACTAGGATATTTTAGTTCAGAAAAATTATAATCGTTCGCAGATTTTGCAATAGGCTAACTATTCTACCTTCAGTATATCAATCTTCAATGTAACTCGAATCCAATGGAAATAGGTATAGAGATTCTTATTTTCAATATTCCAATTAAATATTCCATTCTTCTGTTAAGAGTATGGTCACAAAATTTTGCATTAGGCTTACTATGAGCATCTTGCATGTGACCGCAAAATTTCATCTCGATTGTTTTCGTTTTATCTAAGATATTGAGAGAAAAAAAATTGAATGGCCATATTTTATGGAACACCTTTTACGATTTGGCTAGTTGACGAACGTAACCGCGGCATTTGGAAACCAAACTAACCCTGAAAGTCTCTAGGACAATCTCTTTGAAAGTTGTCGTGCTTATGAAAGGCCCCAAGGACAGAATTGAATTTGACCTCGAATTTGTCATCAGGGAGCCGTTTGAGACCATTATCGACTCAAAATTCGAAAATTACAGACATTGGGGCAAAACGATATAGCACTCGTGTAATGAGAACGAGAGCTCAAAAAACAGTAAGTGGAAATTTGATGGTCTTTCTTTTGAATATGAATGTGAATTGTGTTTCCTTTGTACACTTATTCAACCTGTTCCAGGAGGACAACATTTTAACAAACCTGTTTTAATCTTCAGTATCTAATCATGACAAAATCTCCCTGATTTGATTGTAAGAAACTGGTGTTATTACTTCCCGAACACAATGTACATTCCCCTTTCGAATATCCCATCTTTTTCTCTTTCCTCTCTTTTCCCAAAATAACCAGAATTGGTATATTCGTTCTAAATTATTCATAGGCCACTCGATAAGGTTGCAGCAAGCCTTCAACACCATTCTTGGACACACAAACCGGCAGATCGTGAATGTATAATGCATGTTGTATAGCGTGTACCTTTCTGGATCATACATATTCATAGACCCATTCTAACCTATAATAACGCCGTCTGAACTGCGTTCTCTGGCACGTCGTCCCATTGGTGCCTGGTCCCATGGATGGGTGGAGCATCTTTGTATTTTAATACATTAATTCTTCAGAGCTTTTCACGAAGATCTTGAATCCTTTAAGTCAAGATTGGTAGGTGCCATTTTACAGGATTGATCTTTTTATGTATGTAGAGGTTATTGCTATTTGGACATCAGGATGTAGAGAACTAGCTAACTACCTTCTTCGAGGAAAGTCAATTTTGGAATATTGGAGAGTTATTAAAACCCAAATGGAGGCCTAACTTTATTGAAGGATCCTGTAATGAAAGATCGCTTAACGTTGGTCTGACATTCAAGTTATCGGATCGACTTATTTCCTATCAACTTGGTTGAGGCATTTACTTTATTTTGACACTTGTGATAATTCATGTGTTGCCGAAGATACTTCATTGATATATCCGGAAAGTAGAATTATTTGGACCAAATGATAAATTTCTGGAAGTCTGCTAGTCCAAAAAATTTATTTTTGAGCGTGTTGCGTAAAAAATGCAAACTTTCAATAACTAATTTCATATGAAATGTCAGCAGTTTGTTCGTTGCTATGGTAATGATCAACTGTATTTTTCAAAATCATACTTCCGGTCGGTTCCTAGTAGGTACGTACTTTCCGGACTAGACCAGGAAATGCAGATTTCTCTAAGAAAAGGGCGATTGCCGAAAAATAATTTTTTATTGAAGAAATTTTCCATTACTCACTTCTTCACATACTTCTGGATTCATGAAAGAATTCTTCGTCAAATTTTCACAATATACGATATCAAATGCTCTACTGGCTCTCCACTACTAACGAATCTTAAATTGATCAGTGCACCAAAAAAAAGAAGTATCTGACCAGGGTTCATATCTGGTACATGACAAAAAAATCCAAAAGGATGAGAGAAAAGTCAAAATAAGGGATTTTTTATTTAAATACGGTCGTCTTTTAGTTGAGTTAAGTAAAGAAGGCTTGTATTTTATTAAAGGCCACTTCAAAAACCTTTCTTTGATGCGCATGTCAAAATAAAGGAAACAATTTAAGTTGGGCCTCTATTTGCGTTTTGATAACTCTCTATTGTTTTATAATTGAAATGTCAAAATAAGAGATCTTTTATTTAAATTCTATCGTCCTTTATTTGAGTTAAGTAAGGGAGGCCTGTATTCTATTAAAGGCCACCTCAAAATCTTTCTTTGATGCGCAGATGTAAAAATAAAGGAAACTGTATTTAAGTTGGGCCTCTATTTGCGTTTCGATAACTCTCTATTGTTTGATAATTGAATTTCGAATGGTAAGTCTGGATCGAGAACAGCTTACACAATGGAGAGAATCTTCGGTATTTTATCCAATAAGGTATCGAATATAATCTTCTTTCATAAGTCAAAACGTTTTGTTCGTGCGAAATATGTTTATCTTTGTATTTTAATATAATAAACATAAATTCACGAAGACCTGGAAGCCTTTAGGTCAAGATTGGTAGGTGCCATTTTGAAGGATTGATCTTTTCATGTATGTTGAAGTAACTCAGTAACTGCTAGATATACTATGGATTAATTGAATTTCTTGAGATTAGTCTAGATTTAGATCAGCTTACACTATGAAGATAATCTTAGATATTGTTATGCATTCATAACGCAAAACGTTTCGTTCGTGAAAAATGTGTCTATCTCTTCATTTTATTATATGAAATCTTCAGAGGTTTTCACGAAAATCTTGAAGCCTTTGCTCGAGATAAGTCGTTGCCATTTTACATGATTGATCCTCTTATGTGTGTTGAAGTTACAGCTTACACAATGCAAATAATCTTAGGTGTTTTATCCTATATCCTTCTAGATAAGGACAGTAAGTCCAGTGATGTAAAGGAGAAAAGAAGCCATCGCTAGTTCCATGCCTAATATGGTATGGAAACAAGAATGCCTTCACAGAAGACAAATGTTCAACTCCCACAAGTTCGAAAATGTTTGCGGAGCTCATTTGAAGCCCTCAACCCACTTGATTGGCAAATCAAGAAGACCATACCTAGACTGATATCTAATTATTTGAGGTCAGCTATAGTGACTGCTTCTGCGGGCAATATCATATCGTGTTTCAGAATCAGCTCTAATATACAAAAAACTGGGCCTGGACTCAGACCTGGTTTAACGCTGAATGCTAAGGAAAAACTTGTTTACCAGAAAATGAAACTTCTGATGAACTAGCAAAAGAAGTATTAATTAAAATTAACTTTTTTCAGTGCATTAATAAGCACAATTGTAGAGAATTCACAAGTAAATACGAGATAGATTAGAAATATAGACGAGATGGAATAAGAGACTTCATAAGATACTATTAGCCGGTTTTGATATCAGACGCAATATGTCAAATATTCTTTTCCTCCTTTTAAAATGAGCGCGTTTGAGGGTATGCGCAATGTGTCCGAAACCATATTCTCGATGAAACAGTAGCTATTTGAAAAACAGAAACACCGTGAACTGCAATTCTACTACTACGAGAGGTCAATATCAGGACCAGGGTGCGAGAGATGGACCTACGATAACCTTAAAAAAAACTATCAAGAATATTTTATTTTTGTTTTGTTGAGGTTTGGAGGATATACCAAAGATAGGTTAATTCTCACAAAACTTTGTAGGTTCTGGATTCGATAATTGAAAAAGTTTTTTCTACTTTAACAAAAGGCGGTAAATCTGTGTTTTTCCAATGCAATTCTTATTCTATCAAATGCTCAACTCGCAAGAAAGCGCCGACAAAACGAAAAAAATTGACGTAATATCAAAGCGGCGCGGCGGTTAGATACACTCGTTAAGTTCACAAATTGGCGTGACTAAAAATGCGGTCAGAAATACTCCGGCAACGTTTGAAATATGCTGAAATACTGTAACTATCATTATGTCTCGATTTGCTGCAGACTGGATCATTACTTACTCCATTGACCACTCTTTAATCGTGGAAAATAGAGATTTATACGCTGAGGCGAATATGGTCCGTTAAGACTTTTTTGCTTCGTGATTTACCCCATTTCGCACTTTGATTAACCTTTACATTGGGTGAAGCGTGGAAGGAAGGAAGAATTCTAAAATGGATTTAAGGCTGATAAAAAGTAGTTTTTTCATAACCTTAAGAATTTAAATTTTTCACTACTCTTTTAAAAGTTGTGTATACTAGTGTACAGTAGAAAAATATAGCTAACATATCTCGCTATCTTTCGATGTCACTTCGAGTTTTTACGTCTTAGAAGTCTAGTTTTTTAGAGCTTAACACCAAATGTGAATGCTGAATACAAGGTAAATAAGTGTACTGCACTTCTCGAATCTTATAAGAAAATTCGTAATCAGGTGGTTGGCAGGGTTCGGTTAGATAAAAAACAATACCTGAACGATCTATGTCAGCGGGGTGATTCTAGAAGGCTTTGGGGTGCTTTGAGTGAGCTTAATATAAAACAAAATAATAGATATAGTCTTTCTTTTCATCTTGCTGATAGTGATAAAATAAATGAACACTTTTCATCCCTCATGCATTTGCCGACTGAGGCTTGTGAGGAGAAGATCTCTTATTACACTCAACACAAAATTGGTGAGCACCCGCTTTTCAATTTATCACTACCGACGTTGAAGAGGTTAACAGAGTACTGCACATTTTGTCATCTAATGCTATGGGTAGTGATAACATATCTCTCACGATGCTTAAGTTATGTAGTCCTGTAATAGACATTTATCTTATGCATATTTTCAATTGCTGTATTGAAAGAAATTATTTTCCCTCTTCTTGGAAGATTGGCATTGGAGTTCCTTTGGCTAAGGTGAGCTCTCCCGAGACCTTTTCTGACTTAAGACTTACAAGCATTTTGCCCACCCTCTCTAAGGTTTTCGAGAAAATTTTATCAACTAGGATGTATGATTATTTCACCGTTCATAGCTTGATACCATCATGTCAAAATGGATTCAGAAAGGGTTTGAGTACGATAACTGCCCTTTCTAATGTTTCTGATAACATTTTTAGAGCTTCTGATAAGAAGATGGTTTCTGTGTTGTTACTTCTGGACTTTTCTCGAGCGTTCTATACCATCAATCATAAACTTTCATTTGCGCTATTACATTATTATGGGTTTGATGAGTCGGCTGTCGCACTAATAAAGTCGTATTTGGCTGAGCGGTTCCAAGTTGTGAAGTCCTGGGATAAAGGTGAGAATCACATGTGGGGTGCCTCAAGGTTCTATTTTAGGACCGTTGCTTTATCATATATACCGCGGAAATTTTGAAATCGGTTGAAAATTGTAAAGTTGAAGCGTACGCTGACGATACTCAGTTGCATGCTAGCTTTTCAGTTGCTGATGCTCCTCAGTGTGTTCAGAAAATCAATGCTGACCTTGTAAAGATCTCCAATATGGTCTCTAAGTTCTGTCTAAATTTGAATGCTTCAAAGTCACAGGCCATGATTTTCGGAAGTGTGAATAAGGTTGCAGCTGTGGAACCTCTTTTGGGAGCGATTCATGTAAACAATGAGCCTTTACGGTTTGTTCCATGTGCTAAAAATCTCGGGCTAAAATTTGATTCTGACTTGCGGTTCGGATCACATGTTGGAGATATTGTGGGTAAGGCTTATGGTGCTCTCAAGGTGTTGTACGGTAGCAGACATCTCCTTAACTTCGACCTCAGAAAAAAGTTGTGTGACTCGTTAGTTCTCTCACGATTGAATTATGCGGATGTGATTTATGGTAATTGTTTGGACGTTATTGAGCAGAACAGGCTTCAGAAGGTGCAAAATAGCTGTGTGAGGTTGATTTTTGGCATGAGGAAGTTTGATTCTGGTATAAGAGCCAAAATTCGCGAGCTCGGTTGGCTAAACATGAGGAATAGACGCACCCTTCACTTTGCTGTATTTGTGCACACTATAAGGAGAACTCACTATCCTGCGTCACTTCATGATAAATTAATTCCTAGTTCATCTTTGCACTCTCGTTTCACTAGATACAGGCATGATCTGTCGATGCCACGTTTCAGTACATCTCTGTTCAAAAGAAGTTTTACCTATAATGCTGTCTCAGCATTCAACACTTTTCCACATGAATTCAGAACATTAGGAGTGAGCTCTTTCAAATCAGCCTTTAGGTCGTTTACGAGTTCTTTTACCTACCTCGGAGCCTTTTAGCCAGCTGTGTTTTGAAACCTAAAGATGTGGCACACCTCACTGTAGATTTTGTTTTTTTCTTTCTGTTTGTTTGTGTTTTTTTTCAAATATCCAACATTTATCGTCTGAATTATTATTTAAAATTTGTAAGGTTAAGTTGATTAGCATTGTGCTAGACTTCGCCTTTTTGGTAGGGTTAATAATAATTATGTATATTTATGTTCTGTACCTGTATTAGCATTGTATCTTTCCCTACTGAATAAAGTCAATGATTATTATTATTATTATTAAATGAGGAGACACTCCTGACACTCACCTTGTCGAAAATGTGAAATATGTTTGAGATACCTAATCCAAGAACATCTTACTTTTTGTGCTGTTCCAAGGGAATCAGTACCCCATAGTGTTATCAAAATGTCAAGTTTCTAATTTTGGACCAGGAGTGGTTTAGTTGGACTCACTCAAGTTGCTGCAGACTGGATCACTACTTACTCCATTGACCACTCTTTGCTTCGCCATTTACCTCATTTCGCACTTTGATTAACCTTCACGTAGGAATATATTTGGTTGAAGCGTGGAAGGAAGAAAGAATTCTTCGAAGGATTTAAGGCTGATAAACAGTAGCTTTCCACTCTATTAAAAGTTCAGTGTACAGTAGAAAAATAGAATCTCTCGCTTTCTATCGATATCATTCTTTTTTCTTCAGCATTTAACCTGATTCTGAGTCTGAGCCTAGTCTTTGGCAGTTTTTCGCATTATTGTTTCTTCTGCGAATGTAGTATAGATTACCAGAAGAAACAGCACTTCTTATAGGTAGATGACTTTCGCCTTCAAATGATATAATTATCTGTCTAAAGCCCTTATGATTTGTTAACACTTTCCGAGTACGTGATTATGATTTATTCTTTTTATTTCTAGGCTTCAAGTGTGTTCCTCACAAATAACTAAGCTTGTGCGAGAAACAGATGTATTCCATTTGGGCTGAGTTCATGTGTTGTTTTCAATATACTCAAAATTATCTCCACACCGAATAACACAAAGAAACAACGGAAAAAAATGAATGTTTTCAATATTTATATTGACATACAGACACGATAAGAAGTCAGTGCATTATGACGTATCCACTAAAGCCATTTGGATTTGGATTCTATAGCTTGCGATCTCTCCTACTGGACCGACTTTCCTGACTCTACCCTGATTTATATTTATATAGTTTTTGCTATGCAATTGTTACGAAAAGTAAACTTGACTTTACTTACTCTTTTTTCGAACCCATTTGTACTGAACAAAATGAACATGCGGTCAATAAAGAAGGAAACTCCATGGTCAAATTTTGCTCCAGGAGTGGTCTTAAACGACTCATTGGACTTACTGAAGAATGATCGAAAAGAATAAGGTATAAAAACTTTCAGGATAGATGCATAGTACGAATATCTCGACTAAGTTCTTTAATGATCTAAACCGATAGAAAAGTTCTCAACTTATGATGATTTGATTTTTCCCGAGATTGACTGTGTCAAAATTTAATAATTTGCTTCATAATGATAAAAATTCTTATACAAAAATTTCATGGAAGATCCCTCGAATAGAAAATATGAAAATTTTGTGTCAGAATGACATAGGTATGAGGTTTTCTGGGTACAGGTGTGGTCGTAATATTTTGGCGAGTGGAAAGAGCAAACCGAATTATTAAAATATTTTTTTTGAAACAAGAAATTCTAGTTGTTTGAAATTTTCAATCTAAAGCCGCAGAATAATAACACTTTTTTTATACGCATCTCTCGGGAAAAGACTGAGCTTATAACGCCCTTTCAAGCGCCCCGAGATGAATTTAGGAATAAGGAATATTCCTAAATTTCGTGAAATCCTTGAAAAAGATATTGAAGAAGAAGTTCGGTATGATACTGCAATGACTTATATCGCCAACATTTGGGTGATTCACTTATCTTGGTAACTTATTTTTTTCGATGAGGGATGAATATTTTTTTATTCTTTGATAATATTTGGTACAAGTCAATGTTGACTTGAGATGCGCGTAAAAGTCGGGAAAAAAATTAAGACGCCAGGCCTCTTTTTGCTATGTCATTTGAAAGATAATTTAATTCTGAAACCCCCCCCCCCCCCACCCTCCGGAATGTTTCAGAGTTATTTTTTGTTGCAAAAATAATCTTTCACATTGCACTTAAACCAACTCATCTCCGAAAATCTAGTTAAAATTATCACCGAAAATTAATATCAGCCTTATCTGGTTTGCTACCCCAGAATTTCAACAGAGAATATGAATTAGAAGACGCATTATCGATGTATTTTTCACTACTCCCAGAAAAAAATAAAAACGTAATTAAAGCAGAATTTGAAATATGGAAAATGTCAAATGACTCCATTTCAAAATCGCCATTAGAATGCTTAGATGAGTGCAATCAGAATATGTATCCGAACATCTACATCCTACTACAAATTTTAGCTACGATTTCAGTATCTAGGTACTGCTACTCCAGGAAGAAGTTTTTCCAGCTTGAGGAGAATTAAAAATTACCTGCGAAATTCTTTTAGCGAAACTAGATTGAATGGGTTGGCGCTTATGAATATTCATTAAAGTGTGAAAAATGATGAAAATGAAGTGGTTGACCAATTCGCTAGAAAAAAAGACGGATAACTTAAACTGAAGGAATTCGCCATAAGAAATATTGTTTGTGTTTTCTCACTGTTTCATTTTTATTACCTGTTCATATGTTGTTGCCACTATTTTGGAGTAAAACATTAAAAAACTCTATTTAGTTTCAATGAAAGAACACATCCACATGAATTTCATATTGATTCATCCTGTAAGTATTGTTTGGGAAATAAATATTGTTTTTGTTTGAGTGAATAAAAATTAAATTCTGAAGCATATTTGAAAAATAGGTTTACCCAACCAAACCAGGAGTATATATGTTGAATATTGTTTCCGAAGTAGGTACAGGATTATTGAATTCTTAAAAACAACAAATACTTGCTACAGAAACCGACTCTCACAATTCCCGGCACCTACAGAGTCAATTGCCAAAATGTCAAACCCCCAAAATGTTTTGAAGTCGTTCCTGCCGAAAGTCATCGTGTTTACACCCAGCCAAAGCAGAAGTGACTTACAATTTTTGTTTTACTCAAATGCAAGTTCTCCAAACAAAATGCAGAACATGAAATTTTCAAATTCGTATCTTTCAAAATGGCTGAGAAACACACTAACTGGGACACCCGGTATAAGGCATACTTACTTGCTTGTTCATATTGGGTAAACGATAAATTATTTTTGATTTATCTGATTTAATGAATTAAAAATTCAAAAACCTCTTCATACGAAACTCTTGAAAATTATACAGCTTCATTAAAACAAGAGTGACTGAGCCAACATTGACCAACAAATTTATAACTACTTCAATAGCAAACAGAACACTTGCAACCCTACACACGAATCAAATTCTCACCCTAATGCACTCAGAATCTGAAGTATATTTTGGTCAACCCGCAATTCATAGGAAAGTGTAACAGTTGGTGTACCTTGAATCGCGATATTCTCGAGTGTCGTTCAGTGTGCTTGTCGCATTCTTTCATGTTCCTCTATTGTACTTCATATAATCTGCCCTCATAACTTTCTATACCGCACTTTTGACGACCGCAAAACAATGGCGACCTCAAAGAAATTCACCTAATGCCAAGTGGAACAGTTGTGTTACTTCTTCATTTGTGAGAGGGTTTTTTCGTTGTACCATATTCAATATATTTCATACACGAGGTACGATAAAAAATGTATGCACTTATCACAGTAAAAATTATTTACAGTAAGAATTGTTGGTTATTTCAGGCCAGTAGGAATCATAGTGAATTTACAATCACACTATAAAATTACACTCGAATTAGTGAATTTACAAAACAGAATGTAATCCTTTTACCCACAAATGTTTGTATTTTTGTGGCAATAGGCTATGTAATTTTACACCTAATTCCGTACATTCACAACCAACAGCAGTAATTTTGTGGAATTTCACAATATGATTCTTGTGAATTTCCTTTTAGATATGTTTTATTGTTTCACTTTTACCAAAGTTTTATGCATTTTTGTTGCACCCTGTGCCATCCCCATCAACCCTTTAAATTTTTTTATTAGGGAAAGTTGGTCATGTAGTACTTTTTTGCCGAGGTCTTCGTATCTTTTTTTTCCGAAAAATCAGTCCAAAGAGGTTTTCAGTATGTGCAGTTTGTCATGGCTTATTTACTTTGACACAATGGTACCTGATGAAATTTGTGACCTAATGAAAGTCGACCATTACAATTTTGGTCATGCACAACTTTCAACCCCCTGGAAAATCTGCTCGCCTAAAATCAGTTTAAGTGTACCAAACATTTCATTTCTTTAAAATCAGTAGTTTTGCCGTTTTTGAGTAAAATTCGAAATTTTGGACTCTCAGTCAAATTCATTGGTATGCTCATCTTTTTCGAGGAGGCTATGTTAGGAACAGTCATTCTTAATTATTCTTATTGATCAAGCATTTTGCAGAACATGCAATAATTATTAATTATACTTATATATACATATATATTCTTTTGAAATCAAGAGCTAACATAATACAATACATAAAACAAAAATAAAAATCCCTAACTGAGGTTGGTGCAAAACGGGAACCATACTATTTTTTCGTATGATACCAGAGCTCAGGGAAAAACCCCAGTAGAAAAAACCCTGTCTCGCCGTTTCAACAAAAATAACACTTAAAAACTATTAGAATATTGAAGGTTTTCTTCTTTATTTAGTCCAAATGAACGATAACCCTCTCCAGGATGCCTTCGGAATTCTGAATCTGAAACGAAAAAATAAAGCAGAAAAAAAAGAAACAAAAAATTAAATGATTAAAACTCTATTAAATCGATTTAAAATTAACAACCCAATTCAAAAACGACTCGGTAATTTCATGTATAGCTCTCAAGCCATCCTGAAATTTATATATGGAACAATTATTTATCAGGTGTTCAATTGTCTCCTCCGCTTCTCCGCATTCGCAACTAGGACTCTCAACTGAATTCCATTTGAAAAGCATACTATTGCAACGTCCATGACCTGTTCTTATACGATTAAGAACAGTCCATATTTTCCTTGGAAGATCAAATCCAGGAACTTTATTCGAGGCATCAGTTATTAAATCTTTGTTCTGTATATTACATGAGTTCCACTCGGATTGCCAATTGCTTTATCACTTTCATTTGAGTTCAGAAAATGATTTGACCAAAAAGGTTTTCGTGATTTTAATCGAGGAATGTTAATTATACTTAAATGGTATACATTCTCTTTATAAAGAGCAGATTTTTGATATATCATTCAAGTGTAACTAACTATTATTGCATGTTTTTGCAAAATGCTTGATCAATAAAAATAATGAAGAATGACTATTCCTAACATAGCCTACTTTAAAAAAGATGAGCATAACAATGAATTTGACCGAGCGAAACATGCCTTTAGTCCTAAAATTCGAATTTCATTCGATAACGGCAAAACTACTGATTTTAAAGACATAACTGTTTGACACACGTCAACTAATTTCTGACGAGCAATCGATCGGAATTACAAAATCATGTGGCTACCGTTTGAAAAAAAAAGAGATTTCATAGTTTATTGGGGCTCACTTTGAAGCTCTCTTTCAGGCCCCTGTTTAAAATGTCCTCATAATTTATTCGAGAAGCAGTACCAGTGTACTTTCTTTTGTTCCATTGTTGCAGAAAAAATTCTTCACAATGATGGATTTCGAAAATAGAAACAGTAACAATCTTTCTGTCGAAAAAATTGATGATCAGGCTATAACTCAAAAACCGCTTGAAGTGGTTGCTTACATCATACATCAAATAATTGCAGAATTAAACGAATAATTCAAATATGCATAAATATACTGGGTGTAAGATTCGAAAAATTTACATTCGTTTCCGGTAGAACCGGAAGTAGCTTCCGCTTGAAAATATTTTACAAATTTGTTTCATGAACACTTACACGAAAATATAGAATCTCAAATTCGTATTACAATTCCTTCCATGAAAACTTCTAATGAAACATTTAAAAAATCGCCCCGTATATAAAACGAGAAGTACCGTGCCCTGCGACACTCAGTCTGAAACTCTTAATTGTTAAGACTGCTTATCGTGTTACATTATAATGATAAAATCATTGGGACTTCTTACCTATAAATTATTTACCTACGATTCATTCACGATACAATGATAATCCAAAAATTTATGGCAGAACATGAATTGCAAATTTTCCAACAAGACCCAGCTTGTTAACAACCTCGATGAAAAAATGGTATCTTGCCATATTTGATCGAATTTTCATGTTCCTGAATGAAACAAGACGAATGGAAATTTTCTTTACGTATCAAACCGTGTCTAGTAATCATATACCTGGAAAATGAATGACGCAGATGAAGTAACTTTATTCGAGCATAAAACACGTTAATGGGTTTCCGTGGTTAAGTCTTAAATTTTGATTTTCATTACCAGAATTGGTATACCCATGTTTAATATTATATGATAGTTGTCACCGAAAACTGAGTGGATTTTTCAATCAATCGAATGTTGTTGCTGATTTTTTTATGATAAATTCGTTATAATATGTAATTTATATTCAGTCATTATTTTTCAAAAACTTTCTTTCAATGATGAAGAAATTTTTCACCAAAAAATCCTATTGATATTCACAATAGAATTTATTGAGAAAACTCATTATACGCTAATGACCAAATATGTAAGTGAAATATTAGTAGCATAGAAATGCAAAAAGTTTTCCTCTAGTAGCGGACTACTGAGTAAAATGATAAATATTGAAATATTAATACTTATTCATTCAACTAAGTTATTAATGACAGCGACGGATATAAGATATGTTTGAGGCCATTGGTAGCTAGATCTATAAACGAGTTGATTACAAGATATTTCTGTCGACCTCATTATGAATTGAGAATGAATTCTTGATCGAAATACATTCATTTGACATAATAAAATTTCTGTTTCTGTGTTCCAGTTAAATTTCGTCATTGCTCTTATTGCTTCTGAATGATTTGTGTCAGGTAACCTATGACAACTGCACATTAAAAAAGCATGAATTGAACATGAAAATGGGTCACTAATGTGCCATTTCCCAGATTTTAAACTCACCTTTATTTTGAGGTCAACTGGGTTATTAAAGACAGCGACTAATGGACAAGATATTTTAACGCATGAGTGGAGCAAACGCGTTAATAGTTCGAGACCATTAGTCGCTCGATTAATAACCGAGTTGATTAGAAGATTTTTCCGACGATCTCAATATGAATTGTGTATGAATTCTTGACTGAAATACCTTCTCATTTTGTACAAGACTTACATTTGACATAGTAAAATTTCTATGTATCTATGTTCCAGTAGAGTTTCGACATTTCTCGTAGTGCTAGTGCTTCTGAATACTTTGTGAACGGTTGCAATGAGGATTGCACATGAAAATAGCAGAAATTAAGCATTAAAATGGGTCATTAATGATCAATTTCGTACACATTGAACTCGCCTTCTATTTTGAGATCGACCAAAAAAATATTTTCATGACAATTGAAATATTTCATAAAAATTCAATATGAATATTATATTTTGATTAATGAAAAAAGCATATACCTATGTAAATATGCCAAAATTAATTACGGATCATCTCGGTCATGTCATTCGTCCAACATTTTTCTGATTGTGAAAATACGGTATATATAATTCAATATTTTTATGTAGGTTCGTTCCTAACAGAACATTGATCTATAGTTTTGCCCAAATGTCTGTAAATGTTTCGAACTTTGAGCTGGGTATGGTCACAAACGACTGGGTTGGACCCATTGAAGAAGAATCCGGAAGCGTAAACTTGTAATTTACAGGCTAAATGCAGGGTCGAGCTAACTCGAGGTAAGGTCAATTTAATGAACCAAATTGTTTCCGAGTTATGATGATTCAAAATTTTCTTTGAACATTATGAGGACTAGAAATCCAATCGGTTTCAATTTTTTCATTTCGGTCCTCAATGAAGATATAAAGACTTGTGCCAAATTTCTTCATTCAATTTCCACGCGCTTGTTTGTAGAGATGTTTCGAAATTTAAGCCGAGAGTGATCTGTCTTCACGGTCTGACCTACTGATCCGATGTGCAATATGTCGGACCGACAGTGAATAATCTAAGCTTTGAACATAGTCAGCTGAAGACTTTAAGTTTTCAATGTAGATGTTAGGTGAAAATATCTTGATTGAGTTCATTCATGGGTCCAAAAAGTCCAATAGTTCTAGAGTTTTGAAACTACGAATATTTTTCAAATTCAAACATGAATATACATACTGAAAGCTATTAGTTCCTATCATTTACTAGCGTGGGGTGAAATGTTTTTGGCCTGAACAAGAAAAACGATGTTTTCAAAAATTGTTTTTGCTATATTTGTCAACATTTTCATCAATACTGATACATTTCTCAAAACGGTGTTCTAATTTAGTTATATCACTTTTAAACTAGATTCGTCAAGCTCCTCAAAATACTAATTCACATCTTCGATTACTTCTTCGTTGCTCTTGAACCTTTCACCACCAAGAAATTTTTGGAGGTTAAAAAACAGGTAATAGTCGCTGGGGCCTTAGTCTGGAGAATAGGGAGGATGCAGCATCAATTTGTTTATTTTGGACATGGCAACAATCGATGAATGCACTGGTGTATTGCCGTGATGAAAAAATTTTTTTCTATAAATGAGTTGGTTCAATTTGCACCTCATGAGTCAAACTTCGAAAGTTGCAATAACTTTGAGTAGATACCAGTGATAGTCTAAAGTCTTACCCTTTTCAAAGTAGATAATAAATGTAGATAATTGCTTTCACATCCCAGAAAACAGTAGCCGTAACCTTGTTGGACGATAAAATTGTTTATCCACGACTATTGTTACATCTGTCCATTTTACGTCTCTATGCTCGACCACAATAATACCCATTAATCACAAGGGAATAATGAGATAATAATCACTGCTGTCAGATGATCCATAGATTTATCTTTGATATAATATTCTTTAAATTGGTATTTCTTCAGTATTCTGAAGTATTCCAACTAATAAATATGGGTATACCTTGCCAATCGAGGGCCAAATCTACTTTTATTATATCAATTAAAGCATTTTTCATTACAAAATATACAATGACCAGTTCTCCAAAAGTTTCTCATGTGTCAACTTGACATTTTCCACGCTTGTCATAGAAGGGTCTTGTCGCGGTCGCCAAATGTTAAAATCTTCAAGAAATATA
The DNA here is from genome assembly GCA_013421045.1 of Propylea japonica. Taxonomy (NCBI): domain Eukaryota; kingdom Metazoa; phylum Arthropoda; class Insecta; order Coleoptera; family Coccinellidae; genus Propylea; species Propylea japonica. The sequence continues at coordinate 1,547,691 of CM024240.1, forward strand.
TTCAGTAGTCGTGGATAAAGAAAAGTATGCTTCTCGCGTATAATGACTGTTATTCACTCGGTGATTTGTACCACTCGCCTACAGCTCGTGGCCAAAACTTCAACTCGTGAATAATAGCCATAATTATACGCTCGCCGCATAATATACCATTTTGCCTACTTTGGAGTTGGTTCTACTTCTTAAAAACATGCTGATTCGACTGTTCTTTATTCTCAGGAGTGTAGTGGTGGAATCAAGTAATATCAACAATTATGTACCGGCGTCAAAATTATATTCGATTGCGGCTACACAGCGCTGAATTGTCGGTAGAAATGTTTCTTTGAGTCAGTTTTTGGTCGAGCGTTAGCAAACACTCAATCATTTTGGATGTTGCGACCTAAACAGTAGTACTGAGCGAGTTCAGTCAGAGATGCTCACACAACCTCTTTTTGAATTTAGAAACATACTGCTTGATAGTTGAATATGATGGTAGTCTCCTTGTATTGAATATATACTTTCTTTCATTTGTTTTGGTCTAAAAACCTTTCAACTAGAAGTATTTGATGACAGCACGTTTTTCCATTTTTTCCACGTAAGAGTCTCGCGCAATGTGCTCTCAAACGCAAACTAATTTGGTCAGTTGAATGAAATTTAACATAGAAGCTCAGAATGAATGGTACTGGTAGGACGCCACTTCGAAACCTTCTTGGACAGGACGGAAACATTTCATCCCGGACTCGTATCAATTCAGCCGTCTCAAGCCGGGTTCTCAGAGCTTCGACGTGTAGCTCGCGACACTTATTCCAACCAATCAGAGAATATAAACACGTGTTTATATTCTCTGATTGGTTGGAATAAGTGTCGCGAGCTACACGTCGAAGCTCTGAGAACCCGGCTTCATACAAACCTCAAATCAAGAGCGTCTTTTGTTATGTTTCATTCAGACCTACTAACTACTCAGATACTTTCATTTCCACTAGCCATCGATCGCATTTAGAAGATGTGCATTCGCCATTTCGCAGCTGAATATCGTATCTTTTATTCACCTCCAACCTAACACTTAATATAAACAATGGAAGCAGAGAATAATATTAATTGATTGATTGTATTATTTATTGGTTGATTTCAATCAACTAATAACATTGTCTGTGTCTGTTGTTATTGTGTACAGGGAGGCCAGAATTGGTGACCCCTAAATTACAACTATTTAAGCCTATGAGATAGCGAGAAATGAATGGCACACTGCGGTCATCTATTTTCGAGAGACTCATTTCGCCTTCAACTGCATTGCTCTATCATCATTTGTTTTCAAGTTACCAGCCGAAATTAACATTTGGACAATTTTAAATTCCGTCATAAGTTCCATTCCTGTTTGCGCTATAAACTTGAAACAAAAAGATACTGATAATTCTGCAAACAACATTTGAATCTACATTCGGGGATAACAACGGCAAGGTTTTCTTTTGAAACAGGCTTATTTGTATTGATTTATTGCAACTTCTGATATCAGGCAATGAAAGAGTGTTCTTATACAGGGTGTTCCAAAACTCGACGTCAACCCGGAACCGAGTGAAAGGGCAAGTAATGCTGGTTGTCATAAAGATATGAAAAAAAAATTAAGTTGCAAGATTTTAAAATAATAGGCTTTAAAAAAACTCAGAAAATTCCACACCCCGTGACAGTCTTTTCACACCTGTTGCCACAAATATCAACTTTTTCAAACTTTTTTTTTTGCTGTGTAACCTCTGAATAATGCTTGTCTAAACTGTAATCAAAATTTTGAATGTTTCCAGAAAAAAAATTGCAGAGAAAATAATTTTTCCAGAAAAAAATTTTCCGGGGAAATTTCTCTGGAATTTTTTTTTCTAGAAACATTTCTTCCCGGAAGATGGATCGGACGTTCTGGTCCAATCTCGGGGACCGGACATGAATCTATTGGACTTTTTTTGACTAGGAAGCAGTTAAAGAAAAAGTGTATTCACAGGCAATCGAGGGCGAATTCGAACTACGGTAGCTACAATTTACCAAGAATTACACCATTTTGGAATCCTCACTAAATGAGCCAACTTTTGACAAAACATGCCAAACTTGCGTAGTACATTTTTTTTCAATACAGTCAGTTGAACCTAGGCAATTGTTTATTTTGAATTTTTCTTCTGAGAAGTTTACCCTATTTTTATGAAACCTAGAGCATCTGGTATCAAAGTTTTGATTACAGTTTAGACAGCATTATTCGGGGTTACACAGCAAAAAATTTTTTGGAAAAAGTTGATATTTGTGGCAACATGAGTGAAAAGACTGTCACGGGGTGTGGAATTTTCTGTGTTTCTTTAAATGGCTATTTTTTTAAAATCATGCAACTTAGATCTTTCTTATATCTTTCTGATAACCAGCATTACGTGCCCTTTCACCGGTTTCGGGTTGACGTCGAGTTTTGGGACACCCTGTATAATTGATAGTCAATAAATTTCTTTTTCGTCGTAAGGTATTGGAGCTACTTTATGTTTTTATTATCTTTCTTATTTCATATCTTTCTTAGAAAAAATATTTCCTTTGATAACTGGTTTGGAAAATTAATTCCAGAAGAAAGGATATTAATAATTATTGCTTCTTTCCAGAAAAAACGGACCTCTCCGAATGATATCTGACGAAAGTGATCAAATTACATGCCACAACATGATGAATATCAATACTTGAAGAAAGTAATTAATTCATTGATTTCATTTTCAAATTTTTGACATCAATAATGGTTATATGATTATCATTATGCTGATTATTCTAAGGCTTCCTTGGAGCCCTTCAGAAGCTATACAGATCGATAATATTTCATAACTTTCAAACTTATGATCATAAGAATATATCGAACTTTTTCCAGGTGATATTCTGTTGTTCTGGGAGAATAACATCAATCATCTACAATTACTACGATGTCACAATAAATTGCGTATATGATGTTACACTATGCGGCATTGTAATCTTGACAAAATAGCACTTCATTACTGGATACGGTATTTACCCAATGAAATATACGAATACTATAATAGCTCATACTTTCATGAACTACCAACCGAATATACTTTTTCTACTCATTCTTGATACTATGGAACTTTCTTCGAAATGACTTTTCCGACGGTACAGTTCATCCCTGGTTCTGTTTTTGATGGATATTGCAATCGTATTATTCATTCATTTATTATAACAGAAATTGAAAAAGGAGAATGCAGTTAGGAATTAGAAATTACTCATTAAATGAAATCTTTGCTGTAATGAAAAGACGTCATGAACGTGATTGGATTACACCTATTCAATTGTAATGCTTCTAAAAAATTCCATGTATCGTTTCTGTTCTCGGAATCGAAACTTTACATCATTAACTTGAATAGGAACAAATACTTTAATATTTCGAAAGAAGCTTAAGAAACTCAAGCCAAAGCAATCAAGAAAAATAAAGAAATCGTCAGTAAAAACAAAAGATAGTCAGTGACCCAAGTGTCGATGACGCCTCCCATAGACTTTTACAAAGAAAACCTAATTGAAAAATGGTTTTGTTGTTGTCGATTATAAAAAGAAGTACCTACTTACAACTTGTAAATTCGATATGAGGTACCCCGTATATTATATCATTTTCAGATTACTCCTAGCTTCCGAAATATTTTCTCATCAATAGGTGTTCTTTGACATTTTATATACTCGATACGAACACAAGTGAGGAATTATCAATGTAAGTAAGAAATTGGTTGAAGAAAAATCAATCAATAGCTAAAAAACCGTTAGGATAGGTCTAGAGATAGAAACATTAAATTCAATGGTTCTTATAATGCGATTATCTTGAAAGTTTCCATAAATATTCAGTATATCAGTTTTGATTCACAAAATGAATTTCACTCTGATCGGATATCCCGTAATGGAAAAAAAAATATTTTTCTTTTCAATATTCCAATTGAATTTTCTATGGTTCTGTTGAAACTATGGCCACGATATTTTGGATGAACATTCAGAATATCGATCTCCATTCACAGAAAATGTCACTAGAATGGGATATCTTTTTATGGAAATATGAAGTTCTTTCTTTTCAATATTCCAATTGAATCTTCAATGGTTCTGTTCACACTATGGCCACAAAATTTTGCATGATTCTTGTTATCAGCAACTTGCATTTGGCCGTAACATTTCATTCGGATTACTTCCGTATTTTCTGAGATATTGAGAAATAAAAATTTTAAATGGCCATATTTCATGGAACAACCTTCACGATTTGGCAGGTTAACGAACTTAACCGAGGCATTTGGGTCCTGAACTCATCCTGAAAATTTCAAGTCTCTAGGACAATACCTACCTTCGAAAGTTATTGGGCTAACGGCCGGACGGACGGTCCCACGGACACAAATGAATTTTACCACGAACTCGTCATCGGGAAATAGACCTATCTATCGTTTGAGACCAATTTCGGCTCAAAATTCGAAAATTACAGACATTTGGGCAAAACGATATAACCTCGTTTAAGAAGAACGAGCACTCAAATATTGAGGAAGTTGAGATTAATTTAAGCATACCATTAATGACAGGGTGTTTCATATTAAATTTCAAAGTTGTTAGTACTTTTCGGTTTGGTATATATTCGGCCACATTGCAGCTCATTCTAGAAATTATGGACCCTGGGAAAATCATAGGGCTAATCCGTTTTCAGTTGAGTAATCAAGTTTTTCGAGAAAAAATTACAGATATTCTTATAATGGTCAAGTGATTTCTAACGATCAGATTTAGTGTGACATACGCGTTTGTTGAATGTTGAATCACAGTTCACAACAACTGTACTGACCACTTTCTCGTCATCCTCACTGATTATGCTTCTCGAAAGTCATCATGGCGAAAAGTTTGAACTTATGAGTATAGAAAAAAATTTATAATTTTCAATTAATTACTTGAAATTCGATGTGAGTAAATGGAATTTATAGTAAAGCACGCGACTAATTGTGAACATTCACTTGCTCGCCGCAGCCTAAATTTATATACCTATGTATAGAAATTCTATCATTCGTGAACCTTTATATTCACCCAAACTTCAACCAATTTGCGATTAATTTTCACCAACACTTCCTTCCAATGTTCCATTTTAACTTCAAGTTGTTTCCGAATTTAGGCATCGTAGTGGAAAATGCACTCGCTCCAGAACGTCATAAGCATACCTGATTTCGTTTATTCTACAGTTTTTCGCTTTGAAATGAGTTCATTTATTGAAGAAATATTTATTCCTTGATTCATCTCTCTAGTTAAGTCTAATACAATTCTTCGTACATCATACTGAGAACTTATTTCAACTTTCTACAATTACTGTTGAAGGAGTAGTTCGATAAATGGGATATTGATAAACGTATATACTGATATGGTATCGTTTAATTATAATTTATTTTTAATTTTGAATTGGGCACCAAATTACACGATCCTACAATTTACCTCGGCTTATTTTGAAAATTTAATAATTTTATTGGGACTTCTCAGGATGGATTCTATTTAAGAGTAACCATTTTAATTAAATGAATTTTTTTCTTGAAAATAATAAAAAAAACTGAATTGTATTTAGTATAAAGAACAACTTTCAACAATCCTACTATTTCTACTCTATGTCCTAACCTTAAAATTAACTAACCTATTTCTTGATAATTTTCTTCACAATCTTTGAAATCGTGTATTGTATTAATAAAATTCTTGTTTCTCCTGATTTTCTTCAGATGTAATTATCTTATTTAAATTGGAGAAAATGAACAAGCCTTTGCTTGATCTGGCTCCTGGAAACTTCGTAATAGCTTTAACAAACAGCCTTTTACTCGATCTTGATTGCCATTTTGGGTACGTACGTTTGAACTCGATTTTTCTCTAAATAAACTCATTTTTTTTCAGATTTTCCAATTCTCAAAATTTCTGTCGATTCTCAATTTGTATCTTTTTTAACTCAAATATCTGTATCATCACATTTTCCATGTTTCACAGCATTCTTTCCATTTCTTTCGACTTAATCAAGGATTGTGATTTTTGTTGAAACCTAACACTAACTAATAAATGACAGTTCTCTAACTTATAACTATACAAATAAAAATACACCTGTCATTATAAAAATACTGAATTCTCAACTAATATCAAATAAATTATCTCATTAACTAGTCCTGAACTATATTCCCAAAAAAATTCATTCACTTAAATTCATAATTTAAATCGTTAATATTTAATGTTAAATTTTGTTTTCAGGGTTTCCGAAACTGATTATCACCCTTATTGGAAGCAAACGATAAACATGCACGATATGAATTACTTTCTGGAATTATTTTGATAATAACTTTATATGAAACTATATGAATTTGGACCTTTTTTGTATCGCCAATTTTGAAGAATAAACAGTTTATGAATTTGGCTAATATTTGTTAAATGCAATATGAAAATTCACTGAACAATAAAACTTTCATATTGAAGAAAGGTAACGTATCATTGTTTTGAATATTTTACTAGTAATTCTGAAGTTGTTTATTGAAAGTTTGGATAATGCCATATCATATATATTAATAGTATATTTACCGAACCATATCAATTCAAACAGATACCCACACAAGTCGTTTCTATTTATATCAATCGAGACGCGAATAACCAAAAGATCAATAGCTAATCCGCATAACAATAGCCATTAACTACTCCAGCAGCGAGGGTGCATAGCGACGTACAACATCCCTTCGACCACTCAATTTGCCTTCATTCAAACTCATCCTGATGCACGTAGGGGACGACATTCATTCAGTCCCGGGACCCCCCCGCCCCACGTCTGGCAGACATGAGCGCCACATGGCGGCGCCATAGGCGGCCACTGCCGTCTTTCCCGATCTCAATAATTACAATCATTTGTGGTTCGGTCCTTGGGGCCCGAATGATACGAAATGCACGATAGCTGCCTCCTGTCCCGGTGATATTTTCTAATGACACCGTCGTTGTTCGATGGAGGCTGCGTCAGGTCTGATTGCAGGCCATGGAAGACCCGTTTCGCCGAAACATAACGATATGTCCTATATTATTAGGTGTTATTATTAGGTAGTGGACCGGGGTTCTTGTTTCTTCGCCGGCGCCGAAATTGCTCTGCGGCACGACATCTTCTGCCCTTTGGAGGCACATGTATGGATGGTCCTATCAAGATATCTTCAAAATCAACATTGAAACATATTATGGCAGCACTTGATCAACGACAATTGAAATGGTGTTGAAGTTGAAACTCGAGTTGACCGGATCAGGGTTAATCCGGGATGTCCCACTTTTCGAAATTGCCTCATAGTTTGAAAATTATTAATTTAATTTTCCGCCGACCTCGAAATAAAAGGTGATTTTAATGTGTACTAAATTGAGCATTAATGACCCATTTTATTGCTCAATTTCAGCTATTTTAATGAGCAATCCTCATGACAACCTTTCACAAAGTATGCAGAAGCACTATGAGAAATGTCAAAACTCTACTACAACATAGATACATAGAAATTTTATTATGTCAAATGTAAAACTTGTGCAAAATGGGAATGTATTCCAATCAAGAATTCATACACAATTAATATTGAGATCGTCGGAAAAATCTTGTGATCAACTCGGTTATTAATCGAGCTACTAATGGTCTCGAACTATTAATGAGTTCGATCCGCTCACGCGTTGAAATATCTTGACCATTAGTCGCCAGCTTAAATAACCGAGTTGATTAAATAACTATTAATAGTTTCTATAAATGTGGCTACTCTCATTATTTAACTTGAAGTACTGAGACTTTTCTCTGACATAGCAATCCCAAATTCTACAGAAACTTAATATTTGTGGAACTTTTTTTGGGGATAGATGCCTATAGATATGGATAGTTGCCCCACCATGAAAATACTGGCAAGAATAGATGCCCTAAATACTATGTGAAGCAAAAACGTAGAACACCGACTTTCTACAAGAAACATGGGTCAAATTAACGACAATATGGACAATATGGTGTAAGTGCATTCTAATAGTATATTGTCTTTCAACAGTAATCTTTATGAGATAATAAATACTTCATATTAACATAACTCATTATTCAACACATTTATCATAATAAAATATCTCAAAAGAAATCATATACTCTTTCGAAATCCAAATATGTAATATGTACAATGAATATAGAAAAACTGTTGTTTGGATTTTTAGTGATCCGCATCTTGAGCAGATATTTCTAGATGGAATTCCAAATTTTCGGCAGATTTCGTTGACTCCCACAAATTTTTATCGACTTCATCGAAAGCATCTTCCAGTTGCTCTGTTGTCTACTAATACACTTGACCTTATACTCTTTTTTTCCTTTTATATTTTCTTGGCATGGTTCTGTGTTCTGTGGTTTTGTTACGATAAGTAAAGAACCGAAGTCAGTACACAAAACATAAACTCTAAAAAAAATCCCTGTGTAAATGCTAATACTAAACTATCAAGCATATTATCAATGTATTTTTCCCTTTTTATGTCACAATTTTATCATTTTTATCGAAATTATGAGAATATAGCTCGGAATATAGTGTTAAGTGGTGTGATTCATGAAACTTATTATCACAAACAGAAACAAAATCAAAAATGAATAGGAAAATATTTGAAAACACACTGTGTTTATCAAGCTATAACACCAATCTTACAAACAAATTGCTCCATAAATCAGAAAATCATCTCTTGGATGAAAATATACACTGCATGTTTGAAGGTTCAAATAAAAATTTCACAGAAATAATCAGATGTTACTTCTGAAGCTTGTAGAAATGAAAAAAGCACCTGGAAGTGTTTTTCGGCCAAATCAAATTTCAAAATTTACACCAACTGAATCAAAATACGCACCAAAAATATGAAAAACCCATACGTTCACTTTAGTTTGTCAGTATTTTTACATGGTTGCCAGATATTGCCAAATTATGAGCGGTTACACAGTAAGAACCATGGTGTCTGATGAACTGATTATTGCAACCGAATAACTTTGGCAACAATGTTAATAGCAATAGTTCCAATTCTTAGCGGCTCTACAAAGAGTCCTCAGCACAGTCAAAAGAGGACTTGCGAATGGTTTCACCTTCTTATCTATCTCTGTTTTTTGTATGTGTCTTAGTGATGATGAAACGATAGTGTGAAATTAATGGAGATGAAGAAAGTGAAATGCGTGAAAATTTGTTTTGGATACAGGGAAAAGTTCATTTTGGCTGATGATTCGAGGACAAAATCAATACTGTTTGCAAGTAAGTACTACAAATTTGAACTTGAACTGATTCGGGTAACTTCCTTCAGTTTTCCATAGCGTTGAAGCTTTCTTTTTGTATAATATACCTACCTAATCAGGTTATATGGTGGACATATTTATTGTGACTTCTTTTGAGTTAGTTTATCCCTATATTTTCATTTCATTTGACGAAAATAGATATTGATGAATCGTTCAATGTAGGTATATCTTAGAAAATTTCAATCCACTGTAAGATAAGATGTACAGATTTACATCCATTTATATTTATAAGTGTTTATATCTGATCTTTTCTTTCTTTTCAAGCTAGTTGAAGAACCTATCCTAACGGTGTTTTTGGAAGATACCTTTACTGTCAACCCCTCGCTTGGTCTATCATCAGGTACATATCTATCTGTTCATTATGTACTTATCAGTGTAAAGAAAATATATTTTGTCAACAGGAAAATGTTTTTTGATTTGGCAACAAATATTGTGGTAAACTTTCATTGTGAGTGAATTCAAATAAATTTAATTGTTTCAAAAACCTGCACAGTAAACGAATACACTAAAACACTTTTCAGGAATAACAATTGCAGAATATAAATAATAAACAAAAGATTAACATAGTGAGTAAGTACCTATCTGAATAATAATTGATTATTATGGTTTATGATCTGCATTGTGTAAGCTTCGAAAGAACCGGTGTAGCAAATATCTGATATTCAAATTGCTGAATTGCATTAAACTAAGTCAGTGCTAAATAACACCGAACAGGTTATTGCAACCTCACTAAGCTAGTGCCAATTAAGACTGAAACGGTGCGATTTCACACCGAAACCGATCTAACTCATATCGTATTTCACACTAATAAATTGTGAAAAATAACTGAGTCAGTGTCAAATCACACAGGATGATCAATTGAGATCGCACCGCTCTAGTGTGATTTAACACCAAACAAGTCGCAAAAAACCGAATGAAAATCACACCAGAAAATTATTAATGTCGGTGTAGTTTCAGAAGGTGCTAAATAACACCAAAATATCAGGACCTCTGAGGAAATACGGCCGGTGTCAGCGGGTGTTGGCTGGTGTTCGAAAATTTCTTAGAGTGATAACAAAGCCGGAAAAAAATTTTCTTAAATTAACACTTAGACCATACATGTGTAGAATGTGTATTGGGGGATAGATGCACCTAGGTATACCTCGAAAAATCAGGGCAATTATCCTTTTCGATAGGAATAGATGCCCATGATTTTTTTTTATAAACTAAGAAAAAAAAGCATCTATTTATACTCAGATGTACACTCGATGTACCAGTGTATGGACGTTATAAAAATATATCGGAATTTATTACTACTTTAATAATTATACCCTTAAAAACCTTCGAAAAATGACCTCACTTTACAAAAACCCGTACAAAACTTAGGTCCAGGGTGTCTGTGACTCCAACTTAAAACATGAATTATTTGTTACGTGTTTTAGAAGTTCGATATTTTGGAAATGGAGCATCTTTCCCACTGGGGCATCTAACCCGGTTTTACTCTATACGAAACCGATAAATTTGAATTCGGTTTCTTTGTCTTTCGCATCATTTGTGGTTGTAAATCACTGAATTTATCTCTTATAATTATTATTACTTATAATGTCATGAAAAGTTGATTGGATAGTATGATTCTATCTTTATTCGTCCAGAAAAATTTACTATTTTGTTAGCCGAATTAGCACATTATAACGATATCGTTAAAGCAGGACTGATGAATTGAGTTGAGCCACAATCGAAAGGATAGAATAACAAAAACTATTCGTATCATCGAGGGCCAGGCAACGATTCATGAACTCGAGTTAACAGAAACTATTACCTACGGAATGCTTTCTCGATATCATGAATACTTGGCACGATCCCTTAAGATCCATTAAATTGAATTTTTATCATACCATCTAAAACTGGATCATTTTGTTTTTTTCAGGTGCTTGAAACAATGATTTGGGTCCAACGATAAATTTCATGAGTGAAATGTATGGATTTAACAATTTTCTTTCACTTTCGATTTGTAATATAGCAAGTTACTTAAAAAAATATCGAAAATATTCCTAGTTGTTGATTTGACTGATCAGATTGCGACATGCCGTGGATAGGTACTCCTAAACCTTAAATATGGTTTTTCAAGTGAAACATCAACTATTCTCTCACGAAACTCAATTCTTAATGCTGTTTGCCAAGAGTTTGAGGAAAATCGGAAAATCAATAGCATAAGACGCTCTGGAATATCCAGTTGAGCAAATATCTTTCTAGCAGTCTAGAAATAGAACTCAGAAAGCTCTTTTTTGCTGAGTCTGAGTAGCTGTCTTCAAGGTTTACTTATTTGCGTTCTTCTTCTTCGGAAGAAAATGTTCCGTGCACAAATTTAATTATGACAGGCCATTTTCAAACGCTATAGTTTTTTCAGAAAAACCTCTAGAAATTGAAATTGGTATGGTAAGTTTGGACCTCCGTAGAGTATTGCTTGCAGATATTATATTCCAAACTCTCGGAACTTCTGATTCTGATGGAAAGCTATTCGTGAGGATCGTCTCATTAGTAGAAAATTTTCAGAAAGTTAATAGGTCTGTTTATTACATTTCTAACGGAACTAAGAAACGCGCAAGAACCTTCGAAGTCACTACTTTATTGAAAGTTTCAGAAATGTTATTGATAGATTGAAAAAAAACATATATACGTATCGGAATGGGAAGTCTTAATTTAATTTACGGTAAGATAATGACTAGCAAAACTTGTTAGTCTTCACGGGCAATTGTTTTAACTTCCCAGTACTTGTTCAAATACTTGAAATGGTCTGTCTATCAATTTACTACGTTCAAGAAATTGGCTGACCCATAATGACCTCATATGTTCGATTTGATTGTTAAAATAGCAAACACTAAATAAAAACCTAATACAGTGAAACCTCTCTTGGCGGCCACTCCTCATAAGCGGATACATCCCTCAAACGGACAATTGACGTTGAACCGAGAAATTTTCTTGCAATATTATACTCACGAGCGGACACCCCTATCGGACGGACACGGACACAGTTCTCGCTAGCAGTGAAGAATAGATTTCTGACGTTGAAGGAAAAGATGAAGCTGATAAATATGTCAATAAAAGCACTTAATTTCTTTATAAAGTTGAAAATATTTCCCTAAGATGATTTTGTAACCTTTCAACACCTCAAAAATCTTGAGACCCACTTCCAAACTCGCCTTCTAATAACAAAAAAGGAAAAATGACACAACCTAAAATAACCGATTTTTTGTAAGTTGTGCATATATGTGAATAATTCGTTTTCTATGATAGATCAATATTTCCGAATTCATTTTTCTTTTATAAGTTCATAAATATATTCCAATGAATAATTTGATTTTTCATTTCTCTTTGTATTTAGTTTGCTTTTTCCCACAAGCGTACACCTTCCACGTCCGGACAAAAGAGATGGAACCAACGGTGTCCGCTCTTGGGTGATTTCACTGTATATGGAAAAAATATTGTCGAAACATCTTCGTTTCGCACTATCTGAACATATTTTGCAATATTTCATGAAACAATTTACTCATCACTAGTCCAAAATTATGATGAGATAAATCATTAGGGTTGAAGAATTATTACTTGAAATGTACTCGAAATATTTCCTCGTATCGTAGTCGTGTTTAGATATCAATATTCATTATAATAATTTTACTCAACTTTTTTGGTCAAATCCTCATTCTACCTTGAAAATTTTAAGTTTTGGAGTTGTTAGCTTCTGCAGCCGTAGTTCGATTTCATAACTTCCTGACTTGAAATTTTCAGGCAGTTTGATATTTGAATAGAAAAGTTGAATTCAGAAATTAATAAAATGGAACCTATAAAATAGCTGTCAAGATATTCGAGTTCGCTAAACAGCTTTTGACTTCTTCTCTCCAGATTGATTTCTGAATTTTTAAAATCATTCTTTTGAATCTATCGATTGAGTCAATTTTTCACGAAATCAATATGAACTACTCAAAACTCAAGAAATTAGCAAAATTTCGTAATCGTTCGAGTTCAGTGACCCATCATTTCACACTTATGGTGGATTATTCAAAAATCCTTCAAAAGCACTCTTGAAAAAATTGAATCAAACTATTCTGAACATTCTCAAAGATAGAGTTTCGGAGTCGGTTTAAAACTTGAATAAAATATTCACGTCAATCTGATGGTCATATACAGTGTGTTTGGTGTTGACTTAGCCATAATTTAAGGGCATCAAATATACCTAATTTTATCGACAAAAACACCCACATTGGGGAGAGTACCCCCTTAGTTTTGGAGTGGTCCCCATTTGAAAATTACTATTTTATTTTAGTTGACTCTTCTAAATAATATCGATTTCTTTGGACATTAAGTTCCTACAGATGTGAAAAAAATGTTTTTTGAAAGAAGCACATTGAAGTATATTTTTTTTCGATGAGCTAACACACAAGGATATTAGCTACAAAAGGATACCACATAATTTCTGTAAGTTACATAATGAGAAAGTAATTGCTGTTCGAACATGACCCTTATGAAAATGATAACATAAATTAAAACTCTGTACTGAACTCGATAATTTTTAATGATCAGACAAACAAATTAATCAAAAATTGCTCAAAATGGCTGCCTCTGCTTTGTAGACAAGCAGTGGACCTCATGACGACCTGTAGCAAAAAAAAAGTTTTGTAGCTAATACCCTTGTGTGTTGAATCATCGAAAAAAATTATACTTCAATGTGCTAGTTTCAAGTTAAATGTTTTCATATTGTTCCACTTTAATGAAAGGTTGTAGTATCATCTTTCAAAAAACATTTTTTTCACATCTGTGGGACTTTAGTTCCCAAGAAATCGATATTATTTGGAGGGTCAACGAAAATAAAAAAATAATTTAAAAGGGGGGCTTCTCCAAAACTGAGGAGGTAAACTTCCCAAGGTGGGTTTTTTTGTCGATAATATTAGGTATATTTGATGCCCTTAAATTATCGCTAAGTCATGACCAACACACTTTATATTTTCTGTTGACTTAATTTCAAGGATTGGCATATCTTCAGCATTAGTTATCCATGATAACTGCAACTTTCTTTTATTGATTCACCTCCATTTACTTTTCTCAATCTATGAATCTCCCTTGCAGGAAATATAAGACATTCAAGAAGTTCTGAAGTGAATCCTAAGTAGGAAGCATCGAAATTCGGAAACTTCTTCCATTTTAACGGAAGCACTAAGAAAGGGAAGTTTTTGCCTGTACTTTCTCACCCCTTGCACGATATCGCCCTCATTGGAAGAAGAGGCGCATGCGCTTTCCTTCGAAGGGGGTAAGCATTCGCACCCTTGAGATGTCGGGCGAATGAATCAATAATGAGAATCCTGCGCCATTGGAATTTCTATTTTCGGTGTTTTGGGGTGAGAACAACAGAATACTATTTCGATTTTCTCCAATTTAGAAGGATCTTTTTATTATTGCAGTTGAAGAAGATCTATAGAGTTAATAAATATTATGGTTGCATTGCGAGTTTTCATTATTATTCTCGAATTTGATTTGATAGTTAGGGCGAAATAGTACTTTTGAAATTTATGAGATATGTAATCTGGTATTATCTCTTGAATCTGTAGAATAGAGTTTTCCAGACAAATTTGAGGCAATGAAAAATTATCATAATTAGAAAGCAGGACCTGGTTTGATAAACCCTCTGGATTGTAGAGGAGCCTAGCAAATGACACAGAGGTGATATTTAAATATGACTATTTACTTGATATAGGTTTTCTCGTCTTTCACTTTCTCTTGTTCTTGCTGTATTGTTTGGTAGATGAATTTTGTGAAGTGTTATCTCAAAGGAAATTACATAAATGCGAATCTGAATGCAAACAAATTTCAAGCTTAACATAATCAGAAATGCCTATTTCAATTTTCAATTGACTTTGAGTTTTAGTTTCATTGAGCTATCTGGAAGAATGTACCTCGAAGTTGATAAAAACACCATATAATATTACAAACATACAAATGGCCATTTTATTTCAAAATAAATTACCGTAAAACGAAGATAATTGAATCATGATTTTTTATTCAAGTGACCACAGATCGTACAGATTCATCTGTCAATTTCCTAATTAATTAATTACATGCAAAAGAAACGGGACAGCAATATCTTCTCCTGCCCGTTCACAACTACGATAGCTATATCGAAAAATCTCAATGAATTAATAAGGTTCTTAATGGATAAATTAAAACAAAAGAATAAAAGTGTAGATAAGTCTTGAAATTTTTCAATCTATTTAGGTTTTCCCTCACAGTCTCTGAAATAGAAATAAATAAAAAAATTAATTATATAAAATACTCCTGCGTAAATCTTTGCACTAATTCTTTCGTTTGAAGTCTAATTGACAACTTTCAATGTCAATTAGACTGCAAACGAAAAAATACAATATTCCAAAGATTTTACAAGTTTGTCTGAAGAAGGAGTCTGATATAGGCAACGAAACGTTATATTATGCCTTTCATTTATTACCTTTTTTAGTTTTACTGTTAGGCAACAATTTTTTCAAAACCAATTTGCTCTTGACAAATAAATGCAAAGGTTTACGTAGGAGCATTTTATCTTAATTAACAAATCATTTCTGTTTCAGAGACTGGGAGTGAACTAAAAAGTTTTCTAGAAATGCAGAATCCTCCCAGATTATATTTCAATCGATAACGTTTTATATGTTACAAATTCTGTTGATTTTATGGAATGTTAAAAACAGTTGATTGTGAATATTCTCGTTTCGATAATCAATTTACTGCGAAGCAATAAATGTTTTATTTGATTACTAATGAACATAATTGGTTGTATGTCATATTGTGTTTGGTTGTTTTTCGAATTTCAAAATTGCAGGTTTGGTGTGTAAAATGAATCAATGGATTTATACACTGCTAGAAATTAGGTTCTATGATACATAATGTATTAAAAGAAACGACAAATTCGGGTTAGGATGTCTTATTTTCTTGAAAAGGAAAAGCGCCCTTTGCGGAATTAAGCTCGGCTGGACAGATTTTGTCCCGAATTAAATGAATAATTCAAAAAGATTGTTAGTAATCTTTTTGAATTATTCATTTAATTCGGGACAAAATCTGTCCAGCCGAGCTTAATTCCGAGTAATCCCTCTGTTGCATATCATTTTTGTTCATTTCTTAACTATAACATTAGCACCCCGTATCTCGGAGAACAAAGCTTTTGTGGTCAAAAGTTATAAAGCCTTATGTAATTATTTTTCATGCAAAATCACCTACAGAATTTTGTCACTCTTATTCACTATAATATAGGATATAGGATTTATATCTTTTATTTCATCCAAAAACGGAAATCGAACAGTTTCTTTTAGAGAGTTTATTCGGGTTAATAAACGCCTCATTCGATGTTTTCGAAATTTAACTCATTTTTGAGCTCTCGTTCTACTTAAACGGGTACTACATCGTTTCGCTCAAATGTCTGTATTTTTTTAATTTCGAGCCATAAGTGGTCCCAAGCGATAAGGTTCGACTCCCTGATGACGATCCGTGGTCAAATTCAATTCTGTCCGTTAGTACGATAACTTTCGAAAGTATTGACTTAGAGACTTGAGATTTTCAGGGTGACGGGTTCCCAAATGCCGCCGTTAAGTTCGTTAACCAGCCAAATCGTACAGGATGTTCCAGAAAATGGGGCCATTCAAGATGCTCATAATGAGCCTCATGCAATATTTTGCGGCCATTGTGTCTACAGAACCATTGAAAATTCAATTGGAATATTGAAAAAACAATCTTATTTTAATATTTTCATGAAAAAATCCGATTCTAGTGATTTTTTGCTGAATGAAGATTGATACATTGAATGTTCATGCAAAATTTCAAGAGGATCGTATCATCGAAACATTTTTTTCTAATTATTGATTTTTTACATACTTAATTTTTTGAATAATTTCCAGAATATAATTCTGATCTGAGATTTTGCATTCATATACTTTTAGCATGAATCTCATGTCCTATACAAAAAGGTAACAGCATTATTCCTCCACTAATGAAAGAAGACTCAAAAGCCCCTACTTAGGGCTTTTCTCAAATTTTTCGATTTAAATTGCATTTCTTATTAACCGAGCTACCGTAACAGCGACCCTCCGCCTCTCAAGATTACTACACGATTAATTATGATAATACAATCCTTGTTGCTATTGTAATGTAGGCATCTTATAATTCATTATATGAGAAGCAACAGTTTTATTACCTTTTTATTCCAAGCGCACTGGGGGTCGGCGCCGAAGTATGCATAAAAAAATCATTAAGTCTTTTTCGATACTAAAATGGAGCATTCAGAAAGCTACCGAGTCGGTGTTATCTGCAAATCAACGATTCGCTAAGCGATCCACTAATGGTTTATTTTCGCAAATAACCCCCGCATTGTACACTAGCTCACAAGTGTATATTTTTATACTTACTAACGTTGTTATTAATCAGTGTTTTCATTTAATTGAGTAAAAAGGTTCGGAAGAACTGGTAGCCATTTATACATTAAGGTGAGTTTGCTCACATGCGAGTATCTATATCTTATCCGGCCGAATCTCAGAGTATTCAATGAGATTCTGAAAATGTACGGAGACTTATCTGTAGAACATTTCTTTAGCGTTTCATCAAGAACATCAGTCTATATTAATCCAGTCGAATTGTGCTTCTTATGAGCAATAAAATCTATTATCAGGAAAGTTTTGGGGTAGTTTTGATTTCTTTCATTTTTCATGTTTTTTGGGGTGAGGTGCGGAATCCAAATTTGAGGTTTGCTAACAAAATTTTGTGACGGAACATAGGAAAATTCCAAAAAAATAATGAAAATCTCATTCTGGTCAGTTTTTTGCTTATTACTCGGACATTATCAACTATCGTGAAAAACTTTTCCATACAAAATGAGAGTACATGAAATTTCCTACAAATTGTAATACCACAGCTCGTTCTGCAACAACAAATTCTGGCTCAAATTAAGTTGAAAATGAGGTATTTTCTATGAATCAATAAATGAAAAAAAAATAAATTGTATGGTTCCAATGACACTCTAATCGAATATCTTGTTATGAAATATAAAGATTCTTCTTTTCAATTTTCCAATTGAATTTTCTATGGTTGTGTTCACACTATGGTCACGCAATTTTGCATGAAGCTTATTATGAGCATCTTGCATATGGTCGCAATATTTTCATTACGATGGATTTCGTTTTGTCTGAGATATCGATAAACAAAAATTTTGAATGGCCTATTTAATGTTTCATAAAACATGACTATTCAAAATTGACTGGTATACTGAATGTTCATGCGAAATTTCAAAAGGATCGCATCATTGAAACCATAGAATTTCATCTTTTTCCATTTATTGAGTCATAAAAAATACCTCATTTTCAACTATAATTCGAGCCAGAACAGATTGTCGCAGAACAAGCTGTGGTAATACAATTTGTAGGAAATTTTATGTACTCTTATTTTGTATGGAAGACTTTTCTAGAAAAGTTGATAGTTTTCGATAATAAGCAAAAAACTGACCAAGAATGATATTTTTTATTCTTTTGTTGTTTTTTTATGTTCCGTCACGAAATTTGGTTAGCAAACCTCAGATTCGGATTCAGCACCCCAAAAAACATAAAAACTGGATGATATCAAAACTACTCCGAAACTTTCCCGCTAGTGGTTTTTTAAGCACAAATATACTGCAATAATATGTAGGTATAACCATTTCGAATTATGCTCTGTTTGAAGGTGGAAATTTGCAAACTTCAAATCCCTTGTCTTATTACATACCTACGAGTGGAATTTGGTTCGTGAGAGGAAACAATAGATCTATTTCACGTTTTCAATATAAATCACCTCTAAGTTGTATATGAAATAAATTTTCTCATCCTTCATAAATATTTTTCATCTTTTCCATCAAAATGGTATAAATTCCTTCCTTTACCTCGTTGTCTATTGGACTATGGGAGTGAGAGTGGACGGATACCAAATGAAGAAAATTGTTGACCTAAAAGTGAATCCGAAGTGCGCATAAAAAATCGTTACGTCTTTTTCGATGCTAAAATGGAGCATTCAGAGACCTACCGAGTCGGCGTTATCTACATATCAACGATTCGCTAAGCTATCCGCTTATGGTTCATTTTCCCAATCATGTAAGAGCATCTTTAAGAAAAATGAATTATAGACAATATATGCCCTTTACATTCAGGAATGTGATCTCTTCATTAGAACCAGTGAACATCTATTTGAAAAATATGAAAAGAAAAAGAACGAATATCTGCGATACTAGGAATGACGACTACATTTATACCAAACAAAATTTAGCAATCTCTCAAAAGCAGACGGAATATAGATGTCTCAAAATATATAATATGCCTCCCGAGAATACAGGCTCTTTATAAATGATTGTAACAGCGCAGTTGGCTTTGGTTTATTCTTATTTTGCCGCTTCATATGCAAACTCAACACATTATCAATTTTAAGATAAAGAAAAAATGACAAACAAAAAATTCTTTGCCTTTAAGGAGGCTAACCTAACAACACTGACGAGGCCTAATAAGGCCGAAACCGGTCTGTCTCTTCCCTCATTGACAACATCTTGAATAAACCATCCCAGTCCGCATGAAGAAGGTTTTATAAGCCTAAAAATTGAAGATTGTATTCATTTCGATGATTACTATTTTCAATTTATCTATGTTTCAAAAATTTGTTAGGTTAGCCTCTTTAAAGGCAAAGAATTTTTGTTTGTCATTTTTTCTTTATCTTAAAATCACTTGGCTTCACAGCCGCCAAAAATTGGGTGTTTCCATCACTCGGAGAAACTTGCATGAAGGCCCTGATGTAGGACCACTGCTAACATCTCAAAGAGTGAAGAGGAAGTAATCAGTGCTTTCAGCATGCGATCTGTGATGATTGAACTTCTCATTTTGACACTACTCACTACTAGATGTCACCATCTGTAGGATAATACTCGATAGAGTCTTACAAGTGGTCTTAAATGTAGAAGTTTTTCAATAGGATGTTGTCTCTGAGGGATATGGGACACTGACGAGGCCTAATAAGGCCGAAACCGGTCTGTCTCTTCCCTCATTGACAACATCTTGAATAAATCATCCCAGTCCGCATGAAGAAGGTTCTGTGAGCCTATAAATTGAAGATTGTATTCATTTCGATGATTACTATTTTCAATTTATCTATGTTTCATAAACATTTATCAATCTCTCACTATATTTATCTCTATCTATCTTGACATTGATCATAGAATTCGACCGCCTAACCTGCGTAACAGTTTAATATTTTATGTTCTGTGGTATGAAATACTTTGTTGCCCTAATTCTGTTGTGGCAAAGAATAACCCAAAAACAACTGTTCTGTTATAATCATTTGTAAAGATCTTGTTTAAAAACTCAAAAAATATGAAATGTAAAAAAAAATTATTCAAATATCTAATTGAGCTAGAACCATACAGTTTAGATGATTAGAATTATATCCACCATGTAATTCTTATTTTGGCACTATTCTATTTCCTTTTCATCATAGATTATAGAGTATAGAAAGATAGGAAACGGCCCTACATTCCTAGTTCTAAAAAACGACTACATTTTTTAGTTCACATTTGACCCAGAGATGGCACTGAAGATCAATTTTTATATAAAATCTGTAATTTGGATTAGAAATCATATAAAGAAAACTGTAATAAGAATTGATGCGAAATTCGTATTCCCTTCAGGATGTTTTATTTTTATATTTTAATCCATAATTTTCAGTAAAATTCAGTATTTCATGTGTAATATTTTTATTATGCATTTATAGAAGATATTACAGAAATATTAGGGTATTATTGTAAGATTTATACATGGATTGAATATTATACTTAGTGCGTCTGTGGATTTCCAGTTTCTGGCTCAGTTCAATTGCAGCTTCGTTGTCCACCATCACTGTTCGAATTGACTGAAAACTTTTCCTGAATAGTCACTTAAACCATTTCATTTTCCGTGCAGCTTCACTATCAGCCACTATTTCTGCCTCTATCGTGGAAATAGCAACAGATGTTTGACGTTGATCAAGCCAAGATATAGCTTTACAAGCATACATCCATAAAACACCAGTTGATCATCCAGTTTCACTATCTCGTTCATGATCTGCATTACTGAAGGGTACAAACTCATCTCTTTTCCACTTTTTTGAGACGACACTAACGGCAAAAGCCGTTCGAAGTGAAATAATATTTGTGAAAACGAATTGATTGGCACTTTTTTATATCAATGACATTTTCCATGTATATTGATTTCGAAACTTATAATCATAGAACCAGTATTTTCACCATTCTATAGTGACATTAGTTCACATTTGACCCAGAGATGGCGCTCATACACTGTAGTCGTGTCGTTTCCGATCTTTATACTATATAATCTTTGCTTTTCATATTATTATATTTATATGCGTATGAATGTGATTTGAAATAAAGAGCTATCGACTCGAGTCTATTAGCGTAGAAAGGTGTGATTTCTCACACCGCCTAGCGATCGGCTATCACACTTCCTACTAAGGGGAACATTCACTCATCCCGGATAGCAAGTATCAGGTATCAGAGGGATTGAGCTGTGAGGTGTTCGGTGTTCTTCTTCCAGTCCGTCGTTAGTTGGTCCTGGATTTCTCGGTTGTTGTCCTGGTAGTAGGTCTTGCAATGTTTTCCTCCGTGGTTGTTCCTGATGCCCATCGTGACCTACAAACTTCCTTACCGTTGTAGCAGTACCGAGAAGTACTGTTTTTCGCATCACTTTGTAGAGATTTTCATGCAAATTTAGCTCCTTGAGGTTGGCTTTGAGACTCTTAGGAATAATTCCTGTGGTTGCTATCAAAATTGAAATGGTTCTGCTACTGCACATTCTCCACTGACTTTTGATTTGAAGTTCTAGATCTCGATATTTCGCTATTTTCTCAGAATATTTCTGACGTATTTTTATACTTGTATGTGTATGAACGTTATTTGGAACGAAGAGCTATTATAAGGCATGTTCCAACTCACGAAATAACCGTTCAATGATCGTTCATGGACCGTCAGGATTCTACGCATTGTATAAAAATGTGTGCATTTTATTCATTTCGCTGAATCCTGACGATTCATAGATGGTCACTAAACGGTTATTTCGTGAATTGGAACAAACCTATTGTTATCGACTTGAGCCTTTTAGCATAGAAATGGTGTGATTTCTCATACCCTCTAGCGATCGACAATGGCACTCTCTGCTAAGGGGAACATTCACTCATCCCGAATAGCAAGTATCAGCTGGATTGAGCTCTCAGGTGGGCGGTGATCTTCTCCTGGGTCCTGGGTTGTTCGTCCTTCGTTGCTTGGTCCTGGATTTCTCGGTTGATGTCCTGGTTGCTCTGTTTTCCTCCATGGTTGTTCCTGGTGTCAATCGTGACCTACAAACTTCCTTACCGTTCTAGCAGTACCGAGTAGTACTGCTTTCTGCATAACTTTGTAAGTTTTTCATCCAAATCTAAGTCCTTGAGGTTGGAATTCGGAACAATTCCTGTGGTTGATATGAGAATGGGGTTCTGGAACTGGACACTCTCGATATTTCGATATTTTTTCGGCGTATTTTTGATGCAGATTGTTGTTATTTGGGATGACTACGTCTATAAGTGTTGCGCTCTTCTCTCTTTCTTGGCTGGAATTATATCTTGCCTATTTTTAGCAAGTTAAGTTTGTTAGTACTGTGCGGTCCCAGTATAGCCTGTAATGGTCGTTCTCTATAGTACTACTTCAGACTGAAGCCTGGTTCTCAGAGCTTCGACGTGAAGCCAACTACAATCCCCACTACTCCTTTTTTCTCCCTCGCTGTCGCAGAAATACAAGTGAAGTTGGTTTATTTCAACTACAAAAGAGGCGTGTCGCGGCAGATTTTGACAACCAGAAACCAAAAGGAGGGGGTCAGGGGAAGTTTTGTTTAAATCCTCTGATTGGTGGAATAACTGTCGCAGGCTTCACGTCGAAGCTCTGAGAACCAGGCTTAATACTTATAGTATGGAATTGTTTCACTCTGCAAGATCTTCAGTTGAATGGCGAGCTCCTGATGAAGTATTTTAAAAACTGCATCATGTCGATTCCTGTATTCACTTCCAGAAAACGTTAGGCAGCCTCCTTTGATATGTTGGATTGTTTCCGATGTTTGGCAACCGTAACGGTATCTATCGTCAGTGCGGCTGTTATCCTTCATGATATACATATTTCTGATAGTTTTAAGTTTGCACTACTTGATCTTGCATGGCAAGGAAGAAACCTTCTGTTTCAGGAAACAATCTTCCAGAAGTCAGCCAGTACTTGTCGACATTCCTGCATCAAACTACTGGGCCAGTAGTTTGATGCAGAAATGTCGACAAGTTCCTGGGTGACCTCGTTCAGGTGTCTTCCATGTATCGGCTTTTCCCTCCGTCTTTGAATTTTTTTACTATCCGTCGTGTGTGTTTTTTTTTTCATGAGGGTTCTCACTCAGCAGTAGAGGTGTTGAAACATCTGCTTCACTCAGTATGTTTTGAAAGTCTAATGTGTTGTCTATTTGTTCAGCCGCCAATTTTTCAATCTCCGCAAAGCCTTGTCCGCCTTGATTTCTTGGAATCATTGTTCTTTCAACACAGCATTTAGGATGATGCTTGTTGCCCTTTTTTGCACAGTGTTTCGGTTTTTCGTTGGATACGATCGAGATCTGTTTTACTCCACTTTGCTATTCCGTGTTGGTCTATCCGAATCCGATGATATTGTTTCATACCTAGGTATTTGTATAGTTCACCTGCCATCATTGCCTCAATTTCTTCTCCGTTAGATAAGGTGAGAGGTGTCTGTTGGATTTTTCCCCCTGCAATATAAAGGGTGTTTTATCATAAACTGGACAAACATATATTTTCGTGTAGGGGACATCGGGAGAATAATTTTTGCCTTGTACAATATATCCCGTTTTCGAAGCATAAGCGGATACAAGGTGTCAAACGTCATTTTTGAGCAAGATTCTTATGAGTGTGGTCAGTTATGTACAACACTTAAAGTAACGCTTTTTGTTCAAATCTCAGTATTTTTGGGTACTCTATCCAGAAAAAAAAAATCTGAGGTAATAGTCTAACGCTCAGAAGCTTTTGCTCAGGGTGTTTCTTAATTTTTTTATCTATCTCTTAGGTTTAAGAAGTTGTGATTCAGTGTTCAGGCATCACCGTGGGGCATGGAGATTTCCTATAAACTTCCTGCTGAAATAAAAAAACTCACCTTCTAGAGAAAAATAAGTGATGCTTTCATTTCCATAGAAATATTTTGTTCCGATGCTCAAATCAATTGTTGATATAGACGAATCATGGTGAATGAGAATGTACAGTGGCGGCATGCAATATGTGAACAGCTATACAGAACAAGTTTGGCTTTTTTTAGTGGATTAAATCAGGCTTCGACATTTAATAATTATATTCTGTGGATTTATCTTTAGGTTTGTTGTCAATTACTGCGCGATATAATCAAAGATATACACGGACATAAAATATTAATGAAGCCCAATTTTCAATAGGACAAAAATCGTTCGCATTTCGCTTTCCGCCACTGTACACTGGCGGCATGCGAAATGTGAACAGAACATATTTTGCTTTCTTTAGTTGATTGAATCAGGCTTTGGCATAGAATAGTTACATTCTGTGGATTTACTTTGACGTTGGTTGGCAATTACTGCTTGATATAATATAATATTTTTGCGCCGACCTCGAAATAAAAGGTGATTTTAATGTGTACGAAATTGAGCATTAATGACCCATTTTAATGCTCAATTTTTTAGTCATTTTAATGTGCAATCCTCATGGCAACCGTACACAAAGTATTCAGAAGCACTACGAGAAATGTCAAAACTCTACTGGAACATCAAATGCATGTCTTGTGCAAAATATGAATGTATTTAAATCAAGTATTTATACACAATTCGTATTGAGATCGGCGGAAAAATCTTGTAATCAACTCGGTTATTAATAATATGTAATATATATGTCTTTAATAACCTAGTTGATTAAATAACTATTAATGAAGCTCAATTTACAATAGGAAAAGAAATCGTTCACATTTCGCTTGATGCCACTGTACATATTATACTATTACTCAAAACGCCGCCACTGTTTATCTAATGCTGCATGTTATATACCCAATAATTTTTTATATCCCCATATAAATTCCCGCTTTCGTAATCACAGAAGAAACGAATATCCCCAAAACGAGTTACCCAACAAAGAAAACCCGATAAAGAAGTCGCAGAGTAGAACGCAGCTATCTCCTCTAATGAAATAATTAACTGTTGTAACACAATATAAAAGTCATCTCGCACTACGCCTCATCTTTATGGCGCCCCCAGTGTAATTAAACAGTAGTGTACGCAGTATGACGTCATCCGTCAAAGGAGCCATGCTGTGACTTAACAATCGGTCGAAAATAAAGGCCTGCTAATGATCGATTTTTTAAACTCCCCTTGCGGCCTTCCTGACTGGTAAATCGAGCCGACTACCTGTTGAACGCGCTGAAATGGTAATTTGCCTGGGAAATTTTACTATTATGTTAGTTGGTCTAGGACCTAGGATTTGGTTTCGAGGTTCTACTATAGATGATTCTATGGCCTCCACGAGGGTGCTATATAAAGGGTTTTCCAATAAGAGGTGTTGTTTTGAATAACCCGCTATTTCGGTAGATGTCACGTTTGAAACTGTCATTGTTCGACATTTGACAAGTAGAAACTACGCCATTAACAAAAATGGAACGCATATTAAAATTCATACAAAAATGTTGAAAATTTGGCAGAGACGGTTCGTAAGACTCGAACATTTTTGGGTCGTCGTGAAGCACCTTGCCGGACCGCAATATAAAAATTGGTGGAAAAATTAGAAGTTAGTGATGTGAAGAATAAAACCCGTGCACGTCGCTCAAGAACAGCCGAGAATATTGCTGCTGTAGCCGAAAGTGTTGAAGAAAACCCAGGTTTGTCCATTCCTCGTCGTTCTTTGGAATTAGGCATTTTTATAGACGAAATTGAATAGTATTGATCTGGACGTTAACTTTAAACAAGACGGCGCTACGTGCCACACAAGAAACGAAACCATTGATCTTTTGTTAGTTAGTTTCTGGATCGTGTTATCTCTCGAAGAAGTGATCTCAATTGGCCACCGAGATTTTGTGATTTAACACCTTGCGACTTCTTCCTTTGGGGCCACGTGAAAGAGAAGGTCTATGCCAATAGCCCAGCATAGATTCAAAACCTCAAAGGTGGAATTCGTGAGGATATCGAGGACATAGGGCAGCCACTTTGCTATTTGGTTATGGGAAATGTTATTGAAAGGATATTGTCCTGTAAGCGTGGTCTTGATGGTTATTTGCCTGATGTTATTTTCCATTAGTAACGGCATAGCTGCTTCTTCATAACGAAATGAACATCCGTTCGTTTATATTGAAAAATGGCATTTTTCTTTGAATAAGTATCAAATTAACACCTCTTATTGGAAAACCCTTTCCCAAAATGAAATGGAAAATAAATTACGAAATTCTTCGTTTACTTCCAAAATCGTCTAGACATAGATCAAGGCTGCTCAGTCTCTTCATTTTCAAGAAAAAAAGTTGTGCGTAAACCAAATCGCGCTTCTTTTCATAATGGGGACATCTTCCTACAAGATTGGTGATCCGAAATGTGGCGATATGACCCTCCATTTAATCTACTGGGTAGGAAGAATGGCCCAACCAAATAGTAACCAGTTTTCCAATTCATACATTAATAAAAAACCGGTCCTAGTAATGAGTTTTTCGAATCACGAATCACGAAGGGTTTCAAAATAGAGCAAATTTAGGTTCGGAATATTTGGACTTTTTAGTCGTTATCACGTTAGTCATGATATTATATCGCAGGATGAGCAGCTAGCAGAAAAGTTGATATGTCATTCGAAAGTACATTAAATGAGGTTATTTTTACTGAGAAGAAAACGTGTACATAATTATTGATATTTCATCGAAAAACCATTAGAAAAACAGGACTGATTTTGTTTACTTCAGAACCGTGATATTCATCTCCATACCACGCTCGCAATAAGATTTTTTTCTGCCCACTGACTCTCTTATCTCATAGAAAATTAATTGATCTTTTCAACTATACTCCGTTCACGAAAGGTTGAGCCGTCGGTTGGCCATGGAAATTTGGCATATTCCACTGTGTATATTAAAATTTTAGGTTATGTTCTTTATTTTCTTGTCAGATTGATACGCAATTTTGTCAATATTGCATAGAGTTCTCTGATAACTCGCAAGCTCGTCGGACGAGGCCGAGTACATTCGGCAACGTTGACTTTATTTTACTTTATGACAGTAAATACTGCCAACTTCAAATAAATAAAGAAACGCCTACTATGTGCTCAACCTTTCGTGAACGGACTATATGTGGTCAAATTTGATGAGACTCCAAGGAAAACTGAATAATCAGGAAGATAAAGACAAATCTACTTAAATTTTTTATTTAGGGTACATTTCGATTGATTATACATTCGACATTTACAGTGTGATCAAAATCACACAAGATAGCTTCTGCACACTTCTTTATATTCGGAAGACGATAAGTCAAATTCGAATATCATGAAAACTATTGGTTTCATTTCATTCATCAATTCGAAATCTGAACCTATGTTAGAAATTTCACATTTTGATGCTTACTTCGAAAGATAGTGTTCCATTCCATTCAGCTGTCAGGAAAAATGCATTCAAAAATGAATATGATGAAATCAATGGTTCTCAGGGTTCAAATTTTCATAATATAAAGAAAACGCAAAATTATCTGGCTTTACGTCACAGTTTTCTTCTTCATTTTTCATGTCTCACCTTATCGTTAGAAACCCATAAATAGCAGACATTTTAACAAAATAACAGAACTTCTGTTAATATGAGTAGGTATTGATGCCAATACTAAGGATATTGGAACCCATGGAAAATCATTTCACGTGAAAAAAAGTAATAGTACTAAAAGTGACATAATTACGAAAACTCGAAATAATGGTTCCCGCAGAATTCTGACTAAAGTTTACATCATTGCGAGATCATAGCAGTGGACGAAAATTTTAACTCAATTCTTATTCCTTCACTACTCCCCTATAATTTGTGTTTAAGACACCTGCAATTTCCCACGAAAACTCTCAATAGTGTTTTAAACGTCGTTAATAATAAAGTAGGTACATTAATCCCATTTACGTTCAAACAATTCAATTTGTATTATATAGTTGTTATCGTTTCATAGCATTGGGGAATTCTCCATTATAATGAGTGTATATCCGTTTATTAAGTCGAATGAATTGAGCTGAATCTTTCATTTGAATATTTGTTGCACGGACAATATTGTATGACGGGTGAACTCACAAACGGAAATTTTTACATTTTCAAGTTTTTGCTCCAGGGCTCTTCAGACTGGTGAGATCTAAGACCAATGACAGGATGGTAAAACATGATTCATGTGAGAGTTTTCCGATTCAGAAAAAATCATATTTATATTTTTTTGTTCAATGAAAATTGAAGTGTGGCTGTTCTGAAAGTAAGGAAACACAATATCGTCATCGTAGGAGTATTAGTTAGTTATTTTATAGAGATTGAGTACCTACATAATAATTTAATTTCTGAGATTTTTCAAGTAGTACCTAACTAAAACTAAAAGAAAACAGACACGCACATTTGTCCCTATATTCGTAAGAATCGTATAATTATAAAATTTTCACTAGTACCTAATACTACTAGAGGTCAAATTTTTTTCGAATTTAATTTGACTTCGTGTAGTACGAAAATTCCACACCAAATGAGTTTATTTCCAACATCAATTTTCGTCTTCATCAAGTATTTGAAAAAGATAAAAGGTTTTGTAGACTCGATTATTTAGTTACCATGGCAACTCAGTGAAACTCTATGCAAGAAATTATTTCTGTTTTGAATTTGTCTCGCTTCGGTCAAGAAAGTAAAGAAAATATTCGTCAGGATATTGAGCAGCTGACACTCGCGAATAAAAGGAAATCGAAAGCAAGTGTATTGAAGCAGTTTATAAACTTTTGGAGCTGCAAAAGCGTATGATTTCGATAAAATGGATATACCTGTAGAAGAACTAGCGCTTCTTCTTGAAGATTATGCCTACAACATCCGAAAAAAGAACTCCAAAGACTACAAAGAGAGTGTTATCAATGTTATATGGAACTCTACAGCTAAGCAGGAATATTTTTTCGAAAGGTGTAATCGCGAATTTATTTCGTTATAAAGATCAAAAAAATTTCCAGTATAATTCGCTACTGGATACCCACGAGGAAAGAATTTCCACTGAAATTCATCCGTTGATATGCTGATCTGTCCGGAATGCACGTTCTGATCGGTTAAAAATCACATGTGTGGAGTTTAAGAAATAAAATTTTTGGCTCATACTGCTGGTCAGTATCTTGTAATTTTCGGGATAGATGTTGGACCTGAATGTCTCATTTGAGTTCGCAAAGAGGCCAAATCGGTCGAGTAGTTATTATCACTTGAATATACCTCCTAGGTTTCATCATAGATTATAGAGTATAGAAAGATAGGAAACGGCCCTACATTCGTAGTACTAAAAAACGACTACATTTTTTAGTTCACATTTGACCCAGAGATGGCACTGAAGATCAATTTTTATATAAAATCTGTATTTGATTAGAAATCATATAAAGAAAACTATAATAAGAATTGATGCGAAAATCGTATTCCCTTCAGGATGTTTCATTTTTATATTTTAAATCCATAATTTTCAATAAAAATCAGTATTTCAGGTGTAATATTTTTATTATGCATTTATAGAAGGTATTACAGAAATATTAGGGTATTATTGTAAGATTTATACATGGATTAAATATGAATATACTTAGTGCGTCTGTGGAATTCCAGTTTCTGGCTCAGTTCAATTGCAGCTTCGTTGTCCACCATCACTGTTTGAATTGACGAAAAACTTTTCCTGAATAGTCACTTTAACCATTTCATTTTCCGTGCAGCTTCACTATCAGCCACTATTTCTGCCTCTATCGTGGAAATAGGAACAGATGTTGACGTTGATCAAGCCAAGATATAGTTTTACCTGCATACATCCATTATTAAACACAGTTGATCATCCAGTTTCACTATCTCGTTCGTAATCTGCATCACTGAAGGGTACAAACTAATCTTTTTCCACTTTTTTCGAGACGACACTAACGGCAAAAACCGTTCGAAGTGAAATAATATTTTTGCAAACGAATTGATTGGCACTTTTTTATATCAATGACATTTCCCATGTATATTGATTTCGAAACTTATAATCATAGAACCAGAATTTTAACCCTTCTATAGTGACATTAGTTCACATTTGACCCAGAGATGGCGCTCATACACTTTAGTCGTGTCGTTTCCGATCTTTATACTATATAATCTTTGGGTTTCATTATATTTCTACATAGAACTGTGCATGTGACAATTCGTTCGATATGAAATCAAGTACCTACCTGAATGTGAAATAGACACATGGTCATGTCTGCAAAATAGGAAGGAAATCGAATAATTACACAATTTAAAAAAAATATATTAATGAGCAGAACATAATGTTCTACCAAAGCATTTTCGTAATGAAAATTAGGAAATTTTGTTCATTAGGAAATTGAATGAATTTTTTATGAAATGTGAACTATATAATATAGAAGAATTTTCGGATTTCTGTAAGAGTGAAAGGAATGTGATCCCAGAGCCGGAACTAGGAATCTAGCGCCTGTGGCAAACTTTCAAAATGCGCCCTTAAAAAAATTAATTTTTCAATAAATACATGTTTTTCATAATTGACATTTATTGATTATATTTTGAAGAATTTTTTCATTCACTAATACTAATCCAGTCGAATTGTGCTTTTAAATGGAAAGTTTCGGGATAGTTTTGATTTCTTTCACTTTTTATGTTTTTGGAGTGCTGAATCTGAATTTGAGGTTTGCTAACAAAATTTCGTGACTGAACATAGAAAAAAATACAAAAAAAAGAATAAAAATCCCATTCTTGGTCAGTTTTTTGCTCATTACTTGGAAACTATCAACTTTTCGTGAAAAACCTCGCCATACAAAATGAAAGTACATAAAATTTCCTTCAAATTGTACTACCACAGCTTGCTCTGCGACAACCCGTTTTGGATCAAATTATAGTTGAAAAATGAGATATTTTCCATGACTCAATAGATTAATAAAAATTAAATTTTATTGTTCTGACGAAGCGATCTTCTTGAAATTCTGCATGAACATTCAGTATATCAGTCTCGATTCACAAAAAAAATCACTTGAATCGGATATCTTGTTATGGAAATGTAAGGATTCTTCTTTTCATATTCCAATTGAATTAGGCTTATTATAAAAATCTTGCATTTAGGCGCAACATTTCATTTTGACTGGTTTCGTTTTGTCTGAGATCTTGAGGAACAATTCAATTCAATTGAAATATTGAAATATTGAAATATTGAATGATTGATTCAAAACTATCTGTATACCTACCTACCAATGTTAAACGACTTCGATATTATGAGAAAGTTGAATTTATGAATGAATAGAATGAAAATGAAACCAATGACTCACAGAATAATCAAACTTGTAATATCGTTCTCCCCATTATGAAAAAGTGCGAAAAAGCTTCTTACTTCACGTCAGGGCTTTCTTCAATTTTTCTTAGACCTTTCCTTGTCCTGTTTCCTCATATCGCGCATAACCAAAATTGAAGAATCTTAATGACGATGAACAAATGAAAAATTAATGATTCGCCACATTGTTCTCCCTGGGTCAAGATCCGTCTTGGATCGAGGCATCCAGTCGGCATTTCTCTTCATAAAGGCAGAATGTGGTCTCTGCGATGTGCCATTGTTTTCACACACTGGACGGTAGCAAAAACAAAGGCAACCACGACCACGGCTCCCTTTGATAAGTCGCGATCGTCGTTTGTTGAGGCGCACAGGATTTGTCCGACCTTTGAAACCATGTATGTCCCTAATAACGACGAAATAACTTCGATCAGACCGAATAATTGACGTTTCTGAATGCGTGCGATCATAAACTCTTCTGGGCATCATTCGAGCAGAACTTATGGAATTTTGAAAAATGAGAGAAGCCCTGAACAGGTGCTTTTAAGCGCTCATTCATTGGTCGAGCAATAATGTTATTACCTTAAAATTTTTTACATAGGACTTGAGATGCCTGCTAAAATTATGAATACTAAATCTCAGGACGATCGGAATTAGATTCTGGAAATTATTCGAAAAAAGAATTATGTGAAGATGCTATGGTTCAGTTGCTGCGATCCTCTCGAAATTTTACAATGAACATTCAGTTTATCAATCTTCATTCACAAAATGAATTCCACACAAATCGGATATCTTATTATGGAAGTACCTATAAAAATTCTTCTTTCCAATATTCAAATCAAATTTTGTATGGTTTTGTTCGCACTATGGCCACAAAATTTTGCATGAGGCTTTGTATGAGCATCATGCAAGTGGCAGCAATTTCATTTCGATTTCGAAGACGATATTTAACACCCTGTACAATTTGACTGGTTAACGAACTTAACATCATTTGGAAACCGAACCCACTCAGAAAATCTCAAGTCTTTAGGACAATCCTTTCGAAAGTTATCGTGTTCACGGCCGGACGACCCGACTGACAGAATTGAATTTGACCACGGATTCGTCATCAGGGAGTCGAACCTTATCGTTTAGTACCATTTTCGGCTCAAAATTAGAAAATAACAGACATTTGGGCAAAACGATGTAGCACTCGTTCAACTTGAACGAGCGTTCAAAAACGGTTCTTATGGACGACAGGAAAAAGGTAAAATATATTCTTCTGATTCAAACAGTTTACATAGTTACATAGTTTATTTCATTATCAAATAGGTATAGCGTAACTTTGAACTCTACAGTCACATATTGATATCCGTCTGTGAATTCACCGTTCGTCATATTATGTTCAGTGGTCATAAACAATCAAATAAAAAATCACAACAACTGCTCTGCATCCAGTTATATCGAATTTAAGGAAACTAAATAGAAATACATACATCTTCAACAATTTTGGACCTCCTAGGTTTCTCAAAAACTAAACAATCTATATGTTTTGGAAATGATTTTAATATTTTCCTCTATTTCTAATGCAGTATATTTGATAGGAATTTTTGTTTCTTTCTGCTTTTTATGTAGGATGAGATAAAATAGGAAAAATGACAAAAAATCTAAATTTATCGATTTTTTACTTTACATCGATGTTTTACCTCTTTAAATTTCACTACTGAACCAAATTCAATAATCCTCTATTTTCAATGAACTGCCCAATACGCCAAGGTTCCCGACGAATCAACGCATCATAGATATATTATGGTAATCGTTCCATTCTTTCTGAACAGCTGAACTCAATTCCAGAAATGTAGTGGGTTTTGGAGATTGTAATTGTTTCCCTTAAGTAATCACGCTCAATCAGTTTCATGTCTAGTGAGTTTGCTGGCCAGAAATATCCCGAATTAGTTGCGCCGAGAAACAATGATAGGTGTGATGCTATTTTCTATGTATACAACACTATAATAGGCATTGTTTATTCGTTTATTAATAGGAGGGATGCGGCGACCGGAAATCTTACCCGCCAGCACATTTTCAATCCACTTTGTCACATCTTCCAGGGCGTAATTGATTCGCTCCAGTCTACCTAGACTCTCCCAAATCTTTTCTCGACTACCATCACTTTGTAAACCGAAAACTCGTCCAAAAAAGTACGTTGCATCATTGTGATAAAAGCCAGTTCTAGTGGTGTTCTGCACATTGCTGACGTGTGGGTCTATGTCCAGGTGATTGCTGAGCTACTCTTGGAGGTATGAAATTTGAGTAACACAATCGTCTCCTTATGGTTCTGTTTGAGAGAAAAATGACTTCGAAGAGCTGTTACAGATACTGTTCGATTCCTCCGAGTAAATAAACGATATAATGGTCTTTCCTTGCAGATGTTTCTATGGTTCAACCAGGCACTGTTCTCTGTGTAACGCTGCCGGTTTGAACGAAAAGCAATTATGTGCCTGCTGAACTCTGTGGAATATTCA
The DNA here is from genome assembly GCA_013421045.1 of Propylea japonica. Classification (NCBI taxonomy): domain Eukaryota; kingdom Metazoa; phylum Arthropoda; class Insecta; order Coleoptera; family Coccinellidae; genus Propylea; species Propylea japonica. The sequence goes on from CM024240.1 coordinate 1,582,061, forward strand.
AACGCCATATAATCTGGTTGTTCTACAAAGCAACATGATATAGGACCACAATTCTTGCCCGGTCAATCTGAAACATTAGATGTCCTGGCATTTCCCATGGAATATTATCAATATTACTTCGAATACACATGTATTCATACTGAAATATTTTTCACTGGTTTCATTTAATTATTATTAGGGGTAGAGAGATTCCAATTGCTGAAGCTCATAAAAACACTGAAACTGAAAGGCGAGCTGTTGGAAATACCCCACCCCGATCAGAGTTGAAAGTAAAAAGGTCACAATAGATCTCTAGAGTCTAGATCGAAGTGCCCGATACACACATCTCAATTTTAGGTATGAGAATCCACATAATAATGAAATTTTTCTTCTTTTGTGCGATCGTTCTACTCAAACTACAAATTCTGCCAGTGGGGCCGTTCAGCCGTAAGCACGATTACTTTCGAAAGGATTAACCTACAGACTTGAGATTTTCAGGGTGAGTTCGGTTCCAAATGCAGCTAAATCGTACAAAATGTTTCATGAAATATGGCCATTAAAATTTTTGTTTCCCAATATCTCAGACAAAATGAAGAAAATGAAATTTTGCGGCCACGTGCAAGATTCAATTGGAATATTGAAAAAAAGAACCTTTTTATTTCCATAACAGGATAGGTAGCCAATTCGAGTGAAATTCATTTGATGAATGAAGATTAATATTATGAATGTTCATGCAAACTTTCAAGAGGATCGCATCATCAGAACCATAGAATTTTATTTTTTCTAAATTATGAACTTTTTCGTATGATTTCGAGTTTGTCTATTCGATCGAGATGAAATTTTGTAGTAAAATGTTCAATGTCATTTCAAAATAGTAAACAAAAATTTGTGGTTGTTGCATTGATACAACCATAGAAAAGTCTATCGTTATATAAAAAAATCTAATATTGCCATGAAATACCTTTCGAATGAAATGAAATCGAGTTAATTAGCGAAGTGGACGATCATGCAAATTGTCAAAAGGATTTTGAAATCAGAACCATAGAATTTTTATATTTTTAGCTATCGACTTTTTCTTTTTTTCAAATTCTGAAATTTTCTGAAATTCTGCATTTATATAATATTTGGTACCAATCCTGAGTCCCATACAAAATTTTGGTTTTGCTCATTGCTCATTCAATTGACGAGCGCTCAAAAGCTCCTGCTCAGAGCTTTCCTCAAAATTTTCTATTAACATATTTGTATTTTCAGGAATGAAGTAGAAAATATTATTGAAATCTGCGGGGTTCTAGAATCGAAAATAGGGGAAGTATGCCTATGATGGCATCCTGCTTATGATGGCACACTTCAAAGAAGTCTGTTAACATTAACTGAACAAACTTATATTTACTGAGTTTGTACGGCAAATGGCATTTACGCTTGATATACGTAGTTACACCTTGAATACGTGGCAATTTGTGACTGTTATGAGAGTTCAATCATTCGGTAAGTGTTGATGTATGATAGTTATTTCATTCTTTTTCGTTTTATTTGGATATTAAAAGATTCTATGTAAAAAATGATTATACTTTCCTTTAATCACTCTATAACAATGATTTAAGTGTAAAAGTTTTAGGTTTTTTTCGTCTTTTTAGTACCTTTTTCGCTTTGTTGAAAAATATATGTTACTAATGCTTATGATGGCATAGCCAGAGTGTTCCTATGATAGCATAGGGTGCCATCATAGCAAAAAGAATCAAGATCAAGAGACGATTCCTCCAAAGTCTGGTACTTCGCAAGAATATTAGAGGTATCCGAAAATAATGAAATAGTTTCAAGTGAAGTATCGAGATCATTGAAAATCATACAAGAACTCTCACCACTGCCAACTGACGTTGCAGAATCAACAGTGAATAGAGAAAGAAAACGGGAAAAGTTGGAATCCTCAATACAACCCCTGACATAAAAGAAAATAAGTTGGAAGAAGAAGAGAAGACGCAGAAAGAGAGAGAGAATCTAGCTAGAAAGGTCAAAAGACATATTAAGTTCGTATAAGAAAATGAGGAAAATGAAAGAAAAAGGAGAAAGACATTATGACGATGATTCAGATGCCGCTTGTCTTTAATGTTATAAGCTGTTGTTCATGTCTCGACCAAGGAAGAATTGGTTGAGTTGCCAGAAATGCGCCAGCTGGTGCCATGCCGAGTGTGCTAGTGCAAATCATATTCGTTGTGAATTGGGCGTATAAAATTATATTTTCATATTTTGACGATGCCAAAGAATGTAAATTTAGTTTCTTTGCACTTATATTTTCATTTTCATGAAATAGGGCTGCTATTTTCTTCAATAAAACATTTCAATAAATAATATCATTTCATTTTAAGTTATATGCCATAAAGGACATACGTGATCTTATGATGGCAGCCTTGGCCAAATTTAAAAAGTGCTATAATCCAAATTTTTTAAAATTTATATTGAAACTATATATAAGAATGCATACTAAAGGGTTTCCCAATAAGAACGCTCGATCTTTGGCAACAGCGCATTGCACGGTCGAAAGTCACACACACGTTATCTCTGCCAGGACTATTCAGTAGCCCTGACATTTAATATGGAGCGGTATACAATTGAACAACGTGTCCAAATCGTGAAATTTTATTACCAAAACCAGTGTTCTGTTCGGCAAACATTCGGGCACTTCGTCCAGTTTATGGTGTCCATGATCGTCCTACGGAGTCCACAATTCGCCGTCTAATGCAGAATTTTTTTTTTGTGGGGCTTTCTTAAATCTCGTGTTTATACCGACAAACCACGGACTGTTGAGGCCCTTGAAGCCAACATCAGACGAGAAATTGCTGCAATTGAGCCACACTGTGCAATCAGGTCATCGAAAACTGGACTCGCAGAATTCGGCTCACCAGGCAAAGCCGAGGCGGACATTTGACGGACATAATTTTCAAACATAATGTCACGATATATGTTTTAAAATGAGTGATGAATTATATCCGTCTTATTTGAACTTTTTATTTTATTACACTTTAAAGATCGAGCGTTCTTATTGGGAAACCCTTTAATACGAGTAGCAGTAAATCTGTCCATTCGATGACATAGAAAAATATTCCTTAATGAAATATGTAAATAATTCGTTAAGGGTGCCAACATGGGCACACTTCCCCTACTAATAATAGCAAATCACAGATGAAAATTTCTAGATTTAATTACACATTTAGAAAACAGACTGTCTCAGTTTGTAAGATTCACAGAAAAACATCTCGCTATTTCGTTTAAGGTTCATGCAGTGAAAGTAGGTTATTTGGAAAGATCCTCAGAGATGGCGTCTCGTTTCTGTTTATACCTAGAAATGAGTGCCAGATCTGAGTATAGGTTCCTAGGATGTCTCTATCATTGAGAGCAGCTATTCGCCATACGGATGAGCTCCAATAGATTGAAAGAGCTATCTATTGATGATCTGGATGATATTACCCACCACCTTGCCTATTCTTGAACGCTGACGAACGTGATTAGTATCAGTATGAGTTCAATATTGCTTGATTTCAATCAATTAATATTTTTCTCTTTTGCATTGTTCTTATTTACTTGCGTTACGATAAATCATTAATTCTGAATACGTATGTTGTAGTAAATATTCTTTGAGAAAATCTATTACTGCTATTGGCTATTGGGTTCTGTATTGACAACAAATTCTTAATCATTGACTTGAATATTATCTTTCGATATAATGTGTATGAATCAGCATTCAAAAATTACAAGTATGTAAATTTTTTAGGGACAAGTGAGTAGAGTTGTTTACTTCAAACAATTCTATGAACTTGAATTCAGTTTTCAATACATTCATTAGTTTCATGATAGGATGAGTAGTTATTTCAACTTCGAAAAAAATCTCCTTTCTCGACCGCCTTAAAAAAGCATCATACCCATTGGTAGTTGAAGCAGGCGAATGGTCATGGGAAAATATACGCGAACTTGACGTAGAGGCGCTAGAACGGACAACGGTTGCTTGGACTGTTTTAACATTCCTTTGTTTATGATCTTGATGCGTCATTCACGATAACGAAGGATCTAGTGATCCGGAGCCAGAGAAGAGATATCTTGGACGAGAGTCATAATGAAGGGTATGGGAATTAGATAAAAGAGATAAGAAACCGTGTGATTGTGATGTCGAAAAATTTTAAAAAGGAAGGCGATCCTTTCAAATGGAAGATTGAGGGAAATACATAATATATAGTCCGTTCACGAAAGGTTGAGCCATCGGTTGGCCATGGAAATTTGGCATATTCCACTGTGTATATTGAAATTTTAGGTTATGTGATTTATTTTCTAGTGAGTTTGATACGCAATGTTGTGAATATTACATAGAGTTCTCTGATAACTCGAAAGCTCGTCGGACGAGGCTGGGTACATTCGGCAACGTTTGACTTCATTTTACGTTATGACAGCGAATACTGCCAACTTCAGATAAATAAACAAACTCCTACTATGTGCTCAAACTTTCGTGAACGGACTATATGTGAATACGTTCTCACTTAAACGCAATTAAAATTTTTGGTCGATGGGGCTTCGTTTCCGAGTGATTTGACTTAGAATTTTCTTTGTCCCTTTGTGGTGATTCTGGACAATTACCTGTAGATATATATTAAAGAAAGAAAACATATTGACCTTCCTGTCTCTTCATATAATTTCAAGCTTATCATGTACTTCAGATTAGCATCAATCACATGGTGAGCAAAGTACTTCAACAAACTCTCAGCTTTCTGAGATTTTGCCGCTAAGCGGACTAAGAAGAGGTTTGAAGAATATTCTATTTAATTACAGTTTTTTTAGTTGAGCAGTTTTTTGCTCATATGTTTTGAAAATATTGAATATTTTATCTTTGTATTGTTTAAATTTGAATAGTTGGTATGTTCATTATTGTGACCTATGAAGTAGGAGTTTATTCGATGATGAAATGTACTATACTGAATTGTACATATTCAATTCCACAAAATACAGTAGGCTTAGCCATAAATTGTTACTCGACTGCCTGCTTGTGATGTCATGAAATGTGTTCGATGATGGTGGCAAAGTCGCATTGTTAGTTGGTCAATTTAGTTTTTTGAGCATGCTTCTGTTTTCTAAGGAAGAATATCCAGATACGATTTTTGTCTAGGTAGTACAACACCAGATTCCCTAATAAACGGTACTTAGACTCTTTACTTGTAGACAAACAGATTTCGTCACTTTTGACAGTTATCAGAAAATCAATCATCGATGACTTTGATCCATTTTCCATTCAATATCCAGGCATCAAATGAATATTTGGACCACTGAATAAATCAAAAATAGATCAAAGTCCGCCCTTGCTACAACAACCCACTACCACAGAAGAGGAAGGCATATTTTACCGAGTGTGATGATTTTGATTTTTCTATTCTCCATTCACATATTATTGAGCACGAAGTAGTCCATGTTATAGAATAAAAATTTTAGGTTATGTTGTTTATCTTCACGTCAGATTGATACGCACTGTTGTCAATATCACAGAAAGTTGCATAAATCGCTTAGTTCTCCGATCTAAACTCGAAAGCTCGTCAGATTAGACTGTCAGATAAGGACGGGTACATTCGGCAAAGTTGAATTTATTTTACGTTATGGCAGTAAAAACTACCAACTTAGATAAATAAATAAACGCCTACTTTCTGCTCAATAATAGGTATGTGAACGGAGTATAAGTGAATTCTTCAAAATGCAATGCTTTGGTTTAAGTTCAAGTGGTGAAATTGATCAAGAAATTGAAAATTTAACACCAGAAAACACCAAATTATTATTATATTTGGAAACAGTTTACGGTGTTTTGCGAACATAAATTAGTACAAACTTTGGGATGATATTTCGTACTAAGAAGTGGGAGATATTCTTGGCAGAAATGAAAAAATGGTACAAAAGATGCCCTGTAGTTTAAAATCAATTGACAAAATGAATATCTACAGCAAATAAAAGTATTGTATATGGGAATAGATACGAAAAAACGAAAAACAACGAAACATTCAAATCGCTTCTCTGCTGTGAGTATCTGGTCACACTCAAGAGCAAGAAATTATTAAAATGACAGACCATTCATCATCTGAATCTTTGAAACTTACTGAAGAACTACATAGTGAAATAATCGAAAAAATGAGAAGCATACCTAATCCATCCACCCTCCAGCATCACCAACAGTACATCAAATATTTAAAATAATAATAAATTTTACCTTCAATATAAATATAAACTCATAGAAAAATGGGAATATTACTCGTTATACAGGGTGTTCCTAGATTGAACGTACAAACGAAAAGGGGAGATTCCTAAAGTGAGTTAAGAAAAAAAAGTCCCATAAACATGGGGTCGCAAACGTTTCGTTTTCGAGATACAGGGTGTTGAAGTTTGAATTTTTTTCAAGTTTTTGTCTTATAGTATCTACACTTCACAAGATATTCAACTGAAATTTGGCATAGATATTACATTTGAGAGTTCTCACCACTTGACATTTCGATAGAAGATCTACAGGGTGATATTTTTTCTGGAACACTGCCACCTGTTCTTCTGCAGAACTTTTTTTTGGTGAGCAACTGTTGATTTGAAAAAAGTAAAAAGAAGCTTTGTTCTTTTACTAAACTTTTCGGTCTCTTGTGGTTTTGCCCTATCTACCAACGATTTCGGGAAAAAAATTTTTGAAACTTCAACACTCTGTATCTCGAAAACGAAACGTTTGCGACCCCATGTTTATGGGACTTAACTCACTTAAGGAATCTCCCCTTTTCGATTGTACGTTCAATTTAGGAACACCCTGTATAATCGTAACGAATATCACTTCGAGCATAGACATTATTTTTCGCGGAATACGTATATTGAATCGGTGAATAATCTTATATCGTCTATGCATTTGTGATATTATAACTGAGTATTATCTTGATGGAAAAGTAGGTTAGTATCTTGTTGAATCAGATGTCATTGCATTCCTTGAAGGTTTCGGGCTTCTAGCATCCTTTTATACAGGTTTGGAAATTCACATCTGAAACACACTAGATATACAAATGCATCAGACAGAGAATTCTTCGGTCCAGTTGCCCAGATGAATAGTCGAGACAATCACTTGCTGTAACACACTGAGTTCAGTTGTCTACTTCTTTATTAGTCTTGTCTCTCTCTTATCGTTTAGAGGAGCGTAATTCTTTAGTATGGTAGGCAACAGTAAATACTGAATCGAGTATTACGGGCAGCCTGAAAAATTAAAAATTCTATACGTGTAGTTCGGGTTCCCTACCATACTGCGATAAGAGAGAGACGAGACTAGATTATCGCAGTAAGACAATTGAATTCATTCAGTTATCGCACTTCATTATCTCGCCTATTCATCTGTGCAACTGTAGGGAAGAATTCTCTGTCTGATGCCTTGTATATCGTATGTTCTCGATGTGAATTTCCAAATCGGTATATTCAGTATAGCATTCCCTAATATCATCTTTGTCGATAGATATCAAGCAACCTTATTACCCTCCTACACAAGTTCACTGTAGCATAATTTCCTGTCCTCATTTTCGACAAACCAAGAAATGATTTGGTACAACAATTCGAAGTCCAAGTCAACGGAAGAGATTCGTAAACCAAACAAAAAGGGGAGTGGAATGAGATTTATGCCTAGATAAAGGTGCCTCGCATGCCGAGGCACTTCCGCCAGCTAGATAGACAGCAGAATCAAAGGGAGCGGTGTTCTCATGAGGAATTTGAGTGCCTAATGAAGAGTTCGATGAGTTACGCAATCTTTGTCCTCCTGAGTCCCGGCTCATATAGAAAGTGATTTTGTATTTGGGAGTTTGATTAATTCAGCAATTGAGAATTGAAAATATCACTGAAATTTCGTGACAAATTTTATTCGAAAGGAAGAATAGAAAAAAAATGTATCCAATGAAATGGAAATCAAGACGATATCAGTTTACGTACATTTTCACATTAAACTTGGTCTTCAATTGCAACCTTTTAGGTCTCATAGCATTTTTCAAGTCATTTGTTGAAACTGGTAGATGAACATGTTCTTCAAACTCGAAGGTTGGTGTAATAAAACTGGTTAATATTGGGTTTTCCAATAAAAGGTGTTATTTTGAATAGCCCGCTATTTCGGTAGATGTCACGTTTGAAGCTGTCATTTTTTGACATTTGACAAGAAGAAACTACGCCATTAATAAAAATGGAACGATACACGCTTCAAGAACGCATTGAATTCATTAAAATTCACTATAAAAATGGTGAAAATTTGGCAGAGACGGTTCGTAAAACTCGAACATTTTTGGGTCGTCGTGAAGCACCTTGTCGGACCGCAATAAAGAAATTGGTGGAAAAATTCGAGCTGTTGGGACAAGTTAGTGATGTGAAGAATAAAACCCGTGCACGTCGCACCATAAAACCGGAACTGAAAAGCACGCTGAGATGAGAATACTTCGAACGATGGCAAGAAAGAGATAGGGAAAGAGATAGGGAGAGAAACGACACAATCAGAAAGTCATGTAAAGTCGAGGACATAGAAAGATGGGGAAGAAAGAGGAAAAGATATTGGAACGAACAAGTGGGGATAACTGAAGAGAGAAGAATATTATTAAGATTGCCAAACCACCAGGCAAGCGTTCTTCAAGAAGACCACCGAAGCTTTAGAGAGATAGCAGGCACTCAACATCCAAGGAAAACCAATCCTAAACAGAAAGAAAAAGAAGAAGTCTTGAATATTCCCTACTGAAATTCTTCCCACACTCTTCGTCAACGAAATGACAAAGTAGTCAAGTGAGACATACGCATTATGTAACACATTGTGTCGGAAATTTTCCAACCCGGTGCATTGTCCCGAAAGGCAACGTGGTCGTTGCGCACAAGGGGCTCGGCACCGACGAACGCAATCATCTCCGCATCGATGCACCGTCGATTGTTTCAACGAGCGGAAGCGCTCGATGTTCCTTCGACTGTTTCCAGACCAGAGGGGGAGGATTCGGAGAAAAAGGGAATTTACGGGTAATGAGGAATGAAAACCGAAGGAGGCTTTGAAGATTGTTAGATTTTTCTGCGGGATGCGTCCGGATAAAAAGTTCCTAGGAATTGAGGGGGCTGATGGAGTTGGGAGTGGCGTGGATGGGATTCAATAGGAGTAGGCAGGGGTGAAACCACTAAGGGGCATCGAGGCCAATGTTTATTTATTAATGGCGACTGAGAATGACAACACAATACAGACATAAGCACAGAGTTGAAATTTACATAGTCTATTGAAATTTTTGATTTTTATGCTTTTTATTTATTTTCACTTCAAGAACTATTTAAAGAACCATTATACGTCTATCACAACAATTCTCAATTCTTTTTTTTCTGCTTTCCTTCTCTCTCTCATCCTTAGTCATTCATGCATTTACGTTATTAATCTTATAAAAGGTATCAATAATACAGGTTTCTATAATGATTGTAACAGCGCAGTTGGCTTTGGATTATGCAAACCACAGAATTCTGTGATCATGCTATGCTCTGATTGGTTAGATATCGGTATTCTGCAATCCAAAGCCAACTGCGCTGTTACAATAATTTATAAAACCCTGTATAATCAAACAAATATCAAAAAAAATCATATACAACTACATATCGATGACATCCCGATAGATATAATAAAAAGAACCAATCTCCAATTGCACCAATAATAGTGAACATAATGAAAAAGCCTTAACTGAAGGGATTCATCCTGAGACACTCAAGCCGGCAGTGATCCAACCAATATATATACTCGTTCACATATTATTGAGAACAAAGTAGGCCTTGGTTTCATTATTTTAGGTTTTTGTTTAGTTTTGGGAATAATTTGCCACTTTCAATGCAACGTTGCCAGGCCTAACATTAATGTAGCCCGTAGCCATCGCAAACTAACGTTTCGTTTACGATGGCTACTATACGCCACAGCCGTCTATAGAGTATAGCCGTAATTTAAGAGCCCCACTCACTTCATTCTTCTCCGCCGTTTCTAACCGACGGTTAAAAACGTTGAAGGAAGAATGTTGTCGGTAAAGTCCACTCACTTCAGTTTTGTTTCACGCACTTTCGCGGCAGTTAATCACGATGGAGCGTAAGTGTCTGTTAGCAGTGGCGGCGGCTGTTGCTGTAAAAGAATCGTATTCCGCTGATTTTACTTTCCATAAACACGAAATGACCTGTACACTTCAATACATTTCAACAAAAAGTCCCGGTTCCGCTTGCCGAAGACCCAACATTGTTTTCAAACAGTTAAGACTCAGCAGTAAACAATTAAAAAAGTTATGTTTATCGCCACCAGACCTGTTCGCCACTGTCTCTGAAATATGCGCGACCGACTTAACTGTTTACCCCACACACCTCGTGTTTACCCGAAGCGTTGGAACGTTAACAGACGAAAATCAGGCCTCGTCTGAAATTTGCAACGACGGGCAAGTGCGCCGTTTTTAGCCCATACACTTCGTTTTCGCGGCAGTTTTACCTGACCGTTTTTAACCGTCGGTTAAAAACGGCGGAGAAGACGAAGTGAGTGGGGCCCTTTAGACGGCTGTGGCTACGCGTAGCCTTGCCGTTCGACGCGTTTTCGAGTCGAGAATCCGAGAGAGAGGTTATCTTGAACTTGTTTACAATTCACCACTATATTTTATGTTCTGTGATTCACCACAATCATAACAATTCTCTATCTATCGAGTATATCATGCATGTAGCTGTAGGTAGAGGTGCTTCCTTAAGTTAAAGTCAGGATATTTTGGAACCGACGATTCATCAGAATTGTCTTATGAAGAAATCAATTCATTCAATGAACGATGACGAATATTTCAAAGGAGACTTTAAACTCTCTAGGTGAAATGCATGTGAGTAACGAGTATTTTTCTCAAATAAGTCCGAGTTATCTTCATTATTATTCCAGATATATCTTGATTCTTCTTGACTATACAATGTTTATGTTCCTCACAAAATGTGAACTTTTTCTTCATTTGACTTGATTCTGTTCATAAGCACTTCTATTGACTAATGAAACTCATAATTCTCGAATACATTTAAGATAGGTACCATTAGTTTCCACTATTCAAGAAAAAGGGAATTTACGGGTAATTAGTAATGAAAACCGAAGAGGCTTTGAAGATTGTTACGATTTTTCTGCGGAATGGGTCCGGATGAAAAGTTCCTAGTAATTGAGGAGGCTAATGGAGTTGGGAGTGGCGTGGATGGGATTCATTAGGAATAGACAGGGGTGAAACGACTAAGGGCATCGAGGCCAATGCCTATTCATTAAGGGCGAGTGAAAATTACAAGACAATACAGAAATAAAGTTGAATATATACCTAATCTAAAAAATGTTTTCCTTAATATACACTTCCAACAAAAATTACTTCAAAAACTATTAGAAAACCTATTATACATCTACCACAACAATTCTTCCTTCTTTCCGCTTTCCTTCTCTCTCTTCCTTAGTCACTCATACATTTACGTTATTAACTTCTTATAATAGGGTAAAGGGAGGTTTGATGGACCAGGAGGATAGACGGACCATCGGTAATATTCTGCAAGGAACGACAGCATCGCTCCAATTGACCAGCATACGTGGTGCGTATCGAACAGATCACTTTGAGACATAGAGGAGGTCACAGTTTCACGCATTTAATTGAATCACACATTTTGTGTTGGTGAAAATTATATTTAAAGTTATATATTTGTGATTTTAACCCATGTAGGTAAGTTTCTGATGTTTTTTCAAATACTGGAACTATGACTATGTGTATTAGTGCCTCATAGGACTTAACATACTGAATCCACCTTGAACCGTTAAGCTGTTGTCGAATGGTCCGTCTATCCTCCCATTTGAGGATAGACGGACCAATACGAGGGAGGTGAGTCGGACCAATTTCTCTTTGTTTCAGTATAATGACTTATAAGTACAAACGTAAGAGAAATGTTTCTGTTTGCTCTATCAATGGCCAATGCCGAATGAAACAGCGTAAGCAGGTTCAAAATCTCCTCAATCAAGTACCTTTGGTCTATATAATCAACAAACACTTCTGACAAATCAACAGCTACTGAATCTGTTACTCCCGGAAAAGCTCTGGATGAAGTTGCCCCTGTACTCATCATATCTATGGCTATAAAAAGAGTTCGTAGAAAAATATCAGGAGATATAGGTAACCTCACCCGAATTCATTGAGGAAAATAAAAAGAAAAACGCGAAAATAAAACCGTGTTCCAATTTGGCAGTAAAAGCAATAAATAGAAAAAAAGCAAGAAATAATCAATGAGGCAATTCTTCATCTTATGAAGAAGAAGCAGAGGATGTCACATTAAATGACGATTCCAGTGCAGATGAACATTTCAGCGATATGGAAAATGCTGCAGTGAAGATTATCGAATAACAAAAAAAAAGATGAATGGTTACAGTGTCTTTTGTGCAAGCGCTGGTTGCACAACACATATAACACTTTTGTCAGAATTATGGCAACGTATCTTCTAAAAAAAAGAAAATAGTGATGTTCATCCTTGTTACCTCCTATGGTCCATCTCACCGACCTGCTATGGTCCATCTCACCTCCATAGGGTAGGACAGATGGACCTTTGAGAAGTTTAAGATTTTTATACTTTTCGTTCGAATGATGAATATTCTTTATTTGTAACTATACCAAAGAGGATACCAAAGTTAAGCTATTTTATGAACGACTTTGCAGATTTTTTCTCTGATTAATCAACTGATTATATTGACTTTTGTAAATTATGGTCCATCTCTCCTCCTTTACCCTATATTAATCAGAACCCCCACCATACTGTTTGAATTGAGCCACTCCAAACGAAGAGAGAGACAACACTACATTATGGCAATTGGTCATATTATTCTGTAGTTAAGCAGCACATAAATATCTCATATACTCGTACCTGTTCAATTACTTCAACTTGACGGACAATTTCTCTGTCTGATAATTGTATATCGTATTTTTCCAATGTGATTTTCAAACCTGTAATAGGTATTATGTATGAACTAAACTAGATATTTTAGATCACAAAGTTCTCCGTAGCGAGAATATATATTGTTAGAATTATATAATATGTTGTCATTGACAAACCTGCCTTCATCCTATTCTATGATTGTATTGATGTATGTCATTTTTAGTATTCTATGAATTAGTGTAAGACAGATGACAGATGTAATAAAGAAATGTCGGTCTGAAGAAGTAATAAAATTTAGTTGTTAAAAATACAAGTTTTTTACGAATATCAAGTAGATCCCTAAATAAAATACAGTTCTACAGTTTCGAGTTAGACACTTCCAATTCTTACATGGTTATGGGCCCAGTATTTACTGGCTAACTTAGAAACAACACGTGGAACGAGGGATAAGTTAAATACGAGGCTGACCAGCTGAAGCAAAAGAAATTAAAATGGAATTCAACAGTGCCGAAAATAAACATGGGATCATCCCGTTCAAGGGTGATAATTTTGACAACTGGAAATTCCGCTTGGAATCAGTACTAGAATCGATGGAGGTTCATTCAGTACTAACAGAGGTCAGAGAAACCGATCCAAGTTGGATTAAAAAGGATCACAAAGCAAGAAACGTAGTCATACAATGCGTAGCCGATTCGCACCTCGAATATATTAAAAACATAAAGACTACTAAAGGTATGCTGGATAAATTGGAATCTGTCTTTGCAAAAAAGGGAAACTGTTCAAAATATTACCTTCTAAAAGAACTGGTTGACTTAAAATACAACATAAATGAAGATCTTCAACATCATTTCTCAAAATACGACAAAATCCTAAGAGAATTAAAAGCACTGGGAGCAAATTTCTCAGAATCAGATATGGGATGTTTCCTGTTATTGTCGATGCCCAAAGAATATGAGAACATTGTAACAGCAATACGAACATTTTCAGAAGATGACTTAAACTGGGAAAATGTAAAGAAGAAGTTACTTGAGTTCAAAATCAACAGAAGAAATGGAACCACGAAGCATGAAGTATCAGCATCATTCATTGCTTCGAAAACCTCCAAGAAATGTAATCGATGTGGAAAAATAGGTCATCTACAAGAAGTTTGTGGTGTAAAATGCTTCAGGTGCAACAAACTAGGTCATAAGGCATCAGAGTGTAGAAATGGAAAATTTCAAGGAAATAAACCTCATGCACACTTTTCCTCAGACAAGGATAAAAATGTTAAAAATGAGAGAAGCAGTCCTGAGGATGTGGCATTCCTGTCCGAGTCCAAGGAGATAGTCAGCGAAGGTACATGCTGGTATGCAGATTCAGGGGCTACACACCACTACATTAATTCAGAAGAAGCTATGACTAACAAGGTCATATTCAACCCTCCGAAGATGATTCAGTTGGCAGAGAAGGGAAAAACAATGGAAGCTATCTGCAGTGGAGATATTAAAGTTCTGAGTATTGTTGGAGGCCAAGAAATTCCAATTACCTTGAAAAATGTGTACTGTATTCCTGACTTAAGGGTAAATCTGTTATCAATTTCAACTATTGAAAAGGTAGGCTTTAAAATTATATGTGCTGATGGTGCTATTTCAATAGAAAAGGATAAGAAAATTTATGTTAAAGGCAAACGAGTTGGAAACTTATATAAAATATTACTTAAGATTGTAAGTGGTACCACCGACACAGCAAATTTGTCTGTACGTAACGATTTTGATTTGTGGCACAAAAGATATGCTCATTTAAATTACAGTTCACTATTGAATATTAAAAATATGAATTTAGTAAATGGTTTAGAGATCAAAGATAGAGGTGATGAGGGTATGTGTGAGGTATGTATCGTTTCAAAACAGAAAAATTTACCTTATTATTCAAGAACTGTAAGATCATCAAGAGTTTTGGAATTGATACACACCGATGTTTGCGGTCCCATCACACCAACTTCACATAATGGAAATCGATACTTTGTAACATTTATTGATGATTTCTCTAGATTTGTTATGGTATACATTATCAAAAGTAAGGATGAGGTATTTAACTGTCTTAAAAATTATGAGTCAAAGGTAGCATCGTTATTTAGTGACAAGAGAATAGCAAAGGTTAGATGTGACAATGGGGGTGAATACACTTCAAATTCATTCAAAAAGTTTTGTTCAGACAAAGGTATAGAAATACTTTATACTCCCCCATACTCTCCACAAACTAATGGAGTTGCAGAACGTATGAATCAAACATTATTAGACAAAGCAAGAGCTATGATTACGCAATCGAAAATGAGTAAAATTTTTTGGGAAGAAGCGATTTTAACTGCAGCATACATAACAAATAGAACTCAGTCAAATCATTTTAAAGATAAAACTCCTTTTGAATTGTGGTCTGGAAGGAAACCAAATGTTTCTAACATGCGTATTTTTGGTTGCATATGTTATGCCAGAGTCCCAGATAGTTTAAGGACAAAACTTGATCAAAAAGGAATTAGATGTAGGTTTATAGGTTATGCAGAAAATGGTTATAGGTTGTGGAATGAAAGTAAAAATTCAATTTTGCATAGTAGAAATGTTATATTTAATGAATATAAATTTAGTGATTTTGATAGACCAAAATATTCCGAGTTTCATGAGTATGTTACAGAAAATACTATAGAGAATAATGATGAAGAGGAACAGGAACAAGAACAATCTGAAGATGCAGATGAAGAGAGAGAGGGAAGACCAAAAAGAAACAGACAACTACCATCTCACCTTCAGGATTATGAGGTTGATTTTGGCAGTTTGGCTCTACTGTGTGAGTCAAACGATACTCCTAGATCATACCAAGAAGCTCAAAGAAGTGCAAACTGGGATCAATGGAAGGAGGCAATTGAGGATGAATTGAAGGCTTTGGAACAGAATAATACATGGCAATTAGTTGATAGGCCTGAGGGTAAGAAAATCATTAGCAACAGATGGGTCTTTAAAACAACAACGAATAATGAAGGTAAGGTATTTTATAAGGCTAGACTAGTAGCTCGCGGTTTTGAGCAAGAAATTGACAGTTTGTATACCCATGCTCCAGTGGCTAAGTTATCAACCTTTAGGATACTTTTATCCATTTGTGTTAATTATGATTTATATTTGCAACAACTAGACGTCAAAAATGCGTTTTTGAATGGTACCTTATCTGAAGAAATATTTATGATGATACCAGAAGGGGTTAAAATTGATAAAACTAATGAAAAGAAAATTTGCGTTTTGAAAAAGTCGATTTATGGTTTAAAGCAGGCACCGAAGATATGGAATGATCGTTTCAATTCATTTATGACTAAGTTGGGTTTTAGGCGGTCTAAATCAGACTTTTGCTTGTTCACATATATTAAACGGAACATTCGATGCTATCTTTTGCTCTATGTAGATGATATTTTGTTGGCATGCAATGATAAAAATTTTCTCACTTATGTAAAAACAAATCTATGTAGTAGCTTTAGAATGAAAGATTTGGGTGATATTGGGGTTTTCTTAGGCATTCATGTGGAAAGAGATTTTCATAGAAAGATCATTACTGTTGATCAGAGTTCAGCAATCAGAAATGTGTTGAAAAGATTCAATGTTGAAAATTGTAAACCTTATAAAACACCTATTGAGAAGAACCTAAATTTAAAAAGGAATTGTGACAGTGAACTCAAAACTAACTTGCCCTATAGAGAACTATTAGGTTCATTAATGTACATAATGATGGGAAGTAGGCCTGATATATGTTTTTGTGTTGGATATTTTTCTAAATTTCAAGAAAATGCAACGGATGAACATTTCAATTATTTATTGAGAGTTTTGAAATATTTGAGATTTACTGTGGATTATAAATTAAGATTTCATTCATCTTCTTACAAATTAGTAGGATATACAGATGCTGATTGGGCTAACGATACTGAAGACAGAAGGTCCATAAGTGGTTACTGTTTTGTACTCTTTGATAATTTGGTGTCTTGGACTTCGAAAAAGCAGTCAATTGTTACCCTTTCAAGCACTGAGTCTGAATTTGTGGCATTATGTATGGCATGTTGTGAACTTTTGTATATTGTAAATATTCTTGATGATTTTGAAATTGAATATGATACGCCGGTAACTCTATATGAGGACAATCAGAGTACCATCAAATTGCTTCAAAATTTCGAAAACAACAGAAGATGTAAGCATATCGAAGTGAAATATCATTTTGTAATAGATTTAATAGCTAAAAAACTAATAGATGTTACATATGTTAACACTAACGAACAAATAGCAGATATATTGACTAAGAGTCTTGATTGTGTTAAGTTTAATAATTTTGTTAAAATGCTAAATCTTTGCAGTCAGGTTTGAGGGACGGTGTTAGAATTATATAATATGTTGTCATTGACAAACCTGCCTTCATCCTATTCTATGATTGTATTGATGTATGTCATTTTTAGTATTCTATGAATTAGTGTAAGACAGATGACAGATGTAATAAAGAAATGTCGGTCTGAAGAAGTAATAAAATTTAGTTGTTAAAAATACAAGTTTTTTACGAATATCAAGTAGATCCCTAAATAAAATACAGTTCTACAGTTTCGAGTTAGACACTTCCAATTCTTACATATATAACATTCTTTATTATCATTATTGAGCACCTGAAATAATGATTTTCGACATGATTGGATTTTTAGTTTGAAAAATTTCGAATAAAAATTTTCGAACCACAATTCTATTTGACTGAATCAGTCTATTGAGGACTTCAACCGGACTCTTTCAACCCTGCAATATCCTATCCTATTCATGTTCTTCTTGCGAAAGTTAGACTGTTGGCAGATGGAAGGCCTGACAGAATCACTTTCGGTCGACCTCGAGTTATTCATCAGCTATTTCATCTAAGATATTCAAGACCATTACTGCATTAAAATTCGAAACATACAGAAATTTCCGATGAAATTATGGGTCATTCTTCTCCTAGGATCAAAGGCGCAAAAATCGGCCAAAATTGATATTCTGATGACTGTACAATTATCAATGCGACAATGCATTGAATCCTATAAAATAAATTGTGTGTGTGTGGTTTTGGAATGAACATATTAAAAAATGAGGAAATGTTATACTCAGTTATAAAAAAATTTAAGAAAAGCCCTGAGCAGGATCTTTTGAGCGCACGTTCTTTGTTGAAGCAATAAGACTATTACCTCAACATTTTACATGGGATTTGAGATTGACCGAATATATAAATGCACAATCTCGGCTCAATCGGAATTATATTCTGAAAATTATTCAAAAAATTAAATATGTAAAGCAAAAAATATTAAGATAAAGAAAAAATGACAAACAAAAAAATTCTTTGCCTTTAAGGAGGCCAGTAGCGTATATAGAAAATATTTACGGGGGGGGGCCGAGATGCTTACACCATCAAATGATCCAATAGATTAGGTTAGATGCAATTCTTTAATGAATACAATCTTCAATTTATAGGCTCACAGAACCTTCTTCAGGCGGACTGGGATGATTATTCAAGATGTTGTCAAGAGGAAGAGACAGACCGGTTTCGCCTCATTAGGCCTCGTCAGTGTCCCATATCCCTCAGAGACAACATCCTATTGAAAGACCTCTACATTTAACACTAATTGTAAGAAGCTATCGAGTAGCAACTAACAGATGGTGACATCTAGTAGTGAGTAGTGTCAAAATGAGAAGTTTAATCATCACAGATCGCATGCTGAAAGCACTGATACTTCCTCTTCACTCTTTGAGATGTTAGCAGTGGTCCTACATCAGGGCCTCAATGCAAGTTTCTCCGAGTGATGGAAACACCCATCTATGGTTCTGATGATGCTAATCTCGTGAATTTTGCATGAACATTCAGTATAGTAGTTTTGATTCTCAAAATGAATATCACTCGGATATGGTGTCTGAACGAAACATTTCAATGACTGTAGTAACGAGACCGTTCGATATTTCACAATTCTGTTTTCATATTCGTGATTGATAATTCAAGAAGTACAATTGTACAAAATTTCCTCCATTTCGAGTGAAATTTTTTCATCGCTGTAGACATGTAAAAAAAATTTGTGTTCGATTTTTGAAAAAATTTTTTCACAGAAATTCTAAGAAATTATGTTCATTCAGAAAATAAAAGTCAATTTGACAACCGCAAAAAAAAATTGGGAACATTGCAGGTCTTCCGCCATTTTGTAATTTTTTTCGGAGTTCGTTAACTTTTCTGAATAGAGGACCCAAAAATACTGAGATTAGACCAAAAACCATTACAACACCAAGTGTTATACATAACTAACCACACTCATGAGAATCTTGCTCAAAAATGACGTTTGACACCCTGTATCTCGCTTATGCTTCGAAAACGGGATATATTGTATAAGGCAAAAATGATTCTCCCGATGTCCTCTACACGAAAATATATGTTTGTCCAGTTTATGATGAAACACCCTGTATACAAGGTGACCAACATATTGATGGCAAAACCATTTTGTCAAATGGAACACCCTGTATATTTTTCCATATTTGGTTAGCTCTTTTTCCCCTGATTTCGAATATGTAACATATGTTGGTCTATCTTTCTTATCCTGAGCACACAGAGTTTCAAATTTCAATAACCATCTGACATAGCGTTTTGGAAGTTCGTGAATATTGGCCAATTTGATCTCTGGATTGTTAATGGCGCACTCATTTTATGGCCACCAAATAGTAATAGTCCCGATTTAACAACGTTGGACACGTTTTTATAGCCGTTCCTGACGGAAAAAATTCACTTCAGCAATAATGGCAATCAATGGAAGCGGAGAATAATATTAATGATTTAAAATCAACCAATATTAAACCCTTAATTCGGAACTATTCCCGTCAACGCACAAGAATAATAATGATATATTGTGATGATTAGAAACAAATTTTGAAGCTTTAATTTCTGACTTGAATCAGAGCCATAATAATGCTATCAAAAATAGTCTAAACAACTTGAGACAACTATATGAACTATGTGTATTGACTGAAGGTGGTCTTTTGAGCAATTTCTTTAGGATGTTATTCTTACCATACTACCAAATTTTATCATTTTTCATTGGTTAAGTAATGGTTAAGTATTCATTCTAAAATAATACTTTTAAGTAGATTGTTTGGATATAAAAAATTTCGTAGGTATTTCACATATTTTTTATTCGGTGTCATCATTTCAAAACTTTGAAACGCTGAAAATTAAAGAGACACATCCACATACGCATTTATATTCGAGATCAGTAGGAAATAGCCTATCAAAAAAAGGAAGAATATATAGGACAGGGTGTCCCATTTGAAAAAATATAGTTGCATTCAATGTTGTTCACCCTGTATATCTTCCCATTGACGTTATTATAAATCCAAAAATGAGCATTTTCAGTAAACGCACTCTGCCACTTGTAAAATATTAGATCTTGGCAGGTGGTTCTTTAGATTTGAAACTCTCTGGTTCTCGGAATAAAAGAGATAGGCCAACATATGTTAAATATTCGAAATCAGGGGAAAAAGAGCTAGCCAAACATGGAAAAATATACAGGGTGTTCCGTTTGAAAAAATGAAGTTGCCATCAGTATGTTGGCCACCCTGTATATATTTCAGTTTCTGGACTCATATCAAAAAACCTCAGTTGATTTCGTGAAACTTTTATACAAAACATTTTTTTGTATCTCCTTTAGTAACAAAGTTAAAGGGGGGGGTCAAATTATAGTGAAAAACCCGGTACCTACATATCTATACGAATTGCGTCGATAAATCGAAACTTAAAAATTCTTGCTAGTCTTGAAAAAAAACATTTTGTTGTTTTATTCAAAATGCTACAGTTGGTCTAGAAGAACAAAAGTATCATTTTGATCTATAAATCTCAAATCCAATGTGTAGTGCAGTAAATGTAGTAAAAACTCGATATAAAACATCAGAAAGGTAACAGGAGGAAAATTTGTTACATCAAGTAATTCGTTAAACTGAGGTTCTTTATATTGAGATGAAATTAGTCTGAAATTCCTCATATCGAGTTTTCAATGTAGTTTTATTCACCTCAACATTACTTACTCATCTTGTGTTAACGAACATATCTGTAGCCATAGCCAATGTGCTACTATCAATCGCAAACTTAGATATAATGAGCTATGTCTAATTTTTAATCTTAGGATTATTGTCAACATAGTTAATGATGTTTCGCGCTTATACGACTGATAAAGATTGATAACAAGAATTCTAAAATATACCTAACCTTCTTAATTGAATTTTTATTTACCAGTAAAGAAACCAGAATTTCAGACCCGAATTTAATTTTTCTCGTGCGAAAATAAACATATATCATCAATGAAGAGCTTAGATTGATGAAAGTTTATATAATTTATAAAATTATAATACAGGGTGACTGGTGACGTAAGGGACAACGGCTAACTGGAGATAGAGGACCTCAAACTGAATGAGGATTGGGGGTTTAAATGTCCTATAAGGCTATTAGTTTCAGAGATACAGGGTTTTTTTTGCAAAAGTGCTAAAACTATAAACTCCCATATCTTCGTCGATATGGCAAATTTTTCGCTGATATTTGGCAAGCTTGTTAATATACATATTCTCCATCAGATCGACAAGAAAAAATTCCCAAAAATTGCAGGTTCGTATTCAAAAATTTCAATTTCCGTGTCAGGTTAAAAATATCACTCGGTATATGAGATAAAAAAAATTTAATTGGAAAATTGGAATCTCCAAGAAACACTGAGTAAAAATCTGTTTTTAGTTTGAATGGCACAAATTTTTCATAGTTTTTATGATATGTTGAAAGTCGAATATTACAATTTATTCATATTGAATTCAAGAAATACTACTATTCCTGACGGAAAAAACACTGAATTTGAGATGCTTAAATAATCCTGACGCATTTTGAATATTTCTTCACATCTTGAAATACTTTTTCATTAAATTTTTTATCAATCTTAAAAGAAAAATCAAAAAAACAATAGAAATACAAAGAGAGGAACAGTAGCACATATGATTCATAAAAAAATCAAATAAACAAATGCTCGATATGCTAGAGCCATTCCCCTCACACACTTAATGACTCTTTTGAACAATTGAAGTACTTTTCATATCCACAAGATGAAAAATTATACTCTTGATAGAACAGAAACACTCGAGAAAAGTTTGACTTTCTCTCAGAACCCCTGAACAATAATCAATCTGGTACTTATGATTTCAACAAAATTTATTCTTCAATGAAATAATGTATGAATTTTGAGGACTTACTTTCCTCTAATATGTACTTAGGTATTGCACCTTCATCTTCTTTTGAGAAGCATATGAATTTCTTTAATGCAAACAGAATATTAGGGAAACAAGTGATTTTTTAGAATAAGAGGTTTATTATTCATTATAAATAAAATACATCCTACTACACAGAGTAGGCTTATTTCAAAAAATGACGTTTATATTCATACATTCATTGATTGTGTATTATTGGGAATTGTGTCGTTTGTTTATCTACTGAAAATGCCTTCAATATTCACGAATGAAGAATATGTAGATGATACTTGTTTTTGAATTGCGCAAAATGAACGGATATAATATTTGGTCTCAGAATAATCCTCATCTCAAAAGAGAATGAAATCATTAGAGTTCAAGAGAGCCAATAAATGCGTTGAAGCAAATTGCTCTGATTTCGAGCATTTGCTTAGATGTTTTCTCATGAATCATTGCATTATTTAATAAAATAATAAATTTTGTTGAAAGAATAAGTATCAGATGGATTATTGTTCAGGCGTTCTGAGAAGAAAGTCCAACTTTTCTCGAGCTGAAATCTAGTGTTACTGTTCTATCAAGAGTAATTTTTCATCTTGTGGATATGAAACGTACTTCAATTGTTCAAAAGAGCAAATAAGTGTGTGAGGAGAATGGCTCTCGCATATCAAGCATTTGTTTATTTGATTTTTTTATGAACTATCATAAAAACTTTAAAAAATTTGTGCCATCAAAACTAAAAACAGATTTTTACTCAGTGTTTTTTGCAGATTCCAATTTCCCAATTAAATTTTTTTTATTTCATATACCGAGTGATATTTCTCACCTGACACGGAAATTGAAATTTTTGAATACGGACCTGCAATTTTTGGGAATTTTTTCTTGTCGATCTGATGGAAAATATGTATATTAACAAGCTTGCCAAATATCAGCGAAAAATTTGCCATATTGACGAAGATATGGGAGTTTATAGTTTAAGCACTTTTGCAAAAAACACCCTGTATCTCTGAAACTAATAGCCTTATAGGACATTTAAACCCCAATCCTCATTCAGTTTGAGGTCCTCTATCTCCAGTTAGCCGTTGTCCCATACGTCACCAATCACCCTGTATATAAGGAAAACTTCAAGGATACGATTCATAATATGAATCCTATCCATTGAGTATTCCTATCCAGGCTGGAGGACGGATTATAAAGGACTCCTGTGGTTTAATATTCACTTGCACGTCGTACTTTCTCTGTTACACCCATTACTTATGAGATAGTTGTTTCTGTAGAAAAAATATAGTCATGCCCCACTGTGCTTACACATGAATTCTGTAGAATCTTCAAACATAGGCGAAATTGACAGAATCTTCAAAGAGTTACTAGCCTTCACCCTTCAGCCTTCAAAAAATAAATTATTCATCATTTCATTCCTCAAATATGATCAACTAAATGGTACAAACGAGGATAATATTTTCACTTTAGGTGAGAACGGTGAAGTCAATTTATCTTTACTGAAAATCCTACCTACATTTCAGAATCAATAAATATGTATGAAAAGGTATTTCTGTGTTTTCCTGATATTATTCAATGTAACTCAAATTTAGGCATGATTTCATTCAGAAAGGGGGTCCCAAAATGGTAATAATGGTGTGGTCATTATCGACTCTCGAAATATGTAGATACTTCATAGATATATACCCCGTTTTTCACCTATCTGAATCTGATAATTTTTTTTTAAATTTGAAATACCTGCAATTTCTCTTTCCTGAAATTCAATTTGCCGTTTCTGAATTTCAATTAACTGTTCTTCTGTTCTGTTGTTAAATTAAATTAACTATTCTCGAATTCAATTTCTGTTTTCTGAATTAGATATTCCTTCCTATTCTGAAATACATGTTCAGAAGTTAAGAAGTGTAATAAGTGAAGCTATATTGTGATCACTACAATTTTTACCTGCACAAGTATCAAGCGCCATCTGTTAGTTCAATGGCGATACACTTCGTAACTGGTCTGCTCACTTACAGACCTCTTCCTCACTCAATTACAGTACTCTACACCACAATACTCCCACACAAAATCAGGATAATTGTCTGAAATTACATCCAGATTACAGTAATTAACCGCTATCAGTATGCACCAAATAATAACTGACCGTTTAGGCGAGTAGGTCGAAATTAGGCATGTCAATCAAGCAGTCGTTGACTTTTTTGTTTATATTATTATCCTATTAGAACTGAACTAAACGATTCGAATAATTTGTGTAATGCCCAAGCGTTGATTAAATTGGTACGTGAACGTCTGTCATTATCGCGTGTTTGATATCGGAGGGAAAGTTGAGGCTTTTCACTTTCTTTTGGGTTGATGACATTTCTCGATGATAGTGAAGGAAACTTGATGGCCTAGGAAAAACATATTTTTTCACAACAGCGCCTAAATAACTATATACCGTAAGTACTGTTTTCGTCCTCATAATTATTACTTTCAGACAAGTAAATCATTGTTAAATTCGTAAACTGTTTGATTTGCGACCGCCTGTGAAGTGTTGCAACATGATATTGGCTTTTATCCACTCCTACTAACTAATTTCTATGTGTAATGGTAGTCATAACACAACCGTAGACATGTCTATGAACCGAAAAGCGAGTGTTATAATAACACCCGCTCATAACTCCCGCTAATAAAAATACCTAAGAAGAATGAAATTGCTTACAAAAAAAAATGAATAAAAAGTATGATCGATCCGGAACTCTATTTCAGCCATCAAGATAACGTTCTAGCGATTCATTCCAGATTTATTTTTAGAAAACGTGAATTTTTGAAGTTGCTAAAGTACTTGATTGATTAGAGACTCTGATTTGATTCCCGACCACAGAGTACAGAGGTTTGACGAAATGTTGTCAATGCTTTTGACAACTGTTCAAAATTTTTTAAATGCAGATTAATTCGAATTTTACTGAAGAAGTCGTGGATAAAGTATAGTATTCAATTCGCGGTAATGCTCAAAACACACTTGATGAATTACACCACTCGCCTGACGGCTCGTGTTGCAAAACTCATCTGCGTGTGTTTTGACACTTTTGACCTGCATTACCGCTCATTGAATAATATACTATTACTTATGCGTAGCGTTTCGTGAGCATTGCATTATAAGACATACGACAACGAATATTTGAAAAGGTTCGAATTTTTTTTAATTATTTTCCGTGGATCCGAATATCTTAGAATGAATGCTTGAACATATTTTCATTTTACAATACGGTTCTAGGAAAAATATTCGTCTTATCTATAGCGGATTAGCGGAAAGTATCTCGATTGCTGGCACTTACCCCGCGTCGTTCGGGCAACGGCAATCTCGCGCGGAAAAGTATAACTTTCCGCTATAGATAGGAAAAAAAATTCCGTCGACCTCAAAATAAGGAGTGATTTTCATGTAAGTATACGAAATTGAACATTAATGACCCATTTTAATGTTAATTTTATGCTATTTTAATGTGCAATTGTCATCATGGGCAACCGAACACAAAGCATTCAGAACTTCAGAAGCAATACTAGTATTGTCATAACAAGAAATTTAGAAATTTATAATATGACAAAGGTATGTCTTGTGCAAAATATGAATGTATTTCAATCTAGAATTTATAGTATATCTACACAGAATTTATATTGAGGTCGACGGGAACATTTGTAATCAACTCAACTGAAGAAAATTTACAGAAACAAACATTAGCCGTTGAATAAAACAGAAGAAATCCTAGATAAGCTCACAGCAAAACAACAATTGGTGGATTCTTTGCTTGAAGTAAAATTTACAATCAAAACCTCATTGAATATTACAGACATAGCACTCTAACAGTGGATTTAATAAAGCTTGATCGGGCAATCAAATCGTTGATTTTGAATTAAGTCGATGGTTTACGTCAAAAATGAACACTAAAATGGCCCAGAAATTATGACATTTCAATAATCAAGGTGATCGGAGGTCTATGAAACCAGGCTTAGGTATACCTACTTACTTTCATACACATAGTAGGTGTTTTGCTTCATGGTTCATATTATGAAGTTTGAAAAGTAGGTATTCACATATGGAAATTCTGAGTTTGATTATTGTTTAAAATGAGAAAATCAAGGAGAAGTCTGAAATTATAAATGTGTTTGTTCGAATTGGAAATTGAAGGAGATAAAATATACGTTTTTGATTCACTTTTTAAGCAGAGTTTTGATGAATTGACTCACTAGAGTAGGTATAATGATGATGCTCCCTCATTAAGACGAGTTTCAGGATGAAAACATTTTAGGAGATATAATATCGTGAAGGATTGTTTTTATGAATCATATATATAGTCCGTTGACGAAACTTTGAGCTGTCGGTTGACCATGACAATTTGGCATATTCCACTGTGTATATTGTCAGATTGATACGCCATGTTGTCAATATAACATAGAGTTCTCTGATAATTCGCAAGCTCGACGGGCGAAGCCGGGTACATTCGGCAACGTTGACTTTGTTCATCGTTATGACAGCAAATACTGCCAATCTCAGGTAAATAAACAAACGCCTTCTTTGCGCTAAATAATATGTGAACGGAGTAAAGTATACCTACCTAATTTTTCCTGATTATAGCAGTAAAAGGAAAGAAATATCAAAATCACATATACATACATACTTTAACACTTCAGTCAATATAATTACAATATTCAACTTTTATAACACGAAATTAGGTATAACATCAATAAACTGAAGGTAACGATCAAAGACATCCATAAACAATCAAAGGAACCGAAGTCGACTTTAATTATTAAGGTAGTTTGGACATTCTGTTTCATCTTCGGCTTTTTATCATTTCTTTTTTAAATCATGAATGAACACCTAAAATATGGATTTTCCATTGAACTTTTTCCATATTAGATTATTACCTTTATGAAGATTGATTAAAATATTGTCAGTAATAGCAATTTCCTTAAACAATGGTAAAAGCCCTATTTTTAGCATAGATCAATAAATTTTCATTCTACATCTTGAGTTAAATTCCCGACTTTAGGATTAACTTAGGTAGTAGGTGTTTTCCCCCCAACTATAAGCTGATTGAAAATGTATGGTTTTTGAGACGCGCATTTGAACCGTCAATGCTATCTACACATAAACGGGTACTCCTGATCATAAAAATCATTGAGTAGACCGCTTTCTAGAAAATTACCCATAATATGTTGTGTTTATGCCACACTCATTATTTATTTTGATCTTATCCTAATTATATATTTATTTATTTTGTTTCAAAACGATCGTTGAATCAACGCGTTGATTTCTTTAATTAATTTTCACATTTATTCCGATTATTCATTCACTTCATTCAATTGTAATAAAATACGTTGGGAAAACATCTGAAAGCTTAAGGATATACAGGGTTTTTCACGAGGAACCTCGCCCATATTTATGCGGGAAAATACTGAACGTATTTTCATGAAATTCAGCACTTATAAGTATCTACGATGCTGATGAAATCTAAAATATTTTCAAGGCATGAGCACCTCCGGTTTTTCCGGAAATGACGTCAACTTCCGTTTTTCAAATTAGAACACCATTTTTTTATTGCAGAAATAGATTCCTTAGAAAATTTCAAGTTATTTTGATGTAACATTTTTCAGTTTTGGTTGGAAAATTCTCTCTGGGCGGGAAAATTCGAAAAAAAAATCGAAAATAGAGCTCCGCTGAAACAAGAATAACTTCGAGGTTTTGGATGGAAAATTTTCATTTTTGGGATTTTTCAAGATGTAAGATTGATGTATCTACTCTAATCGAAATCGCGATTCATGATCAGTGGGTGAAAAAATCGCTTTCAAAGTTAGGGATGACAAAATCGTGAAAAATCAATTTTTTCAAATTAGAACCCCATCTTTTTATGGCAGATATTGAATCTACGTTAAAAAGTAATGTGTGTATGCATCACATCACACACCCTTGCCCCAAAATGGATATTTTCTGAGTTATTCACAAAAAACTGTTTTTCGTCTTGAATTTTCAGCTTCTTTTCCCTTCACGCCAAAAAGATGAAATTTTCAGGAACTGTTATTTGAACCATGCTGTAGATTTTTCACCCCTTCTTGAAACCGACTTCAAGTTACTATTAGGAGAACCATGGCAAACTCTCGCAGTTATAACTAGAGAAGATGCTCAAAGTTTTGACCGTTAATTTCTAGACATTTATTTATACGTCTCAGGAATGCTTCGTGCGTTGGTCTTCTTATTTCATCGGGAGAAGAGATCTGCAAAAGTGTTCTAAAACCAAATTGAGTTTCAAAACTATGAATCTAAAAATCTAAACAAACCTGAACGCATTTCTGACTTGTTCTATGCAGTCCAGTCCTCTTTATCAGTCAGGGGAGTTGAGTAGACAATATTTTTTATCCTACCCCAAACATAATAGTCTAAAGGAGTTCAATCGGGAGAACGTGGTGGCCAAAGATGTGGACCATTGTTCGCCAACCATCGATCTTCAAATAGCCTGTAGAGGATATTTGACACATTGAGTGAATTGTGTGGAGGCGCGCCATCTTGTTGATACCATAAGTTTTATGGTTCTGTACTAGCGGCTCAATTATTTGAGTCAATATGTCAGAATATCTATCTCCTAAGGCAGAACATTCTTTAAATAATGCAAACATGTGTAGTGTTCTATCTTACCAGTTAAAGTCCCATCATAAATGTGAACATCGAGAATTGCATTATTTTTGATGGCGCAAAAAACATTGAAACTCCAGGTCTCTTGAAAGTTCCATTGTCTGAAGTGGTGGTTGTTCTCTTCATCCCAATAATGACTGTTTATGCCTATTGAAAGAACCATTCTTTGTGAATTTAGATTCATCTGTCCAAATTATACAGTCCAAAAAGTTTTCATTCTCTTGAATGAATCATTTTTCATTCTCTCATCATGATCATAGCTTCGCAAAACTCTGTTCTCCTGACGAAATCAGTTTCCTTCAAATGCTGTACCCTATTTAATTTATATGGGTGCATTTAATGTTTTTTTAATATTCTCCAAACACTCGATTGTGATCATCCCAGATCAATCTCGGCATCTTTGAGAGAATTTTGAGGATTTACACGAAAATATGCAAGAACTGTAATTTCGTTGTTCTCATCTTCTACTACACTTTTTTCTCTGTGTATAGTTTTCTTAATGAAAGATCCGACATTTCTCAAGTTTGTCATGGTTCTGTTAATGGTATCTCTCGTTAGTCTGGGTCGGTCAGGAAGCCTCTCAATGAACAGTCGAATCGTTCTATCTACAACTTTATTACATTCTCCATGAAGTAGAATGAGATTTAAATAACCTTCATTGGTAAAATTAGGCATAGTGATCGATTTTATAACTTAATACGAATTATCACCAAATTAATAGTAAACACAAAATGCTACTGAATAAAGAGGAATTTGGCAGATGTAATTAATGATATCTATCATTAAAAAAAGAATGTGAAACATGGTAAGTTTTTGCATATGGTTCATAAGGAATTATTTATTTATCACTGGAGAGAAAACCGATGGCCGATTAGTTGAAATAAGAGGTTTCCGATACAAATTCGAATCAAAATTCGCCATCTATTTAGGAACAACCTGTAACTTTTTTCTCTTGCATATTAGGGTATAAATCTAAAACATGGTTTAAGTAACAGTTCCTGAAAATTTCATCTTTTTGGCGTGAAGGAAAAGAAATAGCTGAAAATTCAAGACGAAAAACAGTTTTTTGTGAGTAACTCAGAAAATATCCATTTTAGGGCAAGGGTGTGATGCATACACTCACATTATTTTTTAACGTAGATTCAATATCTGCCATAAAAAGATGGGGTTCTAATTTGAAAAAATTGATTTTTCACGATTTTGTCATCCCTAACTTTGAAAGCGATTTTTTCACCCCCTGTATCATGAATCGCGATTTCGATTTTCAAAGTGGATACATCAATCTTACATCTTGAGAAATCCCATAATCCCAAAAATGAAAATTTTCATCCAAAAACCTCGAAGTTATTCTTGTTTCAGCGGAACTCTATTTTCGATTTTTTTTTTAGAATTTTCCCGCTCAGAGAGAATTTTCCAACCAAAACTGAAAAATGTTACATCAAAATAACTTGAAATTTTCTAAGGAATCTATTTCTGCAATAAAAAATGGTGTTCTAATTTGAAAAACGGAAGATGACGTCATTTCCGGAAAAACCGGAGGTGCTCATGCCTTGAAAATATTTTAGATTTCATCAGCATCGTGAAATACTTATAAGTGCTGAATTTCATGAAAATACGTTCAGTAGTTTCTCGTATAAATATGGGTGAGTTTCCTCGTGAAATACCCTGTATATGGGCAAGAGATTAGTTCGAATTTCGTTTCACAAAGTGCGTTACGCAGTGAAACTATTCAATCGAAACTACATAATTTTGGGACATTTTGCGCTATTTTTCTCCAAGTTTTCAAGACAACAATAGATACTAGGAACTGCCAGATCCGACCTCCAACTCTGGCGTTCGTTCCAACAAAGGTAGGTTGAGTGCTTCCAATGTATCTTCTTTTTTTTTCTCAAAAACTTTCTGAGCTAACATGTAACATGTTGAAAACATTTTTTGGACTTTTTTCTAAACTTCTTTAGTAACAGTCAAATAATTGATCATGATGTTTGACCACTGCCCAGGAATACCTTTCCTATGTACCTTTTCTATGTAGAAAACATTGGCGTTCCAAACGGGTGTCTCAACCACCAACCCTTCACAATCTTCACCAACCCTCACCTTTTAAGATTTGAGAAAAAACATAGCTTAGTATGATAAGAAAATGAATACCAAAGCTGTTTGTGTACGATAAGTGATTAAAAAGCTATTTTTTTCAATTTCAAAACCCTGTATCTCAAGAGCGGAGCATTTCGGAGGGTAAATTAATAGAAACTTTTGTCCATAATTCGGAAGAGCTATATCATCGTAAAGTTTATCGTACTCATTCACTGACACCCCCTAAAATTTCTTGTTTCTTAAGGTTGTCAATTCACTAAGCATAAGAAGTTTTCGCTTTTCTTCAGTCTGGACAAATATCCCCAAAATCTTCGAATAACAAATGAAAATAATTAATCATTTAACCAGAGATTATTTTGACTCAAAAATTGAGAACAACATAATGATACCTACCCATTCCTTTTCACGTGCCCGAAACAATGGGTCCCCAGGTGCATCTATGCGGGATCCCATTATGAACGAACATGCAAGCGCCAATTCTGCCTAATCTTCTCCTTAGGTTTAACTAAAGTAGACCAAACTAATCAGCCAATCAGAAAGTGTCGAGTTGAAAAGAGTAATACTCCAAGTTAATATCCCTAATGTCCGGCTATCAGACTAACGACCTCCTCGATAAGAAACCCGGTCATAATTAATATGTCGTTAAGGAATTCCATAAACCATAAATAACAGAATGGTAAACATCTCCATGGTTCGACAGTAATTCGACTTTTAAATTTAAACAACTTCAATTTCCGACGATTTAGCGGGTAATAGTCGTCATTATTCCAACCAAATTATCGGCAGTAGTGGCTATCTGGATTGATTTTCTAGTGGATACTGGTAATTGTAAAATTATCAGGGACGTGCCTAGGAGGAGGCGATCTGGTGGGTCTGTTCATGATAACTGGTGATTATTTGGTCAGTGGATTTGAAAACCAATATTCGAATTAGATTTTACGATTATCATCTTTGACCCAGATGGAAATCGTAAACTGAATAGGATATTTTCGATTTCTTCTCGTGAGTCCTCATTTTTAAGCGCTCGTTCTACTTAAACGAGTGCTATATCGTTTTGCCCAAATGTCTGTAATTTTCTAATTTTGATCCGAAAATGGTCTCAATCGATAAGGTTCTACTCCCTGATGACAAATCTGTGGTCAAATTCAATTGTGTCCTAGATTTTCAGGTTAAGTTCGTTAACCAGCCAAATCGTATAGGGTGTTCCATAAAATATGGCCATTCAAAATTTTTGTTCCTCAATATTTCAAACAAAACAAAATCAATCGAGATGAAATTTTGCGGCCACATGCAAGATGCTCATAATAAGCTTCATGGAAAATTTTGTGGCCATAGTGTTAACCGAACCATAGAAAGTTCAATTGGCTTATTAAAAAGAAGAATCTTTATACAGTGGAACTCCCCTATAACGAAAGCGCAAAATCCGCAAAAAAATCATTATAAAGAAATTTCGTTATACAGAAAATTTTTTTCTATATTCGGCAATTTTGCGGTCGACTTCACTGATAAATTTAAGTTTATCATTTAAACTTAAGCACTTCCTTTTAGACATTTTTGCAGAAGTTTCACACTAGCCTAATGGTTATAGATTTAAACCAAACAGCCAAGAGTGTATCAAAAACTGTTTCAATGTCGAAATTCGTTATATACACAGAAATTCGTTATACAGACGTTCGTTGTAGGGAAGTTGTACTGTATTTCCAAAACAACCCATTAGAGTGAAATATTTTGTGAATGAAGATTGATATACTGAATGTTCGTGCAAAATTTCAAGAGGATCGCATCATCAAAATTCTGGATATCCGATTCGAATGAACTTTATTTTGTAAATGGAGATTAATGTGAATAATGCCAATTGTCAAGTTTTCATATATCGCACCCCCGGTGCGACACTGTCACTTATGCAGCATGTAGTTTCTCAGGGGAAGCTTTTTAAACTTCGACACGTCACAAAACAATAACTATAGAAGATATAGAGATGAGACAAATAGCTTTTACTACAATGTCAACTTTTAACTTCACTGTTGGTCGAAAAATGATCACTAAATACCGTAAAAAATTTACTATACGATTATTTAAACATTTCAACCCTCTCAAAAGTGACGTTTTGGCACTATCGAAAAATTATAACTGTAGTTGTGTTACACTGAGTTATGAAAAAACGAGTATAAATGTTTACTGATTTTTATTTCAAATCAAATAATGCACAGTTGTTAATAAAAAATCAAAAACTTATCGAAATGAACATAAACTTTTTAATAGTTTTTCATTGATGTAGTTCAAAAATATTTGAATATTGGAGAAATAATGTCACAACTACTGCATCTTGGGTCACTATTGCTCCAGAATCGAAAAAATATTATGACACAATTACCTTAGTAACAGTGTAGCTCCCAGCGTAACCGTGTTTCGCGCCAAAACCACAAAGACACTGTAGCCCTCTTAGGAAACTATGCGTACTATAGAAGTAACGTTATTGCACCAAGTAAAGGGGTGCTTTAGGACAACTAATACATATTTAACTCAATTTTGCATTTTTTGCATAAGTGACAGTGTCGCACCGGGGGTGCGATATTTCATTTTTTGAATAATTTCCAGAATATTATTCCGATCATGCTGAGATTTTGCAGTTATATAATTAGTACCCACCTATACTACCTATCAATCTCAAGTCCTATAGAAAATTTTGATGTTATAGTTCCATTGCTCTACCAATAAACGAGTGCTCAAAAGAACCAGCTTTCCTCAATTTTTCTGATAAGCCAACCTTTCTGTCAATAAACGGATCCTAATTTATCGAAAACCATCGGGATTATATATCTTAACTATGATTGATATTCGTGTTGATCCATTGATTCTTTGCTCTCAGAAAAGAAAACACACGCTATGGTTTCGACAAGAAACTTGCCTCATTTTTCTAGGTGCACTCAAGATATTCAGCCAAATCAGATAAAAGAAGAGAGAAAATTCGTATCAATGAGAAGAAGTCATTCGATATGACTATTTTAGCGTTTTCTTCAAACAAATCCAATCATTCAATGATCAACCTTATATGTGGAGACCTGTTTTAACTAGGGTGCTTTGTTCACACTTTCCCTCGATAATACCATTGAGTTTAAATACATATATAGATGTTTACTCAATGCTAATATCCCGAAACACATGTTATATTGTTTTATACAGGGTGTCAAGGAAAAAAGTACCATGCATGGTGCCACGCGATAAAGGGCCATAAAATATGTAAAAAAGTCCCATGAATATATGTCCTTTAAGAAATAAAGGGTATTAAAATTTATATTTTTATTTGGTTCGTTTTGGATAACTTTGGACAAAGGGGTAAGAATTGAACAAAATGTGATATGCGTGGTTTTCGTATGATGCGGAATCCAAATATCCTATTAGTTTTTAGATTACTAATAGACGGCTCCACATACAGGATTCCTACTCATTTAAATCAACCCTTACTTTTTGGCCTTACACTTTATGTCATTCTGGAGAAAAGGCGATTTCTCTATCGTTTTTCCTTCAAAAAGGTTTACTTTGTGGAAGTTGCTAGGACCAACGGTTTCCGGAAAAAACGCATCGAAAACTTATGATACACGCAAATTGTCCAGAAGCGCCAAAGTAACCTACTTAGGTACAATAATGAGGACCAAACACTTCAATAATTAAATTTTAATAACAACAGCAGAAGATTGATTAATCAAAAAAATTAGTATTTAGAAGCTATATGAATTGCTGGCATTGTGCTTGAATAATAAACTTCAGCAACCTGTATTTCTTAAAGGAAGTAGTTTCCGACATATATTCATGGGACCTTCTTTTCATATTTTATGGCCCTCTATCGTGTGGCACTATGCATGGTACTTTATTCCCGACACCCTGTATACCGGAAGGTTGAAAAACCTTATCATAATAATATACAGGGTGTTTCATCATAAACTGGACAAACATATATTTTCGTGTGTAGAGGACATCGGGAGAATCATTTTTGCCTTATACAATATACAATATATCCTGTTTTCGAAGCATAAGCGAGATACTGGGTGTCAAACGTCATTTTTGAGCATGATTCTTATGACTGTGGTCAGTTTGTATAACACTTAAGAGAACGCTTTTTGGTCAAATCTCAGTATTTTTGGGTCCTCTATTCAGAAAAGTTGATGAACTCCGAAAAAAAAAAATACAAAATGGCGGAAGACCTGCAATGTTCCAATTTTTTTGCGGTTGTCAAATTGACTTTTATTTTCTGAATGAACACAATTATCTAAGAATTTCTGCGAAAAAAATTTTTTCAAAAATCGAACACAACATTTTTTTTACATGTCTACAGCGATGAAAAAATCTCACTCGAAATGGATGAAATTTTGTACAATTGTACTTCTTGATTATCAATCACGAATGTGAAAACAGAATTGTAAAATATCGAACGGTTTCGTTACTACAGTCATTCAAATGTTTCGTTCAGACCTCTGAAATATTGAAAAAAAAATTGTTTTGGATTCAAGAGTCAAAATAATTTAATTATTGGCATGTCCAAACATTCTAGATGAATTTATACAAAAAAAATCAGTGAAACTCAGTTGGGACTCGAACCCACGTGGGTATTAAGTAGGGAAATGGCACTGTTCTAAGAATATTAAAATTCGTTGCCAGGCAACGGTAGTTCGTAGTTCATAGAGTTGGACAGGTATTTGAATTTCAGTGAATATAATTTAACCAGTAGTCAAACTCTACGAACTACGAACCTTAGAACAGTGCCATTTCTCTACTTATACCTACGTCGGTTCGAGTCCCAACTGAGTTTCACTGATTTTTTTGTATAAATTCATCTAGAATGGTTTGACATGCCAATAATTCAATTATTTCGACTCTAGAACTCAAAACAATTTTTCTCATATGTCAGGGGTCTGAACGAAACATTTGAATGACTGTAATAACGAAACCGTTCGATATTTTACAATTCTGTTTTCACATTCGTGATTGATAATTCAAGAAGTACAATTGTACAAAATTTCATCCATTTCGTGTGAAATTTTTTCATCGCTGTAGACATGTAAAAAAATTTGTGTTCGATTTTTGAAAAAATTTTTTCGCTGAAATTCGTAAAAAATTGTGTTCATTCCGAAAATACAAGTCAATTTGACAAACGCAAAAAAAATTTGGAACATTGCAGGTCTTCCGCCGTTTTGTAATTTTTTTTTCGGAATTCATCAACTTTTCTGAATAGAGAACCAAAAATACTGAGACTTGACCAAAAACCGTTCTTTTAAGTGTTATACATAACTGACCACACTCATAAGAATCTTGCTCAAAAATGACGTTTGACACCCTGTATCTCGCTTATGCTTCGAAAACGGGATATATTATACAAGGCAAAAATGATTCTCCCGATGTCCTCTACACGAAAATATATGTTTGTCCAGTTATGATGAAACACCCTGTATATAATAATCCGAATATCGTTTTTAAAAAATACGTATATTCTTAAGTGGTTTTCTTCATTCGAATCAGATTTTCATTCCATTCTCATTCCCCGTTAACACTAACACAGAAACTATTTTCAATTATATTTGAGTTGAAGCAATTGCACAAACTGAATTTTCTAACTCAAGCCCCGAAATGACTTTGAATCAGGAGTTTTTCTCTCGTCTTCTTGCCCACAGCAGGAAGCAGAAAAAATGCTTTTTATAATTCTCTTTATCAAAAGCATTGCATATTGGCCGTTTCTCCCCAATTACCTCCTGCATATCTTCGGAACGAGCAAAAAGTCGACTGTAGCTGTTTTCGCCAATAAATATTCATAAATAAAGTTGTAAGGCGATCTCCTATGTTTACTCGTCCGAGCACTCGAGCGAAAACTCGTTATTAAACGCAGAAAAAACTGAAAAAGACGGCGGCGATCTCCATAGGCTCAGGCCGCGCATTCGTCGTAAATCGTGCAAGCGAAGATGAAACCACAATGCTCTCACATATATCACCCGTACCTGAGGGCAATGATTAGGATGTCTTGAGTGTTGCATTACAAAAATCAGAACGTGTAATCATTCGACTGGCCCTATAATCGGGATTTATAGAATACAGGTCCGTGGTTTTTCAAGTCTGGCTGGAGTATGACGTTATGGCGCACGAGGCGCTGTTGCCGGCATATTGCCGATTCTGCTGCATAAATGTTTGTTTATTTATTTGTACTTATACACAGTAAAAACTAAAGTCACAAACTGAAAAAATATCTTCCATCAAAGTAATCCCGGTCTCCTATATTCATAAAGAAATATTTTCATAAATTGAGATATATATTTTCTCAATATAAAATTCGACCTTTTTCTTAATAGGAAAGAATATATAGTGATATACTCCCATTCGTAGATATTCAAATTTCTTGTTCCGAACGCCTTCAAATACACTGCTAAAAAAATTAACGCACGTTATGGAAATCTCAAATTTATTCTACAACTGAAGGTGTACTCAATGATAATTATTTTTATCAGAATTATGCATGCATACGTATCACTTTCAACGTTTTTCTTCAATACAGATGTTTTTCCCAGCAGGAATAAAAAAGATGAGATTATCAGATTTTGAATGTATTGGCTCCATTCTGAAATCAGTTGCTCTCGATCAATTCTAGTGATCAATAGTTTTTCTTCAGTTTGATTTTCTACACTCGATCGCTATGCAACGCGAAACAAGCAATTTGACCCAAGAGGAATGTGCCCAAGCGGTACCTAGTTTTGCGAGAAGAAGGGTGAACATACACAGGTGCAGAAAGGTTTGGAGTTTCCCATACAAGTGTGTCCAGAATGTTGCAGCGATTCAGGGAGACAGGTATGAATGTCCGAAGACCAGGACAGGGTAGACCACGGGTAACAACTGCCATTCAAGAACGTTACTTGAGAGTTTCTTCTTTGAGACAACGTTTTGCAACCGCTCGCCTCCTTCAAAATAAGCTTGAGCAAACTCATTGGGTGCAAATTAGCACTCAGACAATAAGACATAGAGAATACTACTGGTTTCGGGGGAGGATCGATTATGGTATGGGGTGGAATATCTTTGACTGCTCGCACATACCTAGTGGTCGTTGATAATGAAGTTATGAATGCTGATAGGTATATGAGGAACACTCTTGAAGAGCATGTCGTGCCATTTGCCCCATACATTGGTGAAAATTTTATTTTTATGGACGATAATGCCAGACCCCATCGTGCGCGCATTGTCCAGGAGTCCTTGAGGAGGTTGAAGTTTCTCGAATGGAATGGCCAACAAGAAGTCAAATTTCAATCCGATTGGCCAGGTTTGAGACAACCTCAATAGAACTCTGAGAAGTTCAGAAAATCATCCAGCTACTCTTAATGACTTAGGAATCCAACTCAGAGAAATCTGGGAAAGATTAGATCAGAACATTTTGAGATAACTCATTTTGAGTATGAACCGTCGTTGCCGAGCTGTAGGTAATTAACGCAATGGGTGGAAATACCAAGTATTAAATCACTTATCAACATTCCAGTATTTTCAAAAATTATTTATTTCTCTTCCTTCGCATAAGATTCGGTGAAATCCTGAATTTTTCTTCCATTTAATGTGTCTTGTTTCGTTCAAAACCTTCCCGAGAAAACATAAAAATAAGTTATAAAGTCAATGTAGAGTTAACTTTCATTAAAATTGAGATTTTCAGAATGTGCGTTGATTTTTTTGGGCAGTGTATTTCAAGCAACGGAAACTATTTGTTGGAACAAGATATGTATTTTTTAGATCCACTTCGTCATACTCTCGATAAAAAATATTTCATTTTTCTACTTTGAAGAGGTATTTAGTTTCGAAACGAGAATCAATCTTCTTGTTTCAAAGTCTTTTGATTTCTAGCAAGTTATTCTAGTGTACTGTTTTGGTAAATTATCTAGAAATTGGATATTTTCTGTTGAATTCGCAATGATTGATCTGAAAAAGTGAACTCTTCGGCAGAAGTGATATTTTCAAAGAAATGCACGTTCTTCTCTCAAATATTTACTTTTTACTGATGTGTACGTGCAGTATCTACTCTCATAAAGCCAAGCTTCGAGATGAGAATATTGAAGTTATTTGCAACCCAATATATTGATTCATTCGATAGTCTTTGGAGTGCTACACTGCAAGAAATTCCATTGTAAAATTACAGAACTTTACTTAGGCATTCTATAGCCAACGTAAAGTACCTACTGTAATTTTACATTTCTACATAGTGAAATTACACTAAAAGCCTTTATTTCCCATTTGAAAACACATGATTTTTCATATAGATTTACATTATTAGACACATAATTTTTTGTATTTTTACATCATATTCTTAAACTAGTATGGTAACACTCCATATAAATTTTACTCAGAATTATTACGATGTAACATTCATTTTATGATGAAAATGAAACAGTTTATTTCAGCTTATATTTATTATATACACAACATTTTGTTCGTCGATTACGTTTTGACTTCATCAGGGGAGTGCGAGGACGTAGTACTAACCCAATGAAGTCGAAATGTGATTGACGAATAAAATGTTACATATATACACAAATATGAGCTGAAATAAAGTGTTTTATTTCTATCATACAATAAATATTACGAATATGTACGAAGTTCATAGCTTTTCTGACGCATTTCTGCACAATACAATTTTATTCTGTTGACGAAATCCTTCCGATTCTGAAAGCGAATTAGATATACAGTGTCTCCCAGTAAGCTTGATAGAACTTTGAAATTGAATAAAACAACAATATTAACCGATTTTGGTTCTCAAACATTTATTCGAAAGATATGGTGTATAAGTTTATGATTTAAATAAGATATCGTTCAAATGGCCTCCACGAGCTCGTTTGCAGACCTTAATTCGTTTGACCCAATTTTCCATGACTCGGCCTAGCATTTCTGTGGTATGGCCTCGATACACCTCGCAATGTTCTCCTCAAGGTCTTGAATTGTCGCTGGAGAGTTGCTGTACACTTGTGATTTCACATATCCCCATAAAAAAAAGTCCAAGGGCGTTAAATCACACGATCTTGGCGGCCAGGCGATGGGCCGTTTCTCGAAATTAATGAGTCGCCGAACTTATCGCGCAATAAAGTCATGTTGTCGTTCGAAATGTGTGGGGGGGCGCCGTCCTGTTGGAATAAAGATCGTCGTCACCAATTTCATCAAATTTCAGGAAGAGAAATTCACGCAGCAAGTCGCTATAGCGCTGGCCGTTCACAGTAACGGCTTGTCCGGCGTAATTTCGGAAAAAATACGGCCCGATGATGCCACCACTCCACTCCACATCCACACCAAACTGTGATCTTTTGTGGATGCAAAGGTCTTTCTTGCACCACTTGTGGATTAGAATCGCTCCAATATCGGCAATTCTGCTTGTTAACGAAGCCGTTCAGCCAGAAATGAAACTCTCTTCGCGTGGCCACCGGCGAACGCGAATTTGCGTAATAAATTTGGACGATTTCCAAACGTTGTGTGAGCGTGAAACTTTTCATGGTAAAACTTTGAACCTTTCTGAATAAAATGACAGTTCGAACGTCAAAATTGATAAACAAATATGGCCGCCAAAACCTTACAAAATTCTACAACCTTATTGGGAAACACTATACCTACTTTCTCTTTCAAATTATTTTAGACATAATAATCCAAAGGCGTAAGATCGGGGCTCTTCGGTGACCATCTGACGATAGCTTCCAATCTATTGTATCGCAATATATTCATTAAAAAGATCTTGCCAT
This sequence comes from Propylea japonica, assembly GCA_013421045.1. NCBI lineage: Eukaryota > Metazoa > Arthropoda > Insecta > Coleoptera > Coccinellidae > Propylea > Propylea japonica. The sequence goes on from CM024240.1 coordinate 1,622,731, forward strand.
TACGACTATTATGTGCTGGGCAGCCCTTCATTTGAAACTAGACATTTAATCTGTTAGACAGGTGCACAGACATTCAATCACAAATAGCCTCAAATAGACCAAATTTATGTTCGAAAAATTTGGACTTTTTCGTTGTTATCATGATAGCCATGATATTATAGCAGAGAATGGGCAGCTAACACTAAAGTTGATATGTCATTCGAAAGTACACTAATTGAGGTATTTTTACTGAAGATGTTCATAATTATTATTTTTCATCGCGAAAAAAAACATTGGAAAAATAGGAATGATTTTGTTAACTTCAGATCGTGATATTCTTCTCCTTGCCACGCCTGCAATGAGAGTGTTTTTATGCACATAGGCTCTCTTATCTTGTAGCAAATTTATTGCCCTTTCCGAATATGTAGTCAAATTTGATGAAACTACTAGGAAAACTGAATAATGATCTTTTTAAGAAAACGTGAGATTTTTCGTGAAATCAGAAATGTTAACTGAAGAATAACCGTCAACATTTCAACCATGTATAATATGACTTTTTTGTTGCAAATCACTCGTATAATCACACCTCTAGTTCGTCCACTTCAAAAGTAGACACCCTGTATAATCAAACATGTTGAATAAAAATTATTCATGTTCTGTAAAGAGACAAGATGGCATCAATCGAAAAAGTAGCTTTCCAAAAAAATTCAACTTTATTCCAAAACATATTTTGAATAGAATATATACATTTTATCTTATAGATTAGTCAACTTGTTCATAGAAGTAATGGCACTCAATTTTCCTGCTATACCCTTCTTTGTTAATTTTGATCCTGCGTCAGGATGAATCAGGAACGATTGCCATCTAAAAAATATTATCCATGATTTCCGTAAGAATTACTTTGATATTCAATCATGAAGAGCTTTAAAAAAAAATTTTCGATATGAGTCCATGTCGGTAACCCAAAGGAAGGTGCATTCGTCTCAAGAAAAGTTTATTCTATACTGAAAACAACATCCAGATCTGAGTTGAGCTGAGCTCCTCTAACTCTTCAGTAATAATCACTTGATTAGGAGCGGAGTAGAATTTATAGAAATAGTAATTTTCAGTGATATTTCCATATTGAATTTCCTTTCTGTTAATCAGAATAGCACTCGAGGAAATAACTTGAATATAGCGATTGAGAAGAAAATATCCTAGTTAGAACGTAAAACTTCGGTGGTTCTGCAATATTCTTTTTCCGCCATTACCAATTTCACTCACTCCACTGATTTATTTATGTTCGTTTAAAGATTTATGATTTCCGCAAGAAAAATGTAATTTCCTGGTAGAAACCCAATGCATTTTTAACTTTTTTTAGTGCTGTGCTGGTGTGCTGAAAGTACCTATATCACTATTAGCCTTTAAGACTGTCCTCTCATTGATTTGGTTTATAGACACACTTTTGAGCAGGATTTATTGTTTAATTATTTTACAGGTATTCCCAAATTGTGGGGTAATATTGGGGGCAACAATTTTTGAGCCATTTTGAAAAAAAAATTACGAACATATGTCTTCAACGTGCAAACTTTCACGAAAGAGATGGTAAATTTCCAAAAAAAAATCATTTTTGAGCGCTCCTTCTACATTTTGAGCCGAAAATGGTCTCAAACGATAAGGTTCTACTTCCTGATGACGAATTCATGGTCAAATTCAATTCTGTCCGTGGGGCCGTCCGGCTGTCCGTCCGTCCGTTAGCACGATAACTTTCGAAGGAATTGTCCTAGAGACTTGAAATTTTCAGGGTAAGTTCAGTTTTCGAATGTCTCAGTTAAGTTCTTTAACCAGCTAAATCATACAAGGCAATTCAAAATTTTTGTTCCCTTATATCTGAGACAAAACGAAACCAATCGAAATGAAATGTTGCAGCCACATGCAAGATGCTCATAATAAGCCTCATGCAAAATTTTGTGGTCATAGTGTATACAGAACCATATAAAATTCAGTTGGAAAATTTAAATAAGAAACTTCATTGTTCCATAAAAAGATATCCGATTCGAGTGAAATTTATTTTGTTTATGAAGATTGATATACTGATGTTCATGCAGATTCAAGAAGGATTGCATCATGAGAGTCATAGAATTTATTTTTTTCAATTATTCATTTTTCACATATTTCATTTTCTGAATAATTTCCAGAATATCATTCCGATTGTGCTGAGATTCTGCATTTATATATTTGGTATATCCATTGAAAATTTCGAGGTAATGGTCTTATTTCTCCACCAATGAACGAGCTCTCAGAAGCTCCTGCTCAGGGCTTCTGTTAATTTTTTTATGACCACATCCTATTGCACATATGTTATTTCTATAAAATAGGTATGATACACTGTTCCACTGGCATCAAGAAAAACTTTTCGATGTAAAAACAGTTTTTTTCAATGTATTTAACACAAAACGAATAATGACGGAAAAAATTGGGCTGGTTAACGTAAACCGACTCATCTTGAAAATCTCAAGTCTCTAGTAGGTACAATTCCTTCGAAAGTTATCGTGCTAACGGCCGGCCCCATGGACAAAATTGAATTTTAGTCTAACAACAACAATAGTCGACAAAACGAATAGCACTCGTTAAGTAGAAACTTTCCATAAAATATGGTCATTCAAAATTTTTGTTCCCCGATATCTCAGAAAAAACGAAACCAATCGAAATAGAATCTTGCACCAACATGAAAATGCCCATAATAAGCCCCATGAAAAATTTCGGAACCATAGTGTAAACAACACCATAGAAAATTCAATTGGAGTGTGGAAAGAAGAAACTTCATATTTTTAATAAAAAGATATCCGATTTGAGAGAAATCAATTTTGTGAATAAAAATAAAAAATGATATAATAACGTCACCAAAATTTCAAGAAGATCGCATCATCTGAACCATAGAAAATTCAAAAGGAATATTTAAAAGAAGATATCCGATTCGAGTGAAATTCATGTTGTGTATGAAGATGGATATATTGAATGTGCATGCAAAATTTCAAGTGGATCGCATCATCAGAACCATAGAATTTATTTTTTTTCAAATAATTTTCCGAATATTATTATGATCGTGCTGAGATTTGCATCTATACAGGGTGTGGTGAATGGTTAACGTATGAGACAACGTCTAACTGGAGTAGAGGACCTCAAACCGAATGAGGGTTAGAGCCCGTTCCCACTTATCCGATCAGTCTATTTTCCCGGTCCGTCTAAATAGACGGATGTGCCAGTGGCAGTACAATTTGTGAACAGCTCCATAGGAGCTGTTCACATTATGACTGATCCGGGAATAAAGACTGATCCGATTTATTTGACGGACATTTTGCCACTGCGATGATCAGTCAAAACGCCCGGATCGGATGAGTGTGAACGAACGTTCCGTCAAGACCATAGATGAATCTATGGTCAAGACTGAAGACGAGCCCGCTCTTTCTCGCGTCGCTAGTCTCATTAGTTGTTAGTGCTAGTGGAAAATGGACGTGGACGCTTGCGCGTTAATATCGCTAGTCGAAAATAAACCCGTATTGTGGGATAAAACTTTGGACGATTACAAATTAACTAATCGACGATTAGAAGCATGGCTGTGAAATTTGCTTAATATTAAATCCTGAATTCGAGAAATTGGACGAAAAGGAAAGAAAAAAATATGGTAAGTTAATTTTTTATTCAATGCTATGTAGGTAGTTTCATATAGCTGTTTCCTGCCAAGGTATTGAACCAAGATCAGACGAGAAGTATTCAGCAAATGCTCTTCGAATTATATTTGCAGTAGGACCACCTCTACACGGTCGAGGATGTGGACGACGTGGAAACGGGCCCGTTTCTTCACTTGTTTCCATACTTATTGGGTTTTGTTGTAAATTAATACCGTCTTTATCTCGGACAAAGTTATGTAAAACCGTACAAGCTTTTATGACGTTAATCGCCGTTTCTATTTGAAGATCTATCGGCCGATGCAGGATTCTCCATTTATTGGCTAGAATACCAAAGGCACACTCAACATATCTTCTAGCTCGGCTCAAGCGATAGTTGAAGATTTTTTTTTCATGATCTAGATGTGTACCCCCATATGGTCTCAAGAGATTCGGTGTTAAGCTAAAGCCTTCGTCCCCAATGAGTACATACGGCATTTCTTCATGTATGGTTTCATGCACAGGCTTGGGGTTTGGTATATTTAATGAACCATCATTAAACTTTTGCCAAAAGGTACTGTTCTTTAATATGGTAGAATCACACTCTTTCCCATATGAACCAATACTTATGTAGATGAATCGGTATTCTGAATCTACCACAGCAAGTAATACAAACGAGAAATAATCTTTATAATTAAAAAACATGGAACCACTATGGCATGGTTTTATAATTCTGATGTGCTTTCCGTCTACAGCTCCAAGACAATGAGGAAAGTTAGCTTTTGTTTCAAATCCATTTGCAATGGCTTCCCATTCTCCCTCTGTATCAGGCAACTTCATGAAATCTGTGCATAATCTCTTCCAAATAATGACGCTTGTTTCTTTTATTATTTTACTAATAGTCGATATTCCTACCCTATATGAGTAGTGGAGTTCCTTAAACGAACACCCAGAAGCAAAATATCTGAAAACAAATAAAATGGATGAAACACTTAAACAACAGAACTTTATGATATTATTATTTGTTTGCAGGAAAATCTGTATCTGATAAATGGAACAACATTCGAGACACATGGCGCGAAAATCGATGAAAAATAAGAAAGATGAAAAAAAATCTGGATCTGCTGCCAAAAAGTCTCGACGTTATATACACGAAGAACAGTTGATGTTTTTAAAGAAGGTTTATGAGCCAAGATCAACCCAAGAGTCTATTCAAAACTGCGATGAAGGAAATGTACAAAGTGGTCCTAGTAATGCAACTGAGTTTCGTAAACCTTCGATTCCCAAAAGCACGAAGAGCACAACAGACGTCGATGAAAAGATATCTAAGTTCCTGGACTCTAGGATGACACAACAAAAAGAAAATCCAAATTTACTTTTTTTCAAGGGTGTATTACCCGCCGTCGATTCTTTCACAATGGATGAAACTTTAGAGTTCCAAGCAGGAGTTTTAGCTCTAATACAAAAAATCAAAGGCCGAAATAGAGTTGGTTTCCAAAGATATGATTATCAAACTGAATGGCAAGATCCATATCGTGGATACCATACACAACCTCTTCAGCAGCTGGCAGCGTTCGTACATTCACCATCACCAACCTCTCAGTCATCGTATCATTCTCAACCATCTCCTGCAGCGACAAGTGCATTACAATCTATTCAGCAAACGACAGCGTTCGTACATTCACCATCACCAACCTCTCAGTCATCGTATCATTCTCAACCATCTCCTGCAGCGACAAGTGCATTACAATCTATTCAGCAAACGGCAGCGTTCGTACATTCACCATCACCAACCTCTCAGTCATCGTATCATTCTCAACAATCTTCAGCAGCATCAAGTGTATCAAATTATGATTTTGAGGAATTTTAGTCATTATATCTTAATCAAGAGTACTAAAGCAAAAGCTCTCATGTGACTGTTTTCCATAAAAATATTTCAATAATTACATATCTGTATTTTATTTAACTCCTAAAAGTATTTTCCAATCCAACTAGCCACCTTGGAAGAGCATTTCCTATATAAATATTTGAAGAGAAAAAAAGGTCGTACCTTAAACATATGGACAGCCTTTGTTGTGGACAAATGCACTCTCTAAATCTTGTGTCTTGTAATTTTATGTCCATTGAAATTCTTCCCAAGAGATCGTCGAAAGAGGAAAAAGACATTCGAAAGTAGTTAAAGAACTTCGCCTCATCATTCCTTAATTCTCCCATCAATGTTTCAAATGTCCCTGTGGAAAATCGGTCTCGAAGTATAGGATGCACCCAATGTTGTCTTCGTTTTCTACATCTTTTTCGTCTCATTCGCCTCAAATACCACCACAATATAAGAACATCATCGTCGCCGTCCATCGCGTACAAAATACAAACGTAAACTGGCGGCGAGTCGAACCACCGACCTTCCGGCAAAACAGACTGATCGGATATAATGTGAACACCCACGTCCGGCGTCCGGTTTCAGGGCAAAAAGACTGATCGGATAAGTGGGAACGGGCTCTAAGTATTAGTTTCAGAGATACAGAGTGTTTGTTGCAAAAGTGCTAAAATTATAAACCCCATATCTTCGTTATTATGGAAAATTTTTCCGTATTTGGCAAGCTTGTTCTCTACATATATTCATTAGATCGACAAGATAAAATTTTCAAAAATTGCAGGTCCGTATTCAAAAATTTCAATTTCTGTGTCAGGTGAGAAATATCACTCGGATATGAGATGAAAAAAATTGAAATGGAATCTTGGAATCTGCAAAAAACACCGAGTAAATATCTGTTTTTAGATTGAATGGCCACACATTTTTATAGTTTTTATGATATGTTGAAAGTAGAATATTACAATTTATTCATATTGAATTCAAAAAAAAAACATACTATTAGTGATAGAAAAAACACTGAATTTTAGATGCTTGAATAATCCTGAGTCATTTTGAATATTCGTCCTCATCTTGAAACACTTTTGTTTAATTCTCTATCAATATTATGGGAAAAATTAAAAAAACAATACAAATACAAAAAGAGGAACAGTAGCACATATGATTCAGAAAAAATCAAATAAACAAATGCTCGATATTCAAGAACCATTCTCCTTACACACTTATTGGCTCTTTTGAGCAATTGGAGTACTTTTCATATCTACAAGATAAAAAATTATACTCTTGATAGAACAGAAACACTAGATTTCAACTCGAAAAAAGTTGGACTTTCTTGTCAGAACCTCTGTACAATAATCCATCTGGTACTTATGTTTTCAACAAAATTTATTCTTCAATCAAATAATGCAATGTTTCATAAAAAACAACTAAGTGAATTCTCTAAATGAGAGCAATTTGCTTCAACGCATTTTTTGGCTCTCATCTCTTTAGTCTTTTGAGATGAGGATGAGACAAAATATTATATCCGTTCATTTTGGGGAATCCATAAACAAGTATCATTTACATGTTCTTCATTCGTGAATACTGAAGGCATTTTTCAGTAGATAAACAAACGATACAATTCCCAATAATTCACAACCACTGAATGTATGAATATAAACGTCATTTTTTGAAGTATGCCTACTCTGTGCAGTAGGATTATGTATAATGAATAATAAACCATTTATTTTGAAAAATCACTTGTTTCCCTTATATTTGGTTTGTATTAAAGAAATTCATATGCTTCTCAAAAGAAGGTGAACTTGCTACACCTAAGTACATATTAGAGGAAAATAAGTCCTCAAAATTTATATATTATTTCAATGAAGAATAAATTTTGTTGAAAACATAAGTACGAGATGGATTATTGTTCAGGGGTTCTGAGAAGAAAGTCAAATTTTTCTCGAGCTGAAATCCAGTGTTTCTGTTCTATCAAGAGTATAATTTTTCATCTTGTGGATATGGAAAGTACTTCAATTGTTCGAAAGAGCCAATAAGTGTGTGAGGGGAATAGCTCTCGCTAATCAAGCATTTGTTTATTGAATTTTTTTATGAATTATATGTTCTACTATTCTTCTTTATGTATTTGTATTGTTTTTTGAAATTTTCTCATGATATTGATAGGAAAATTGAACAAAAAGCATTTGAAGATGTGAATGAATATTCAAAAATGCCTCAGGATTATTTAAGCATCTCAAATTCAGTGTTTTTTTCTATCAGGAATAATATGTTTCTTGAATTCAATATGAATAAATTGTAATATTCTACTTTCAACATATCACAAAAACTATAAAAAATTTGTGCCATTCGAACTAAAAACAGATATTTACTCAGTGTTTTTTGCAGATTTCAATTTTCCATTCATTTTTTTTAAATCATATACCAAGTGATATTTCTCACCTGACACGAAAATTGAAATTTTTGAATACGGACCTGCAATTTTTGAAAATTTTTTCTTGCCGATCTGATTAAGAATATGTACAGTAACAAGCTTGCCAAATATCAGCGAAAAATTTGCCATATTGACGAAGATATGGCAGTTTATAGTTTTAGCACTTCTGCAAAAAACACCCTGTACCTCTGAAACTAACAGCTTTATGGGACATTTTAACAACCAATCCTCATTCAGTTTGAGGTCATCTATCTCCAGTTAGTCGTTGTCCCTTACGTCACCAGTGACCCTGTATATTTAGCATCAATCTCAAGTCCTATACAAAATGTTGAAGTAATAGCTTCATTGCTCCACCAATGAACGAGACCTCAAAAGCACCTGCTCAAGGCTTTCTAAAATTTTCTCGACACAAGTGGGTGTTTTTCATGTTGTGCATTCTCCTAACGACGTCTTAAGGATGAACATTCAGAAATTTCATGTGAAATTTGCCCACACCAAAATGACATTCCTCATTACACTGTGCACTATGGCACTCACTGCCCATCCAATGGTCAACAGTGGTTACACACTTGATGATGTTTTTTTCCGTCAAGTACGACTTCAGAAGTTTTCAGAATATACCCCTTAATCCCTAGTAGGTATCTGGTTTTCTGGGCATTCACTACAAAGTATTCGAAGAAAATGTTTATATTATTCGGTATAATGAATCACGCTGTACGAACTTCAAATCTGGCAACACCGTTTCAACCTGCGTGAAGAAAAAACCGAGTCGAAGCTCAAACCGAGGTGGCGTGTATCATTTAACATGACAATGAAAAATGGCCGAAATCGCGCCAAGCAATGAATTAAAATCCGACTGTAATGATGGCCGCACATACCTTAGAATTTCCGCCTAAATACCCTAATTATCGATGAAATATAGAAGTGTAACGTCGAGCTAGCCAGGGATGCGCTACAGCTTGATGTGTAATGTATCATGCTTGGCTTTGGATACATAGATATTTTAATCGAGATTTTGAGACAGATGATCATAAATTCTCCTGGGATTTTTTTCAATCGTAGTGGAAGTAAATGGTATCCTTTCAATCTGAAGATCATTTGTTAGAACCTCCCTGCTTTAATAGTGTTGATGAATAGGAAGGATTCGGAGATTTCTGAGGGGAAAAGTAGTGCTGAAAGCCAAAACGTTGGTTACATTGTACAGGGTTATCCATTTTGCGGTTTCAAAAGTAAACGTAAATAAAACACATAAAAAATATTTTCAAAATTGGTCCCGCTCATTAAGAATAAAAGCGGCGGATACCGAGGAAAGAAATCTAAAGTGTATGGAGCGATAAAATCAATATATTTCTCAGAGATGCTGATGACGAAACTAATTTACTTTATAAGGTAGAGATACAATCATAATTTTGTGAAATTTGTTGTAATTAAAATATTCATTATTTTTAAGTTGTTCTAATTTTAGTTATCAGCAGTGAAAAAAAGACTTTTTTCTCCAACCATCAAAAAATGTTTACTTTTCTGTACTATTTTCAGGTGCAAAAGTCATAAATTCTCTTACCGTACAAAAATTTGCTCGTTGCTTAGCAACACTTTTAATCCTAGGATTAAAAAACGCTACTTTTAATCCTTGGATTAAAAGTAAATGCATTTGAAGTCTACTTGACAATCACTGTCATGATTCTGTGTTCAAATTCATAACCAAAATGAACGATTTTTTCACTAAAACCAATTTTATTGTAATTTTGACTTGGTTGGAGAAAAAATAGTATATATTATTCGGATTAAAAGTGCCTATTTTAACTCGCAATTCTGCATTCGCTCGGCTGCGCCTCGCAACTGCAAATATTGCTCGTAAAAAAAATATGCACTTTTAATCCTTATAATATAATATACTATTTTTAACGGTGAAAAAAAGACTTTTTTTAACGGTGAAAAAAAGTAATATTTTACGCATCCATAGTGATGAAGAAAAGTCAAGTTTTTTTGACAGTTGTACAAAAAATTCCTTATATCAATATTTTCCTTGACATTCGATGTTTTTTTTAACATTGAGCTCCATAACTTGGAAGGTTCAAAAATTTTTTATTTTTCCTCGAAATAGCATGTGAGCACATTTTCAGAAACTTTTTTACGTTGTTCTTGTTGCGCCATTCTCGAAATTGGTTATTCGTTTTCTCATATTATTAGCTTTGATTTGGCTGGTAACATATAAGATACAATTGTATTTGCTTCTTCAGCCATATCTGCGGGGGTATCACTACCACTATCATGTTCAACATCCATCTTCTTTAAAATAATTCGAAATTGAAGCAACTACGAGCAAATACTGTCAAAGATTCAACAAACTGTTTCTATAGTTACGACACAGAAAGATCACTGGATTCATTTAAATATTGTAGGTACTGAAAGCATTATCTTCAATGATTATACGTATTTCAGACGATGTAAATTCACATTCACAGTTGTACAAAAAATGTTGTTTGTATTTCGTGCGTATAAAATTCGTGTTTTCATGGCACATTCGAGTGAATTTTTGGCCTCGACCTGCGGTCTCGGCCAAAATTGACACTCTCATGTGCCATGAAAAAACACTCATTTTACGCACTTAATACAAAAATAATTATTTTATCGTGATATTTCTTTTTTATATGAAGTTTGAACGTTGACATTTGTGTGAAACACTACATCATTTAAATGACAACCACCCGAATTGTTGCAAGCATCGATTCTTTGAGGTAATTTTCGACCACCTTTTGACACATATTGGGCGGTATCTCAGCCATAACTTGACGAATATTGGTTTTTAACTACTCAAGAGTTGAAGGTTTATCTGCATAAACACGGTCTTTCGCGTAGCCCCACAAAAAAAAGTCAAGCAGTGTCAAATCGCATAATCTTGGTGGCCAGTTGATATCGCCGTCCACCGCCGGTTGTTCAAGCACCCATTCGACGTATCCACGATGTTGATGTGAATGGTCGGCTGGCTTCAGTTGTTGTGTAGCTGGATTTTATTGGGTGTAGGTGTAGATCTTAATGCAAAATACGCCATAATGTGCCGTAAGACAGTTTAATTCCTGAGAATGACGAGGAATCGACAGATTCGGGTCTTCGGCAACACTTTCACTTACAGTAGCGATATTTTCAGTGGTACGAGCAAAACGATGATGCACAGGGCTTACAATATCTGTAACCAATCCAGTCTCTTCAAATTTCTCCACAATTTTACCAATTGCTTGCGTAGTTGGACGATTATGTAAACCAAAATATGCTCTTAAAGCACGATATGTGGCTGTGGCAGAATCGCCATTTTTGTATTAGGTTTTTACAATTTTCATGCGTTGTGCGATAGTCAAGCGATACATTTTCATAAATGTCAGACTTTCAACTAAACAAAAAAATTTTTTTAAAAAACTTCGTTTGACAGATATCGAATTCCAGCCGTATAGTTTTGAAACGCGAAATGGATAACCCGTTATCTTATTATTGAGTACTAGTTGGCCTGGCTAACGTTGCTTTGCTATTATCTACATTATTTGTAGAAAATATTTTTCAATTTTTCTGGTTTGATTTGGCTATACGAATCTGCGCCTTTATAGATAATTAGAATATTCTTGTATGTGGAAAAGGTTCACTCCACGTCCATGGCAGTAAATGGGCACAATTGGAACCTTGGTGCTATGTTCTTCCTTCTATTTATTTTATCACGTTTGGACCCTTTCATTTTATCACGTGATAATACGAAGCGCGCGGAATTTTATCGGATTCGCGCAATATCATCACTTTTATCGCATTTTGGAAAGCAGAGAAGAGAATATCATATGTACGGAAAATATCCATCCTAACTGGATCTTAGCTAAAATATGCAAATACTGCTGAAGATGCCTTAAATATGCGAATGCATATGCAAATATGCACATGAATATAGCATAGGGTAAAACCCGGATAGATGCCCCATTTTCGAAATACCTAACTTCCGAAACACGTATCAAAAAATTAATTTCATAAGTAGCTGCTACAGTCACCCTGGACCTTAGTTTTGTAAGGGTTATTGTAAAGTGAAGCCGTTTTTCGCTAGTGTGTGCGATCATCTCAGCAGCGAACTTCACACACATGCCAAACTTTTAGAGGTAGGTATTTGTCGCTGTATAACTTTTGAAGAGGTAAAAAATTCAGTAATTTTTTTTATTGCGTCAATACAGTGTTTCATTGAGTGTACATCTGAGTACAAATATTTTTTGTTCCTTCTTATTTATCAAAAAAAATCATGGGCATCTATCCCTATCGAAAAGGATAGTTGCCCTGATTTTTTGAGGTATAGGTGCCCCTTAGGACATCTAAACTAAAACCATATCTTCTTAGCAAATTTTCGATTCATTGTCTTATTTTGATTTTGAACTTGATTCCTGATCATTTCTCTTGAGACTTATTTAATTAATTTATCATGAATGTGTGGAATAATGCTTTATGTTAATATGAAGAATGCAACTTTTCGTTTAATATATGCTTTTGAAATGCAATTAAAAATGCACAATTGTTGTTAATTCGATCCATGTTACGTAGATAAAGTTGCTGTTTTAAGCATAGAAAATCTCATTGTATTTAGTTGGGTTTTTGGATCACACAATATGAAGGGCATCTATCCCTCCCAGTATTTTCATAGTGGGGCAACTATCCATACTTGTAGGCAACTATCCCCCAAAAAAGGGTTCTACAAAATCAAATTACATATTGTGCAATTTGGGATTGCTATGTCAGAGAAAAGTCTCAGTATTCCATATCAAATAATGGGACTTCCTACACTCATAGAAATTATACATATAAAATCGATATTTTCAATAATATGAGGCAAATTCAAAAAGTTGGGCATCTATCCGGGTTTTCCCCTATGCAAATATGCACATGCATATAATCCGGTCTCTACTCATTGGATATTTGCATGCCTGGAGTATTTGCAACTCATTGTCATATTCAAAGGATCTTGATGTGTCGAAAAAAATTGATTCAGTGTAAACTGAAAGCATGCTTTGAACAAATGATCATTTCTAGTGATACCATCGTTATAAAGAATGTAGAACAGGGGTATACAAAATGACATAGTGGGGTGAAATGACACAGCTCTTTTCTCCCTTAACGAATATACTGATGAAAAATATGTCAAAGATATTATTGTTAACCTTCGGTATTGATTGGTTCATTTATGATATACTCGACAGATAATTGTCTATCAGATAACACAAAGTTTCGAAATCTGCTAAAACTTTCAAGTGTTCTGAAAAACTGAGTTGAAATTTTTGTGGTTATTTACGTTACTAACGAGTAACCCTTTTTGAAATTCTACTTTTGAGATCAGATCAGAAGTGGGATAAAATGACATGGATCTGCGAGGGAAAATTGACATATTAATGTCCAACTCAAAACACTCAACTCCAAATTTGGAAGAGGCTAAGGAAAAAATTAAATCAAAAAAGAATATTTCAGTAGAAAAAAAGTAGTAGCAGAGAAGATTCCCACAGAATTGGAGTCGTATAAAGAAAAAAACTCCCATCTTCAGGAGAGCGAAGTAGCTTGTGCATGTATATAAATGGTAAAACTCGTAGATGCCCCATTTTCAAAATACCCTTCTTCGGAAACACGTAACAAAAAATTAATTTTATAAGTAGATGCTACAGTCACCCTGGACCTTAGTTTTGTAAGGGATATTGTAAAGTGAGGTCGTTTTTCGCTATTGTGTGCGATCATCTCCGCAGCGAACTGCACAAACACCCCAAAGTTTTGGAGGTAAGTATTTTCGCTGTATAACTTTTGAAGTGGTAATAAATTCAGTTATGTTTTTATTACGTCAATACCGTGTTTCCTTGAGTGTACATCTGAGTATAAATGGTTGCTGTTTTCTTCTCAATTTATTCAGAAATTCATGAGCATCTATCCCTATCGAAAAGGATAGCTGCTGTCCCCTTAGGACATCTAAACTAAAACCATATCTTCTTAGCAGATTTTCGATTCATTGTCTTATTTCGATTTTGAACTTGATTCTCGATTGATTGAGACTAATATTTTATTAATTTATCATGAATGTGTGGAATATAGCTTTATGTTAATAAGAAGAATTCAACTTTCGTTTAATATATGCTTTTGAATTCAATTCAAAATGCACAATTGTTGTTGATTCGATCCATGTTGCGCAGATAAAGTTGCTGTTTTAGGCATGGAAAATCTCAATGTATTTAGTTGGGTTTTTGGTTCATATAGTTAAGGAACCGACACCTAGTAGAAATGCAACGGCGACGAGGCATTTTCCTGGAATCACCGCGGATGTGCAAAAGTGCAATTCCACATAAACATTTACATTTTAGATCTTTAGGAACAGTTCAGTTAGTTACGAATTAGACTTCTAACAAGTCACTTTGATTTGTAATTCACTTCCAAGCTTAATCTGTATTGATTAATAATTCTTTAGCCTCAGTGTTGTAATTGTTAATCGTAATTAGAAATAAATTTCTTTTTAAAAAGCAGACTTTAAGTGCGGAAAACATAATTGGCGCTGCGAACAGGATATCGCAACGGGATTTTAGTTAAAATAAACTGAAATTAGTGTCCATTTCGGAAACGTTACCGTCGCCGAGGAACGCCCGTTGAGTTTCAACTCTTAGTGCGATATCAACCACCATCATCATCGACTTTCGACCAGAAGGAAGGAAGGAAGTCCATTCTACCCACTTCAACAGAGAAGAAGGACCTGCTCACTTTAGGATGCAAATCTTGGTGCTGTAAGTCCATCAATCCATCCTTTTTAACCTTTTTTATACGTTTCAATGACAGATAATTCTCAAAAAGAATTGGAAATATTTCTGAAGATAGAGAAACTCTCGTAATAGCAGAAAATTTTTTAACCCAATCAATTAAACAAGTAGATTTCGCCCATACCCCAAACGGAATATAGCCGAAATGAACAATAGCCAAACTTCTTCCACTCAAATACAGTTGAGCAGATGTCTAGGCAAGACATTCAATTACTTTTGAATTCCCTTCCGGAATACTCCCCAGGTGATAACCTATCAATATTTATAAATGAAATAGATAACTTAGTATCTTATCTAGAAGGAAAATTAACAACAGATTTAACGTATGCTGTTAATTTTTCTATAAGGTCAAAAATTAAAGGTGAAGCAAGAGATTTCGTTGCTTTCAAAACGCTCTTAATTGGAGTGAAATTAGGAGAGCGCTCCTACAAAGATATGGAGACCAAAGAAACGAAGATTTATTGGTGTCCTCTCTAACACAATGCGTTCAAAAGAAGAACGAAAACTACCTAGATTTTTACAGTAGAATATCCAAAACTTGAATGACGTTTTGCAACATCTGACTTTAACATGTCAGGATCAAAATTATTTACGATACAAAAAACTTGATTTAGAAAAATTAGCCCTAAAAACATTCCAAATTGGACTTATTGAACCCTATAGATCTTATATTAGTAATTTTGAAATTAATTCACTAGAGCAATGCATTAATAAATGTCGATATTACGATAATAGGAAACAAGAATGGGAATATTGTGAATTTCTCCGGAAATCACAAGAATACCGAAAAAACCATTTTATAGTCGTACTCCACCTACTTATTCTAATCATAATTATCGTGAATTCCCGAAACCTCAAATACGCAATCAAAATTTCAATCAAAATTTCTCAAACAATGCTCAACATTTTTCTAACCCAGTAACCAATAATCAAAATTTTGTAAGTAATCAAAGTTCTAATAATTCTGGAAACCCAACTGGTTTTCCTTATTGTATCAATACCCCAATTCCTAATAGCGGAAGATTTCCCACAAGCCGTGAAGTCTTTGGACCTAAACCAGGCTCCAGTATGACTAAATCACAACCGAAACCAACACCAATGTCCATTTCAACCAGAAATACATTCAGGCAACCTGCCACCCATATGTCGACTAGAACAATTCCACGACAACAACAATCGCGAAATTTTATTTCAGAAGAACTATTTAATGTTCAATCGGAAATTGAAAGTCCTGAAGAATTTGAATCTCAATTTCACGAGTACAATGAAAACGTTAATTATCAAGAAGAGTTCGAAAATAATTTCGAAGACGAGGAAAATTTTCAGACGGAAGCCTCGGAACTCGAAGAAACTTAGACTTGAATTGTGTGAAAATAAAATCTAAATTGCCTTACATTTACCTTCCAGAAGTAGATTTAAAAATTCTTATTGATTCAGGCGCAACAAATTCTGTAATTAATACTAAACCAGCTTTCGAAAATTTTTTCAACTTTTTGTATAAAAAACCTTTCACTGTTTCCGGACTAGGAAATTCTATTGAATCAGACAATAATTTGAAAATACCTATTTTATACGAGCTTGGAATTAACCGAAATATCCACTTGCATGTAATAGATTGGCACTCAAAATTTGACGCACTAATAGGAACGGCAGACTTGCAGAAATTAGGTGCGAAGATTGATTATCAACCCATACTTTAGAAATAAATAATTTAAAAATTCCTTTTAACCTAGAATATTCCTCCGCCAAATTAAAACCAAGAAAGGTTATAGCAAAAAATTTCGTAAAAATACCGGTAACTATCGAAAACGGGGATGTGATTTTACCAAAAATTAATTTCGAAAAATTTTCAACCCCTGGATGCATTGCTAAAGCAAAAAACGGATTTTGTTCCATACCGATAGCGGAACCGATTGAGAACGATGTGGAAATAAACTTTTCCGAAAGAATTCCTGTGAAATCTTTACATGAAAGTGAAATATCTAATCCACCAGTCGAAAATAAGAACTTCAAATTAAAAATTCAATCAGAACATCTCACATGAATTCAGAGGAAAAAAAAGAAATTTTGAACCTTTGTCGAAAATTCAAAAATATTTTTTATGATGAAAAATCCGATCTTTCTTTCACCAATACTGTTAAACATAAAATCAGAACAAAAGATGATGAACCAGTTTATGTTAAGTCCTTCAGACACCCTCATTCTATGAAAATATAATCCAAGAGCAAATTCAAAAATTACTTGACGATAAATTATTCGACCATCGATTTCGCCATACAGTGCACCAGTATGGATAGTAGATAAAAAGAAAGATGCATCCGGAAAGAAAAAATACCGAATGGTAATAGATTATAGACGACTTAACGAAAAAACGGTAGAGGATAAATACCCATTACCACGCATTGAAGAGATTTTAGATAACTTAGGAAAAAGTTGCTACTTTACAACCCTTGATATGGCGAAAAGCATTTCACCAAATTGAAATGGACCCAGAATCAATTGAAAAAACTGCATTCACTGTTAACAACGGACATTATGAATATCTCCGAATGCCATACGGATTGAAAAATGGTCCGAGCACATTTCAACGTACAATGGACAATGTTTTGAAGAATACCTCCATAAATTTTGTTTCGTGTTCATGGACGATGTTGTTGTATTTTCTAAATCTTTGCAAGAGCATATTTGCCATTTAAAATCAATCTTTCAGAAACTTGAAGAAGTAAACCTCAAAATCGAACTCGATAAATGTGAATTCTTGAGCAAAAAAGTTGAGTTTCTAGGTCATTTAATTACTCCAGACGGAATATCACCAAATCCTTCGAAATTGAATGCAATTGAAAATTATCCGATACCAAAAACTGTCAAAGAAATAAAATCATTTTAGGTTAACCGGATATTACCGGCGATTCATTAAAAATTTTGCCCATATTGTATCTCCCTTCACAAAATGTCTCAAAAAAGGAGCTAAAATAAAACTAGACGACCCAGATTATATTTCAGCATTTCAACTCTGTAAGGAATTATTAATGAATGCACCGATATTAGCATATCCAGATTTCGAAAAACCTTCAAATTAACCACCGATGCTTCGAATGTCGCTATTGGAAGTGTACTCTCACAATCAAATCGTCCTGTAGCATATTATTCGAGAACCCTTAATTCAGCCGAAAGAAATTACTCAACTATCGAAAAAGAATTACTTGCAATTTTGGATTCAACCAAACATTTCAGACCATACCTTTTCGGACAAAAGTTTACTATTGAAACAGATCATAACCCTTTGGTTTGGCTTTATAAAATCAAAGAACCAAATTCACGATTGATCCGTTGGAAATTAAAATTAGATGAATTCGATTTCAACATCATACATACTAAAGGCAAAGAGAATAAAGTTGCGGACGCACTTTCCCGAATTGAAATCAATAATCGAGAAACTGAAAATGATTCATTATTATCGGACGGAGATCTTAATATCGATTTGTCTTCAATTTTACCGAACACAGATGAAATACCGATATTAGAAGACGAAGAAGTAGAAAACATCCTGAATTCTCAAAAAACCCAAAACTCTAACAACCAAATTGAAGATCAAAATCAAGATAATAATTCTGATGCTACAATTCATTCCACTCAGGAAGATAATGGAAAAGTAATACCAATCACAGAATCCTCCGTAAACATTTACCCGAATAGAATAATTCTCAATATAGGAGAGCAATACAATCTAAAATAGGTATACGAAAAATTTTGGCAAAAATACCTACAATGCAACAATTAGACAAAATCACATAGAAACAGATTTATCTAATCTTTTCAAAGAAATATTCAGACCTAATGAAACCTACGGCATTTTCTTTAGAGACAATAAATTGCGATTACCTTTTGTTAGATTCTGTAAAGACTCATTCAATTACTCAGTAAAATTTTCATCAGTAAAATTTACCTATTAGACGTTAGTTGCGATGAAAGTCAAACAGAAATAATTTGTGAATATCATGATAAAATCATAATGGTATCTCAGAAACTTATAATCATTTATCAAAAAGTATTATTGGCCTAAAATGAAACAAAAATTACACAAATCATTAACCGATGTGAATTATGTCTGCAATCTAAATATGAGAGACATCCTTACAAATTAAAATTTTCTGGTCCTCTTTTAGCAAAAAGACCATTTGAAATTATTCACATGGATACTTTTTCTTTTCAAAATTCCAAGTTTCTGACCATAATCGACTTATTCTCTAAATACGCCCAATGCTATCTCGTAAAAGATGGAACTGCATTGACTATCTTGAATAAATTACGCCATTATTTTTCTCATCATAATATACCTCAGAAAATCGTATGTGATGAAGGAAGAGATTCCATAATAAAACGTTCATCGAATTCTGCAAACTCAATAAAATAAATTTACATTTTACCACCGTAAATAACCCAAGCTCTAACTCTCCAATAGAACGATTTCACTCAACCATATTAGAAAAACTCAGAATTCTCAAATTGAAAAACCCGAATGAAAATCCTTCTAATCTCATGATCACCGCTACATTGATTTATAATCAATCGATTCATTCTGCCACTGGCTATTCGCCCTTCAATTTACTTTACGGACCCTATGACAAAATACCAGAATTCGATTTACCATGACTATCTACGAACAGTACAACGAAAAAAGGAAACAGGAAATTTTACCCTTTTTCGACACATCTATCAACGAAATCGTGAGCAAGCACAAAAACGTTTAGATAGAATAAACGAGAATCGAAATGATCCCCCAAATTTAGATCAACAGGAAATTTATGTTGAAAGAAATAGACCAAGAAAAACTGACCCACCTTTCGAAAAAATAACTGTTTCCAACCAACAACAAAACAAAATCTTTGGATTAACCCAAAAATCCCGCGAAACTACAGCCAACATAGGAAAAGTGAAGAGATTAAGAAAATATTCTCTCTTTTCAGGATACAGATAATGCTCCTGATATTGATCCGAACCTACCAGGCCCTTCAGGTCTACAAAATAATAACTAATGGATACTTTGAAGAACCCTTAGGGAAAGCACGAATACTTGACCACCATCACAAATTTCTTTTTTCAATTAACCTTACAAAATTAATAAATAACTATGATCAGTTGAAATCAAATTTCCAAGAACTTCACGAAAAGTATTCCTATGATGGACTTCCACATAAAATCTGCGTTCAATTAAAATCAAATCTTGCCCAGATTGAACAGATTCTCAGTAAATTTAAAAATAGTAATAAAGTTAAGAGAGGATTGGCTAATTTCATTGGAAAAGGTATTAAATTTGTTACAGGAAATTTAGATGACGATGATTTGAAAACCATAAATGAAAATCTTGACGCATTACATCAAATTAGAAGTAATGAAATAGAAAGAATAGATAAATTAACCTCCTTTGCTGATCATTTGACTAAGAGATATTCAGAAGATGTAACCTTATTAAACGAAAATATTGAACAAACAAAATCACTTTTTGAAGAAATTAAATCAAAAGAAACATTCTTAATTATTGTACAAATGAAATTTTCAAATCAGAAATCTTACTCAATCACTTACTTATGATTGAAAGAACTATCAGTTTTGCAAGTAAAGAAATACCTAATTTAGAACTTATTCAAGTTGATGAGCTTCAATCTATCGAAAAATATCTCCATGAAATTTATAGACCGCAGGAACTATCACCAATTAGCCATCATCCTTACAAAATGCTAGAATTTTCTAAAATGTCTGTCATGGGAACTGATAAAATAATTACCATACTCCTAAAAATTCCTATACTCAAAAACCTAATTGCTAACTATTCCCGAGTATACCCTAACCCAATCACCAAGACATTGCTATCATCCCACCCAAGAAGTACAGGATAACGATCCAGAACGATGAATATTGGACCAACGAAGCCTGTCATATACTAGATAGTTCCATTGTGCTGTGTGCCTTCAACTACCCGTCAGAGAAGTTTGCACCCTGTCAACACCAGAACACTGTCAAACACCCTGGTTGAGAACAACTTCAAAATCATCTATGTTTTAAAGAATAAGCAGCTATTGACTTTATTCACGAAAAGTCAGATTGTATTAGAAGACTGTCATGGCATAATTACGAAGAAACCCATTCAAGGAACAAATTTACTGGATTCTCAGTGCAGAATTATTATTGAGAATTCAATATTCGACAACACAATTCCAATTTTCGAAATAGAAATACAAAACATCTCGAAAATTTCCTTAAATTCAAAACACAAAATTTTCCTTCAATTAAGACATCTGAAAAATCCAGACTTAATCCTGCAAGAAGCAGAAAAACTTCAGAGCCAACCCATGTATCTACACCCGATAACCCAGCTGACACATTATACCATTAGTGGAATTTTATTCTGTTGCATAATCCTTGGAATTTTCACTATCATAATTAACAGAACCAGAATAAGAGAACTCCTGTTCAACCCAAGAAGAATTATTAGCATCGAACTTGGGAACGACCAAACTGCTGACAACGAGGACGTTGCCAACTTAGAGGGGACGAGTTAAGGAACCGACACCTAGTAGAAATGCAACGGCGACGAGGCATTTTCCTGGAATCACCGCGGATGTGCAAAAGTGCAATTCCACATAAACATTTACATTTTAGATCTTTAGGACAGTTCAGTTAGTTACGAATTAGACTTCTAACAAGTCACTTTGATTTGTAATTCACTTCCAAGCTTAATCTGTATTTGATTAATAATTCTTTAGCCTCAGTGTTGTAATTGTTAATCGTAATTAGAAATAAATTTCTTTTTAAAAAGCAGACTTTAAGTGCGGAAAACATAATTATATAGTATGAAGGGCATCTATCCGTCCCAATATTTTCATGGTGAGGAAACTATCCATACTCGAAGGTATCTATCCCCTAAGAAAGGGTGCCACAAAAATAAAATTTTTGGAAAGTTGAGATTGCTATGTCAGAGAAAAGTCTCAGTATTTCAAATCGAATAATGGTGCTACCTAAATTCATAGAATTACTCATAAAATCAATATTTTATACTATCCGGGTTTTTCCCTATATTGTACAAAAATGTACAAATTATCCAAAAAAGGTGAGATTTGGCTACATTCCTGTTTATATGGATGGTAGGAACATTGATTGGATGACGGTGTATAAAATAATGTATAATGTGTCATTTTACCCCCAGGTGGGGTAAAATGAACTAGAAAGCCTTATTTCGATTTCTTTCGTGAATATCTTGTTTATATTATAGCTGAAAGTATTGGTTATGTTTTCGTCCGGCAGTTCTTGATTTTTTCCATTGAAGTTTTTTTAAATGTATTTCATTTTGTACACCCTTCCCCTATAATATACAATGGTGATACCATCCGCACCAATAGGAAACCCATATCAACCCAAGTAGACGTAGGTACCAAGAACTTGCGTCTACCTCTGGTCATCCACCATCGCAGTACGAAAAAAAGTAAGAGTCGATGATGCGTGGGTGGAAGGCGGTCCAAAAGAGAACCAATGAATAGCGTGTGTGGGGTCAATACGTTCAACTCTATTTATCATCTGGCAATCGGGGAGGTCACGTGACCACAAGAGTTAGGCGAGCATAGAATATCATAAATAAGATGGAAGTTTTTATTGAATGAAATTCCATTGTACCAGAAAATGCACGTCTATCAATCACAATTCATCCAGATTTATTATTTTTTCAGTTAATCTTCATTCTTTTGTGCTCTTTTGGATGTATACCTGATGAAATGAAGAAAATGATGTATAGGTTACTATATCCTATATCCTACAAACGTCGATAACGATAACAGAGCCTCAGAGTTTATTTTTTTAGAAACCGAGTGGGAAATACGACATTGCGTAATTTTTCATTTGTTTAAGTGAAATCCTGCATATTAATCTCGAACTTTATTCTGGAAGATTTGCCTTAACTTTTGTGCCTCGATTGTTTTCGTTCTTGAAAATTTTTTTTATTTATGAATTTTCTCTCAAATTCAATTCTGTTCGTGAAGGGATTGTTCCACGACTGTTGAGTTGAGTTCGTTAACCAGCCAAATCGTACAGGGTGTTCCATAAAATATGGCCATTCAAAATTTTTTTCCTCAATATCTCAGACAAAACGAAAACAGTTAAAATGAAATTTTGCGGCTACGTAGATGCTCATAATAAGTCTCAAGCAAAATATTGTGGCCATAGTGTTAATAGAACCATGGAAATTTCAATTGGAATGTTCAAAAGAAGAATCTTTATATTTCCATAACAAGATATCCGACTCGAGTGAATTTTATTTTGTGAATAAAAATTGATATACTGAATGTTCATGCAAAATTACCAGATGGTTGCATAAGCAGCATGGAATTTAATTTTTTAATGGTCATGTTTTTACATATTTCAGGTTCTGAATAATTGCCAGAATATTATTCCATATAGGCTTAGATTTTGCCTTCATATAAATGATAAATCTTAAGTCCTATACAAAATTGGAGGTTATAGCATCATTGCTCCATCAATGAAAGAACGCTCAAAGCATCTGCTCAGGGCTTTCTTGAATTTTTCTATCAAAAACATAGCTCTCTCATTCTGTTCTTTACTAGATATGTATATTTCAGACCCATAGCAAAACTCAGTGGAAGTGGAAGAATTAAAACTTTTATGAATTTATTGAGGTTTTCCGTAAGTTATGTATAAATGACGGAAAGGAACTTTAGTCATCTCTCTGTTTCTGCTTGTGCTGTAAACTTGAAAGACTTATTTATTTCTATTCAAAAATAATCACCGTTTTTATCACGTTTCAAAAATATGGAACATGTACTATATCGCCTTTAGATCAGTGGCGTCGCTAGGGAGAGCAGGGGTAGCCCAGAATTTTCAGTAGAGGTAGTGATGTATGAGTTGGTAAAATTTGGTTGAGCATAGACCATAAAAATTTAGATTATACAGTTTATTTATGATTTATATGGTTTTTGATTAACAAGAAATACAAATTCCGTGAATTTCAAACATCACAAACTATGCAACGCTATCTGATCTGGTAGTTGAGGGTCTCTCAATACCTATCTGAAAATTCGTAAGAAAACTGTTAAAAAATCTATGTTTCATGGTGTCATGGAAAATTATACTCATTTCTACGAAAAATTTGACTACTTCCTTCACGTTTAAAAAAAAGCGAAAATTTATAATAGACGATGAAGCGTATTAACAGGGCATTATGTTCATATAAGCTACTCGAAAAAATAAGTTGTGCGTTTTCTTGTACCAAATATCGATTAAACCAATATTTCGAATAAATTAGAGTGATGACCAAATTTTTAACGAACTGTGTATATTTGAAATAGTTCGCATAAAATAGTTCTTGTTCTTACTTGAACGAATGGTAGGGGAAAACCCGGATAGATGCCCCACTTTTTGAATTTGCCTCATATTTTTGAAAATATCGATTTTATATGTATAATTTCTATAAGTGTAGGAAGTCCCATTATTTGATATGGAATACTGAGACTTTTCTCTGACATAGCAATCCCAAATTGCACAATAATTTGATTTTTGTAGAACCCTTTTTGGGGGATAGTTGCCTACAAGTATGGATAGTTGCCCCACTATGAAAATACTGGGAGGGATAGATGCCCTTCATATTGTGTGAACCAAAAACCCAACTAAATACAATGAGATTTTCTATGCTTAAAACAGCATTTTTATGTACGTAACATGGATCGAATTAACAACAATTGTGCATTTTTAATTGAATTTCAAAAGCATATATTAAACGAAAAGTTGCATTCTCCATATTAACATAAAGTATTATTCCACACATTCATGATAAATTAATTAAATAAGTCTCAACAGAAATGATCAGGAATCAAGTTCAAAATCAAAATAAGGCAATGAATCGAAAATCTGCTAAGAAGATATGGTTTTAGTTTAGATGTCCTAAGGGGCACCTATACCTCAAAAAATCAGGGCAACTATCCTTTTCGATAGGGATAGATGCCCATGACTTTTTTTGATAAATTAAGAAGAAAACAAAAAATATTTGTACTCAGATGTTCACTCAATGAAACACTGTATTGACGCAATAAAAAAAATTACTGAATTTTTTACCTCTTCAAAAGTTATACAGCGACAAATACCTACCTCTAAAAGTTTGGCATGTTTGTGAAGTTCGCTGCTGAGATGATCTCACACACTAGCGAAAAACGGCTTCACTTTACAATAACCTTACAAAACTAAGGTCCAGGGTGACTGTAGCAGCTACTTATGAAATTAATTTTTTGATACGTGTTTCGGAAGTTAGGTATTTCGAAAATGGGGCATCTATCCAACTGAGGCATCTATCCGGGTTTTACCCTATATCGTTTCGTCCAAATGTAATTTTCGAATTTTGAGCCAAAAATGGTCTCAAGCGATAGGGTTCGATTCCTGATAATGAATTCGGGGCCAAATTCCATAAAATATATCGATTGAAATATATTCTGGGAGGATTCTGCATTTCTTAGAAACATTTTTTTAATATTTATGTTTCAGAGACTGGGAGTGAAAACCTAAAAAGTTTCTAAGAAATCCATAAAATATAGCCATTCAAAACTTTTGTTCCTCAATATCTCAGACAAAACGAAACCAATCGGTATGAAATCATGCGGCCACATGCAAGATAATCATAGTGAGCCTCATGCAAAATTTTGTGGCCTTAGTACAAACAGGACCATAGAAAACTCCAGTTCAATATTAAAAAGGAGAAACTTTATATTTCCATAACAAGACATTATTTTGTGAATGAAGATTAATATACTGAATGTTCATGCAAAATTTGAAGAAGATCGCATCATCAGAACCATAGAATTCAATTTTTTTATTGTCAGGTATTTACATATTTCAGTTTCCGAATAATTTCCAGAATTTCCAGAATACTGCTTAGATTCTGCATTTATATATTTAGTATCAATCTCATGTCGCATATGAGAGAAACTCGACCAGAATTTTTCGAATCAAGGATATTATTTTTATGTAACCCATCAATTGTTACTAAAATATTCCAAAAAATATTTCTATCCTTTTCCGATTAATAGTTCAGTCACTGTTCACTCTCTTCACCAGTAAAAAAAACGTTTTTATTCTATACATGGAATCATATTTCCAGTCCAATCATGGAAAACTTCAGAAATTGAAAATCCAAATCAAAACTAACGAAATGGAAATAGCTGATCTAAATCTCTGAAACCATAATGATACAATGATTTATGCAGTTATGAACACAGAAATGTAATTTGTTGATACAGTGAGATAATTTATTAACAGAAAATTTATTATAATCACTATAATCGTCTGATTTAATCATAGTCGAGCAAATCGAATAACGCTTTTTTAAGCGGTGTACACTTTAAATCATTCATCAGTTCGCTCTCTGTCATAAGAGCGCATAAAATATGTGACTTTGTCTGATTTGAGCTTGGATTGATGTTAGCTGTCGCCATTATAATGCATGTTGATTATGCTATCAAGAGCGACGAGTAAAAAGTAGGAAAAACTGAGTTAAACCCTGTTGAAATTATGAAGTAAATCTATATTGTTGGACATGTAACAATAGCTTTTTGAAATTGATGATTTGTGTGATTCATTATGAATTATGATAAATTTTTGATTGATAAATCATAAAAAAATTTTCACAACATTATACACTGATGATGTGAGTAATGCTAATGCATTACATTGAATACTTATCGTTTCATTCTATCCGCTCTTATCTGGAAAAAAGCGACAAATTTTGTCTCGAAAAATAAACGCAATCGAATAAGTAGGAAAATTAGAGCAGGATATCATCAATCATCATGGTTCAAAATAAACCAAGTTTATTTTAAAATTTTGGAGTTTCTAACTCATTAGTTTTTCTTATTATTAGGTATACAATCATTCTTTTCAATTTTTGTTATGAAATTCAATTTTATGGGATAAATATCTCAAAAACCGAGGTTATCGATTTCATATTAGATTAGGCTCATGTGAAAGTTTTCGTTCAACTGTGATTCTGATTCTTATAGAAAAAATTTCTTAAAACACATTCTTTATTTAAATATTCGAAAGAATTCTGTGGACAAGAGCTAGTTGTAGTTTCTAGAGCAAATATGATATTTACATTATTCCTTAATACTTTGAAATCTCCACACATGCAGTAGTGTTAGATATTCAAAAATATGACTCTTACTAACTCATTCCTGCAACTTTTGATAACGGATCAAATAGAATCAACTGATTATCGTGTTTTTCAAAAACGATATGCTAAAGAGGGAATATATAGAACATGATTCCAAAAACAGTATTATTGATGAGTCTTAACGAGAAATCAATAAACGAAAATACTTTCAAATTTTAAAATCTCGAATCTAACGAATGAAATACAATTCATACAATTTCTATGATCTATAATACGAAATGTCACATTCATGGCTATAATCTCGTCCTCGTTCAACGAAAATACAAGGAAGTAGTATCAATATAATACTCTAAGAAATGTGCCATTTCGTGTTATAGATTCTAGAATCCATATCATACAGAGCTTTTCTCCATGCTAATTAGCCCCAAAACAATAGCTATCCATGGATGCTTTGAACGAGGACGTGAGGTCGTGAGTAGCTCCGAAGTATGGGTTTAATATTGATTGATTTTAATCAATTAATATTATTTATTCTCTGTTTATATTGTTTATTAATCTGTAACTACCCCCACTACATAATAAATTTTCGTGATATAGTGTAAAGTTGTCCATGTGAAAGTGCATTAACCGTACTTATTATACGGAATTATATTTTTAATTCAATGAATTGAATGAGATGATAGTTGTTTATCACTAATGACCTCCAAGCTGCAAAAGTGCTCTGCCTGATAGGAAGTAAAAATATTTTTGATATTTCCCTAAAAAGAGAATCAAATGACTTTGTTTAATTCAGGTGAGGCAAATAAACATATATTATCAGCGAGTTGAATTTATATAGGATTATATTGCTGATACCAATTATCGGTTCTCTTTTTGAGCAAACCTAAAAATTATGTGATAGTTTCGATCATGCTCTTCAGAGCTTCCCGAAAATTTTATTCTCATATTTTTAGATATCAACCTACTCGTACTTAAAGACACATTTATTTCATTCAAATAAACGATCACAACAATCCCACTCTGCAGATTTTTAGAGTGAAAGAACAGATGACTCAATGTATGGTTTTTCTATTTGTGGAACTGAGTGTAAGTAAGTCAATCAGGATTGAAATCACAGTGCAAATTTGTTATATTATTTAGTTACAAAGTTGAAAATATTTCAAATCTAATATCAAACGACAGGAAAAATTGAAGGTACATTAATTTTATAAAAGATTACCAACAAAAAACTTGTACTATACGGGGTGATTTTAAGTGTTTCATTAGAAGTTTTCGAGGGAGGAATTTTAATCTATAATGGCTGAACTACTGATTTTCAAGACAGAATTTTGGCATACTCTTACTAGTTTTTGACGAACAATCGATTGGAGTCACCAATTTATATGGTTACCATTTGAACAAAAAGACATTGCATAGTTTATTGAGGCTCACTTTGAAGCCCTGTTTCAGGCACCCCGTATAACATCTCCTCATAACTTATACAAGAAGCAGTATCCGTGTAATTTCTTTTGTTCCAATGTTGCAAAAAACATTTTACAATGATGGATTGCGAAAATTAAACACGTATTTGTGACAATCTTTCTGCAAAAAAATGACGATCAGGCTACAACTTAACAACTGCTGGAGTGGGTGCGATATCATAATCAGATAATTGCAGAATTGAACAAATGATTCAAATATGTATAAATATACATGAAATATCGAAGTTTGCATTCGTTTCCGGTAGAACCGTAATAAGATTCCACTTGGAAATATTTTTCCAATTTGAGTTCATGTACTCTAGAAACAAAATACAAAATCTTGAATTCCCATTACAATTATTTCCTCGAAAACTTCTTATGAAACACTTAAAAAGTCACCATGTATACTTCTTTGTGTACTGTGGATGACATAACCATCTAACAGTTATTCGAATATATTTTAGGATGAACATAAAATTTTATGTCAAAATTAAAAAAATGATTCATTACATCTGAAGAAAAATTTATCCGAAAAAAATTCAAAATAGTTTCCGTTTCTTCGTGTTATACTAGATACCTCAAAGAAAGCTCATCCCACAGTAATTGAGCGTAGTATGTAGATAGCATAAAAAACAAGTTCTCACGTCAAACCTAGACCTCAAGCCTTGCAACCCTATCAACTCTTTAATTGTCTAGTGCGATAAATCAACCAATACCAAATTTATAGCGACTTGGATGGACATTTCGATTAAAATATTTCTCTGGATTAATTAAAACCGAGCCTGGCCACTTAACGTCGATAAAGCATCAATCAAATCTGGAAGAATTGACGGCCAGTATTTTTCTAGAATCGGAATGGTGTTATGATGAATCAGGTTGGATTGAACAATGGTTAATTATGGGTATAAATTACCTATCTGCCCATAAAGATCCGACTTTTCAATCTCATACGGCATAAATCTTTTTCGTTTTGTTGCATTAGATAAAGGTAAGTTCTGTTTACGATCACTCTTTTCAGCCCGAATGAAGGTTTAAGATTTAAATATGACATATGGATTTCCCCTTATGATCCTGGATGTCGACGTTTTTGAGGGAAAAAAGATGCAGAAATTGTGGTTCTAATCACGAAGAAATAGACTGCGAAACTGAAGAAGCAATATGAATTTTTAGGTGCTCGTTCTACTTAAACGAGTGCTATATCGTTGTCTGTAATTTTTAATTTGTTCGGAAAATGGTCTCAAACGATAGGGTACAACTTCTTGATGGCGAATCCGTGATCAAATTCAATTCTGTCCAGCCGTAAGCACTATAATTTTCGAAGGGATTGTCCTAGGGTCTTGAGATTTTCAGGGTGAGTTCGATTAAGTTCGTTAACCAGTCAAATGGTACAGGATGTTCCATAAAAATGGCTCTTCGAACTTTTGTTCCTCAATATCTCAGACAAAACGAATCCAATCGAAATGAAATTTTGCGGCCTAATGCAAGATGCTCATAATAAGCCTCCTATAGAATGTTGTGGCCAGAATGCTAACACTGTGGGCACAATAGACCTCAAGGTCGCAGGGAACTGTAACACATTTTTTTTAATATACTAACAGAACCATAGAAAATTCAATTGGAATATTAAAAAACAATCTTTATATTTCCATGAAAAGATCTTCGATTCCGATTGAAGATTGATATACTGAATATTCATGCAAAATTTCAGAGGATCAAATCATCAGAACCATAGAATTCATTTTTTCTTATTTACTTTTTACGTATTTCATTTGTAGAATTATTTCCAGAAATAATTCCAATCGTGTTGAAATAGGTACTACATTTATATATTTGGTATCAATCTCAAGTCCAATTGAATATTTTGAGGTGATAGTCTTATTGCTCCAACAATGAACGAACGCTCAAAAGAACCTGCTCAGGGATTTTCTCAAATTTTAACTTACGATTTGTTCACAATTTGAATTTATTCGTCAACGACAATAAAGTTACAGAATATGGTCTCATGAAGTTCGAATCAATCGAACATTTCAGTCAAACATCAAAATTTGGCAGATTTGTTATTATTTTTCTAACGAAAATTGTACGGTTATTATGAATATACGTAATTAGAGATTTGTAAATTCTTTCTCTTTTGGTATAAACCATTATATGTTCTTGAATGCGAATAATAGTTCTAGAATTATAAGGATAACTCATTTGCTCATTTTGGCCGAAAGTATCATTTTTGAATAATAAAAAAACACGAAGGGTGTTGACACTTGTTAATTGTATCCCTGATTTTATATGGTTGGCGAATTCTTTGTCTACTGGTGGGATCTCGAGAATTATAATAGCTAGAAGAACATATTTTCGAGCTCTTTTTTTCTGACTAATCCGAATATGAGATTCATATTCATCATATTTTTCATTGGTCCTTTATTTTCATTCTCAATACCTACTGCTGAATAACTCGCTTGTTTGAACTCGTATTCAAAATCCATGGTTTCATTCAACAGGCACTTTTTCCGGAGAAATTCAAATATGACATGATTGAATTTTTCAGTCCAATATAAAGAGAGTTTCGCTACTAAACTCACAATGAAAACCGTGATTACAGGGCATTGAAGTCAGTTCATAAACACCCCTTATGGGTGCCGCAGGTACTCCGTTCCCGATATACCAAACCTGTAGAAATTTCGATTTGTTATAACTCCTGAAATTATCGCTCGATTCGACTGAAAATCCATACTTATGTAAGAGTTGTTAGTCTGAATGAAACAGAGCATCAAAATTTCAAAAGAAACAGGACCAGACTCAGTGTGGGTTTATCAACTTCAAACTCATTGAAAACACCCTGTATGTGGTTTTTGATCATAATTTCCACATTTTCTGGATCTGCATTCATGAACCATTGGTATGACCACCTGTGCTGTAGGTCGACCACTATGAATGTTTTGCTTTGTAGCCAGACACCTCTGAGTAATAAAGCATTGAAAGCAAATGGATTAAGACAGAGCCGGAACTAGGATTCTAGCGCCTGTGGCAAACTTTCAAAATGCGCCCTTCCTTGAAGAAATTTATTTTTCAATAAATATATGATTTTTATAATTGACATTTACTGATTATAAGGGGTTTTCCAATAAAAGGTGTTATTTTGACATTAAAAGAAAAAAGCCATTTTTCAATTAAATGATCGATGTTTATTTCATTATGAAGAAGAAGCTATGCCGTTAATAGTGAAAATAACATAAAGCAAATGACCACCACGACCACGCTTACAGGACCATATCCTTTTAATGAAATTTTCCATGACCAAATCGCAAAGTGGCTGCCCTATGTCCACGAAAGCCTCATGAATTCCATCTTTGAGGTTTGCATCGACGCTGGGCTATTGGCGTAGACCTTCTCTTTCACCAAATCGCAAGGTGTTAAATCACAAGATCGCGGTGGCCAATTGTATTCACCTCTTCGAGAGATAACACGGTTCGGAAACTTTTCCCGCAAAAGAACAATGGTTTCGTTGCTTGTGGGGCACGTAACGCCGTCTTGTTGAATGTAAACGTTGTCCAGGTCAATACTATCCAATTTCGGCCATAAAAAATCATTGATCATCTCTCGATAGGGCAATCCATTCACCGTTACTGTTGCTTCAGCCTCATTTTCCGAAAAGTAAGGTCCAATGACTCCGCCGGACCATGAACCGCACCAATAAACAGTCACACGTTGAGGATAGAGAGGCTTTTCAACAATAACTATTGGGTTTTCTAAGCCCCAGATGCGACAATTTTGCTTGTTGACGAAGCCACCGAGGTTGGAAATGGGCCTCATCACTCAAGATGATATTTCGACGCGAATTCCGGATCATTTTCATGCATTTCAACGATCCAATCAGCAAAGACACGTCGTTGTTGATGATCGGCGGCCGGCTTGAGTTCTTGTGTTAACTGAACTTTATAAGCCATAAGACCCAAATCTTTGTGCAAACCGGTGTAATGACGTTTGTGGTATGCCTTATTCCAAGAACCGACGAGGAATGGACAAATCTGGGTTTCTTTAACACTTTCGGCGCGGCAGCAGCAATATTTTGGCTGTTTTCGAGCGACGTGTACGGGTTTTATTCTTCACATCACTAACTTCTCCCAAGAACTCGACTTTTTCCACCAATTTCTTCATTGCGGTTTGATAAGGTGCTTCCGACGACCCACATTTTCCACCATTTTTATAGTGAATTTTAATGATTTCAATACATTCTTGAAGCGTGTATCGTTCCATTTTTATTAGTGACGTAGTTTCTACTTGTCAAATGTCAAAAATTGACAGCTTCAAACGTGATATCTACCGAAATAGCGGCTATTCGAAATAACACCTCTTCTTTGAAAACCCTTTATTTTGAAGAACCTTTTATTGACAATATTCTCCCATATTTTAAGGTAATGGACAATGCACCGCGAGTCGTGTTTCTCCCCATATATAATTTTCTAGGATTTTGTTCCGTTTTGGTAGTGTTCGTTAACTACGTGTTTCTCAATTTTGTAAACTGTTAAATTCGCCACTTTGAAATATAGAGCTTGTTGTCAATCTTGATTTAAAATGGAATACATATATCATATTTATTTCACATTTTGCGCCCCTAGGTCGTTTGCGCCCGTGGCAAATGCTTCTCTCGCCACGCCCACGGTCCGGCTCTGGATTAAGAAATTCTAAATTACAATTTTTCACCAACAAATACTCTGATTCATTCTTTTATCACACCATATTTGAGCATTTAAATTGTCATTCAGAATTATAAAATATTTGATTATTAATAATGGGTACACACAATATGCAATGAAGAACTTCGCTATCTTGAAACTAATAATTTAAAATATAATTAAAAATTGATTGTCTTTCTTTGGATGGACTGATGGAGTATAGGTGGTCAGAGTATAGGTGTCCAAAATGAGTTTCTCCACTATCAGTACATTTTTTGGCCTCCATCAGATCAGAGTTTCTTGGAATTGATCGAGAATAATCCACAGATTCGGCATACAATTGAGACTAATAACTTTAACCTGAATATGAATTTTCGGCCGAATCCATCCAAAATAATCAAGAGTTATAGGGAAACGAAAATGCGAGAAATTCGATAAAATCCCCTGTATATCGAGTGTTTTCGAACTCTGAGCCCTCTATTCACAGTTTTCATATGTACGTTTACTCGAAAAACACTCGTATAACTAGGGTAGATAGATGTTTTATCTGGCTACAAACATTTCATAAATTTCAAAAATGTATACTTCAGGAGTACACAGTCTGCGATTTGAAACGCGCGTTTTGTAAACGCTCTTCAAGAACGGATTTTCGTATAGGTTGACGCACATTTTTGTAATGATTGCATGTCTTCCTTTCATATATAAAAAACGATCATTTCTATAAGGATATATATATTGATGGAATTTGAAAAAATCATCAGCATGGGCCATGGTCAGTCTTTATCACAAAAAAGGGTAAGTATATTCAAGTGCGCGATTAAAAAGAAATTTCGATAAGGAGAAAATTTTTTCGACTCGCCACAGTGTCATCATCTATTTAGAAATTTGCTAAGTGCGACAGTTATAAGTATTGCTTGCGAGCTTATAAAAGCATTTTGCTAAAAGTTAACGCACAAAAAAATTATATAAGACTTGAGAGAGCGAAGGATTTGCTCTGTTTGGCCGAAAGCAGTAGTTAAGTTAGCTCCAGAGAATTGAGAAAAATAATGAAAAAGAACTTGAGAAAAAGAATGAACCGAAATACGTTGGAAGCACTCGACCTACCTTTGTTGGAACGAACGCCAGAGCTGGAAACTGGTGCTTCCTAGTATCTTTGGTTGTCCTGAAACTTGAATAGGGAAATGTGTCCAAAAATTACTTAGTTTCGATTGAAAATTTTTACTGCGTAACGAACTTTGTGAATAGAGAATTCAAACTAATCTCTCGCCCATACTTATTTTATTACAATTAAATGAAATGAATGAAGGAACGGAAAAAGTGTAGAAATTAATTATAGAAATCGACTCGTTGATTCAACGATCGTTTCGAAACAAAATAAATATATATATAATGACTGTTGCATTAACAGTGGTGAGTTTCCGAACATCGTTTTTTCTGATGAAAAAATTTTTCCACTAGAGCAATTTGAAACTCCCAGAACGAAATAGTTCACCTGAAAAATCGTTCATATGAGAATCTGAATCATCGTTCGACTACCAGGAACCAGCACCCGCCACATATAAAAATAATGGTTTGGACCGCTGTAACCTAGGATGGCCATAGTATCAAAGTAAATGCGACATATTATCATTGTTCCTGAGGCTACTTTGAAGCCGTGAGGAGACAAACATTTCGGTCGCAGACGATAGACGTTCCAACAAGACTCTGCACCGGCTTACAAAGCGTGAGTGAACCAAGAATGGTTCAAAAACAACACTTCGAAATTCATTTCGACCACCGGTGACTCTCGAATTGGCAAGACGCGAATGCAATGGATAATAATTATTTCTTAGCTATATGGAAAGCAAGGTCCGAACTAAACAACATACCAGCCTCGAGACGCTGAAGAAAGCCACTATCCTGGAGTGGGCAAAAATAGCAGTAAGTTATGTTCGATCAACTTGCGATTCATTTTTAGACCGTTTTAAGGCAATAGTTACAAACAGGACCAAGTTCTATGAAATGAGGAAGAAGAAGAAGTCACAGTGGAATGTGTCATATCGAGCAAAGTGAATCGATTCCGAAAATAAGATTATTTTTACTTGTTCTGTACTTGAAAATTGATAAAAACATTTTCCTAACCGAAATTATGGCCTTTTGAATGTGTTACACATCGAGTGCCAGACCAAGTATGCCTGTATATCTTCCATGTCCTTCTGAACACGGCATAAACGTAGTGACCAACGCACTGAAAACGTCGAAGTTGTTGTCTATAGCCGAGTGCAGGCATCAAATGTTGTAGTTATAAGCGAACAGAC
Source organism: Propylea japonica (assembly GCA_013421045.1). Taxonomy (NCBI): domain Eukaryota; kingdom Metazoa; phylum Arthropoda; class Insecta; order Coleoptera; family Coccinellidae; genus Propylea; species Propylea japonica. The sequence goes on from CM024240.1 coordinate 1,658,048, forward strand.
GGACAGACGGGACTCGCCTAAGGGCTATAATTATAGTAATAACAGATTCAGTCGCTATAAAGGCCGATATTACAATTTCCATACTTTTCAGTTTCTCCCTGCCTCAATTCTTGGTAAGATGGACAGATTCGGACTGAGATATCTCGACCAACGGGGATTTGATGCTAATTCCAGAGGGAATTGAATAATTCAGGAGTCGACCGTTCCGAAAAACAGACATACAACGAGTCGTCGACCGGTTAAGACGAATTCGGAATTCGGGTGTCTAGGAATTTCGTTGTTTATCGATCTGATCGGTGATGATGAAAGCGACGAAATGTCTTCGATGTGGAGAGATGTTCAAGATATGAGTACAGGTGTCAGTAGTATTTCGAGAGGTTGTTTAGGGTTATTTGGATTTCTATAGTATTGATTCATTTGAATTTACAGGTTTGAAAATTCACATCGAACACATACGATAATTAGACAGATATTGTTTCCTTGCAGTTAAAGAGATATATATTCGAAAGATTTACGTGCTACGTTACCTACTGACTTCAGTTGTACGATTGCAATAATGTAGTGTCATCTCTCCCTTATCGTTGGGAGTAGCTTAATTCAAGCAGTTTGGAAGGCAACTGAAATGCTTGAATCGAGTATTACCGGCAGCCTGACGCATTGAATAATTAGTTAAGTTCCCTACCATACTAATTAAGCCACTCCCAACGATAAGACAGAGAAAAAACTACATTAGTGCAATCGAAAAACTGGATTCAGTATGTTACGAAGCACGTAAATCTCTCGAATATGCATTTATTCAACTGGACGAGAAAATTCTCTGTCTGATGTATTGTATATCGCATATGTTTTCGTACATCCAAACAATCCACTTCATTATCCGTCTAATAAATATCTTTATGAGAAAACTGAAATAGAACCAATAAGTAACAGAATAAAGAGATTGAACAAGAAATTTATCTGTCAGCAACATAACTTCAATACAATAGAACCACTTATACAGAACATATCGCATTCTGAAAAAACTAAGAGTAAATTACCGGAAAAACCTATAGTTGCATAGTCTCATTTAATATTCTTTTATTTCAATGTAACATAGAATCTTATTTCAACTCTATAACATCACTGTGAAATATGAATTGTACATAGGCAGGAAGACCTCGATCGTTAGTCCTTTGAAGGTTTCAATAAAGTTATTTTCTCTCTATCTCTCTATGTTTTCGATGTGAATTTCCGAAGCTGTACATATAATTTCAGAATAAAAATGTCAATGTATCTCTCATGCAAAATAAAAGTGTTATATCAAGAATTCATACTCAATCAATTGATCTATCGATTAATAAACTAGTTGATTAAAGAACTATTTACGTTCAATTACTTATCTTGTAACTTTCAGTAGTATTTTTGTCAAATTTCATATGTAAAGGACTGCCCCTGATAACTGAACTACTACTTTTTAATCCAAAGAAATAGTGAACAATGGATGGCAAGTTGCGGTTTTATCTTTTTTCGAGGTCATTGTGTCGTCAATTGTATTCTTTGATTTCATGTTATTAGCCAGAAGCGACATTTCGAGAATTTCAACTTAGGTCATTATTAACGTTTATGATTTTGCTTAGAACTTGAAACAAAAACATTATGAAAACATTCTTCTGATAAAAATACTGTGGCTAAATCTCATTTTTCAAAGAGGTTTGCCTGAATAAATTCAGATATGATGAAAAATATAGTAAAAATCTTGAATTATCTGAATTATTCTGAGGGCGAAATAGGTAATGTTATATATTTTTGAAACGAAAAAAAACACGTAATTTTTTTGAGTTTACCTTAGATAAAGGATGAAAGCTCTTGGATAACATCAACTTAAGCCACTGTATTCCTATAAGATAAGTGGTTTCATGATATTTTTGTTGCAAAACCATAGCACAAACAGGAACAGAGATAATGACCAAAGTTGAACTTGGCGGAATGTCAATTTTGTCTTATAACTAAATAACTAATGGATATAGAGAAATGCTGCCGAAAAAGATCCGCAAACTGCCATTAATTTTTTTCTATGTTTAATGATTGAAAATTTGTTGTTAAAGGTCCACCAATTCTTGTCACCCTGAAAATCGAAGTTCAGCGACCAGCAATTTGGCTCACCCTGTACAGACACTAAAGAATATTCATTAGACGATGTTTGTGCTGAGTTTACGAGGAAACGGAATAAATAAATAGAAAAATTTAAGAAAATCCCTGAGCAGGAGCTTTTGAGCGCTCGTTCTTTGATGAAGCAATAAGACTATTACCTCAAAATTTTATATGAGATTTGAAATTTATACCAAATATATTAATGCAGAATGTCGAAACATTCGGAATTATATTCTGAAAATTATTCAGAAAATGAGATATGTAAAAATATAAATTGAAAAATTTTATTCTATGCTTATTAACGAAAATTTAGTATATTAGTTTTCATTGTTCATTCCCATAATAAATTTCAGTCGAATCGGATATTCTGTTATGGAAATGTAAAGATTCATCTTTCAATATTCCAATTGATTTTTCCATGGTTCTGTTAACACTATATGGCCACTAAATTTTGCATGAAAATTCAGTACATCAATCTTCATTCACTGAAGGAATTTCACTCCAATCGGATATCCTGTTATGGAAATATGAAGGTTCTTCTTTTCAATATTCCAATTGAATTTTTTATGGTTATATCGATCCCCATTCACAAAAAATTTTACTCGAATCGGCTTTTTATGGAAATATTAAGTTTTTTTTTCAATATTTCAATTGAATTTTCTATGGTTGTGTTCACACTATGGCCACAAAATTTTGCATGAGGCTTGTTATGAGCATCTTGCATTGGCCGTCACATTTCATTTCGATTGGTTTCGTTTTTTCTTGAGATATTGAGGGGCGAAAATTTTGAATGTCCATATTTTATGGAACACCCGGTACGGTTTGGCTGGTTAACTGAGTCATTTAGAACCCGAACTCATCCTGAAAATTTCAAGTCTCTAGGACATTCCTTTCGAAAGTTATTATGCTAACGGACAGACGAACGACCGGACGGCCCCACAGACAAATTAAATTTGACCACAAATTCGTCATCAGGCATCTAATCCTATCGTTTGAGACCATTTTCGGCTCGAAATTCGAAAATTACAGACATATGGCCAAAACGATATAGCACTTTTTTAAGTAGAAGGAGCGCTCAAAAACGTTGCCTCCGAATGCAATCCTCGAGCAAGGTTTTCCAAAAAAAATTCCACTTATTTTTACTTATAATTCTTTCAAACTTTCATTCTGAAAATATATGGATTATTTCGAAAGAGAAGTTTGGACCACAAAACCTTCTCAAGTCCAATTATTATCGTGATAAAGATATCTTATATTAATATTCAGTTCAGGATCGTTTGGGATATCAAATTCCTTGGTCGTTTTATTACAAAGCAGAGCTCACTTAGATTCTGTGTTTTTACATTTTATACAATGCAAAAATTATGATTTAATGAAAAGAGGTTCTCATAAATGTAGGTCCGGAAATGCATTGTTCCAACATACAAGAGGGTGTTGAAGTATCACTTAAAATCTGCCGGAAAAAGTGGTACGCCTCTGAGTAATTTTAAACTGACAATTATATTTTGAATTTTCATTCAATCTGCGACCAAATTGTCTTGTTTTGTTCCCGTGAGGGTGCCGTTTTTATGTAAAAAAATGAAGAATATCAACGCGTATTTGTGTATTTTTAAAACACGTTTCACACGAAAGGCAAAACAAATTTTTTGGCACAAATTGAACGATGAATTCAAAAATAATTGTTAGTTTAAAATATGTCAGTTGCTAACCACCTTTTGGTCAGTTTTTAAATAAAACACCCTGTATCTTGGGAACAATGAATTTCCGGACAGACATTTAAGGAAATCTTTTTTCATAAAATTATTTGAGGAATCCTCCCTTTCATTTTTTCGGTGTTATTAAGAAACACCCTGTCTAAGAAGCCTATGAAATTTTTGGATTCTGTATTCTGAGCAATGAAACTTTGGGAAAAAACATGATCATAATGAATGAAATACTTTGTAATTACCTCCGAAGAATTTAAATTTGTGTCGAGGAAAGTAAAGAATTTCTTTTTTGGTGTAGGTATTGTGTTGTTTGATAACCAATGCTTTAAACAAAATTTGGTTCGAACTTTGAAATACGACATTTATATTTCGAAAATGTTTTTATTTTATCGAATTTCCTGCTCAAGTTGCTTGATCAGTTTCCATCTACAAAAATTTTAAAAATACTTACCTTACCATATCCCTATACTTCTTCGTATTTGCTGTTGTTATTCATTGGGCTGAGTGAAGTTAATTTCTCATTTTCATTTATCGCATCATTTGATAGTTATCGTATTAGGTATAGTATGTGTACGCATTGAACTCACTTCATGGTCATTGTCATTCAATATTCCTTATGCTTTCTTTCAAATAACAGTGGTATTGATCGAGACATTTGATTTGATGAACAATATTTTCAATGATAAGCAACAAAATTATCGTTTCACAGCCATTCCTGCTTTCATTATTAAACCCGAATTGACAGAAATTGTCTAGTTTCAACATGTAAGTATTCTTGAAATCATTCGAAAAGGTGAATGTGAATTTATGTCCGCGAAAAATCCATTAATTCTATTGATATTCGTATCAATTAACATGAAGTAGATAGCAATTACTTCAGTCTATTCACTTCACTAGTAAATTAATGAAAATACTAATATGAAAACTTGAGTAGCGAGAATTACCACACTAGGAAAGTAAAAATTTGAATATTTATCTTATCTGAAAGTTTCAATATTTCTAATATCGGAAAATGAGCTCATGTTTTCATAGCCGTAAACTGTTGAATACTTCTAATTCATCCATATACACAGTTCGGATTCGGTTCCGGTGAAATATTGCAAGCTGAATGTTTTGAAATCGACTGCAGGAGATTCTGCAATACCATTGAGTTTACAAATTTTTAAACTCAATGGTAATACACAACTGATTTCCAAACCATATTCAAATATTCGTCAAATTAAATCACACAAATCCCTAATATCGGAGATTACTATAGAGAGTGTTTAATTGGGAAACGGAAAGAAGTGGAGAATGAATAAAGCACCTTTTGATGGTTCCAAATATACTATATTTTATGGGTCCAATAAGTTTCATTACAGAGATACAGGCAGATTGAAAGATTTCTTTGAGTGGCCACAACTTATGAACCACTCCGAATATTTGTATGACTTTTGGTGCGAACATTATAATACTTCTACACAAGCGACCTGACTATCTGTCACTTTGTATATGAAAGGCTGAAAAAAATTAATACAATATAAAAAAATATAAAGGAATTATTCTTTTTATATTTTCCGTGTGTACTGTCTCTCCAATTTCGAATTTCAGGTTTATTGTATTTCGTGAATTGAATATGTAACCATTGAAGGTTTTCAACTAGAAACATGAAATAAAAAATTTGCATTATCTGCATCGATTGTTATCTTCAAGTCAGTCCAAAAATCCAGACTTGGATTCAGAAATATTAAAAAATAAATACATAGTTTGCGTCAGTTATTATGTTATACCGAATATTACAAAAGATTCTGAAATTTCAGAAATACCAGACGTTTTTTCAACCCAATAATATTTTAGATTTTGCGAATCTGGACTTGGATTTGACACCCCACTTTAGGCTCATGAAAGTACGACCATGCGGACCATGAGTATTCAAACAATATATAGGTATGTCATATATCCTTTGATTCCATGTAATTATTCAAAAGACTGAAATATGAATTCAAATCAAGTTAGCTAGTTGATGAAAAATTTGCGGGAAAAAAAATACACCGTTGGTGTAAGATTTTGTGATGTTTCCAAATCCAAATATACAGGGTGTTTTCTGAATATTCTTATGCATTAACTTTTTTTGGTGATCTGGACCTGAATTTTTCCAGTGATTGAAGCTTAGGTCGCTGGGTAGAAATACTGGAATATGTTTACCAAATTCAATAAAAATATTTCTGATGGTTTGTAACTTATGACCACAAATGAGAGAAAATCGCCTATTTTTTATTGTCAAAATGCATAAACATAAAATTTATATTATGTCAAATGTATCTCTTGTGAAAAATGAGAATGTATTTCAATCAAGAATTTATACGCAATTCATATGAGTACGACGGAAAAATCTTTTAATCAACTCGGTTTTTAATCAAGCGACTAAGGGTCTGGAACTATTAACCCGTTTTCGCTCCGCTCATGCGTTAGAATATCTTGACCATTAGTCGCTATCTTGATAACCTAGTTGATTAAATAACTATTCTTTACCATGGGAAAAAGTGTAGCACCGCAGGAATTGAGGGAAATTGAATACCAAGAACCATTTCATTCGAAATAGCAATATCAAAGTTACACAAAAAACAATTTCAAATTTCGAAAGTTTGTAAAGTTTGAAAAAATAGTATGTTAATGATCTATGTGTTCCATCACGGTATTATATATACCTACTACAGTTCAAATTAACGGACATGCCATTTTAAGACTAATTCATTTTTTTCGAATTGGGCATTACAAAAAGATGATACCATCCATCAGAGAATCCTCAAATGAATACTAAGTTGGTCACAATAATAACTTAATTATATTAAATTATGAAGGCAGAGAAACAATATGTGCGAATGAAACAGATCAACAAGGCATATAGAGTCACATTTTCATTAATATTTTTCGTTTTAATTGTCATTTAGTGTCTCGAGTAAAGCTATATATTGGACGAAATAATGATTCATTAGCTTGAAATAGAGAAATTAATTTCTAGATGTTATAACAAAATTTCGCCCTTCGTACAATGTTCTCTTTATCCAAGCTAATTATTAATTTGTAGAGCAGAATGGAAGGATCAACTAGCAGCTGAAAGCTAGAAAGTATTCAGGAAACGTGTAATAAAAAGATATATGTAAATCAGAATTTCACTCAACTTAATTCATATAATAAAACAGCTAACTGTACAGCTGTGCCAATAAATAATAAAAATGGATGATGAATGAGACAGCTGTTGATTAATGCGTTCGCTGGTGGATATAATTCGACATTCCAGTTAAATTCAATAAAAAAGAGATAACAAGGATATGAAAAAACATCATTTAGTTGTATAAGGCTATGTTCAGATGATGAGCGCTCAACGCGCGTTACAACATAGATTTATAATACTAACTAGATAACTAACATGTCAAAAATTTTGAGGCAAACGGCAGTTGGAGTGAAATCGACTAATTGAGAGTTGTCAATTTTTCAACGAACTGAAATATTAGAATTAGCGAGGTTATACCGTTTTTGAGGAATCTATTGTGTATAATCATCATAATACTGTATTGGGTTGAAATACCTGTTTGTGTTCTTCTTTCTAATAATGGTACATTATTTTAATAACTAATCACACGAATCGAAAAAAATTATTATTTGATATAGACCGAAATGTCAGTGTTCACAGAACACTAATATACAGAGTTCGTTTTTCATCATTTCTTTCAAAGGAACGTCTATGTTTCAATCAAAATTCGAGCACATATGGCATAAAACATCAAAATATTTGTGGTTCACTCCAAACTGCAAATGGCGGCGATTGCCTCACTTTTTCTACGTGACAGTTAGGAAGTTCGACGTCCAGTTAGTATTATAGGTCCATGGTTTACAACTACATGTATAGTTGCATAGAAACGCGCGTTAGCATGTGTATTCCGAGAACAAAATACATGTAGTTGTAAACGCGCGTTGGCAAAACGCGCGTTGAGCGCTCATCATCTGAACGTACCCTAAAAGTGCCTTGTTCATGTTGGGAAGTTTGACTGATAAAGATATGAATCTAAAGAAATAATTAAAATGAATGCAAATACTTTAACAATTTTCTTCATGAGGATGTCAATTTCATTGAATAATTTTAATTCATTTTATTCATAAAGGGTTCTCATTCAATTAAATATTTGATAAGTTTAGTTTAGGTTCAACTTCTTTAATAGCTACTACTAGACCAGTAATTATTTTCTAAGTAATTTTATTCATTTTCTTGATTTCACAAACATTTCACTTAACCATGAATGGCACATTCATCTGAGCCTCACTCCTGGTTGCCATCTGAAAATGAAATTGAAACATTTATATCTCAATATGCCAAACATATTCGGAAAGATTCCTTTAGTTAATTTTGCGTACTGCCAAGTTGCCAGGAAAGTGTTTGATTAAATGTTCTCTCGTTAGTGGTCAACAACCTATTAATAGTTAATTTAACTTCGAGTTAAGTTAATTATTTGAATACTTTACTCTAGTTTTCGAAAGGAATACTCAATCAATAGAACATCAATGGAACATAGAAAATAATTTTGGGATATTTCTCAACTCACCTTCTCAAAGAAGTTTATTTCAAACTATTTCCTGTTTTTCATTATGGTCTCTGTTGATGATATTCACATTATTGGCTTCGCAAAACCCTAGAAGAAAAAGAAACAAATTTACAACTTTCAATTGGATTTTTTTCAGACTTGTTAATACTACTTTCTTTGGACTTTAAATAAATTGGAAAGACATTACGGTTATTTGCTTGAATAAAATATATCTAGTAGTTTATTTCTCAAATTTATGGTAAGCCATGATCTGGTAGAAAATTTTTTCGAAAGCAGGAGACGATGTAACGATAGTGATGGTAAATAAAATTTGGCAATGAACAATAATAGGGAGATATCGAATTCTACAACTGTTACAGTTTTCACGGAAGTTGTTAAGGGGCTGCTCGAATTATGGAGATCTATTTTGCAATTTTCGATATAATCAAACCGAAAATATATGTTGTTATATATTTATGAAATTCTGTGGCAAAATTCTATTGCAAAAAATTCATAGCATACTGGTTTACCGTTTGAATTTTTTTTTCAGTTTCTCCGAAATTTCAGGCGGCACGAAAATTTCGACAGCTCTGGTTAAAAAGAACTGAAAACGCCGCCCTGAAGATGTTTTTATTTCGAGAGCGTATTCACAATACTTCGAAAGTGATGTAGCCAATCATACAGAAAGGTGGGACAAGACGAGGTAGGTAAGGTTGATTGAGAATAAATAGTTATTTAATCAACTAGGCTATTAAAGACAGCGACTAATGGTCAAGATATTTTAACGCGTGAGCGGAGCGAGATTTTTCCGACGATCTCAATGCGAATTTTGTATGATATTGATTGAAATACATTCTCATTTTGCACGAGACATAATAAAATTTCTATGTATCTATGTAGAGTTTTGAGATTTCTCGTAGTGCTTCTGAATACTTTGTGTACGGCCATCAGAATTGCACATTAAAAAAGCATGAATTGAGCATTAAAATGGGTCATTAATGATAAATTTCGTATACATTAAAATCACCGTTTATTTTGAGGAAAACTGATATTTTCATGGTAAGAGTAACAAATTATTTATTGAATTCACTACTACTAATACAACATTGGAACAAGAGTAAAATGAAAACAAATGTCCTTAAGGTTTAGAAAAAAAGCGAATTGACACAAAAACGGCTTTTTCCCCATCTTGCCCCATAGGCGAGGTAAGACAAGGTACCCCTGAGGACAAGATGAGAAATGATTTTATTAGGGCACACTATAGTCAAAAATATACGTTTTTACTCTAATATTGTTATGTTAATTTTGGAAGATTCTAATACGTGTGAAATAGAGGGCAAGGTGAGGTATTTCATTATTGAGAACCCCATCATGCCCCTTCGATCATTATAAGATAAACTGTCACATTTAAAAAAACCGGTTACCATAAACCTAAAAACTGATCCTTATCAACTTTACACTGTCTCTTCAAGAGCCAAATTATCACCATAGAATATCCGAAAAAGTTCTGAACACGCAAAGAAAACAGAACAAAAATGATAGCAAAATACGTAAAAATGAGTTTTCATGCTATCGAGTAAAAACTTGACCTACTATTTGGTTACGTTTAAGCTACTGATTGAGGCATGTAGCCTTGTACCAGTCTTGGTTTAGATAGGTTCAGCTTAAAAAATGTTTGGGGGTAACCTGTCTTGTCCCACCTTCCCCTCATTGAGGAAAATAATAGTACCTTCACATAAATATTTATGTGAACGTAGTAGTCAAGTTACATTCTTTTTATTCATTTGAAATGTTTAACCAAGTGCTGAGCGAGCGAATCTATTTCAACAATCATAATTTGGTCAAATCCCAAAATCACCCGTAGAACAAAAGCTGGACCAGTAGCGACTTGAGGTATTCAGCAAAAAAGGGAAATAACATTCATTTACTACTGTTTTTCAATCTCCTTTATTTATGAAATGTAGTGCTGAATCATCGAAATCTGATTACCCTGTACAGGGTGGGCAAAATTCGTTGTCTACTGAAGGGATCCGAGAACCATAGCTAGTAGAACGAAACTGATGACACATTTTCGGGATATTTTTCCCGACTAACTCAAATCTGAAAACATATCAAACCTATCTTTCATATATTTTGAGTTATGAACGAAAATTGAGATTTTGTCATTTTCATTGATACTGAATAAGTCGCTTGTTTGAACTCGTATTCGAAACTGTTGTTACATTCTGCAGGCACTTTTTTAAACGTAATTCAAATATGATATGACTGATTTTTTGCTCCAGTCATTTTTCAGAAATGACCAGGAATTTAGATTTTTCAAATGTAAACTATGGTCGAATAATTTTTTTTCTGGATCCAAAATGTTTGCTGATTTGAAAAATGTATCATATATGTCGCTATTCACCTGAAATTACACGAGAAAAAAATTTAATACATTTTCTTGCTTTCCAATTCCATTCTTAATTGATTTAAATATGCTGGCCTCAACATAACCATTGAATATGGTTTATAGTTCGTGAACTCCACAAAATTCTATGTGAACTCAACCTTCTGACATAGGAGTTCGAAGTAGACTTCCCTTGCGACTCGGCTATTTTCATTCGCTTGAATGTAGCATTTCACGAGATCAAACTTTTCGTAATTTGGAATATTCCGGCCCATTAAGGAAAATGAACAGATTACCCATTTTAATCTCACATGAGTTCACATTGAATTTTCACGAACTATTAACCATATTCAATTAAAATCCCGTAAACCTTTTGGTCAAATTCTTTTCTGAACTCAAATGAAAGTGATAAATCAATTTGGCAATCCGAGTGGAATTTATGTAATATACAGACAAAGATTTAATAACTGATCCCTCGAATAAAGTTCCTGGATTGATCTTCCAAGGAAAATATGGACTGTTCTCAATCGTAAAAGAACAGGTCATGGACGTTGCAATAGTATGCTTTTCAGATGGAATTCAGTGAGAGTCCTAGTTGCGAATGCGGAGAAGCAGAGGAGACAATGAACACCTGATAAATAACTGTTCCATATATAAATTTCAGGATGGCTTGAGAGCTATACATGAAATTACCGATTCGTTTTTGAATTGGGTTATAAATTTAAATCGATTTAATAGAGTTTCAATCATTTTATTTTTCTGTTCCTTTTTACTGCTTGATTTCTCGTTTTCAGAATTCCGAAGGCATCCTGGAGAGGGTTATCGTTCGGTCTGAATGAAGAAGGAATCCTTCAATATTCTAATAGTTTTTTAAGTGTCATTTTGTTGAAACGGCGAGACAGGGTTTTTTCTACTGGGGTTTTTCCCTGAGCTCTGGTATCATACGAAAAAATAGTATGGCCCCGTTTTGCACCAACCTCAGTTAGGGATTTTTTATTTTTGTTTTATGTATTGTATTATGTTAGCTCTTGATTTCAAAAGAATATATATATAATGGTTATGTTGAGGCCAGCATACTTATAATCAATTGGCATGGAATTGAAAAGCAGGAAAATGTATTAAAATTTTTTTTCTCGTGTAGTTTTCAGGTGAATAGATATGAAACATTTTTGAGATCAGCAAAAATTTTGGAGCCAGATAAAAACATTTGACCATACTTTACCTTCGAAAAATCCAAATTTCTTGTCCTTTCTAGAAAGTGGTTGGACTAAAAAAATCGGCCATATCAATTTGATTTACTCTTAAAGAAGTGCCTGTCGAATGTAACAACTCATTTCGAATACAAGTTCAAATAAGCGAGTTATTAAGTATCAATGAATATGACGAAATCCCAATTTTCATTCATAACTCAAAATCTATATCATCTGTCCCACGAGCCTCTTCTGAAAGGTTTTTGACCAGAGCTGCGTTTTCCTTCTCCATACTGGAGATATACGAAAATAGCCGATGATTTATAGCGTATAGGTGTAAATTGTTATTTCAAATGTAATAGTGGAATACCGGGTATATTTATACTTGAACGAATTCTTCATTCAATTCTGCACTGATTTGATGTATGTTATGCGTAGCAGCCATTTCAAGCGGTTGTTGAGTTATGGCCTGATCGTAAAACTTTCGACAAAATATTGTCACAAATTAGGTTTATATATTCGAAATCCATCATGTATTGTAATATTTTTTTGCAACAGTAGAACAAAAGAAAGTAAGCGGATACTGCTTCTTGCATAAATAGAGGAAATATATACAGGGTGCCTAAAACAGGACTTCAAAGTGACCCGTATTAAACTAAGAAATCTCAGTTTTTGTTAATTCCAATCGATTGCTAGTAGAAAATTACTAAGATTGTTTTTCATGTCGGTAAACTCAGTACTTATCGAATAAAATTCGAATTTCACGGCTAAATGAATGAAAATCACGCACAGTATACTTTTTTCTCTTTCAGTTTATGAGATGTAGCAAGGGCGTAGCCAGGGGGAGGAGTTTTGGGGGTTCAAATCCCCCCCCCCCCCCGAAATGTTTCAGAGTTATTTTTTGTTGCAAAAATAATCTTTCATTTTGCACTTAGACCAACTTAACCCCGAAAATCTAGTTAAAATTATCAATTCATATCAGCAATATGGATGATATTAAAGTTTCATAACATCACACACAAATGGATCCGTCGAACCAATAATTCCTTATTATGTTTATATTTCTTCTGGGAAAATGTACTGAAGGCTTTGCCTGAAGCGTGCAGAATTTTAACAGAGAATATGAATTAGAAGATGCATTATCGATGTATTCTTCACTACTCCAGAAAAAAATTAAAACTTATTAAAGCAGAATTTGAAATATGGAAAATGTCAATGAACTCCATTTCAAAATCGGCATTAGAATGCTTAAATGAGTGCAATCAGAATATGTATCCGAATATCTACATCCTACTACAAATTCTAGCTACAATTCCAGTATCTACTGCTACTCCAGAAAGAAGTTTTTCAAGCTTGAGGAGCATTAAATTACCTGCGCAATTCTTCTAGCGAAACTAGATTGAATGGGTTGGCGCTTATGAATATTCATTATAGTGTGAAAATTGATGAAAATGAAGTGGTTGACCAATTCGCTAGGAAAAAAAGACGGATAGACTTTAACTGAAGGAATTCACCATAAAAAATATTGTTTGTGTTTTCTCACTGTTTCATTTTTAATACCTATTCATATGTTGTTGGCACTATTTTGGAGTAAAACATTAAAAAACTCTATTTAGTTTCAATGAAAGCACACATCCACACTAATTTCATATTGATTCATCCTGTAAGTATTGTTTGGGAAATAAATATTTTGTTTTTTAAGTTTTTGTTTGAGTGAATAAATTTTAAATTCTGAAGCATATTCGAAAAATAGGTTTACCTAACCTAACCAGGAGTATTTATGTTGAAAATTGTTTCCGAAGTAGGAAAAGGATTATTGAATTCTTAAAAACAACAAATACTCGCTACAAAAGCGACCCTCACAATTCCCGGCAGCTACAAAGTCAATTGCCAAAATGTCAAAACCCCCACCGAAATAATTCCTGGCTACTCCCTTGAGATGTAGTACTGAATCATCGAAATCTGATCACTCTGTACATTGAATATAGCGATCTTAACCAGGCTCTATATCATCTGCGCCACAGGACTCCTCTGAAAGGTTATTGATCAGAGCTGCGTTTCCCTTCTCCATAGTGGATTTATACGAAAAATGGCCGATGATTTATAGCGTATTAGGTGTAAATTTCCGTAATCGCACCTTTCATATTACTCGTTTCTGTGGATGCGTCGATCCGTCCGATATTTTTCATTATCCGAAAAATTTATGACATATAATTTGTTTCCTACGATATCGTACGTCAAAAATACCGTTTTATATGGTAAGTCGACGGACGTGTGGACGATTGATGGGGCGCTTTGTGATTAGTTAATTTCTGAAATGGGGTGAAATTACTCCTCCCCTGTAGATTTATTACGCCGAGTCGGAAGACCTGAAGGTTTACCGGAGGACATGACGGCATCAATGGAATATGGAAACAATATTATTTAATCATTCGGTTACGAAATTATTTTAGCGAGAACTGGTCGATCTGAAGTTTGGTTATACAGGGTGTTTGGTAAATTCGACGTGATCCTTGGAAAGGAAAATACTAGACGTCATTGGCAGCGAGTGCTCCGCAGATGTGGCGATTTCTCAAGTTTTTTGAAATTTTCTTTCTTTGTTATCAAAAATAATCAATTTTGTGAAAAATTAAGGGTTTTCCAATAAGAGGTGTTATTTCGATATTTAAAGAAAAATGCCATTTTCAATACAAATGATCGGATGTTTATTTCATTATAAAGAAGAAGCTATGCCGTTAATAGTGGAAAATAACATCAGGTAAATTACCACCACCGCCGGACCATAAAGCGCACCAAACAGTCACACGTTGAGGATACAGACGCTTTTCAACAATAACTCTTGGGTTTTCCAAACCCCAGATGCGACAATTTTGATTGTTGACGAAGCCATCGAGGTGGAAATGGGCCTCATCACTCGAGATGATTCTTCGATAGAATTCCGGATCATTTTCATGCATTTCAACGACCCAATTAGCAGAGACACGACGTTGTTGATGATCGGCCGGCTTGAGTTCTTGTCTTAACTGAACTTTATATAAACCTTAAGGCCCAAATCTTTATGCAAAATACGGTGTAATGACGTTTGTTGAATGCCTAATTCCGGAGAACGACGAGGAATGGATAGACCTGGGTTTTCTTTAACACTTTCGGCTACAGCAGCAATGTTCTCGGCTGTGCTTGAGCGACGTTCACGAGTTTTATTCTTCACATCACTAACTTGTCCCAACAGCTCGAATTTTTCCACCAATTTCTTTATTGTGGTCCGACAAGGTGCTTCACGACGACCCACAAATGTTCGAGTTTTACGAACCATCTCTGCCAAATTTTCACTATTTTATAGTGAATAATTCCAATGCTTTCTTGGAGCGTGTATCGTTCCATTTTTATTAATGACGTAGTTTCTACTTGTCAAATGTCAAAAAATGACAGCTTCAAACGTTACATCTACCGAAATAGCGGGTTATTCAAAATAACACCTCTTATTGGAAAACCCTTTACTTGAATATTTTTCTCCTCATTTCTTGAGACTAAAAATTCAAATTAATCGAGATGTACAAGGTCATTAATGGTTGCATCTGTTTTCCCATAAAATCTTGATGAAAGAATCGAAAATTACTGAAAAAAATATTATGAACTTGGTGTAAAAATGTAAGGAAAAACTTGCTTGTTTCGTTTAGCTTTTCAAAAAGGTACATACGTCAATAATTCCTTCATACAATCAAAATATATGGTCGAAAAACCGAACATACGTATAACAGACTTTTTCCGCTCATTCATCCTCTATTTCACTCGAGTGATCGAACCATGGCCTGCTTATAAATCACGAGTAAAATAGAGGATATCTGTATGATGCAGGTAAGTTTCTCCTTACATTTGTACACCTAGTTTATTGTACTTTTTTTAAGTAATACTCAATTTTATCATCGGGATTTTATGAGGAAACAGGTGCAGCCATTTATTACCCTGTATATCTCGGGATATATGAATTTTAGTGGATATTTTTTCTCAAGAAATGAGGACCATCTTCTCAGCTTTGAGAAAATCATTCCTTGAACATTAAGAATCAAGTATTTTTAACAAAATGAAATCGTTTCGATAACGAAGCCGGAAATTCAAAAAATTTTGAAAAATCGCTACATCTCCGTAACCATAGATTTTCGGACCATGCTTCACTCGATCCGAATGATATCTCTTCGAAGGATCACGTCGAATACTAAACACCCTGTATAGCAAGGCAATCAGGAATCGTACTGCTCACCATATATTGTTCAACCACAAAGCACAGAGTGAAGATATTTTTTGTCGTCTTTCTTATGACTATAAGAGGGGTAGCAAATAAATAGGTACTTATATGCAAAAGCATAGTGCATCAGTGCTATTCGGCTATCACTCAGCACTAGCACCATAGAACACTCAGTATATTATCTATTTCGTTTGAGGGTATAAAGAATTTTACGCACTTCTGCAGTATTCGGGTAAGATGATGAGAAGTCAAAAACTTACATACTTTATATTTTCCCGTAAGAGGTAGGTATCAATTGAGAAAGTTAAAAATCAAACAATGGAGAAGTATTATCATTTTATATATCACCTGGGTGTTAGTAAATAAGTTCGACAAACTTCAGTAGGTGATTCTACATGAGAAGATCTTTTTTGGATAGATCACAACTTTCAATAATTTCATTCAAATGAATATTTTTTGAATTCGAAAGCATGTTGTTTGCGTTTATCGTAAAAACAATGGAATAATGGTTGTATTGAATTTCGAAGTATATGCAGATATATTTATTACCTTTTTTGTGTCACATTTCGATACAAATGGAAACGCAACATACATCTACATATCTAATTGAATATCACAATTTCGTGATCAGCTAATAACACGCCATAGTAACAAACAAATATGACGTCATGGGATCGTGATCGACAAGATTTGTTCCGTCTTAGATCACATTCGTCTCTTATATTATGATCCTTTCCGAGGAAGAAACACGTTACGATCCATCCATTATAGAACAAAAAGCCGACTTTCTCACAACGTCTCACGATTCCTAGAAACCTGACACACTAAACAGAGAGCAAAATGTTCAAACCTACAAGAAAACACGCGATGTACACTCCGGTGCAAAGAAATACATGAGCATGATCTAGCCAGTCACGATATCTGCCGCGGTACATTCACGTGATATCTTTTGTTTTTTGTAGAATAGACGGAATGGTGGAAACACGCTCATATTCAACACAGTTATACTAAATATAAAAATAATGTTTTCGACACTGACCGATAAGTTCTAAGTGCATTATCAGATTCTATTCTCATCTCATTGGTTTTTGACAATCTCATGCATGTTCATCATCATCAGAATCATAATCGATTTGAATCTATCATAAACCGCATTGTGAAATATTTTGAGAATCATTGAAACCCAGAAAAAAACATTTCGTAACACAAATTATGTTTTTAACAAATTACAAGAATGTTTTCCCCATCAATAAAGATAGTTTTCGAAAGGAGGAATAATGAGATTAGATCACAAATTTCATCTAAAGAATGAAGCTTACACAGAAGTCAAATAATTAAGTAAGTTAATGTATAATCAACTACATGTTGGCATTGAAAAATACCGATGATTCAGAGGATGATTTTGTTCTAACCCTGTGAACTGTTATGACTCCATGGAACATAAAAAATAATTTTGGATGTTCCTCAACTCACCTTTTCAAAGAAGTTCATTTCAAACTAATTCCTGTTCTTCATTGTGGTATTCTGTTGATCATGTTCACATTATTGGCTTTGCAAAATCCTAGAAGGAAAAGAAAAAAATTTAAAATTTCGAATTTGACGAAATATAATAAGGTAAAAGTTACACGGGCGTATTGCTTTTTTCTAGAATATTTTGAGATAGATTGAAAATAGTATTTGATGCAATTGGAATTCAGGCTGGTTAATTGTTGCATTTTTATTCATTGTGAATAAAAACTGAATTTCTGCGTTGGATCTATTTTAAAGTATCAGTGGAACGGTGAGATTAAAACATTTTTGATATTTCTGCGGTTCTTTTGTAGTTATTTAATCAACTAGGTTATTAAAGACAGCGACTAATGGCTCACGCGTTAAAAGTTCGAGACCATTAGTTGCTCGATTAATAACCGAATTCATTACAAGATTTTTCCGATGATCTCAATATGAATTGTGTATAAATTCTTGATTGACATACATTATCATTTTGCACAAGACTTAAATTTGACATAATAAAATATCCATGATTCATCTATGTTCCAGTAGAGGTTTGACATTTCTCTTAGTGCTTCTGAATACTTTGTGTACGGTTGCCATGAGGATTGCACATTAAAATAGCATAAATTGAACATCAAAGTGGGTCATTATTGTTCAATTTCGTACACATTAAAATCATCTTTTATTTTGAAGTCGACGGAAAAGAATATTCATTGAGTTGAATTCGGTAACAAAACTGAGCAAGTGAAAATTACTGAAAATTGTGTTCGACCTCGTGAACAGTTATAATTGCATATGTTTTTGCGTACTTGTTCAACGAATATCCTAATCGTTTGAAAATTGATCAGTTCGAAGGCGAGTTTTCATAACGACGATCGTTTCGGGCCGATAATTTTGACCTTGCGGCAAATTAACCATACCTACATATGGTTTATACGGCGACAAAACTTTGAAAACTCTGAAATTCGAGATGAACTTGGAAAATAAATATTTACCAAAAACAAAACTTTTCTTATGTTTCTTACAATTCCAATGAAACTTTTTGGACCATTTTCTAATGAGATGGTGAGGTCTGGTATTCGATATGATTTTGCGATGCAAATATAATAATCGAGTTTGTTGCCTTTCGGTAATTTCGCTTATGACTTTTTCGGGAATCACAGGTCGTGGGCCGAAATGTCATTAACGTCATAATAAAATCGGAAAATTTTGTTCGACAAATTTTATCTTTAGTGGTAAAAGTACATAAGGAAAAGAAAGCCACATTTGAAAAAATTTTGCCGAGTAACATAGTATCGCAGATCTATATTTGGACTCTATTTCATGGTTACTTGCGAATAGAATGTAAAATATTCAATGATTCAATCTTTCTCCCATAATGTTATGATTTTTGACTGACCGATAATCAGGTACCGAAAACAGAATTTTCGAATGAAAATTTCAGAGATAGGTTGATTTCATTTCAAAAATAAAGAAAAAGTGAAAAGTGAAACATTTCTTATCACTAGAAGTAGGTACACTTCCTACCACCAGGGACGTGATGATTTGATGAAGATGTGGTAGTTCAATTAAAATAGTTATTTTTGTATCTAGTGCGCGAAATGCTACTTTGGTGATCGAGAACTGATTTTTTTAACGAGGCGCAGCCGAGTTAAAAAAATAGTCGAGATCACCAAAGTATTTCGAGCATGAGACAAAAACAAAACAAAATTTTTTCTACAAACGCTTAGCTTAATATTAAAAAAGTATTGAACTGGTTTGAACTGATTTTCCAAATCAAGTAATTAGGTACTATAACTATGGAAACAAATTATTGTTATACATTAATAAAATAAATGATTTCTTGGATTTTTGCTTGATTGAGGAACATAAAGGTTAAAATATAAAAATCCCATATAGTTTACATGCAGTGTGCGAAGTAAGTATTTCGCACACTACTTCGCGCACGGTGTCATAGTAACAAAGGAAAATGAAAAAAAGGGTCACTTCGCATATTCTTGCCAATGCGCGAACCTTGTCATTTTTTGACTTTGTAGAAAAATTGTATTTCATGTTCGGAGCATCAGAATCAGTCATAGTTGAGTTCATGAATGATCAATTTTACCATAATTATTTAACAAAATGAATTTTCTTTCAAGATTATATTCCATTGAATACCATTTTCCAGCAATAAAAGTTGAATACATCGTTTGGAAGATCGATTGGCAACGAAGTATTCAGGGGCATTTAAATTCTTGTTCTCAATCAAAGTGGTTTGATATTCAACACATTCAGTTTTTCAGTTTTGAGAAGCCGAAATTTCTTCTTTATACATATTCTCATTCCAGCACATTAATACACCTATTCAACCTCAAACTGAAAAATTGAAGAAAGCTCTGACAGCAGAAGTTCTCGAGCGCTTGTTCTATCGGGAAAACGATACACAATTTGGATATCCGAGGACTATTTATTTCATTTATTCCTCCATTACTTCGAGTTTCCCATTGAAATCTCAAACCTACCTACTCCAAGTTTTTAAATTATTCATTTGGCTACCTAGTTACAGTGGTCAGTCCAATGGCCGATAACACTATCTTGTCTTATCGCATTTAATTTTTGTTGTCTTTCATAAACAACAACTGCATGAAAGTTCACTTGGTAATAAACAATATCAAAAATTGATATTGATGGATTAAACTGTCTCTTCCCAGTACGGAACCTTAATTACAACCAAAAAAAATCGATAAAAGAAAGGAACGACATAAAACAGAATCGGACTTTAGGCCCAATAAAAAAGATATTAACAGAAACGTGAACACGAAACGAAGCGGATTCTTCTGATGTATTTTTAATGACTTTTTTACCAGTCTGGTCTGAATCGTGGGTGTTGCCTATGTGGGATACACAGAAAAGGTACAGAGGGGGCCACGAAAAGACATTGGTGGAGGAGGGACCAGCCTTGAGCTTCCAATGATACTTCGGATAACAATGATTCAGATGTCTGTGTGTAGGAATATTTCGCCTTATTCCGTTTATTCATGGCCTCTTTCAACAATGTGTACAGGTATCTCATCAGAAAAAGGGGGCTTTCAACCACTTAAAGTCTCTTATAAAATGACTGATGAGGTTTCCGACGAAATGATAATATAAACGTGTTTATAATTGAGTAAACTATTAAATGATATGGAAGTATGTTGGATCGATCAGCTAGACATCTTCCATAGAAACATCTTGTGATCGTTTAACAGAATAATATTAATTTTTGTATTTCCAGACTTTAAAATAAAATTTTTTAAATAAACCCGAAGAAATGTTTTGTGATTCACATAATATATTTGAGATATTCATCATTTTAATTAGGTGGTAGAAAGTAATTGGAAATTTCTGTCGATGAATAATTTAACAGTTTTGTGAACTCTTTAATGTTCGATGTTAGCTTTCGCAACTTTCCGTTGCTTCATCAGACATTTGAAATAATACAATACAATGAGGCAAAATGAACTTATATGAAAATATTAAAATTGTAGTTAATGTACTTACGACAATTGAGATTTACTATATGATGATTTTCAGTAGGCAACTAGGTTTAAGATTTGTTTAAGTGAAGAAATTATTATGTTCAATTTTTGACGTTAATCGAATGGCTATAGATGATAATTTTTCAAAAAAGAGTAGGTACTGAAGAAAAAATATAATTTGGGTTATTCTAAGATGATGTTTTAGGTGACATCAGTCTGTTCTTTCAATTCCATTGAAAAATCGCAGGAAGTTTATATCATTATCTATCTTTATAATGTAAGCATAGATGGAGCTGAGGTTTTTTGTATCAGTTAAACTATTTTTCGACAGAAATTCCCAAATATACTTTCTACCAATCAATTGAACTGGCCAGAGATTAATCAAACTACACAAATTTATCATTTGAGGTATAAATATTGGTAAAACATCATTCTGAAGCTTATTCAAATTTTTTCCAGAATAGTAGGTATCAATAGATAATAGAGAATTTAACGCCACAAGTATGGTGAAAATATTTCGTTTCTTAAAAAAAATTATGAATTATAAAATAAATGCATTTGATTCACTTTGCCCGTATCTATGATAAGATTTATCTTTCTGTTCCCAATACATGATACAAGATTTTTTAATTGAAATATGTTCACCGGCAAAAAAACTCGACTACCGAAAACTTGGCTGAAGCTTTTTGACCAAGAACTTTCTTAATTTTTTATCGATTTCAATTGTTTCTGTATCAAAACATACTCCAAAAACAACTTTCCAAATATGTTGAAAGCGAATCTGAACAGAGTGAAAAAATATGTATTTGTAGTAGAGGAAGTGGTCCGAATATGAGCCCTGCACTTATTATGGGCCCCCAACCTATTTTTCTTAAGCACGTCGTGACATTTATGAATTCCGTACTGAAACACTTCTATTAGAGTCTTAATCATTTCTGTGTATAAGCAGGCAGCCTTATGTGTAACTTTGAGAAACAGGTGGCATTAAACTTATTTGTGTGTTTAAGAAATTGTTTTCTGCTAAGTGCTTTCGTGGTATTTATTAATGTATATGTATAAACCTGGATAGTTGGTGTTTTAGTATCTTAGATTAGTGACCAGTTGTTGATATTCTAAAATTAAACGTACCTAAATACTGAATGGAAAAGAAATTAAATGCTTTTAAAAAATCACATGGAATGTTGATAATATGGGCCCCTAACGTGGTCTTATTATGGGACACGGCTCATATCTAAACCAAGTCTCGATAAAGTGTATCTTTTGCAGTTCATCATGCCACGAAGCAAACCGAAGTTTATATCAAAGAACTTGAGACAAACATGGAGACTTGATGATATGGTTAAAGCTATGGAAGGTGTTAATAATAAAATAATGCATTCATACATACATATGTGACTTTTGCGAGTAAAATTAAGTTTTCAGGTTGAAATATATTTTAATTTTCATTTTAGGTCTGTCATCCAAAAAAAATATTCATGATTTAAAACTGTTGGATACCTACCAATTGATTTACTTAGGGGCCCATATTATACGCAGTCTAATCCAAATGTAGATATGTACATTACCTTAAGTTTTTACAGAAATCCTACCTAAATTCCATTTTTTTCATAATGCCTTTTTAATATACCATAGGTAAACCTTTGAGCTTGCAGTGTACCATTTACTGGATATTTATTCGTAAGATCCAAACATTTAGTGGAAAAAAACAAAAGGGGGGCTCATATTCGGACCACTTCCTCTACAATTTCTTTACAACCTGTGGAACAGTTCAGGAAGTTGGTAAAGTTTACTCTCAGTTAATTACGGGTACCATTTTTTTCACAGTTCTCATTTCACCTCGATATCTTGACTTCTTTCGAAGATACCTACTCGTAAACTGCACTTATTAATCATCATTTGCTTTTCTAATTTTTCAATTAAAGACTTGGTTTTTGTTCTAAGATAAAGTTGAAGAACATCTTGATGTGCCGAAAAAATGTTCAACAAAAAATTCTTATTTCTTCTAGCAATCTGTTATTTCAGAAAAATCTCGATTGACCATTTTATTTCATTTTATGAAAATTCCTGAAAATATAATAATTGCCCCCTGATTTTTTTAATCGAATTTCAATTAAGTATTCGGTTCCTACTTGATAATTCGATCGAAAAGTCAGGGAGCAAAAACGGAAAATCACAGGCTGTGGAAATATATTTTGTCCATGTTTCCAAAAATGTTCATGAATTCATCTCAAAAGTTTAATGCACCCTAACTCCAGAAGTCCAGATCGAAGAACGATACCGAAGTATTCATACAGCATCACTTAGCATTTCAATTATTTCATCAATAATTTTCCTTCGCAAAATTGAAAAATGGACAGGTATGTCATCAAGAATGAAAAATTGGAAAGATAATATGTTTATTTGATATGCAAAGTGCCAGTTGTTGTCGATGGTTTTTTCAGCTGAAAGTAACCGATTAACTCAATTAAATACTAATATTTTGTATTCTATACATATTATTGGTTAGGATAAATAGATACACTTGTCATCATTTATTTAGTTCTTAACAATTCTTGATTTCATTATAGCCATCATTAACAAACAGTTGGCTTATGAAAATACAAAATATCTTTCTTATGTTTAGTAAAATAGTTATTTTGGTACAACTGTCAGAAAAACTTGACTTTTCTACATCATCATGGATGCGTTGATGATTACTTCTTTGCACCATTAAAAAAAGTATTTTTTTCACCGTTAAAAAAAAGTTTTTACTTTTTTTACCGTTAAAAAAGTGAGTTTCTATAGTAACGACATGAAGATCACTGGATTTGTATGCATGAAATATTGTATTTGAAGCATTATCTTCACATTCACAGTTGTACAAAAATGTTCTTTTTTATTTCGTGCATATAAAATCGTGTTTGCCAAAAAGTGACACTCTCATGTGCATGAAAAATACATGAAACTGTCAATTTTTGGCAAACACGAATTTTATACGCACGAAATAGAAACAACTTTTTTGTACAACTGTGATTGTAAATTTATATCGTCTCTGAATAAAATTATTAAAGATAATGCTTCCCAATACAATATTTCGATGCATCCAGGGATTTTTTGTGTAGTTACTAGTACTAAGAAAAAAACTTTTTTCAACGATGAAAAAGTAAAGTCTTTTTATCGTGAAAAAAGTGATCATTTACGCATCCATAGCGATAAAGAAAAGTCAAGTGTTCTTGACAGTTGTACGAAATAATGATTTATCAATTCCCAAAGCGTTCGTCAAATACCAAAAACTCTCTTATCTACCAAAAAATAGTTTCCCATTGTTGAAACTCGCGTGTCCCCACTTTCTAACAGGCGCAAAATTTTTCACCTCCTCCTTAAATTAATTTTACATAACCGAAAAACACGTCTGATCTCAATCTCAAAAAAATTCCCCTCGCATGACACTCTTGTGGCATGCGTGTCCCGAAAATTCATCAAACTTACAAAGCCCGGCCAAGCCAAGTAAGGATTAATCAATTAGATCTTCAGGAGGTTGGGAATCAAACATTTCCCTTGGAAAATGAGAGTGGAAAAGCGGACTGCCGTGATGGTGAGATGTCGTGACGAAGGCGCGTTAGTCCCAGGGGCATGGCCGCAACGGAAACCGGCGCTACCTCCGGGTGGTTTTTTGCTGTTGCCGCCGAGGAGCGTAAGGAAAACGCGATGGGGCGCCTTTGTTTCGAAAATAGAGAGAATTTTCAGTTAGACATATGTACCTACGAACTCGAGGTGATAGATTTCTTGAAATGAGTTATTGAAGGAATAGGGGTCATTAAACAAAGTGTTAAGCTTCAGAAGTTTTCCACGAAAATTCAACGAACCTATAGCTAAAAAGTTCTCGCGCGTGCTTCTCAATCATAACAAAAGGTTACTATTCATATAACCTATATGAAACCTTCTCTCAGGGGCTGATTGAGAGACTTGCACACAACGCCTAAAAAATGTTTTATACGAGGATATATTGAAAATTTTAAGCCTACTAGAACCAAACAAAATTTCAATGTGAATTAATTTATGACTCCACATATTCTCCTCTTGATTATACATTATTACAGCGAACCTGCAACATCTCTAGATCTTTCAAAAAAAAATGTTTCTTCTTACTCTGCGAATTAGTCGTCCACAGCTCCTATTATCTCCTCGCTGAGGAAAAAAGATGATAGTCGGACGGAGCCAAATATGCTGAATAAGAGGGGTGTTCTTCTTCCCTCTTCAATGTTTTCCCGTAGAGTAGTCAGTAATACCGAATAGTAATCTCCAGTAATTGTTCAACCCTTATCCATAAAATCAATCATAATTACTCCATGGAAATCCCCGAAAACTGAATCAAGAACTTTGCCAGTAGATTTTTGGAAAGAACTTCTCAGGTTTTGGAGAACCAGAGTGTCGCCATTCCATCAATTGTTGCTTCGTTTTTGATTTGTAAAAATGTACCCCAGTCTCATCCATAGTTACAATTCGGTTCAGCAAGTCTACATCATTTTCAAATCGATGCTTCTCTCTCGCACGCTTTTGGTCAACATTCAAACATTTAGTAATCCATTTTGCAGAAATTTTTGTCATGTCCAAACTGAATTGAACTATATGATGAACGCGTTTGTATGAAATATTCAGTGCTTCAGATATCCGTTTCAGCCCAATTCGACGGTATGATGAAATCGTGTCATGAACTGCATCGATATTTTCGGGGACTGACACAGACACTGGCCTTCCCGATCGATCATCATCTTCAATGGAAAAAATATCCCTCTTGAAGCTTGCAGTGTAATTTTTCACGGTCGCATACGAAGGACATTGATAACAAAGATCACCTCGAAAAATGCTCTGATTTCTTGTTGTAGAGCACAGTGCGAACTGCGAAGCTGTCCGAAAGTTGTCGGTCATTTGAAAACTCAAAGCAGTATCAATCACATCTTCACCTGTAGACACAAGCTGCGATATCAAGTTCGCACTATGAGATTCTGCCGTTACACTAATAAACAAATAGACACGTCTCTACGCAATACATTAGTGGTAAACATCACCAACACTGATTTTTCTCCATATTGCGTTCATTTTAATGGATAAAAGTAGGAGTTGTAGATTGTATGTGGTGTTTTTTTCCAATGCGATCTTAAGATCAATTGCACACCTCATGAGATCTATTCTCGCAACTGCGCTAAAACTCGTCCGCTAATAATAAAACTTCACTAAACAACACTATCTGAGTCAGCTTCAAGAAGACTGCATTTCCCCTATAATTTTCCTCCCCAAAACGTTCTTCGCTCAGGCTCTCAATGGCGAGTCATTTTGGAACTAAATAAGCACTCCTCCCTACAGAAACGACACTGGTCAGTTTCTGTCAAGCCAATTTTCATCATTTGCTTCCCAACGTAACAATATCCTGTTAGAAAGCCAGTGAGGAGGCGTAACTCATTCTTACTGAGATCCAAATATGTACTTTTGAGTTTTTCAGTTTTAGGATTTCGAAGGAACTTTTTGGCATAATCCATTTCCGAAAGATTCCCCTTTCTTTTTCAAAATCTTTTTGATAGGTTGCCTGTAAGTGGCGTTTGTGCTCCCTTTCTGGCTAATATATTTGCCTTGTCATTTCTTTTGATTGCAGAGTGACCAGGGAGCCATAGTTGATAGTTTGAAAAGGGGTTACAGTTCACTGCGACCTCAAGGTCTATTGTGTCCCCTCACAGATCTATTCTGACCACATCTTTTACAGCTTGCCTCACAGTTCCAGAGATCTGATGAAATCCAGTATCTGTGAGGCTAGTTCCTCACTTCTACAAGTTTCTCGCTCACGGCATTCTCTTCTTACGCTAGCAATGCCAAAGCATTCCGTACCTAGGTGAATGGGGGTTTCTTCCTCCTCCCGACAGAACCTACACTCGTCAGTATCCGACAATCCTATCCTTACCAGGTGCTCCTAAGGCGAAAGTGTCCTGTAAGAAAGCCAGTGAGGAGGTGTTAATTGTTTCTTACCAAGATCCAGATATTTTTTGAATCTTGCTGTTTCAAAGTTCCGAAAGCACTTAGTGGAATGATCCATCCCTTGGAGATTGCGCCAGAGCTTTTCCCTCTCGGCTTTCTCCTTCTCCAGAAACTCCTTCTTATAGGTACATTTACCTATACCACAGAAGGGTTCTGGGCCAGTGAGTGACATTCATGCGACCAGGGAGCCATAGTAAAGGGACCTTGTTGTTCTTGCCTTTCATGGAGTTTTCTTTCGACACCATATCCATATATAGCTTTGGGTCGGTGACATAAGACTTCAGTGCTTTAATTGCAGCTCGACTGCTTGTCACACTAGATTCTTACCAACTTCCTATCTATGCATCTTTCGATTGCAAGTATTTCCTTCTAAAAATGCTTGAATGGGACCCCAACGATAGTGTACATTATTTGATTCTTGTCCCGTTTACATCGACACAGCCCCAAGCGTGGTCTTAGAACCATCTGACGGTATTTGGAGTAGTGTATTTTTTTCCTATTCTTTCGTCTTCTATAGCATCAAGTTCTGAAATGCCTAATTATCAGAAAGAGTAAGAGTTATGACAGATTTCAACGCAGCAATTTTGAGAGCACTTCAAGTTAGGTTTGTTCCGAAAGAGTGCGGTCACTCAGATTTTGAAGGTTGCTGCTCATCAAGAAAGCGTAGCGCGTTACTTTCAGACGACTGCTTTGAAGTCTGTGTAAAAACATCATTTCCTTCAGGTGCACATAATCCTTAAGATTCCAGTCTCATTGCAGACTCGAATAATGAGCTACTATGTCTTCTATAGACGTCATGCCATATATTATACAAACTTATACTGAAGATATATGCTTTAAGATAACAGGAGTTCTTGCAGATGAATGCCATAAAAAGAAGACAAAGAGTAGAACAAAAGAAAGAATTGTTGCAAACCTTCATATACAAATAACTGGGAATATCTAGTTGGAATGTTGTGTTCAATGTGTGCTAACTTTGTGATCCTCCACCTAGAACGATATAGAGGAAAATTGGCATATTTAAATGGCTCTTCCTTCAAGAAACTCAAGAACTTTTGTTATCCCTATATAGTGGTGTATGTACTCTATTTTTTTCTTGGGTTTTTCCTTTTCATACACATTTATTAATGCTGAAATATATTCAACCAATTATGAATTACAATTTCCTATTTCTGAATTACAATTTTACTTTTCTGAATTTATTTCTCATTTCTGAAATACATATAACTATTCTGAAATTCAAATTACCGTTTCTGAAAATGAGGTATTATTATGAATTTCAAATTCCTTTTTCCGAATATCAATTCTCTATTCTGATTTACAATTTTCATCTTCTGAAACTGAATTTGCTTTCCTGAGTTACATTTTACGTTCTCTGAATTACAATTGGAAAAGGTGTAGAGTTGTATTCGATCATACGGATGATCTTCTCTCTCCGAATTCTTTCAGTCCTCCTTGAGCTCGATCAATCACCTCTGAATAATTGATCGGACCAAAGTTTCTTAACCCGCAACTATCTAACAACATTGAATAATAACCAGAACTTCGAATTTTTTCCTACTCATCCGGAAAAACTGACAACCCCTAACGACTAATGAAAATTTCCAGACAGTGGTGAATCGCTGGACGTCATAAATTATTTTCTTCGGACGACAAGACGAGCGGAACGTGAAGGGGGGAGGACGGGGAATAAATATTTACACATTCAAACGCCGCCTACATCGATTAATTCAATTTTTCGAAGCAATCAATCATCGCAACTGAAGTCCCTACGTACTGCCTGAATTATTTATAGGCGGCCTGGATATACACAGAATTTTTAGGGCGAGATATGGCTGCTTGGTTGTCTGGCGGTTAACGCCTTCCATTTTGGTTTTTCGGCCAGCAGAGGTGACCCGTTAGGGATGGCAACCTTGGTAGACCAGATCAAAGAACTAATTTCTGATGTGTGTCTAGTGACGTCTAGTGAAGAGCAACGCATAATAAATACAAAAATGATAGACCATTGCTACAATTCTTTCGGAGATAGATATTCAAATTATGAAATTTTATTCGGGGTGCATAAATCACTTTCATTCGATTTTAGAAAAAATTTACCCGATACTCAAAATTTCAAGAAAAGGTCTGAGCAGCTGCACTTGGCGCTCGTTCATTAGTGCGCCAATAATGAAACGATAAAGCACTCTTTTAAGTAGAACGAGAGCTCAAAAATTATACGCCACTGCATGCTACATTACGTCATTACATATAGACCCAAAATTGTAAAATTAGGAAATAGCATACTATACTTTATCCACGACTACTGAATATATTCTTGAAGATTTTAACATTTGGCGACCGCGACAAAACCCTTCTATGGCAAGCGTGTAAAAAGTCAAGTTGACAGATCAGAAACTTTTGGAGAAACTGGTCATTGCATATTTAGTAATGAAAAAAGCTTTAATTGGTAGAATGAAAGCAGATTTGGCCCTCGATTGTTGGATATGCCCATATTTGTTAGTTTGAGTACTTAAGAACAGTGATTCTTAACCTGTGGTCCGCGAAAAGAATAGTCATAAAATAATCAATTTAAATCTTGCATCTTGAGACGTAAATTGATGCATCTGCCAATTTTTTTTAACTCAAATGTTTTTAGTATTGTGTTGACCAGAACCAGACGGCCAAACGCGCCTGAACTCATTTTACCTATTATTGGGAAATGTTAATAATAATATCTAAGTGGTCCGCCAAGAATTCTGATAGGTACAAGTGGTCCTCAGTGGTGAGAGGTTGAGAACCACTGCTTTAGAATACTGAAAAAATACCAATTTAAAGAATAATATCAAAGCTAAATCTATGAAGCATCTGACAGCAGTTATATGCCCTTGTGGTTAATGGGTATTATATCTAAGACCGAGCTCAGAGACGTACAATGGACGGATTTTACAATAGTCTTGGATAAAAAATTACAAACATACATGTGTTTCAGACTAAGGGGCCCAAAATTTGGGATCTTCATCCTCGGATGATTTAATATCATAAAGTTCCCTAAATTATGGGTTTCCGAGGTACCTATAGGGTGTTGAAATTTCCAAAAAAAAAATTGTTTTCTCGGAAATATTTTCGACACACCACATTTTTGGTAGGTTTTGGTACTCATCAAAACACACAATCTAAAATTATTTTCATTTTCATCAGTGCCGTACAGACTTCTGTCCGAATAAATTTGTGAAAAAATGGTACGCCAATGCTTTTTTTCGAATTTGAATTCATTTTCGTAATCACCCCATAATTCACAGCGAAAATGGTATTTTGAGCTTTTTACGTTCTACGAATACTTTCCGAGATGAAAAATTAAATTTATTTCATCTAAGAGAGAATCACGAAATTCTTTGATTACTTTCAAAATCGTCTAGACACAGATGAAGAAGCTCAGTACCTTCTTTTCTATTTTTTTGCATAGAGAAAATCCCCACAAGATTAGAGAAACTCATTAAGAGGACCAGTTTTTGGTAAATGTAGGGACTGGAATGCTTAGTGATAATTTGGTTGGATCTTTTTTGCTACCCGGTAGATAAAATTTCGGATGGAAGTTCACCAATTTTGTTGGAAGATTTCCCCATTAAGATGAAAAGAAACGCGATGTGGTGCAAGCACCACAATTTTTTTTTAAAGAAGGCACTGAGCCTCTTTACTCTGTGTCTACACGTTTTCGGAAGTTATCAAGAATTTCGTATTCTCTTAGATGAATACCACTTTATTTTCTATCTCAGAAAGTATTATTCTCAGGTAAAAACTCAAGATACCAATCTCATTGAAAATTATGTGACGATTACGAAAATAATTTCAAATTTTAAAAAACCATTGGCGTACCAATATTCTTCATCAAATTTATTCGGATAGAACTCTATACGGACGCCACTTGTGAAAATTTAAAATAATTTCGAATTGAAAAAATGTGTCTTAAAATGTAGGTACTCATAACCTACCAAAAGCAAACAAAATCGTGTTGGGTGTCGAAAATATTTTCGAAAAAATCAATTTTTTAAATTTCTACACCCTGTATCTCAGAAACAATGCGTCAGAGACTCATAGTCTATAGGATCTTTATGTCTTAAAATCATCTGAGGATGCAGATTCTGAATTTTCGGCACCTTATCCTGAAACACCCTGTATATTCACCTGTGCTATTGTTAAAATAACTATGATAATCCACAATTCCACAATCTATAGGTACAGGGGTTTTCGCTATAATTTGACCCCCCCTTCAACTTTGTTACTAAAAGAGATACAGAAAAATGTTTCATACAAATTTTCACGAAATCGACTGAGGTTTTACAATATGAATTCACATAATGGTATATATACAGGGTGACCAACATATTGATGGCAACTTCATTTTTTCAAATGAAACATCCTGTATATTTTTCCAAATTTGGCTAGCTCTTTTTCCCCTAATTTCGAAGATGCAACGTATGTTGGAATACCTCTTTTATTCGGAGTACCACAGAGTTTCAAATTTTAAGAGCCACCTGGCAAGCTCTGTGATCATTTTTCACCTGGCAGACTGAGTTCACTGAAAATGCCCATTTTTGGAGTTATGATAACGTCAATTGGAATATATAAAGGCTGAACAACATATTGAATGCAAATACATTTTTTCGAATGGGACACCCTGTCCTGTATATTGTTCCATCTTTTGATAGGCTATTTCCTACTGATCTCGAATATACAGGGTGTTTCCTAAACATGCGGCAAAAATGCAGGGGATTGTTCTTTGGACTATTCTAAGAATATTTTGTCCCTTGATGATTTTTGAAAAACCTCTTTGTTTCGAAGATAAAGGGGAAACAAAATTTTAGATAATAACATTTTATTATGAAAAATTACATGAAAATTTAACTTAACCTACAAAAACTGTTGAAAATGACCACCTCTAGCCAGCATACAAGCATCCAATCTTCTCCTCATTGACTGCCGAACCCTTTCAAAAACACCAGGATCATTTCTTATTAAGTTACACCCAGTAACGATCCGATTTCGCAAGTCTTCCACATTTAAAAATAAATTGTACCTACTTAGTAAACACAGTGCGGTACGCATTTTTATTTCAACTATTATTAATTTTAAAAATATGAAAAATGTTGTTCGCCCCGTATCTTCGAAACAAAGAAGTTTTTCAAAAATCATCAAAGGACAAAACATGCTTAAAATAGTCCAAGGAACAACCCCCTGAATTTTTGCCGTATGTTTAGGAAACACCCTGTATATACGTATGTGGGTGTTTCTTTTCAATTTTCAGAGTATCAAAGTTTTGAAATGATGATACCGAATAAAAAAATATTGAAATAACTACGACGTTATCATAACTCCAAAAACGTGCTTTTCAGTAATTGCAGCATGCCACTTGAAAAGTGATTGCTGAGCTTGCCAGATGGTTCTTAAAATTTGAAACTCTGTGGTGCCCAGAATGAAAGAGATAGACCAACATAATATGTTACATATTCTAAATCAGGGGAAAAAGAGCCAAATATGGAAAAATATACATTTGAAAAAATGAAGTTGCCATTAATATGTTGGTCATCCTATATATATTTCAGTTTTTGAAGTCATATCAAAAAACCTCAGTTGATTTCGGTAAACTTTTGTATGAAACTTTTTTTTATCTCTTTTAGTAACAATGTTAAAGGGGGGGTCAAATTGTAATGAAAAACCCTGTACCTACTTATAATAACGTTCATTGTTAAGGAGAATGTAACGTCTCTTCAGGTTAACATATAGGACTCAACACCTCAATACCATCAATTTCGGCAAATGCCACTCGCCTATAGTTACAGATGTTGAATGGAAGTCGGACAATATTTATGTGTTCCACTTGTAATGAAACCCTTTGCCGTACTAATCACAGCTTAGCCAGTTAAATATATGGTGTTTCAAGTTTCGGCGAATCACAGTTTCTTTAATTAACGATATCTTCGGCTCTAACGTGTGGATCTTTTTTTTGTACTCCATATATGTTACTACACCGAATGTATGGGTCAGGCGGTATCGTGGGAACAACGATCGAGATATGTTTGATTTTTTTATTTGATTTAATTGATGACAATTGTGAAGGTATATTTAGGATTTTTTTGTTATAGACGTGAGAAATATCTTTCTTGTCTCAACCAGATATAAGATACAGGAAATATATGAAATTATCTTATAATATTTGAGTCACAAAAACTTCGGTATACCGATAGTTTGTGAGCATTAAAACCTTGAAAGAAAGTTCTGAAGAAGTTTGCAGGCTGGTTAAAAACCAGCATATCTCCAATATTACTAATCTAATAGTTTTATAGATTAAAGAGGGGTTACAGTTCACTGCGACCTTAAGGTCTATTGTGCCCCCTTACAGAGCTGTTCTGGCCAAAACCTTAATAGCTCGCCTTCCAGTTCCAGAGATCTAATGAAATCTAATAACTGTGAAGGCTTCAACGAGGCTAGTTCCTCACTCTTACAAGTTTATCGTCCAAGGCATTCCTTCCTCAGGCTCGCAATGCCAAGGCATTCCGTGACTAGGTGAATGGGGGTTTCTTCCTCCTCCCCACAAAACCTACACTCGTCAGTGTCCGATAATCCAATCTCAACAGGTGCTTCCTGAGGCGACAATGTCCTGTAAGAAAGCAGTGAGGAGGTGTAATTGCTTCTCACCAAGAGCCACATATCTTTTGGATCCCGCTGTCTCGAAGTTCCGAAGGAACTCAGTGGAATGATCCATCCCTGGGAGATTTCGTCAGAGTTTTTCCCTCTCGGCTTTCTCCTTCTCCAGAAACTCCTTCTTATAGGTACATTTAGATATACCACAGAAGGGTTCTGGGCCAATGAGTGACATTTGTGCGCCCTCTTTGGCAAGTGTATTGGCCTCTTCGTTTCCTTTGATTCCCGAGTGGCCGGGAACCCAGATTAAAAAGACCTTATTTTTCTTGCCTACCTCATTGAGTTTGTTCCGGAACTCCCAGATCATTTTAGAGTCGATGACGTAGGAGCTCAGTACTTTAAAAGCAGCTTGACTATCTGATTGTATGGCTATTTCACACTTCTGATAGTTTCTTTCTAGATGTATATCTAGACATCTTTCAATAGCTAAGATTTCCGCTTGAAAGACGCTCATACAGGGCCTAGCGACAGTGAACACTTGGTGCTTGGCCCGTATATCCCAGCGCCTGCTCCTGTAGAGGTTTTGGAACCATCTGTATACCATTTTACGGTATTTTCTTCGAGATTATCGTCATGACGTACATCCATCGCAGTATTTTGGGTTACAACCCCAATTTTTGCCGCACAGATGTCTGCACGCCATTAGAGCCCTTTTAGCTCTGACAGTAGCAGTATCAACATGCTTATTCCACCTCACCTATTCTGTTTCCCATCAACCATTTTTTTTCGAGAAATCATAGACCTATAGAAAACGCAGAAATGCAGTTTTTCAATAGAATGTAATAGCGCCTATTTTTGACTTATTCAACTTGGACAAGTCCGAATGTCCGGAAGCTTTCCCAATGCAGCCTCAATACTTGGATGATATTCGATTTTTATATGATTTTTGGAAGGAAGTGAGTGAATGCAGTATTTAACAGAAAGTACTCAATCACAAAATAAAGTAGCAGTAGAAGGAATCAACATTAGGTATTCGAAATCCTTCTACTGTCATCCACACTATAGGCTTTTTCGTTCGCAGAGAGGATATCAGCGAAAGGATGTATTTTCGGTTCAACTTCATAATATCAGATAAAAATCTTAGAAAGACCTGAGCAGGTGATGCTTCTGAGCACTGGTTCATTGGTGGAGCAATAAGGCTATTACCTCAAAATTTTGTATAGTACTTAAGATTGATACTATAAATGCCAAATCTCAGCACAATCGGAATAACATTTTAAAAATAATTCAAAAAGTGAAATATGTAAACTTGACAATTAAAAAATTAGATTCTATGGTTTTAATGATCAATCTTCATTTACGGAATAAATTTCACTCGAGTCGGATATCTTGTTATGGAAATATGAAGTTTCTTCTTTTCAATATTTCAATTGAATTTTCTGTTGACACTTTTGCTAAAAATTTTTCATGAGGCTTATTATGAGCATCTTGCATGTGACCGCAAAATTTAATTCCGACTGGTTTCGCTTTATCTGAGAGATTGAGGAATAAACTCACCCTAAAAATCTCAAGTCTCTGGGATAATCCCTTCGAAACTTATCGTGCTTATGACAGGACAGTCACACGGACAGAATTGAATTTGACCACAGATTTGTCATCTGGCAGTCGAACCCTATTTTTTGATACCATTTTCGGCTCAAAACTGAAAATTACAGACATTTTGGCAAAAACGTATAACTAGTGTAAGTAGAGTAGAACGATGTGACTGATATTTGAAGGACCTAGGTGATATTTGTATTACTTATAATATTGTCGTAATTCTTCTACTATTGTTTTTATTCTTCAGATGCAATTTCGAGACGCCTAATCATAACTACATTTCAGCCTTTTTCAAAAAAATCACTTCATACGGGTAAACAGACATTTGTATTATGGTTTGTTCTCTGTGCGCTTTTATCATAATGCAGTAATGTATGGTTCACATTTTCCTTTGCTAATACTGTGAAATACAAATGTTATATTGTAAAGCCATATTTCAGAAAAATATAAAGATTATCAATCTTCTCCAAAAATTTCAGTAGAAGACCAATTGTGTTCATATTGAGAAAATGATCTGATCTTCTCATCAGAATATCTTGAGATCTATTTTTATCATTATCATTGATCTGTGAATTACCTTACTCATCTCTCAAACCCATCTAGAAGATATGGTGAAATGATTATGCAATTTGCAGCTAGCAATATAGCTTCTTCGACCAGTGATTTCTTATCAACAGCTGGATGTAGCTTCTTTGTGAGTTAGACAACCTTCACCGCTCCACCTGCCAAGCAAGAGACATTCTTAGACCGCCGGATATGTGGAGCGGTCCTAAAAACAATAAAAACGCAGTCACACCGACCAAGAGGCCCATTTCCGGCATAAAAAATATTTAATAACACGTATGAGGGCACGTTTGGGGCCGACGTAAGAAAATGCAAGTAATAATTATCCGGTCGTGTTGAGTCGGTCCTTCGACCCCCGGGGGGCTAAAGGGGGCCCTTTACGCCGGCCGCTCTGTCATTTCGGGTCGGTAGGCCGTTTGGCTTGTGGATTTTGGCGCCGAGGACCGTGCGGACGTCCCTGGTCGAGGCTAATTTTGATAATTGGGATGATTGCGAAATCTGAGGGTTGAACTGAGGGATAATGCGAGGTTTTTATTGTAGAGGCTCATGGGTCACTTCAGACAAAAATATAGATCTATTATTATTATTCGGCGATTGGGGCAGTCGAAGAGCTAGTTGTAGGAATCGAAAAGGCAGGTGCCATTCGGCAAATTAAATTGAAAATTATTTATCTACAGACCGTTGTCTATTATTTGCAATAGACGAATTCATTCTAAAACCTAATGTGGAAAATTTTACTTTGAAAATATTGGTGTAAGGCAGATTAAAAATTCAAGAAAAGCACTGAGCAGGTGCTTTTGAGCTCTAGTTCATTGTGGAGTAATAAGGCTATTACTTCAAAATTATGCATGATCATCCACTTCGCCATTTTACATCCTCAAACTCAATTTCATTTTATTCGATGATGTGATCATCTTGAAATTGCATGAACATTCAGTATATCAATTTTCACTCACAAAATAAATTTCACTCTAATCTGATATCTTGTTATGGAAATATATTTCTTTTCAATATTTCAATCGAATGTTGTATGGTTCTTTTAACACTATGACCACGACATTTTGCATGAGGCCTAATTTGAGCATCTTCAATGTGGCCGCAAAATTTCATTTCGACTGGTTTCGTTTTGTCTGAAATATTGAGGAACAACAATTTTTGATGGCAATATTTTATGGAACACTGTTCGATTTCGCTGGTTAACGAACTTAACCTCGGCATTCGGGAACCGAACTCACTCTGAAAATCTCAAGTCTAGGACAATCCGTTCAAAAGTTATCGTGCTCATGGCAAGGCCGGCCGAAAGGACGGACCCACTGGCAGAATTGAATTTGACCGCAGATTCGTCATCATGAAGTCGAACCCATAGACAAACGTTTAGTTAGTCTATGGTCGAACCCTCAAGGCGGGTTTCACAAAACTCCTATCACCTTGATTATTGAAATGTCATCATTTCTGTGCAATTTTCAGTTCATTTTTGACATAAACCATCGACTTAAACCAAAATCAATGATTTGATTGCCGAATCAAGCATTATGAAAGCCACGGTTAGACTATGTACAGTCTAAGGTCGAACTCTATCGTTTGAGACCATTTTCGGATCAAAATTCGAAAATAACAGAACTTTGGGAAAAACGATAAACACTGTTCCAAGAAGAACAAGTGTTCAAGAGATATTGGTGTAAGGCAGATTAAAAAGCAGTTCATCAGGTTGCTCAATAAGTTTTGAGGTTCGATGAGAGAGGGCATTGCGCCTAGCCCAATTTATTGTTTTTATGTTGGTACGTTCGTTTAACTTCAATCTATAAATTCAATCTTTGGTAAGAAGGTCGAAAAGCGAAGGAAATTTATGAGCAGATATTGAAAGTGTATAAGACTCTTCACCTACAATTAGTACAGTAGACAGAAGGGTCGCTGAATTTAATCGTGGTCGTACAAGCCTTGAAGGCGATCTACGTCAAAGTGTTCCAAAAACAGCAAGAACACAAGGAATGGTGGAAAAAATATGGAAAATCATCAAGTATAGTAAAAATCTCAAACATTTAATTGGAAAATGTGAGCAATATTTTGACCGAGGTATTAGTTTCAAATACATATATAAAAGTTAATAATTAAAAAAAGCTGTCTTTTTTTGTATTCCCCTAATTTTGCCTGTGTGTTCCTGGTCGAGGCTAATTTTGATAATTGGGATAATTGCGAAATTTGAGGGGATATGGTTTGGTTTTTATTGAGATAATACAGGTCCCATGGGTCACTCCAGACAAGAATATAAATCCATTATTATTTTTCGGCGATTGGGGGATTTTGTGATTAGAGCAGGTTGTAGGAATCGAAGATGCAAATACTGTTGGCAAATTATATTGAAAATTACTTATCCTACGGATCCTTGTTGCTAGAGACAGAATTCCTTATTGGCAATAGAAGAATTCATTTGAAACCTTAATCTGGAACGTTAAATTTAAAATCGTATTTTGAAAATATCATGAAGTATCAGGTTGCTCAATGATTTCTATGGTTCGATGAGCGGGGGCATCGCTACTAGCCTATTTTTTCTTGTCATGTTGGTATACTCGTTTAATTCCCTTATCTTTGAATTGATTCTTTGGTCAGAAGGTTGAAAAGCAAAAGAATTCATGATCAAATATTGAAAGTGTGTAAAGGAATCTTTACCTACAATTAGTACAGTATAAAGATGGGTTCCTGAACTTAATCGTGGTCGTACAAGCCTTGTACCAAAAACAGCAACAACATCAGGAATGGTAGAAAAAATACAGGATAATGTTGGAAAATCGTCAAGTGTAGTAGAAGTCCTAAGCATTGGGCAAAGTGGGCCATACTTTGACTTTGATTTTCAAATAATTGTGTGTTTCTAGTCGAAGCTAATTTTGATAATTGGGATGAAATCTCAATGATGAACTGTGGGGTTTATGCTAGCTTTTTCAGGGAAAATATAAAGACCATGGGTCACTCCAGACTAAAATATAGATCTATTATTATTTCGGCGATTAGGGGATTTAAAATTATATCAAAGTTAGGTCGAAGAACAGGTTAAAGAAATTGAAGAGGCAGATGCGTTTGGCAAATTATATTGAAAATTACTTATACTACAGACCTTGTCGCTAGAGTCAGCTGTCTCTTATTCGCAATAGACGATTTTATTTTGGAAGCTTTTCTGAAACGTTAAATTTATAGATATATTTTACATTATGAGGAGTAAGGTGAAAAAGCAGTTGGTAAATTTTACAGGTTGTTTACTCTGAGATGTACAAAACTTCGCGAGTGGGAATATTCCACACGTAATTTGTAACAAAAAATTTTATATCAGACGCGATCAAATTGTTGATGGTAATTCTTCAATACTTATATGTTTTCGCGAAATATTTCAACTTGTTTGCATATATAAATATATTCTTCATTTCAAATCAAATTTTTACATAAAAAAACATGAAATGAAGCAGTGGTAATGAATAATCAACAATAGAACAATTCAAAACTAGATCGATTAAAAATTTCTTGGTTTTTGTTCTGAAAAGTTTCTGATTTTCTATTATTTTCAAGTGATGTGGCAAACTATTGAAGATTTTGATACACATGCAAGATGGATTTTTCTCTGCTATAGTCAACTTGTGCTGCGGATAATTGATATTGGCCGTTCTTGTATTGTATGTAAGATTGGTGTTATTTCTGAGAAATTCTGTTTTGTTTCTATGTAGGTATGGAATACATTCATGCAGATTAAGAACACAAACTGTCAGTATTCTTAACGACCTGAATTTTCCTCTGCATGAATTCCAGTATCCCATATTCAAAAATATTCTGATTATCCTTTTTTACGTATGAATATACAGGGTCTCTATAAATGATTGTAACAGCGCAGTTGGCTTTGGATTATTCTCATTGTGCCGCTTCCTATGCATACCACAGAATTCTATGATCATGCTATGCTCTGATTGGTTAGAGATTGGTATGCTGTAGCGGCAAAGTAATCCAAAGCCAACTGCTCTGTTACAATCATTTATAAAGACCCTGTAGATTGCACGATGTACTAACACCCCAGAATATAATACCATATCTTATCTAGGATAAATAATTATCATAATACAAAACTTTTTCCACATTTTCATCTCGGTACATGTTAACAATTCTGAATGCAAAGATCACCCTATTCAGTTTTTTCAACAGATATTCAATATGAGTAGTCTACTTCAGAAATTCATCAATTATAATGTCTAAAAACTTTGCACTTTCTACGTTATTAATTCAATAACACTTCAGTTTTACTTGTAGCGACATCAACTTTGCCAAAAAATTCTCCACTGCAGCCGTAGAAGGCAGATAGAAATTATTATTTTCTGGTGAACAAAATTAATTTTTTCAAAAGGATTATCGATGAAAAATGAATGATCGAGACATTTTTCCTTTCAGTAAAAGCTACCCCAGTAAGCAGTAAGTGATCCTTCGAATGACATATCAACTTTTGTATAGCTGCTTGTTGTCTGTCTTAATAAAATGGCTAACTTGATAACAACCAGAAATAAGATATTATTCAAATCTGATCAACTTCCGTTTTGAATAAAAAATTGTTCAAACCGAATTTACTTCAATTTTTAACTTATTGATTATTGAATTAGTTGTTTTACTCTGATTGTTTATTGGAATAACTCTCAGTAGAGTTATTGATGTGAATAATATTGAAGTCAAAAGTTATTATTTTTCTTCTGCTGATTTCAGAAATGTATATTTCTCTTTGGATGGCCAACGCACCCAAACATTTCAGATTCAAATTAAGACAAAATTGGCATAAAAACCCTAACTAATTCATATTTGGATTGAGTACTCAGCCAATAATGGATTTAAATTAGAATAATTTTACTCAGTAAACTAAATAAGGATTACCTATCTAAATGAAAAATCCTTTTTAGAAATATAGTTTTTCATGAAACACTAAGTTCATCCATTCAATCTATCAAATATGGAATAATAATAATTAAAAAATGAAATTTAATAAAATAAATTTTTTATTGGTCATCACCCAATAAGGGATGACATCATATCGTAGAATAGCAAAAAGTGTAGACAAACGGTCAAAGAACTTTCAGACATGAGCCGTATTTATGCATATCTCACAGCTTTCAAATTTTTCAATTTTGAACCGGATGTCGTAAAATGTTAAAGATATTTTCCCTGGCTCTATTTCTACGTAAATAAAATCATGATGCATTTTTTATTGCAGCAAGAAAAAAATCGAACGTGGCAAATATTTTAGGATTATAATTATATATTATTATTATGTATATGATATATCAGGATTAGTCAGAAAAGGAAAGGCTTGGAAAAATATCATTTTGTTTCATCTAACAACTTTACCGCTTGGGTTCCCCTCAGAAGAGAACGTATTTTGCCCACCCTGTGTAAATCAAAAATTAACAAATTATTATTCCACTTTGTTTATAAACAAAACCGAATAGAAGAAGCTCTTGTGATATATCCGCTTACCATCCATGTCCGACATTTTTCAGTGGCAACATTATTTTATAAACCAAGTACAAATTGCTATACTTATCGCCCGATAAAAGACTGAACCGTGTTATTTTCGACATATTTGCGACCTTCTTATTTTACATCGGACACAATGTATTTTCCTCTCATTCCACACCGGTAACTCGGGCCTGACTATAAATTTCTTTAATATATTTCTGCCACACCCACATTTTATTAAGTCGACCGAATTCAGCGTGGGTTGTGGGCGTGCTGATCGTTGCGATAGCTCGCCATGGGCCACTGTAGATTGCCTATCACATTTTTGAATAATTTTCTGAATAAGATTTATTGGGTACGTGTCAAACTGTGTCTAATTTATTTGAAAAGAGCGGAATAACATTACGGATTTATCGATGATCTCTTAGAGGCGTGTGTGTTGGCCGGACATGTGGTGGTTCTTAATTCATCTTATCGATCCTGCTTGTGCCTTTTCGTTATGGCCTCAGCCTAAGGCGGTTTTCGTATGCCTGGTTTTGTGTTGAGATGGATCTTACTTTTTGAAGGTCTGTTTGGGAATAAGGTTCAATTTCACAGTTCCCAGTAAGTGCGATCCATGTTTCAATACCCCAATTTCAAATGATATATTCCTATCAGAGGGTTAATGCGATGAAATAAAAATCTGTCGATTGACCGATTCAATTTGTCAATTTACACTTTTAATCTGTCCATTCTTTTTAAATTATTTATTGAAAAAATATATAAGTACAAAAAAAATTACATTCACAATCCTCTGAACAGTACCCTAAACTGGTACCGAGGACAGTAAATACAAAAGTCAATTTAAATTAAACAGTGCCATTGTTAGCAAATTAAGTCCTATTGCTTACATACACACGTTTCATGGAATCGCAGTTCCACATCAAGACAGAATTTCAAAAAGCGTACTCAACATTCCATTGAACAAGCGAACAAATTACATTACACCAACTCTAAGCATTCTCTTCATAGACTAACTAAACGGAGAATAGATGAGACACTAGTAGAACAAGCTTCAACGACATCTTTTTTTGTACAACATTACTAATTCGTGAAAAAAGCTCAATTGAAAAAGGAATCTGTATCGTAAAGCTGCCTCAAAAAGAATTCTGTAGTGCACCTTTTGAATAGGTAGATACACCCATATACAAGAGGCAAAAAGTTTTTTGAAATTCAATTTCCAAAAGGAAATCAGAAATGGATTCGTGCAAGTTATCGATGAGTGAGGAAATTTATTTTCATGAAAATAATACCTGCAACGAACTTTCATCTGATTTTCTTTTGGAATCGAGAAGTGAGGATCAATAATCAAATTCTGGATAGAATAAGAATTTATTAACTGAAATAGATATCACCAATTGAAAATACAGATTCATTTCA
Organism: Propylea japonica; assembly: GCA_013421045.1. Taxonomy (NCBI): domain Eukaryota; kingdom Metazoa; phylum Arthropoda; class Insecta; order Coleoptera; family Coccinellidae; genus Propylea; species Propylea japonica. Next base: position 1,700,934 of record CM024240.1, read on the forward strand.
TGAATATCTAATCAATAAACTAATAATTGCATTGAAAAACATTCTCAAAAACTAACAATAATGAATTCAATAATACAAAATATGAGTATTTACCTACTAAACTTATTCAACACATGAAAAACTTTTTGAAAACTATCTTAATTCTTATAGGTAACAGAGTATATATATAATGTATATTTTGAAATTACCTTTTGCATCTCGATTCTCACATCCAATAACACAACACATCTTCACTCTTGCAGGCATAACGAAATTCATGATATTTCAAAAAGAACGTGTCAAACCACTCCTTGTGTCAGTTGACAATTCAAAGGTTTTTTGATAATAACGATTTTACATACTTACTATTTTCTCGATAGGATTTCCATGAATGCAACGACATCAACTATCAAATTGAGAATAATTTTTCGTGTATTAGTATCCTCCTCCGACAGGTGGCGCGACATATACGAGTAGCTCATCTATTATTTTAGTTTGTCTATGATTCTCTTCTTTGATTAGAAAATTTGCTAATTGAACTCACAGATTTTATGAAAAGGAATGGATTAAATATAAAATAATATAATATAATATAAATATTTTGAAGCTTGTGCTATGGGTTATTCAACCCTTTTGTCTGATATAAGTTTTGATGTTCCTGTTTCATAACTATGAACATCTTTCGTAAATTTATATTCCGTATTGTGATTTTGTATTTCATTTATGATTTGAAAAATTAGTTTATTGACAAATTAATTCCGTCAATTGACAGATCCAAGTATGATTGTTTGATTAACAGCAATCTTCTCTCTCTGTCTACGAGAATGGCCGATCCCCTTCTTCTAATACTCACATTCGAATTACTCAATTAGGCTTTCAATTTCAATTGGAAATTTTAAACTTTTTTCAAGGAATTCGAATATGTTGGTGCGGACTGTGAAATAAGTACCAAAGTAAATCGCTGATATTATGAAAACGTTGTTTTTTTTTAATTGGTTCTGAAAGCACTAATTAGGCAATAAAAATTGGTATATTCACTTCATAGCAATGCAAAAATATTAGTGCTGTGCGTGAACTCAGCACCAAAACCTGGATTGTCAATAGTCAATAGTTTTAAAATTAGTGCTTTAAACTTTTCGGTATAACTTCACAGACCTCATACACACACGTCAACCAGTTCATTCTTGACTTGCGAAAACAGCCTGTCAATTTACAGATCTGTGGAGTATTTAGGGGGGGGGCAACCCAGGAGACCCGTAATGATTTTTGTTTCTTTCGATCTAGTCCACGATACACTCACACCGGTATGCCAGATTCGTAGTCTGAACTCGTCCGGCGCGCTCATCTACGTCATTGAGGAGCGGAGATAAAAGTAGAGTTATATTATTATTGTTATAATACCTGCATTCATGCCTAATTGCGCAGTTTTTGCTGTAAGAATTACAGAAGAGTTGAAAGGGAACCGAAATAAGGTACTTTTGCTTTCCGAAGCCGGAAGTATCCCGTCAGTACTTCATTATCTGAGGAAAAAATTTTTCAAAGTGTTAGAAGATAACACGGTTTCAAAACTGAAAAATGACTTTCAGATTCCATTCGATGTTATTCCTTGCTTGAGCACAATCCGTACCAACTTAAGACAGGAATCTAAATAAGAAGATCAGTTTTCAGAGTATGAAGAAAAAAGTGGACAAAAAACTTGTCAAATTCACGAATTATAAGTGAAATCCATTGAAATTTCCCTATAAAAAATTAAAATATTTTTATTTATTCGAAGTTTTTTAATGAACCTTCAATAATTCATTCTGTATTAATAAAATACTTTTCCCTTACATCCATATTTATACAATTTCATTGATATATTTTAGAATCAACAAACGAAGACATCGGAGAAATTTCATGTGAAATTGTTAGTTGATTGCATTTTCAATGAAACTTGCGATTAATTGCATTATTCCAATTATTCTCTGGAGTTACATCACTTCCATCCCGCAAATGCAATGGAATGGCTCCCCAGTGACGTCACATCTCGATGCCCGTCGGTGTAAGTGTATCGTGATCTAGTCATAACTGCACATGTCGATCATAAATGATCAAGTGCGATATAACAACATGTAACGTGGTCTAGTTCTGTTGAGCAGTTTGAGATTTATCACTAGCGGATAAGTGTAAATAGGATGCATTGAATGGGGTGTGCTCTAATTTATTTTGTATCCACACGTTTTTCATTCCTGATGTAATATAGAAATTTGAACTTGCTAATAACGAGATCAATGCAGATATTTACAGATTGATGAATAATTCAGTTGAACCTCAACCCAGAAGATAAAAATGGTACTCCTTTTTGATAACGAAGGCGAGAATGCAAAATTCCAATTAGATGTAAGAGTTAATGAAATCAACTGTCAATAAATCTGCACATTTTGCTGACGATCAGCATTCAGAGGGTGCAGCTCTGTTCTTAGGTTTATTGATGATGTTACAAAGTATCAGCTTTAAACCCATGAATCAAAATGTTGTCCGTGGTTTGGCATTGAAAAACGAGAGGAGCTTGACTTCGCGGTTTGGTCCAATCAATTATTTGGGTCTTAATCACGTCCATATATCCCCACAACCAAAGATAACGAGATAGAGTAGACTACTCTATAATCTTTTCTCAAGACTTCATATGAGGTCAGATAAGATTTTCATAATACAAATGTCAGATTCGTAGGGTTACACTACTTTCATCGATCATTTTTATTTTCGATATAACCGCATCTATAAATATACGTATTCCATCTAGAAATCTAGAATCAAATTCAAGAATAAAAAATATTCCTCACTAACCAGATTATAGTTAGAAAATTATTTTGGGTTATGCGATTATTGGGTTCCTCCAGGTGTGATCATTCCTGATTTATATTGTTATGAAATATGAAAAGTAAGATTATATAAGTATTTTTGTTTGATACAGCCCTACGTTTTCAACGTAAAAATCCAGTAATTTAGGGAGAATCATGTGAATACTCGTATATAAGTCTTTTTCAATAATTTTCATACAATAATACCTACTATGCACACATTATTATTGTATAAAAAGTAAAATTTTGACATGGTTTTTCCCTTCATCAAAAAATTTCTTGTAACAATAATAGCATCAATGCCAATTCATTCTAGATCTACTTCGGACAATCCTTTCATGTTGATGAATGATAGAAATACCAACCATAGGTGCTATTTACACGAACCCATTGACCTTTCCTCTCCTTCATTCATTGATATTTTACTGTCCGGAAAAAAAGCCGACCGGACCCAACCCGGTATTTACGACTAACGCCGGCAGAAATACAAGAAAAGCGCGGCACCACACAATATTAATTAGCCGAAAGGAAAAACATGAAATTTCGACAATGGGTAATTAAAACATTAGGAACGTCGGAAGGCAGCAATTAGGGATTAGGATAGGATATATTTCAGTTTCGCGGAGACATCCTGGCGCACACCCCTCCGCTCGCGCGGTAGCTGGCCGAACCTGCACAGTAATTAGAAGTTAACGTTTAAGAGTTAATGAATAGTTTACCGCGCTGAGGTGGCTATGAAAGCGAACATTCCTTTGTTTCCCCGGTGGCGCCACCTGATGGCTTAGGGGTAGACGGTGCAACCGCCAATTAAGGATTATGGGTCAGAAGTAACTTTGGATTTTTTCGCGGAAATGTTTGTACCTACTTGGAACGCGATCGGAAAGTGAGGAATTTATTGATGAAATATTGAGCGTAGTATTAGCTAGCAATTATTATTCTTGACATATAAGTTCATGCAATAACCACAAGCCTATCACGCTTCATCATGAAATGTGTGATTTCCTAAAAAAAATTGAAAAGCCCTGAGCAGGTGCTTTCGAACGCTCGTTCATTGGTGAAGCAATGCAGCTATTACCTCAAAATTTTGTATAGGACAGGAGAGATTCATGCTAAGTATATGAATGAGAAATCTCAACACATTCGGAACAATTTTCTGGAAATTATTTAAAAACTGAAAAATGTAAAAACTTGACAATTAAAAAAATTATATGGTTCTGATAATGCGATCCTCTTGAAATTTTGCATGAACATTCAGTATATCAATCTTCATTCACAAAATAAATTTCACTCGAACCGGATATATCTTGTTATGGAAATATAAAGATGCTTTTCTTCAATATTCCAATTGAATTTCCTATGGTTCTGTTAACACAATGGCCACAATTTTGCATGAGGCTTATTATGGGGAAATTCCATGTGGCCGCAAAATTTCATTACGATTGGTTTCGTTTTGTCTGAGATATCGAGAAACAAAAATTTTGAATGACTATATTTTATGGAACACCCCGTACGATTTGGCTGGTTAACGAATTTAACCGCGGCATTTGGAACCCACACTCATCCTGAAAATTTCGAGTTTCTAGAGCAATTCCTTCGAAAGTTATCTTGCTTATACGTTCGGCCGTCCGGCCACTCTAAAAGCGATATGTGATATTATTATATATTTTTGAAACGAGAAAATAATGGTTATTTTTCCGAAGTAATATTAAATTGTTGTTTAGAGAAGAAAAAACAAGATATTATGTTATAAAATCAGGAAGAAAACCTCTCAGCAAAAATAAGATGGAGCTACTGGACTTCTATCAAATAATTTCCGGTATAATGTTATTGTTTCAAGTTCAAGCACAAACAGGAATGCAGATAATGACCAACATTGATATTGCCCAAATGTCAATTTTGGACCACAACTCGATAACAAAAGACGATATTGCAATGCGGTTTAGTTTCTCGAAAAATTATGACCACAATGTGCCATTCATTTGTCTCTACACAAGGTATCCACTTCTAAAGTGGACAAACTTCGTGATGTGATTATACAAGTGATTTGCAACAAAAAATGTCATATAACACATGTTAGAAATGTTGACGGTTTTTCTTCAATTTAACATTTCTTGATTTCACATTATTCAGTTTTCTTTGTAGTCTCATCAAATTTGACCACATATTCGGAAAGGTCAAGAAATTTGCTACAAGATGAAAGAGTCTGTGTGCAGAAAACCCTCTTATTGCAGGCGTTGTGAGGAGAAGAATATCACGATTCTGAAGTTAACAAAATCAGTCCTATTTTTCCAAAGGTTTTTTCGATAAAATATTAATAATTATGCACACGCTTTCTCTTCAGTAAGAAATACCCCATTGAGTGTACTTTCGAATGGCATTTCGACATTTGCTCTATTTTGAAGGTCTTCCTGATTGAATCTTAGTGTAATTTTATGGAAATCATCAATTCATCTGTTATCTGAGACGAGACTTACATTTTGTAGTTGGTACCAGAATAATTCAGGAGAGTGGGTGCCATAGTCTATTAAGGACTGATGTGGTCACTTTCACGAAATTAGGTGTGATTAATTTATGAAACAACCATATATGGCAGAGAAAAAACCCTAACGCGACTATTGTTTCTCATTTCCAACATGAGTTAACATGAGGTTGGCAGTCATGAGAGGAGAACTTTTCGGACCAGTTATACTTACCGATCACTTTAATGCTGAAGAATTCATCAGATTAATCCAGAGCAACTTTACAGATATATTGGATAAAATGCACTAGTCTAACAGATAAAATGTCTAGTTTCAAATGAGTGGCTGCCCAGTACATAATAGTCGTAAAGTCAAGATCTATGTAATGAATATATCGCGATACAATGGATTGGAAGATACGGTCAGATGGCCACCGAAGGGCCCCGATCTTATGCCTTTGGATTTTTATGTCCAGAATACTTTGAAAGCGAAAGTATATCTAATTCGCTTTCAGACTCGGAAGAGCAGAACAGAAGAAAATTGTGTTATGCGGAAATGCGTCAGAAACGCTATGAACTTTGCTTTGTAGAGTAGTAGATTCAGTACGAACTAGACTACGAACACGCAGATATATCAAATGTATTGAAAAAGGAGGTCCATTTCTTCGTTATTATTTCGATTCAAGATGAATAGATAATTTTCATAAAACTACATTAAATTTAGAAGATCTTCAAAAAAGAGCAAATTTAGGTTCGGAATGTTTAGACTTTTTCGTTGTTATCAGGTTAGCCATGACATTATAGCGGAGAATGAGCAGCTAGCACGAATATATAGTATAGTATCATCATTGTTTCCTTGAACAATGGTACCATCATGTGGTTGAAAAACTGTAGTTCAAAGATCACCAATTCTGGCCAAAATGATTCAAAAACGAGTTTGTAAATGTATTTCAGAATTTAAAACTCATAAGATATTTTTCAAATGAGTTAAATAAATCGCTACGAAAAGCATTCGTCGTATTTTGTTCTACTCATTTGAAAAATAGCCTGGTGCTTGGGAAACAATAATCTAAAATAGTAGAATCATACCTCTGGCAGTACAGTAGCCTACACCGAGATCTTTCTTTAATCAAACCGGTAATTAAAATGGACATTCCAAGTCCACAATTAGTATATTACAACCACCGGGAGCAACCAGGACGAAACGGTTGACCATCTACCATCTCCGAAGTTCTTTGTCCGCGGCGCCATCTTGCCCGCGGCAACCTGGATGCGTCCGCCCGACAATTATCGGTCTGAGATACATTTATTCATGATTCCTCCCAGAGTCGAAAGAGTTCTTAGATCTTACCTGTGTCTTCTTCGATCTGCCTACCGTGGAGTTTTGCTCTGTGATCAGTCTGATCTGAGCGGACCATTAAAATCGAATTAAGGGGTTTTCCGACATGAAAAATGGTCTGATGTCTCGATTTTTTCAACTGAATTCGTCGAAGAAGAATTTTTTTGGTTCGTACAGTCCATGAATCGAACAGAAACTGAATGAACTAGAATCGATTTTGCCCACAGAGAACAGGATTTTTCAGGAGAATGCTTTAAAAGTAGTATTAAATATATAGGGTGTCTGTAACAAAATGCGTGCGAGTCCTAAACAACACTCAGTCATAAAACTATACATAATATATGATTCATTAAGTAGATGTTACTCACACATTTTTTTTGATACCACAACTTTATTATTAGGGGTTTAAAATAAAAACCCACTAAGATTTTCGTTCAAAAATTGTTTTTTGTTAAATGGATTTTCGGAAAATAAAGTTCTCTTATTGTTTCCCATTAAATTCTGGAGAAAAAAAGTCTCTTGCAAAATTTTGATACAGTCGATACTTTTCTCGGAAAAAATAAAAACTTACAAGCATTTATGATCACTGTTCATTCCATTTCATCGTATGTTCCATAGAATTAATATTCTTAAGATATTGTTTATGCTCAAAATTGGTTTTGTCAATTATGCTTATTAATCGAACAAAAGTTCTATTTGTAAAAATAAAACATTGCGAATAATATTGTCTTCCGGAAATCAGTGATTAAACCTTCTGAAAGATTTCTAGAACATATTTATTTCCTGTCATAGACATACAATCTAAGAATATTCATTCTATGGAACACTTATACGATGAAATGGAATGAACATTGATCATAACTGCTTGTAAGTTTTTATTTTTTCCAAGAAAAGTATCGACGGTATCGAAATTTTGCAAGAGGCTTTTTTCCTTCAGTATTGAGTGGGAATTTTATTTTTCGAAAATCTATCCCACGAAAACAATTTTTGAATGAAAATCATAGGAGTTGTTATTTTCAACCCCGAATAATAAAGTTAGGAGATCTAAAAACTGGTGAGAGTAACATCTACTTAGTGCTTCCAATTATGAATAGTTTTATGACTCTGTGTTTTTGAGAAGCCGTAAAAAAATAAAAACTGCCAACTCGTCATCGCCTTCCAAAGGCTGTATATTGGAAGGGGGTCGATTTCGAAAAAAAATTATATGAACTACCCCTGCTTATTTTTATCGAGGAATCATCTCCCAAAACCCCTCGCAGTTGTTTACAGACAACCTGTATATCTATCTAGTCATTCACTGGTTCAAGTGATCAATTTCTAATAAAATATTGAAACTGCAATTTTTACAAGTTTAAATGTATCGTCACGATGACGTACGAGGAAGCATAATTAGTAGGGAGGACGATTCACGCGTTCATACATAGGGACTCATCAAGTCAAGTACTTACCTTGATTTTGGAACAAAGTATCTGATCCGACAATCAAGCAAGTAGAAAATACAAACTTGACTCTTGACTTTTTTGAGATATTTATTACTTGACCTGAAATCAAGCTACTTGGTAGTATACTCGATCTTGAAAAGTACAAGTTTGTCAATATCTGAACAGTTTCAAGACGCCTTCCAAAACATTAGTAGGTGAAGCATAATGCACACTTTCGAAAGTATGAATCAGCTCCTAAGAAAGCTAGAACAATGGGCTTTTCAACTCAATAAGAATCCTAGTTTTGCCTCAACTTTACCGAACAGTGTTCCTCCAGAGGACACTGAGTTTGGAATTCATGAACGAACCACGCAGGTTCATTTCAATTTAATGTTTCATTCATAACGGTTACTGACCGACTTATTCATGAAGCTCAGTTCAATTCAGGTATTAATTCCTTGATTTACTCCGAGTATGGTAATAATCGGATTGATAGATATTCGTTCAATTGTATGTGGAACGTTAATAGTTATTTAATCAACTAGGTTATTAAAGACAGCGACTAATGGTCAAGATAGTCAAGATAGCTTTAATAGTTCGAGACCATTAGTCGCTCGATTAATAACCGAGTTGATTACAAGATTTTTCGGCCGATCTCAATACAAATTGTGTATAAATACTTGATTTAAATACATTCATATTTTGCACAAGACATGCATTTGACAAATATAAATTTTTATGTTTCTATGTTCCAGTAGAGTTTTGACATTTCTCGTAGTGCTTCTGACTACTTTGTGAACGGTTGCCATGAGGATTGCACATTAAAATGGCTAAAAAATTGAGCATTAAAATGGGTCATTAATGCTCAATTTCGTACACATTAAAATCACCTTTTATTTCGAGGTCGGCGGAAAATATATTTAATGAAATACCATAGCTTTGTAAACTTTAACGGAATATAATTTATCATCAGTAATATTGATGAATTTGCTGAACTGCCAATCATATAAATATCACCTTCTTATATGATATACAGGCTTTATACGGGGTCTTTATAAATGATTGTAACATCGTAGGTTTCTTTGGAAATTTTATATCTTATCTTTACAAATTTATAATTCCAATTACATTATTCAATTTCTTTCGAAATAACCAATTCACAGTATTGTTTGTCTTGAAGTTTACATCGGGATATGAATATTTATAATAGTCCAACGCCAACTGCGCTGTTATAATCGTTTATAGAGACCCTGTACTTTTTTTGAGATGAAACTCCTACTTTCCACTTCAGTTTCTATAAGGACAGCGAGCTATAGTTTCAGCCCAATTATCTGGCATTTTCATATTTGTAGCCGGTAGTGGTACTCTATTCTTTAGGGTGGATACAGAGATCAGTTCAGTTCGCACGAAATTGGTTGAATAGTTCGCGAGTAATGATAATTTGAAATTTTAATTTGAAAAATTGAAGATTATGACGAAATGACATAAACTTCAAATTTTCAGATTACATGTGTGGTCGGAATATCCCGTCTTAGTTCGTTTATGGATCAAATCGGTCGAGTAGGTCTCGAGTTATAGAAACTTCAAAATTTATAACTCGAATGTATTCAGAACTAGTAACGCTTGTGCAAAATTTCGTCCTTGAAAAAGGAAATGAAGAAAATTAGTGTACTTATGGATGAATCACAACACGTTAAGTACTAATACAGCTTGAATTTTAGGGAAGATTATAGATTGTTTCCTTTGTTTATGTAACGTGATTAACATTTGTAAAGATAAAATGGACCGAATAAAGTTTATCTATCTGTCTATCATGTATCACATCAAGACTCGGTAGTTATTTTTTTACTCATTCGGTTTCATGTTTTTGAGAACTGAGCTGCCAAATGGAGTCAAAACCTTCAGCACGCTTGATCAATTCAAGAAAATAATCCTGATTAGAGTATCCTCGGAGCTGTTGATTTCATTCTATTCATTTATGGTTTAACTCTCAGAGGAAGAAGTAAAGTTTACTTTCTGAAGGCGTTCCTTTTGGAAGTTGTCTTGTTTATGGTCGGCTGTGTGCCGAAAAACTTTTGACGTCACGGATTTCTTCAATTTCCTTGGACCCATTCCAAGTAATGTTCTAGGCTTCTCAGGAAAAAACAAGGTGCGGTGTAATAATTTCGTTTCACAGGGGTCTATATTCCAAGTAGAAATTTTGAAGCATTAAATCATATCATTATTGCGGCAATTTATGACCAAAAGTTCAAATATTACACAAAACCACCCCAGAAATTTTTTTTACTTCCCCATCGGCTTGGCCGCCATGTTATGACGTCAGCTGCTAGTTCTCGATGAAAAACCCCTCTACAAGGTGTATCCGTTCGGTGAAATTTCTGGGAAGAAATAAGTTATTGGTAGTTATTTTCATTTAGGGTGAACAGTGATCAATGATTTCATATACCATTCTTCTGCTCAAAAAATTTTCAAACCGTGGCAGCAGCTCTCAGCTACATTTAGATTGAGGTACCTATACCGTGAAATATCCATACTGATACTAGCTCAGTATTCAAAAACTCAAAAATAATTCAAATTCTCATAGTATTGCCGAAATAGTGCACCTAGTGTGCGAAACTGAAATAAAATAAAATGTGTGACGCAGCCGTATCAGTTGAATTTGGTGGACATTGTTTATCATCAATCTGAATAAAAGTATCTCTCTCGGAAGATTTACTTTTATTTGAATATGTTCGCCTACAACTAGAGCAATTATTCGAATATGACACAAGTCTTCGATCAGAACATAATCTACTAATTCTACTGATAAAATTTAGATACTGTTAAATCTACACACATTTTCATGGGAATATTTTATAGTACTGAATATGAAGAACTCTCAAATGTTTATATTCTGAATAACATACGATATTACGATATACAGTGCGCGTCATAATTATGGAACAAACTAATATTCTCAAAAGACAAATATTTGGCAACAAAATTTTTAAACAGGTCAATTCTTGTTTCACTTATCCACAATTTTATGCTCTTCAGAAGGATTTTTGTTGCACCCAATGCCATTCTCACCAACCTCCTTAAATTTTTTGAATATGGCAGTGTGGTACTTTTTGGCAAGGTCTCTGTATATTCTTTACATGCGTGCAGAAATTTTCGATGAATTTTTTTTTTCGAAAAATTTGTTAGTTCAAGGAAATTTTCAGTATGTGCACTTTGTCATGGCTCATTTACTTTGACGAGAAGGAACCTGATGAAATTTGTCCTCTAAGGAAAGTCGACCATTACAGTTTTGTTCATGCACAGTTTTCAATCCTTTTCAACCCCCTCACGTGAAAAACTAGAATGTGTGAAATATTGGTCTTCAGTTATAATCTCAAATACGTTTCTAGTGATGTTGAAGTCCTTCAAAAACAACAAATATGACCTGTTTCAGGATTTTGTTCCCAAATATTTTTCTTCTGGGAAAATGTATTTGTTTCACAATTTTGAAAGCGCTCTATATAAACTTGGTCGAAAAAAAACTCAAAATTATATAAAGGATCGAATGGTTAAACCTTCTTTCACCTATACTTGCGTCTGCTGTCAAACTTTCATTACAACTAAAAATTGAAAAAAGAATATTTGTATGAGCTTCTTCTGTAGAAACGTTTCTTGAGACGCGGTAAATGTTGCAAATCGGGTATAAATAATGATATGCGAATAACCTAGGTCAACATCTTGAACTAATACTTTTGAAGATCAAAATAATTTGATATATTATTGTTTGGGTAGCAAGCTGAATGGGTATTATTGATAAACTCCTTAACGAAATCGTAGGATTGAATTGTCTATAGATTTGTGCGGAACTTTGGTTACCTTCACAGTTTATTTAAACGTATTATGTTAAATATTCAATAAACTTAGGATGAATCATACGACTAAAATCTCGATAATGAATCCTCACATAATAAAAATTTAATTTCTGCTCATCCTGTCTTTAATTACTGATTCAGGTCAAGTATCGAATAGGGCAACCGAAGAACTACCTTTCTATTCTATCCTAAGTTACAATCTAAGCTCCGTTGATCCAGTCCATCAATCTTCATGTTTCCAACACTGTCAGCATCATAAGAAAACACCAACCGCCATGCTCGCAGCTCCACCACATCCTGACACGACGGCACAACGCCATTCCACACACGAACCAACAGCCTGCCGAACACACAGATGTCGCGTCACTTGATTTTTTCCCCAAATAACGTATTCCCGTCAAAATTTCTGGATTTTTCCTGTTGAAATGATGTGTACGGCATTGTTATCGTCAGGGCAGTCGCGATTGAACTAAGGTAGTCCGTTAAAACATGCTGTCGGTAATTTGTGACGAAATAAGGGGAAAATTATAAAATTACATTGCTCACTTTAACTACACTCTTTAAATATGGCCGCGTTTCGAATAGACGATAAAGCGGCGTTCCCACGAATCGCTTGATTATGTCGTAACCTGCTATCGAGAGCGATTTGGGTTGATTGCGGCAGCGTAAATTGGTTATTATGGTGGTTGATGGTAATTTGGGTCTCTTAGTCGGTCTTCGACGAATTGTTTTGTTGGTCGTCTTCGATGGTCTGCGGAAAAGGAAAATCATAGGATTATTTTCAAGGTCATTTGTTGCTGAAATTATTTGAAGAGCACAAGGGAAAAACGATTAATTTTTACAAGTTTTGAGATGAATCAATTTTCAAAGTGTTGAGTTGTTGGTTTATGAACGTTTTATTGAAAAATCACACAAGTACTACAGAAAAAAAATTTCAAACAGAAAAAAATTTGAATTCATATTGCAAAAATACAGGAAAAAAATGCAAATTTTTTTTTTCATTCCGTTTAGTTAACAAAATCCTTTGCTGTTCTTGGACACACGTATTGAACTGTCAACATCAACATCATTGGAAACAGACTAAATATTGCACAGCTTGCTATAGGACCTGGATCGCTCTTTCATTGTACGCTTATTTTTACACTCAATTTTAAGGAAATTAGATGGGTCTTTCATTGATATACTTTGGAGGAAATATACAGCACATAATGAACTGCCGTTTGATGTAATAATCCCGATTAACGATATTTTGGACTTAGATCGTTTTTCCCGTGTGCTCCTTATTTATTTATGGACTGGAAATATAAGAAATCGGGAAAGTGAAGGCAGTCTCGAAAAAAGTAGAAACGATTTCGTGAAATATAAGAAACAGAAAATTTCAATTTACACATAATAAACATATTTACTTATAACAGTTTTTTAGTGCTCATTCCTAGAGGAACATTCTACGTGAAGATAGCCGGTAAAGTTTGCCGGAAAATATATTATTATAATTATTGCCGAACTGTCATAGACGTGTTCGTCAATGATATTTATACCAAATTAGTGACTAATCGACTCGATTCCGATAATTTTATACATGACAGAAATTTGGATAAAATCTTGATAGTATTCTTAAATCACCCATTAAAGGAAATTGTGAGTAAAAACATCGACTGAAAATAATATATGGCAAAACCAAATCATATACCTATTATGAATTGTCTAGTCATGTCTTCTTATACAGGGTATTACAGGGTGAACTAACCCCTATGTGGTATTTTTTGTTCAACAAGGTTGTTCTCGTAATGTCTTCAAGGTAGGAATATATGAAAAATGTTTGCATTAAAAACAGCTTTCGATTGAGCCTCGATTTCTTACGCATGGGATAGCAGGGTGAAATCCACCCCTATAGGGTTGTTATTGTAATTTCCTCAAAATCTAATTATACGGAAAAATCCTGCCTTGGTACCAGATTTCGAGTCTAGACTTGTTTTCTTAAGCAAGGGCTAACAGGGTGAAATCCACCCCTAAGTGATATTTTTCTTCTATAGTGTTATCGTTATTTGTTCAAAGTCTAGATATACGGAAAAATCCTGCCTGACAACAGATTTCGATTGAACTCAGTCTCGTTTTCTTACTCAAGGGATAACAGAGTGAAATCCACCCCTATTCCAATTTACGGAAATCTATTTTCCATAGAATGATCTGAGGAATCACCCTTTTCATTTTCTTGTTGTTATTCAGATACACCTTGTATATTTGTGGTTGAAGATATGAACATTCACCTGGAAGAAAGGTAATCAGACCCAGAGATCACAATCATATTGTATCTCTATATTTTGTTTCAGCATGCTATAATCATATCGAATATCATGAGCTTCAAACGCTAAATTAAAGATGAAACAACTTCTTGAGTTATTCCGGTTATTAATCATTGAACAGACATTAATCATTGAATTAAATATTCATCTAATGCGGTAAAAACGATTCCTTTTTTACAAACAAAATGACTGGATGAGATTTCACGGAAATATTCGACAAAATCCACGTTTCTCTCATGCCATCAACCGAATACCCTGAAATACTGAATAATTGAGTAGAGCGAAACTGTTCGACCACAGGGTTTTACTTTATTGATAAGTTTCAGCCAACACGCAACAAAGGGCTACAAAAATCTGATACCGACCCATGAATTGTATATCGCTCTTTACCTCTATGAAATGATTCATGACAATTTGGAAGAGCCAAATTAATGGTCATAAGCTTTCTGATGTAAGTCATTTTCACTGTGCTTAAACTTTCAGTAATAGAAGGATTGATGAGCATTTGTGGGAATATTTTATTACTCGAATAATTACTAGGTATATATAGGGTGTTAGTGAATAAGTGAGAAAAACTTCAGGATGTTTGTAAAGAAATTACTGGTGGTTGAAATGAGCGTTTCAAAATCCGTACTTATTCTATAAGCGTAGATATTGGATGAAAAACACCCTCTTACCCTTCAAAAACTTCACCAGTTATGTATCCTTTTTCTTCATGGTTCTTTGAGGCCTAAAATACACAGATCCCAAGAGATCTCAATTTATTCGGAGAATATATGAATAATGACCAGACTTGAATTACGAATTAGACAAATCCCCTTCAATGAATATAAATTCATTAATATTCCAAGAATCTCTCAAGATTTTCAAATTTGAACCATCGTTTTCTCATTAAGAACAAGCGTAGAAATGCTTCTGACTTCACTTCGGTCCAATTGAAATTATATTCCTGGTCCTTAAACTAATAATTTCATGGAAATTATAAATCAAAAGTTTGTTCTTTCGATTCTTCCTGACATATACTATTACGCATTTGATTACAAGTAATGTTTTTGAATTTATTCATTTTTCTCCTGTCGTTATGATTTATTATTTATTAGATCGATAATAATGTACAGGGTATCCCATTTTGGGCACTTTTACGGGATATCTCCGTTATTTTTAACGTTAGCGTCATGCGGTTTTCGCGACAGTGTGCTACTTTTTTGTGAAACAAAAGATGGGGCAATCAGTTTTGCATAGCCCTCTTAGTTTTTGCTATACAGAGTGGAAATGAAAAGTATCACTC
The DNA here is from genome assembly GCA_013421045.1 of Propylea japonica. Lineage (NCBI taxonomy): Eukaryota > Metazoa > Arthropoda > Insecta > Coleoptera > Coccinellidae > Propylea > Propylea japonica. Next base: position 1,716,413 of record CM024240.1, read on the forward strand.
TTTAATCGCCCCCCGTATCTCAGTTGTGCTTAAACTTGGAGAAATGGTTGAAACGCATTCCTATAGATTTTTTCCTGTAGAATCCAGTGGCGTAGTCAGTTTTTCAATTAAACTTTCTGTTTTTGAGTTAGAGCAAACATATGTTTTTTAAATTGGACACCCTGTATATTATTTTTTATTCTTATTAAGCAACATCTCAGCTTTTCAAAAACATAGTATGTTATGCATTTATTGCAAAACCAAGCTCAGAATTCAAGATTTTGTAATTAAATTGTCAATAACTAAGTAGTAGGCTATGACTGTTTATTAAAAACAAAAAATAAATGTAAAGATTTCGTTAGAAATCGAAAATAACGTTAACATAATATCTACATCACATGATCTAATATTTAACTTAATTTAATTTGCAATTTTTTAAAAATTCAAATAATTGATTACCTATAAATACCAATTATTAAATGTTTATTAGGGAATCCAAAACAATAACAAAATTTTGTAATTTTGTTCAAAATGACGGCCATTTTTGCATATAGCAAAATACAATTTATAAAGCAAAATATAATTCAGTAGCGGAGCTTCGTGCGGCAATTATTTTGGCCTTTGAAAATTTGCAAAGAGCCTATGATTCTTTTGAACGCCATTAAAAGAATAACGAAACTCTGCAGATTTTGTATACGGGAAAATGGCCGTCATTTTGAACAGCATCTTTAAACAAAATTACAAATTTTGTTATTGTTTTGGATTCCCTAATAAACGGTTAATAATTGGTATTTATAGGTAATCAATTACATATTTGAATTTTCAAAAAATGCAAATTAAATTAAGTTAAATATTAGATCATGTGATGTAGATATTATGTTAACATTATTTTCGATTTCTAACGAAATCTTGACATTTATTTTTTGTTTTTAAATAACAGTCATAGCCTACTACTTAGTTATTGACAATTGAATTACAAAATCTTGAATTCTGAGCTTGGTTTTGAAAACAATGCATAAAATAATATGTTTTTGAAAAGCTGAGATTGTGCTTAATAGAATAAAAAATAATATACAGGTGTCCAATTTAAAAACATAAGTTTGCTCATAACTCAAAAACAGAAAGTTTAATTGAAAAACTGACTACGCCACTGGATTCTACGGAAAAAAATCTATAGGAATGCGTTTTAACCATTTCTCCAAGTTTAAGCACAACTGAGATACGGGGGCGATTAAAAGAGTGATACTTTCATTTCCACTCTGTATAGCAAAAAATAAGAGGGCTATGCAAAAACTGATTGTGCCATCCTTTGTTTCACAAAAGAGTAGCACGCTGTCATGAAAACCGCATCCCGTTAACGTTAAAATAACGGAGATATCCCGTAAAAGTGCCCAAAATGAATACCCTGTACATATCGCTCGTTTAAAACTACAACGTGTCACAGTGGCATAACTCGTTTTGAGTTATTACCACCATTTTATTCACCGTACCCGAATCTATTAGTGCAAAAACGTGGTATAATTTAAGCCAATACTGACAAAAATGTGAGGAAAAGAGAGGGCATGTCACGATGTAGCGCTGTCCCGTTCGGCAGCTAAGCTTATTTCCACACCGCCGCGCCACCTCAGTGCGACAGTGCAGTGCGCGGGAGTAGTTGCTCGCGGTTTAAGACAAACGTGTGTCACGACCTGCTGACACCTTTGTAGTAAAGGTAAGTTATTTTATTACTTATTTATTTTATTATATAATGTGTATACTTTTTATGTCGCATTTTAGCATTAATAGAATAATTGATCTTACTTGTTCATCACTTTAATAACACGTTGTTCCTTTGAAAATGACGAAAATAAAATTGGTTAGTGTTAGCATGTCACGTTTATGTAATTAACTTTTATACTTATTTAAATTCACACTGCGTTTATCAGGATTGTCGCGGTACATCTTTGAAATATTGTTATTGATTAAGAAATTCATCATCTTTGTCACATTGTTTATAATAATATTTTACTAATGAAGCTTTTTTTTTCAAGATGGGGTCACGATCAAGAAGAATATTAGAAATGGCGAATGAAAATTATCATCAAGATGAGGAACTCCAGCAAAGCGTCGGCGTAGTAATTCTTCTAGTAGCTCCCCATTGTATAAGAAGGATAGTAGGTCAACCATACGGGATTTTAGTTTCACACCCCAGATATCGCCGATAGGTGGCGCAAAATGGTCATGTCCTCGGCATGTCTTAGCTAAGTGCAGTTGGTAATGTCTTAGATTGAAGCGTACAGATTCAAAAGTTCCATTAGCGTCGGCTACTAAATAATAGATGGCACTTACAATGAATGTAGATGTCGCCAAAAACAGGAGAAAGACGGCCAGTGGCGTGTTTTCAAGTTTGGCTACTTTTTAGTTGATTATGACTACCCTATACTTTTTTTCAGAGTTTGCGATATTCTGATTTTTCGTTCCAGTAATTCGCCGGTAATTTCGATAATACCGAATACAAAATAACAAAACAATTACATTATCATTCTTCTTCCTCTTAACAATTATATATGAAATTATGCTAATAATTCTGTCCCGCGTTTACAAACGTTCTATTAAAGTTTTGGTTCAATCTGTAGTGAATTCGATATATTTTCATAATAAATGCTTTAAAGAATCAATAAGATTTGAGTTCAATTTGAATATTTCATATTGAGTTGGTACATGCGAAATCCAAATTAATATCTGAAAGACTTATGAAACTGAGTAAATGAAGTCAAAATGTTCGAAAGTTTCCAGAAACACTTAATCTTTCTTGGAAGTTTTCGAATACGTAGATAGGTAGTTTTTATTTGGGTTCCATTCTGGCAACTTTTTCTAGGCCTGATGTGATATGATCAACTTATAGCAGATTTCATGATATCAATACATAATTTATACATACATGTATATTTTGTTGGTATAATATCGAAAATATTAGTTCCAATATGTAATACTGAAGATTAAATATCGATTCAAATACACGAGTTTCATGATATGTACCTGCGATGCTGAAAAATTAGCTTCATCTAGGGCCCAGGTATTCTCAAAATTGTCTGAAATCCCTATCGTAAAACACCTTTTCTAGGTAAACATTATTCATATTCGCTTCCAATGGTCGAAATTTTTGCTTACCCAAAACGTCATTCAGTTTCGGTACACTTTGTGTTACCTTATAAAATATATCAGTTTAAATACTGGTTCAGACCGAACACTTCTATCAGTTGTGCGAAATACGTATCATATCGTGTTTGACGTGAATTTTGAGTTAGACAATATTTCATTTCGATTCCTATACATCAATTTAATATTCCAGAAATTGATAACAGTTATCCTGAGGTAAGCTTACTGTTCAAATCATTTATTCATTCAACTTGCTAATTTTTAGAAGATACTACGGTTAAACTTCGAAAGATATTTAAAATCAATTTGTTGTCTTTCAGAATTTCCGATCAAAATTAAAATACAAACATATTCTAGAAATGGCAGGAAATAAGTGTGTTTATTTCAACTGTGGTCTCAGCAAAAGAATCGATGCTTCGATTAGAATGTACCGATTTCCAGCAAAGGACGCAGAAAGATGTAAAAGATGGATTATTCTTTCCGGTAAGGCATATATATTTATTTATTCAGTGCTCTTTGATACACAGGTTCTTTATATCGCAATAAACGATTTATCTGCAATTTTTTCGGTATATTTCTCGGCTATCATAAGGTATCCACTCACGAAACCTGAACATCCATATAGGGGAAAAAATTAATTTTATTGTATTCATTAATTGTACATAAGAGTGATGAAAATATAATTCTTGCGAACTATATCTTTTTTCACTGCACGGTCAGTACTTTGTTGTGTATTACGAAACTTGCCCAAAAATTTATGTCTTCAATAATTCGATTTTTTTGGAGATTAACTTATACTTTTTTATTTGCCAGTTGAACTCTGGTAATTTCAAAATGAAAATTATAATATTTCACAGCTGGAAATAAATAGATTCAATCTACATTTCTGTATTCATCGCAAAAGCGTAACTATTCGAACACCCAGGCGACTAGAAAATAGGCTAACCAAGTTTTATTGTCGGTGCTCGTGTTGTTTATTACCCCTCCAGGTAAAAAGTGAGTAACATGGGTGTGCTTTTCTCAAAACCACTTTTGGAAATATTTTTTAGTGAATTTGGGAATTACATTGATTAACTAATTGTTAGATAAATGGCCTCTGAGATACTTTCATCCCTTATTTTGAATTAATGCTATTTTGACTGCAATTTGAGTTCTGGTTGTCGTTATTCACCAAACTCGTCCAAAACTACCATCACTTTGATAGAAATTAACACATTCAATCTTTTAATTATTCAAGCATCTGGATGCCACTATAGGAAAGGCGAATAAAGAAAATACTTTAGATATTCTTGTTTGTGACCCTAATGAAAGAATTAAATACCGCTTCTTCCTTTAAGTTTATTACCCTCACTGTTCACAAACGAACAATATGGTTAAAGTTTGCGAAACCACTTTCGAAATATTTGTTCACTGTAATTTGTTATGACGAACGTAACAGTCAGAAATGCTTTAGCATAATTTGCTAGATTCACAAATTGTTTAGAAAATCATATATGAAGGATGTTTTTCGAATTGAAGCTTTTACGTTCGTCGTTTATCAGCAAGATGAACCAGAAGTATTTCCCAGATTTTTTTAGAATAACTTATCTAACGGCTTCGTTACCAAGATATACCTATGTGGAAGTCAGAGTTAAAAAAATATTTTTAATAACAAAAATTACTATTGCAATTGAATTCAAATTTCGTGTGCGCTTATAGTCAATTAATCAACTAGTTAAATAATCTCTAAATTAATAAACGAGTGGATCACAAGATTTTTCCCCGCGTTATGAAATTTTTTATCGAACTACATTTTTATTTTGCATTAAAAATGCATTTCACAGAATATAAATTGAATTTCTATGTTTCATTACTTTTGAATACTTCATGTTTTTAAATAGTGAAAATTGAGCAATAAAATGGGTTATTATTTATTTTGAGTTCGACGAAAAACACATTCAACTTGCTTTGAGAAAATTGAGGAAAACTGAGAGTTTAGATTCAAGTAACGACTGTAGAATTTGGGGGTCTCTTAATGGAATTCTCCCCTTTTCCTAATTGGTAGCTCTTTCGTACATTTATTATAACTTAATTTCTTTATATTTCTGTTACATTCAGTAGTGACTTTGCCGATGTTATCAATCCGTTTCATAATGAAATTTCCGGATAAATATTTGTTCCACATAGAGTTTTCGTACTAATAATATTAACTTTTCATCTAAGTCAGTAGGTAGATACTCGTACATTTATTATTGAACAACTCCTTTCGAAAAACATACAATAAAATGGATATTTTTTATTAATTTAGGTAATATGTCCTTGGCAGATCATACTCCAGAAACATTGAGCAAAAAATTCATTTGCAGTAAGCATTTCGATGAAAAGTTTACTCGTTCCTGCAAGTTACCCCTCAATGCCGATCCCTTTCGATACAAAAGCGATGTAAGTTCAGAGTCAGAGGAGGAAAATTTGGATTTTCCAGTAGCGCCCATAATGAAATCTAAGATCACCAAAACGTACGAAAGGAAACAAACCAACGTCGGGAATAATTTACCCTGCATATTGGATTCTTCAGAAAGTGACAATGGTGATGATGGGTTAGAGCATTTACAGACTCTTCCAGTGAATGCAGTGAGTACTAAAAAAAATTGCATATGATAGAGAAGAAAATAAGCGACTGAGGGCAGAATTGCGAAAACTAAAAAAAACTTTCCATAGTCGCAACGTTCACTTGAGAACAATAAAAAAAAAAATTATATATGTTAAGAGGTACGCGCAATACGTGGAAAATTCAGATTTATCAGGCTATGCCTAATCATTTGTGAATATGCAATTGAGGCATAATGCGAAGTGTCCTTGGCTACCTTCTGAGAAGAAAACCGCCCTTACTTTGTTTTATAAGGGAGCTAAAACGTATCGGTTTTTACGTCAAAAAGGATTGAAATTGCCGGCAATTTCAACGTTGAAGTCGTGGATCAGCAACTTTAGTTGCAAACCAGGTTTCAATAAAAAAATATTCGTCAACCTTGCATTGAAGGCTGATTCCATGATGCTAAACGAAAGGAAGTGTATTCTTATGTTTGATGAAATGAGCATAAAGAGAAGTGTTGAATATAACAGGCAAACGGATATGTTCGAAGGTTTTGAGGATCTTGGCGAATTGGAAAAAAACCATCTCCTGCAAGCCAAGCTCTTGTTTTGATGATAAGAGGAATTTACAGCTCATGGAAAATTCCTATTGCCTACTTTGTATCAGATAATGGGGTATCGTATGAATCATTATTGCTCATCATTAGGAAGGCTTTAGAAAAACTGGATGAATCCAAACTAGCGCCAATAGGCATAGTTTGTGATTTATCAAGTACAAATCAAAAAGTTTTCAGAAATTTAGGAGTGGAAAAAACAAAACCTTATTTCTTTTCAAATGGAAAAAAATACTACGCTTTCTTTGATACTCCTCATCTTATAAAATCGATTCGGAATAACTTTCTGAATAATGATTTTATTTTTGATGGAAAATACATTAGCTTTTCAGATATTCAGAAAGTTTACGAAGTCGATAGGAGGAGTAAGACCGGGAAAGCGTTGTTGAAATTAACAGATAAACATCTGAACCCGAATTCATTTGAGAAAATGAAAGTCAAATTGGCTACTCAGTTGTTGAGCCATAGTGTTTATGCTGCCATAATGACATGTTTAAGAACCGGCGAACTAGTCTCATCGACAGCTGAAAATACTGCGCACTTTGTAGAAACCATGAACAATTTATTCGATGCCCTGAATAGCACTCGTTTGTATTCAACCAAACCTTGCAATCGTGCGTTAAGTGATGACAACCCAGAGGTTTAGCTGCTTTGAATTCAGGCTATGAATTATTGAAAAAATGCAAAAGGTTGGAAAAAAAGCTAAATTGACCAGACCAGACAGTTTTGATGGTTTTCTTTTAACCATAAATGCGACAAGCAATTTGCAACCGATGAAAAAAATGGAGGTTCAAAATTTTTATTAACAGGAAGATTGATTCAGGATCCTCTTGAGAACCTTTTTTCCGTTTACCGTCAGAGAGGGGGCTATAACAGAAATCCCAGTGTTTGTGCATTCAGGGCAGCTTTTAAAATCAGCATTGTCACTAATTCATGAGACCCTCTGTGAGTGCCAATGCTGGAAGTCAACCTGACGACGATGATAACATTTTGGTTAATAACAACGATGAACTACTAGCGTATTCAATCAGGATGAAGAGAGCCCATCCACTGAAAATGATTGCTCCAGCGATTCTCATAATTTCTCTGGGTTTCAACTCGATGAGCAAGTTACATTGGAAAAATGTTCTGTTTTATATTTTGCAGGCTATTTAATAAAAAAATGTTCGGATCGTTTCGCTTGTGAAAATTGCAAATTGAGTTTACAGGGAGAAATAAATTTGGAGAATGAAGAACAGTTATTGATATTCTTCAAAAATTATCAAATAAAATGTGAGGGGGTTTTAAAAACACCAACAACTTTGTTGCAAAAATTCACCGAATTGGTTTTGAATTCTTTCAACGAAGATGTAGGAAAAATTTTGAATAAAAACATTATGTCATTTTTGAAGAAAACAATTTTTGAGAAAATTCGAAATTTTCTTCCTGAATGGTTCTCAGCAGATGATATTTGCAAGGAACATAAGAGTATATTCTAGATTTGCTGCTAAGAACTCAAATATACAAATTTGGTAAAAATTTGTCAAGTCAGTTGAGAACCAGACAGTCAACAAATAATGTGAAGCTTACAATCCTTCAACACAATTGAGTAGAAAAGCAATAACTCGAAAACAAAGTCAGCAAAATTGTTCCTTGTTCTGTTTAGATTTCACCCATATACCGCCCAACTATGTCGAGTGTCCCAAGGTGAGTGCCCTATTAGATTATTATGAAAACTATTGATAGTGAAGATTGCAAATTCAACGTTGTTATTTTAAATGGGACATCGGGTTTTCTATTTTTTATGATACTCCATAAAATATTTTATCTATTAATTAATTATTTTCGAAATTTCAGATCAAATTTGCGTCTTACGAAAATGACTCTAGTTCGCTCAATATTATATACAAAAAATTAAGACTGAATAGATCAAATATCTTATGGAGTATCATAAAAAAATAGAAATAACGGATGTCTCATTTAAAATAACAAGTTGTTATCAAATTGTCGTACATCCGGCAACACTGGAAATGTGAAATTATTGTAAAAATGTACCTTACATGTCTTTATATCGATCCACAATTTGAAATCCTTACCATCAATAGTTTCCATAATAATCTAATAGGCCACTCACCTCGGGACACCCGATATACTAAGTTGATTTCATTCTTCATTCTTCAAAAACCTAAACGTCAGTTGATTAAAATTATTTTTTCCAAAATATATATAACAGAACATTATTTCAACGTTGGCTCATCAGTATGTTTTACAGAACATACTTCTTGTATTCTTAGTCCTATTTTCAACTATTTGTTTTTGAGAGCTCTAGTTCTACTTAAACGGTACCTTATGTTTTTTTGCCAAATTGTCTGTCATTTTCGAATGTTGAGAAGACAACAGTCTTCTCAACATCCGTTCGCAAATGCTGGGGTTTCAAGATGATCGCATCAACAGAACCATAGAAATCAATTTTTTTAATCGTCTAATTTTTACATATTTCAGTTTTTGAATCATATCCAGAATATTTCCCCGATCGTGCAGAGATTTTGCATTTATTCATTTAGTATCAATCTCAAGTCCTGTACAAAATTTTGAGATGATATTTGATCCACCAATCAAAGAACGCTCAAAAGCACACTCTCAGGGTTTTTCTTGAATTTTTTTCTTATATGGTACCTATTATGCTACAGGTCGTCAACTTTTCTTCAACGATTGCAAAATGCTTTGCCTAATTTATGATGGAATCTGAACTCCAAAAACTGTAAACGATGTTTCCACATAATTCGCGATTGCAGTATTCGGGATCTATCGTCATATAGTTATTCATTTTCTATGAAGTGGGCATTGTTTTCACTGTATGCATCAGCAGCATGAACACTATGATTCAACCAGCGACTTCAAGCTTACTATAATTCGTTATTGGTTCAGGTTATTATTATACATAAACATAGGTTTCATCAAGTCTTCATAATGATGTCAAGGAATGACACTCTAATAGCGCTGAATAAAGGGTGTTTTTTGAGGTCTACAGCTTCAAAATGAAATAAAAACCAAAAATGAATTTCGTTTATTTTCGGGAATAGGGGCTGGCCCGAATGAAGCGTACGCATGAAGTCCAATTTTCGACCACTTTTTCGAGCAATAACGCGGCAAATGTAGTCTTCCAATTGTTTCAATGTCTGTGGGTTATCTTCGTAGACGTATGACTTCACATATCTCCGAAGAAAGTGATCGAACGAACTTGGAGACCTCACAGGTCCATTTCGCGAAATTATGAGGTTTCCGAATATTCTGTCCATTTTCCGAGCGGTTTCAGCTTTTGCACAAATTGTAATTGCTGTTATTTTATGAAGAAGATACAACAATAAAGTGTAACATAATTGATAATTGTGGCATAATTTTGAGAGTTCATCGAATAAAATTTTTTCATATTTTCCTTTAATCAGAAGATACTTCAGGGTTTTTAACGGGGAAATTAATTTAATTTTTCAACTTGAGCAACTTATGTCGAGCGATCTAGTTTTTAAGGGAAATCCAAGAACCGTTTAAATATTGAATTACCAAGAGTCCAACGATCAAAAATCGAACTTCAAAGAACAGCTTAATAATTTTATTAGATGAAGGTGTGTTAAAAGTTTCAGTCCTTGGTATTTCTCTCAATATTGCTGCCAAGTCTCTGAAAAGATTGCATATATTTATCTTTTTCGTGCATAACTCCACAGCGCAGGTAGTTGTGATTATTTCAGTTTTGCCCAGTCGGCTGTGTCATAAAAACCATCTGCTACCGCCCTTACCACATCATCGAGCGTTATTTTATCTTATCGGGTCGGGGAACGGATACATAATAAATTTGTACAACTTGCAAGCGTTTTCTGAAATGAGTTTGTGAATTGTGAAATGGAAAAACGTATTGGCAACAAATACACAAATTGATTATCACTAAAAACAATTATTGTTAATTAAAAAATCAAACCTCTAAAAAAACACCCATTGTAAGGAAATGTTAAATAAGAGGGAACCAATTAACTTTTCTTACTTTATTAATGCCAAATTAACTCATATGATACCATGTTATACTATATGTATATTGAGTAGGAAATAGGACATATGATTTTTTTGTCATCAGAATTTCATGGTCAATTTATCGAGTTTTTTATAGAAGTAAGAATTGATAATAACGCACGATTAATGAAAAATATATCAATTTTGTCTGTTTCGTTCGCAATACAATGAAAAATGTCATTTTTTCAATATGCTCATTTACATATCAATAAAAAAACGTACTTCCTCTGCAATTTGGCATCTTGACTTAAATTACAGTTGAAATTGCTTAATATTTCATTTCCATTTTCTCTACGTTTTCTTCTCATTTTTCGAACTTGTGAACTCCATCTTAAAATTTGAAATTATCATTCCATCGAAATTGATTTTCGCTTATAAAATTGATGAAAAATAGCTTCTACAGAGTCTAGCTAAGTGCCTCATTTCGTTTAATCAATTACGGTTTTCTGATTCAGAGTATGTGAATGAAAAATAAAAATTTAATGAAACTTCTAGCCAAAACATTAATCTGAATTTGAAGGAATATGCAAATTAGAAAGTTGATTCTGCTGTTGTTTCCCGCCGAAGAATAAATATGGTGATTGTTGCAAAAACAGAACCAACTATCTTCTCCCTAAACAATGCTTAAAGTAATAAGTATGTTAGCCCCATTTTGTAATTTTTTCTGATGTTTAAAATTTCCTCGATTCTTTTTTTGTAACTATAATCCATAAAATGATTTTTTTTAATAGACATAAAAAGATTTTTATGTCAAAAAGACTTTTTATTTGTATAATGTGATCATGTATTATGTGAATACCAATAAAGTGATATTGATTTATTATTTTTCTTTTATGTACTTCATAATACACACGCCACTGTGTTACTTTCATTTTATATGTAATGCATCAAAGATGTGCTTGTTGATGCGCAACCTACTAGAATATGCAGAAATCTGTATCAACATCTACTCAATATATTTAGTTCACAAAAATAAGAACCATTTTGAAGGGGTCGCCACGTCACGGCATAGTCGGAGACCAAGAACGTGGTAAATATACCTAGATGGCGCTCAAGAAAGCGTGAAACCAAATTACTACGGGGGCTGGCCTACTATCCTTCCTTATACAATGCTCCAGCTCACCTAGAAGCTCAGGTGAGGAATCTTCATCGCAGATAGCGACGATTCCGTTAGAGACCCGAATTTCACTGTCAACAAAGTAATAGAAGAAAGTTCAGATGATGAAGAAGCTTACACCTTGACAACGCTGACTACAGTACCTCTAAACGAATTATCACAAGACTTAATAGATACTGCAGGCATAGAAAATTGTGTTTCCAGTTATATAGACCAACTCATAGGTACAACATCTGAAGATCCTATTATTGAGATTTAATTGCGATCAGGAAGAAAATACAAACACACCACAGGATGACGCTCGTGAAGACGCCGTGGCAAGAATATTGAAATTAAAACAATGAAGTTACTACTCCGACCAAGAAGGGGAAGAAGAAACCAAGACGAGAAGAAAAGTGGAAGAAAAATATCGCGAAAGAACTAGAAACACCGGTAAATCCTACACTTCCATCAGGACTGCGAAAGTTGTACCAGAACGTCAAATGAAGGAGCCTTGCAAGATAACTGTTCATTTAAATGTCAAATCAACTTTACCATAGAACACCGAAAACAATTAAATAAGATTACTGGAATTTGGGTAGTATTGAAAAACAATGGACGTTTCTTGCCAACTCTAACCGAAGTTATCGTTCCCAAAGTTCGATGTGTGAAAATAGACCCTGAGGGTAACCATATTCCATCCAAGCGTGAACATGTCAATGCATACTATTATGTCATCAGGTAAAAAATTAGGGTGTGTTAGTTATTTTTTAAAATACATTGGCCATCAACAACCGTTCTATAGAGACAGCCCTGAAGAAAAAAATAACAACACAAACATTGCTACAATGAAGGATAAGCGTGGATCCCATGGAAAGCAACCAAAAATTAATGAGGATTTGAAGGCTGGCGTATTATCCTTTATTAACGCTATACCTAAAATAGAATCGCATTACACCCGAGCTAATACGACCAAACAGTACATTGATGGTACAAATCGGTAGCTGATCTGCATAGAGATTATGTTGAACTATGTAAATCTAATAATGCTCCCTACACGAGTTATGCCATTTTCTATCGCATTTTTAATCAGGACTTTAATATATCGTTCTTTAAAAAGGACCTTTGTGATACTTGCGAAGGTTACAAAAATAGCTACGATGAAGAAAAAATAATTATGAAGGAATCCTATGATACACACATTCGAAGAAACAACTTTCCCGAATCGAAAAGAAAATGACAAGAAGAAAACTGATACAGTGGTTGCTGTTTATGATCTGCAGGCCGTATTTCAATGCCCGAAAGGAGAAATATCCGTATTTTATTATAAATCTAAATTAAATGTTCTGAACCTAACAATCTATGACATACAGCAAAACCAGGTTGAAAGCTTTGTTTGGGACGAATCCAATGCGAATAGAGGAGTGAATGAAATAGGAACTTGTGTCTTAACTATCTACAAAAGGTTTGCGGAGCAGGTAAGGATTTAGACGTCATTTTTTTTGAGATAATTGCCCTGGCCAGCAGAAAAATAAAGTCATGGTCGCTATGTACTTATTTGCGGTACAAAAATTTCCAAACTTAAAATCTATCACACATAAGTTTCTCATTAAAGGGCACACGCAGAATGAAGGTGATTCTGCACATTCACAAATTGAAAGTCAGGTGAAAAGACAATTGAGAAGTGGACCCATGTACACTCCAGATGCCTTTATAGGTGCAATAAAAGCTTCAAGAAAGAAAAGCTCTCCTATTCACGTTACAGAAATATGTTATTCAGATATTTATGATTGGAAGGATGTCGTTTAGTCAAATGAGTTTGGCTATCAACAAATATGAGAACAACAAGTCTGTTAAATTGGCAGGTCTTAAAGTTATCATGGTTCAAAAGTCTGAACCACGAGCAATTTATTTCAAAACATCCTATGAAGAAACAGAATTTCAGAAAGCGTTTGTGATAAGAAGGAAGAAGGATATAGACATAGAGGTTAAAAAAGCTTATACTAATAAGCCGGATTGGCTGACAGCAAAAAAGAGACCTTTTAGATTTAGTTAACAAGAAAATGATACCGTCCTATTATAGGACATTTTTCGAAGCACTTTAATTCTTTTATAGAAATTTTAATTTTGTTTTTGTTGTTGGGAATTGAAAATTTGAGATTTAGATATCTAATCTTTATGCTATGTACTTCATAAAATAGGAATTGATGCAAGACAACATCATGCATATTTTCAAAATAAGATTACCTACCTACTTCTAAGTTAATTTTGACACTGATACTGTGATAAAGAGAAGTGAGATTAATATAAGTACCTAGTTCTGTTCCTCAAAAAAGATTGATCGTGATATTTCCTTTCCTAGATCTGTTATAAATTCTTGAATAGTAATATACTTACCTAAGTTATTATGGTTGTTGTAAAAGAAGTACCTACCTAATTATAAGTATAAACTATGTACAGAAGCTGCCTTTATAAACATGTTTTATAATTAAGTGTTATAAAAATAGTTAACGTTACCTTACGTCAAGTAACTTGTGATACTTTAGCAGTACATTTCCATTCAAACCTTTGTTTTGTTGCAAATTTGTTGTATACGATATTATCTATATTTCTTTAATACATAATACCAGTTCAATTTATTATTATTAGACGTAAGATTGTCTAGACTGATAATTAAGGTTTCAATTCAGGTACAAAAGACGCTATTTACTTATTTTTGTTATATCTGTTCGTTTAAGACTGATTATAAAACTTGTAAGTTCCATTTCAAATAATTTTTTTTTTCAATAAATACTCTTATTTTAATTTCAACACAGTGTTATTATTCTGTACCACATTCTGAAATATCTTTATTTTATTACCTACAACGTGATATACCCCTATGTCAGTCAGTATGTTCATTATTTTCATAGGAAGAACGTGACATGAAGGGACTTTTTTGTTTTAAACTATAATTTCATAAAAAATATATGCATAAATCAATGACATTTTCGCTGACATTGATAGTTAATTAGTGAAATTTGAAATGGGAATAAAAATCTTTTTTGTTGCTATCTTACTTTAAAAGTTATAAGAATATAAAAGTTTCAAAGGTCATTTTCTCAAAATTCCAGTTTTTCGTTGTGCCACGTTGTAGTTTTAAATGAGCGATATGTACAATCAAAATTTCAGCGGTGTTTGTCGAACAATTCATGAGTTCATGTGCATCAAAGGGTGAAATTCCTTGTGTTAAAAATTTTCGTTGATTGTAATTAGAAATCACTGTAACAGTAACTCTCGTATACACACGTACACCTACCCTAAAAATTTCAAGTTCCTATATAATTTTGAAACCAAATTTGAGATTTTAGATTTTCCATGAGAGATAATCGCACAAAGTTGAATATTTATTCATCACTTCGAGCAGCAAAAAATAACATTTGATTTTGATCGGATTTCTAGTTACGAAAATATTCCATGAAAAAATTTATATCGTCGTAACTTCAGGACCATTCGACGGATTCGGCTCATTACCATTTCAAAGTTTTGCAAGTAATTCACAACTTAATTCCATTCGCAATCCAAAAAAACTTATGCTTACATTTCTTTGGCCGATTTCTCGACACGAACTCGTTTCAAGAGCCGAAAATTCAGATTCAAATCATTCTTCAGCCTCATGGTTTGATTCAAGATCACGATGATAGACGCAAGTCTTTTCTAGAGTGATAAATCACTCCACTTTTCGAAAACGCTGTAATTTCCGTTGAGAATGTAGCAGAATGTGTTTTGTTCCATTGTAAGGACAGGCGTCATCAATTGTACAAAAAACATTCTTCTCCATAATGAAATAAACATCCGATCATTTATATGAAAATGGCATTTTTCTTTTGAATATTCAAATACACCTCTTGTTGCCAAACCCTTTATCAGCATATACAAAAAGTTTAGCGGTTCGATAAGAGGGGTTTGCTATCATGATGGTACACTTTTCATATCAACATGTCAATTCATTCTTCATTAGGAAGCCATTCAGTATCGACGTGCCATTGAAATTTTTCTTTGAAAAAAATCGAACATCGTCCAGTGATGGCATTTTATTTTTGAAGGTTTTGGAGTAGAATTGAAAGAGAATATTATATATTGCTTACACAGCCCAATGTAAGTAATGCCTAGTGCTTCCACTGAATCTCTTTCAGTTACTCGACAATTTTCTAATATGATATTCTATATTTTTTTTCACGATTTCTGTTTTTGAATTTTGAACGACCTTGACGTGAATCACCTTCAAGGCTTGGTGTACTACCACGTTCAGTAAGTAACTCATGTTTACTGAACTATTAGAATGCGTAGGACCAATATACACCAGCATCCAATAATAAATTCTCTTTCAATTCTACTCCAAAACCTTCAAAAATAAAATGCCATCACTGGACGATGTTCGATTTTTTTCATAGAAAAATTTCAATGGCACGTCGATACTGAATGGCTTCCTAATGAAGAATGAATTGACATGTTGATATGAAAAGTGTACCATCATGATAGCAAACCCCTCTTATCGAAACGCTAAACTTATTGTATATGCTGATAAAGGGTTTTGCAACAAGAGGTGTTATTTGGATATTCAAAGAAAAATGCCATTTTCAATATAAATGATCGGATGTTTATTTCATTATGGAGAAGAAGCTATGCCGTTATTAGTGAAAAATAACATCATAACAGGATCATATCCTTTTAATGAAATTAAAAAGTGCGGAGTGGCTGCCCTATGTCCTCGATAGCCTCACGAATTCCATCTTTGAGATCTTGAATCGACGGTGGGCTATTGGCGTAGACCTTCTCTTTCACGTGGCCCCAAAGAAAGAAGTCGCAAGGTGTTAAATCACAAGATCTCGGTGGTCAATTGTGATCACCTCTTCGAGAGAAAACACGGTCCGGATCATTTTCATGCATTTCGATTTCAACGACCCAATCATCAAAGATTGTTGATGATCGGCCGGCTTGAGTTCTTGTGTTAACTGAACTTTATAAGCCTTAAGTCCCAAATATTTATGCAAAATATGGTGTAATGACATTTGTGGAATGCCTTATTCCAAAGAACGACGAGGAAACCTGGGTTTTCTTCAGCACTTTCGGCTGCAGCAGCAATATTCTCGGCTGTTCTTGAGCCACGTGCACGGGTTTGATTCTTCACATCATTAACTTGTCCCGACAGCTGTAATTTTTCACCAATTTCTTTATGTCGGTCCGACAAGGTGCTTCACGACGACCCAAAAATGTTCGAGTTTTACGAACCGTCTCTGCCAAATTTTCACCATTTCTATAGTGAATTTTAATAATTTCAATGCGATCTTAAAGCGTATATCGTTCCATTTTTATTAATGGCCTAGTTTCTACTTGTGCAATGTCAAAAAATGACAGCTTCAAGCGTGACATCTACCGAAACAGCGTGCTATTCAAAACAACACCTCTTATCGGAAAACCCTTTACATTCAGTAACATTTGCTTCAAGTTCCAAAAGTTACTCGAATTCTTCGACAGTTTCTCTTTCAACCAGATCTGTCTACCAACACTAGTGTATATTACAGTAAAATGATCTCTTGAAAGAGTTAGATCGGAATCGAGACAACTCCGCCGAATCGAAACGGAGAAATCAGAGTTTACCTGAAAACCCATTATCAGCAACCTCGCCAGAAGCGCTCCAAGTACCTACAAATGTTGGAGTCTCGTCTCGTAGCATCGCAGCCACGAACCTGCATGGCCCAAGCTGGTATTCTTCTACCACGCCCCATCTTCGGGCTATTCGGAATTTCAGCAAGAGACGGCCATGCCATGGGAGCCCGAGGCCCTACAACCAACCGGTCTTACATTTACTTTGTTCCGATAAAACGTACACGGCTACTTACTACTCGCGTACTTTCTGGAATTTTATGGTTCGACGACTATCTGCTACCATAAAGTGCCAGGTCTTTATTCTAACGACAGATAAGGAGCGAAAAGGTGGAATATGACTAATCTCACCACGCTGTTGTGCACGCTTGCTTGAATCATGCCGTATTGTGCAGATTATTCTGATGGTGTTTTTATAGAATATCCTCGGTGCATAAGTCCGTAATTGGTATCTAGTGAGATGATACCAATCAAAAATTGATTTATTTGCTCTGTCCATGTAGTGTCATCAATTCCTGAGGTTACCATAGTACCTATCTTGTTGAAGTATTTTGGGTTTTGAACTTAGGTATTTGCCTAGGAAAGAAAATTAATTATTAATAATATATGTAGGGTTAGTTCGCCTCCACGTGGTGCACCCTGGGTAACGCTGAATGAAATAACATAAGAGGCGCCAGACAATCTTCAGTTTATCACAGGCCAGACAATCTTCAGGGATCACAGGCACAATAAATGATGATACAACCATTAAACGGTTCTTCTAAGTACCAATTCACAAAGAAACTCGGACCTAGTGTACACGAGTCTGCAACCTCAATATAGATGGCATAAGCAGTTTATTATTCTTGTTATGTAATTACCTGTGATGTTGCCATACGCTAAATAAATAAATAATGAATAATTAACCCTAGATAACGGGACTTGTTTCAACACACGTCATTGCGGGACTATCGTGAATTTTACGACGGTCCACAAAACATTCATTTTTCGGAAAATCTTTCGAGAAAAACTCACGAATAGTGCTGAAAATTCTATATTGAAAAATGAAAAACCAAAATATAATAAAAAATTTCGAATTCCTATTAATCATCACTGCATTTTTTGCAAATGTATCCGCGGTGCTCCCCACATATCGGATGTCCACATTGTCCATAATAAGTTGTAGTCATCCTTATTTTTTTACTAGGCAGAAGAAACAAGTTTTGCGCTTTTTTTCTTGGGGAATTGCAGTTTATAAATAACTTTGAATATTCAGAATTAGACCAATATCTTGGTGGATATTTCGCCTCAAAGTTTGAGTCGATAATCTTCGTTTCATCCATGGCTCAGCAAGGCGACGACTCCAATCTATCATATACTTGTATCGTGAAAGAGGTTTTCCTCCCCTCCTCAAAGTATTTGTTGAATAAAACACAAAGGAGTTGATGCAGGCCATACTTATATGATTGTAACAGCGCAGTTGGCTTTGGATTATGCAAACCACAGAATTCCGTGATCATGCTATGCCCTGATTGGTTAGAGAGAGGTATTCTGCTATCCAAAGCCAACTGCGCTGTTACAATCATTTATAAAGACCCTGTATATATTTACATTTATATTTATCTTCCTCCATAATTTTTCGAATTTCTTGTTCTAATTCTGCCTGAGATAATGGCCGTTTTGAAGCCGTTCTGCTGAAATGACATATCTTCAAAATGTTACACGTAAAATAATAACTTACATTTCTCCTAATTACAAAACTAATGTTTACAAATTTAAAACCGGAAAAAAACTCGCGCGAAAACTAACTAACGTAAATACGGGACTATCGTAAAATTGACGAATACTGGACCAAAATCTGCAATTGAACTGAAAATAATGCGATTTTTTGTACACTAGAGCCTAGCTAGCAACTAAATAGGAAGGTACTGAGAGTTTCACCCCGTTGCGGTATCCGGAAGCAAACGAAATATCTCGACAAATATTGACCATCGTAAATTTTACGAATGTCCCGTTATCTAGGGTTAAAAATAAAAACAATGAAAGCAGAGAATAATATTAATTGATTAAAATCATCAACCAAAATTAAACTCATATACCTCGGAACTAATCCCGTCAAAGCCCAAAGAACAGAACATGCATGCTGGAAATATCAGACAGAACATCCATAGATAGCTATTTCGCCCTATCTGGGGCTCATCAGAATCGAGAGCTCTGGCTGAAAGGTATTCTGGCTTCCTTATTGAACAAAAATATCACTCATATCTGAGTATAAACAGAAACAAGACGCCATCTCGGGGAAACCTTACGAGTTACGAACACCTACCCTCGATGCATGAACCTTGAATTCTTCAATTGTGATGTTCAGTTGTAATTCTCCTAAGTTGAGGCCAACATTTACTTTTTGCTGATAAAACGTACAGGGTTTTTCACTAAAATTTGACCCCCCTTTAACTTTGTTACTAAAGGAGATACAAAAAAAAAGTTGCATACAAAAGTTTCACGAAATCAACTGAGGTTTTTTTTTAACTTCACAAACTGAAATTTATACAGGGAGGCCAACATGTTGGCAATTAATTTTTTTTTAATGGAACACCATGTATAGTTTTCCATATTTGGCTAGCTCTTCGAATATGTAACATATATTGATCTATATCTCTTATTCTGAGCACCACAGAGTTTCAAATTTTAAGAACCATCTGGCAAGCTCAGCAATCACTTTTCAAGTTCAATTATAGTGAAAAACCCTGTACACGGCTACTTGCTACTCGCCTACTTTCTGGAATTTTATGGTTCGATGACTATCTGCTTCCATAAAGTACCAAGTCTTTATTCTTACGACAGATAAGAAGCGGAAAGGTGGAATATGACTAATCTTATCACGCTGTTGCGACGCTTGCTCGAATCATACCGTATTGGTTTCGTGCACGTTTGACAACTGACAGCACATCGGAGGTATAACAACCCCACTTTTCCTATGTAAATCATAGCAAAACAACGAGAGATTTTAGTTTTTCTCAAGTGTTTCAGTTGATTTATTGCTTCTTTGGACTGAAAAATCGTGAAAATGGACCTATAATATTGTTTAATAAGTTCAGATCATATTCATCGAGGACGATAAGTAGAAAATATCTGTTTTGGGCATTCACCCTTATCTACTGCAGAAGATTTATCCATCTAATGTGTCTTATTCAGATGATAAAATGTATCCTGATATTATTATCAATTTAATCAAGAAGACAAAAAGATTAGCCAGTTTCAGGATTCATATTTGGACAAGGAGGAAATATAGAACACTATAGGATGTATTTCCAATTCACCCGTTAGAGAAAGGAGATGAAGAATACTTGTTAATGGACAAAATTGTTGTGATAACTTGAGTTTTTATAAATATATGTCCTGAAATCATATCACTGGATTAAAACTCATCTGGATGTTCTTTAATTTGCAGTTTATCTTTTGTTTTTTATATGAGACAAGTAAAAGGTAACTGCTATCTCCGCTTTTCACTATTTTATAGAATATAGCATAAGCACACTTACTTCTAACTCTGTGTTTAAATATTTTTACAATTCCTTATTAGATAATTAAGTTTTCATTTATACAAGAGACTATAATTTGTTGGTTTATATTGAATGATGAATGCTTCACTTTCGACAAAATATTTATTAATTTGTATTTAATAGAAATCGTTTTCTACGTTGTGAATAATTGAAATTTAGTTGTTATTGTTAATATTGATTTAGCTTCATTTTTTCAATAAAATCATCATGGAATTCATGGGCTTTCATTTCAATAAACAAATATGATAATTTTTCTTCTTTCCATTTATTGAAGAATAAATATTATAAATATCATATGATTCAGTGCAGCAGCATTCTATGTTTCCACTGAATAACTGATAATATCAGGATACATTTTATTTCTGAAAAGAGCCAAGTTAGATGGATAAATATCTTCCTTCTACAGTTGACAAGGGCGAATACACAAAACTGATATTTTTCTACATATCATCCTCGATGAATATGATCTGAACTTATTAAACAATTTTATAGGTCCATTTTCACGATTTTTCAGTCCAAAGAAGCAATAAATCAACTGAAACACTTGAGAAAAACTAAAATCTCTCGTTGTTTTGCTATGATTTACATAGGAAAAGTGGGGTTGTTATACCTACCTCCGATGTGCTGTCAGTTGTCAAACGTGCACGAAACCAATTGTGCAGATTATTCTGATGGTGTTTAAGTGATTTCTTTTTGTAGAATATATTCAGTCCATAAATCTATCCTCTAAATACCTTTCTGCAGAGATTTGTTTACCAACCTAGAATTGATTTAATTTACTTCCTTTTCTCATGATGTGTCATGTGTCATCAATTTACCAGGTTACCAAAGTATCTTGTCATCTCAATTCTGACTTTGTTTCAAAATTCACGTGTCATCTCGAAGATGATACTGTTCACTTCATCAATTTGATTTGAAGTTATGAAAAATTCATTCGTCAGTTAGTTCTTTTGTATACATACAATATTTTTGTATTAGTATGATCTGCATAGTCTTGATGAAACCTTTAAGCAGCACGGCCCCAATTGAATGCTTCAATGTCACTAATTGTGATGTTCAGTAGTAGTCCTCCTAAGCTAAGGCCAACATTTACTTCTTTCTGATAAAACGTACATTGCTACTTGCTGGAATTTTATGGTTCGATGACTATCAGCTACCATGAAGTGCCAGGTCTTTATTCTTACGACAGATAAGAAGCGAAAAGGTGGAATATGACTAATCTTAGCACGCATACTTTCTTGAATCATACCGTATTGTGCAGATTATTCTGATGGTGTTTTTATAGAATATCCTCGGTGCATAAGTCCTTAATTTGTAGCTAGTGAGATGATACCAACCAAAAATTGATTTTATTTCATACTGATATATTATAAGGGAACAAATGATTAGTTACAGTAACTATAAACATTGTTATATCTCCTTCGGGAGTTAAACTAGGCAGTTATAAATCTTTAACTCCCTCTAAAGTATTCCCAAAAATAAACCGACAGTTTTCGAATATACCACTAAAACTGTTATCTGAATTGCAAGAATTTTCTATTGAATGGTTGTCACTGTTAATGACTGTATTCAAATAAGAAGTTTCTCTTCTTTCATCTGACATGCCAGCCAACATTCTTGCCGTTTTATTTTTCAATTTCATGCTGTCGGCCAAATACACTTCTGAACCACCATCCACCATATCTCTTCAATGTCGTCATATTTGCTCCTGCATTGACCAAGGCAGTCGCAGAAGTCCGTCGCAGACAATGTCCTGTGAAAGTTTCTGGATGCGGCGATTCCAAAAAACTAGCAATTTTGCTTGGAATTTTTCCGAGTGTATTTTTTCCAACCGGTTGAACATGTGCAACGTTTTACGCGATACGTTTGAAAAATTCTTTCCGGGCCCGAAGGACGAATCAGAAGCATATACTTCCTCACTAGACCCAATGCAGAGAACTCGTTTTCTTCCACAATTGTGAATCTCCTACGGATATCTGTTTTACTATCCGGAATGTCAACCACCATAACAGAACTCCTATCTTCGATGTGATTAATATTCATATTCAAAAGTTCTTAACATCTACAGCGGCCGAAATAACCCATAATCAAAACTACCTGTGAAACAGAACAATAAATGTGCAATCTTTACAGTTTGCATTACATGCCTTATAAAGTGAATATTCTTCATCAGAAGTATTCTTCAAAAATTACTATTCACCTCATCAATTTGATTAGAAGTTATGAAAAATTCATCCATCAGTTAGTTCTTTTGTACATACGATATTTTTGTATTAGAATGATCTACATAGTCTTTATGAATCCTTTAAGAAGCACGGCCCCAATTGAATGCTTCAATGTCACCAATTGTGATATTCAGTAGTAGTCCTCCTAAGTTAAGGCCAACATTTACTTTTTTCTGATAAAACGTACACTGCTACTTGCTATTCGCGTACTTTCTGGAATTTTATGGTTCGATGACTACCTGCTACCATAAAGTACCAGGTCTTTATTCTTACGACAGATAAGAAGCGAAAAGGTGGAATATGACTAATCTAAGCACGCAATTGTTTCCTTTTCAAACGACTAAAACTTCCTTACCTTTTGAGCGCTAGTTCTACTTAAACGAGTGCTATATCGTTTTGCCCAAATATCTGTTCATGCAAAACTTCATTATCAGAACCATAGAATTTATTTTTTTCAATTGTCAAGTTTTTACACATTTCAGTTGATTACAGTAGCATGGATTGATTATGGGTAGTAGGTATTGAAATCATTATGTTTCTTTTATTCCGTAAACCTATAATTAGTTTAATGATGTATCGCTGATAATAAGGTGGATGCGTCTCATCACTTAAAAAATCACTATTGATCTTAGTTTTTGGAAGATGTTTCAAGTATTATCTCGTTTCAGTTTAATGTGAATTAAACTTTAAGGAATATCCAGAAGAATTCGCATTTAAATATCAAGAATTCAAATTCAATGTAAAATTACCAGGAAGCAGTTATCGACCTCATGCATTCAATATACCATATCTAGGCCAAATAATATGCAAATTTTACAGATTCCAGCAAGGCCCATGACGAAAAACTGTGTGTCGTCACAAATAATATATAAGCTGTACTCATTTAGTTCTCAACAACATTTTTTGTTCAAGTTTTGACGTAAATAAATTATTCTAACTCCACCGCGAGTTTTACTTGGTTTGTAGTGGATTTACAACCCTCTACTCACCACAACTCACTCATTGCAACTTCAACGGAGTTACGAACCGTTGAAGAAAGTAGAAACATATCTTTAGAGGATATCCTTCAAAGATACAGCCTCTGAACAGTCAAATTTCAAAACAGAAAAAAACCATTTGCTTTGTATATCTTATCCTCATGGCTAATCTATGTTTTTTATTGATCTAAGGTATTTGGATACATATTCCTCCAGCAGGATATGTCCGAAGCATCACGTGCCATGTCACAAATCCTTAAATTTCGGCATTTCTGGTCTGGCCCACTCATGACATAGCCGCAATAGACGCAGAGAGTCTAGCCAAAGCCGCAGTCCAACAGCATATTCGCAGTTGCAGAAACATAAAATATCGCGATAAAGCGCTAGGCGTGTCTACCCGTCCGATAACGTCATAATATGCAAATTTTTACTTTCTGCCGCATTTCCAATTCATAAAAATCCATAAATAAATAACCCTCCGCCAGTTCTACCGGTGTAATAAAAGTGATTTAGAAAGGCCTGCTCGCCTGACGTACCAGTACGTATTTCGAATCTGGCGCAGACTGACCAGCACCGGAGTTTGGTTTATCGGGGAAGACTTTGCTACGAGTGTAATACTCTTATTACACCATGCCTTTTTTCATGTTTGAATTAGAGCATTTTTCAGAGCTATTTGTTGGGTGAATTTCCCCCAAATAATACTAATAATAAAAACAATAATGGGGAATGTCTAGACCAGAACCATTCCCATTCTCATATCAACCACAGGAATTATACCTTAGAGCCTCAAGTCCAACCTAAAGGAGCTAGAGTTTACCAGAAGAATGAGGAGCGTTCTGAAAATGAAACTGCAAAGCGGAAATCTCACAAAAGCTGTTAACACCTACGCTTGCTCAGTTCTCAACTAGTCTTTCGGAATCGTAAAGTGGGGTATCGTCTCCAACGGAAAATGGGAACACTGTGTACAAACTAAAGGACTACAAGCATCATCCTAAACGCTGTGTTGAAATAACAACAATTCCAGGAGGCAGGAACTCAAGGCGGCCAAGACTTTGTTTACATGAAGAAAATGGCGACTGAACAGATAAACAACTTGAGAAATTATTTTGTAGACAAGTCAAACACATCGGACTTACATAAGATACTGATTGAAGCAGA
Organism: Propylea japonica; assembly: GCA_013421045.1. NCBI lineage: Eukaryota > Metazoa > Arthropoda > Insecta > Coleoptera > Coccinellidae > Propylea > Propylea japonica. Next base: position 1,741,397 of record CM024240.1, read on the forward strand.
TAGTTCAACGCCTCTACTACTAAGCAAGCAACCTCATGAAAACACCACACAGACGGATAGTGATAAAATTCAAAAATTTACATGGAATCAATCAAGATCAAGTAGTGCAAACTAAAAATCAGAAATATATAATGAAGGATGGAAGCCTCACCAACGACAAATGCTGCTACGGATGCCAAACATCAGAAACAATCCAACATATTACAGGAAGCTGCCAAATCTTTGCTGGAAATTAATATAAGAGTCGACATGATGCCGTTTGTAAAATACTTCATCAGGAACTCGCCATCCAACTGAAAATCCTGCAGACAGCGGTGTCACCCCTACAGAAAGTGCTACGCAGGATCTTCAACCAGAATTCACTCAAGCAGGGTTTCCCAGAAGACGCATAAAATGGACAAGTTGTATGAATGGCACAATCATGCGGAACTACTATAAAATAACGAATATGGGTCGAAAACTAACCTGATACAGACAACGGTTATTCAACGAATTCAAGCGATGTTTTCCCAACCAACAAGTAACTGAACAGAGGATAGCTGATCAGTATAATAATAAGAGAGTTTATTAAAGAAAAATAGTCGAACCATGACATCATGCCTTTTCAAGGGGTTTCAGATAGTAATTTCAGAATTGCAAACATTGAAGAAATGGATATTTCACCTCCAGCTTGTGTTTTTTTGGAATGTTTTTGAAATAATAGAATATGGTATCTGTATCGAAATGAAAAAATAATGATGCAAACAACAGAAGATTGAATAAACTTGCAGAGCCGGAACTAGGATTCTAGCGCCTGTGGCAAACTTTCAAAATGCGCCCTTGAAGAAATTCATTTTTCAATAAATACATGTTTTTTATAATTGACATTATTGATTATGAGGGGTTTTCAAATAAAATGTGTTATTTTGATTTTCAAAGAAAATGCCATTTTTCAATATAAATGATCGGATGTTTTTTCATTATGAAGAAGAAGCTATGCCGTTAATAGTGGAAAATAACATAAAGCAAATGACCACCACGACCACGCTTACAGGACCATATCCTTTTTATGAAATTTTCCATAACCAAATCGCAAAGTGGCTGCCCTATATCCTCGATAGTCTCACGAATTCCATCTTTGAAGTCTTGAATCGACTCTGGGCTATTGGCGTAGACCTTCTCTCTCTCACGAAGTCGCAAGGTGTTAAATCACAAGATCTCGGTGGCCAATTGTGACCACCTCTTGTAGAGATAACACGGTCCGAAAACTTTTCCTGCAAACAGGTTTCGTTGCTTGTGCGGCATGTAGCGCCGTCTGGTTAAAAGTAAACGTTGTCCAGTTCAGTCCTATCCAATTTCGGCCATAAAAAATCATTGATCATCTCTCGATAGCGCAATCAATTCCCCGTAACTGTTGCTCTCAGCCTCATTTTCCGAAAAGTAAGGTCTAATGACTGCATCGGACCATAAACCGCATCAAACAGTCACACGTTGGGGATAGAGAGGCTTTTCAACAATAACTCTTGGGTTTTCCGAGCCCCAGATGCGACAATTTTGCTTGTCGACGAAGCCACCGAGGTGGAAATGGGCCTCATCACTCAAGATGATTTTTCGAAGGAATTCCGGATCATTTTCATGCATTTCAACTACTCAATCAGCAAACACGACACGACGTTGTTGATGATCGGACGGCTTGAGTTCTTGTGTTAACTGAAAATTTATAAGCCTTAAGACCATAATCTTTATGCAAAATACGGTGTAATGACGTTTGTGGAATGCCTAGTTCCAAAGAACGACGAGGAATGAACAAACCTGGGGTTTTTTTCAACATTTTCGGCGGCAGCAGCAATATTTTCGGTTGTACTCGAGCGACGTGCACGGGTTTTATTCTTCACATCACTAACTTGTCCCAACAGCTCGCATTTTTCCACCAATGTCTTCAAAAATGTTCGAGTTTTACGAACCGCCTCTCCTACATTTTCACCATTTTTATAATGAATTTTAATGATTTCAATATGTTCTTGAAGCGTGTATCGTTCCATTTTTATTAATGGCGTAGTTTCTACTTGAAAAAAAATGACAACTTTCAACGTGACATCTACCGAAATAGCGGGCTATTCAAAAAAACACATTCTTTTGGAAGCCCCTTCGTTTTGAAGAACTTTTTATTGACAATTATCTCCCATATTTCTTAAAAGGTAAAGAAAAATGCACCGATCTTGTTTCGCGCCATGTATAACTTTCTAGGATTTTGTTCCGTTTTGGTAGCGTTCGTGATCTTCGTGTTTCCCAATTTTGTGAAGTATAGAGCTTGTAGTCAATCTTCATTTAAAATTCATTTCACATTTTGCGCCCCTAGGTCGTTTGCGCCCGTGGCAAATGCCTCCCTCGCCACGCCCACGGTCCGGCTCTGTAAACTTGAAAAAGAAACCTTCATAACTGCTATGGCAACTACGAGTCTTCTGAAAATAAGGAAAGAAAGGTTTTATAGGAGAAAAATTAAATTCTCTCAGAAAGTTCGCTCTGCGGAAGTTCCTGGGATATTCCCAAAAAGCTCGCAATGCGGAGGTTGTTAGAAGTTCTCAGACTGCTCACAATGCAGAGGTTGTTGAGAAGTTTCATACTTGTCACAGGGAAAGGTTTATGCGAATATCCCATTGACCTCCACAATGTGAGGAGTTGGAGAATATCCACAAGAGATATATTTGACAATTCGCTAGGAATATCCCCTGTTATGGAAATTTGGAGGAGATATAGAGCTCCCAGTAACCTCTCAGGGAAATCACAAGAGTGCTCATAATCTCCATAAAAGAAAACACTTCTATATATTTATTTGGGAATTCTTTGTGTTGACTGGGTTGGCCACATATAATAGAATTATATGATCTCATTTCAATTCGAACAAAATGTTAGTGATGGCCTCAAGGTGAGCTCTGAGCACATAAGAATCAATTGAAGTTAATAGAAAACTGGGTTAAAAAATTGATTTCTCTTCTGGAAAAATTCTAGCTGAGAAATATGCTGATGAAACCTTATCAAATGCGCCAACTCTCGAAGTAAACGGTTGAACTAACCTTACTAACCTAGTCCAGCACAAGCAGTTAAATTGAACAAAATATCATTCAATTTTCCTCTCAAATCTTGAACCTCCCTGAGTCTTGTTCCTTTCTGAAGTTATTGTGTTTACGGTAGGCCGTAGGTGAAGAAGAACTTCAAAACTCTGAAATTTCAACGGAAGATTAAAGAAAAGTTGGATTTAGGAATAAAAAGAATGATTCAATTGATAATTTTCTCAAGATATTCAAAATAGATTTATCGTTTTCCCAATATGAACAAACCCTCAAAAGCTTCTGTCCTGTCGTCAAGCTATTCTTCAATTTTTTTAGTTTCTCTGAAAACTATCATGACTTGTAATTCCAGCTCGGGTCGAGTATGATTCATAAACCACAAAAACATTGAAGAAATTGATATTTTACCTCCAGCTTGGGTTTTATTGGAACGAATAATGATGCAAACAATAGAAGATGAAATTAAATTTGAAAAAAACCTTAATTACTGCTATGGCAACTGTGAGTCTTCTTCTGAAAATAAAACAAAAAAAGGTTTTACATGAGATAGAAGGTGAAAATTTGATAAACTTAAAATCAGGCAATAAAAGCCATTAGTCTAAATTCATATATAGATAAAACACAGTAAACACACTGTATGTCGCTTCATTCATTTGTTTATTATAATCTGCCCGTTTATTAAATCTATGAATCAAGAAACAGGGTAATAAACATATTCATATATTATTGATCAATTCAAAAGCAAAAATATATTAGGTCACGTCAAGATCGGAAAACGAATGTTGTAAAGCTTCTGTCCTGTCGTCAAGGTATTCTTAATTTTTTTCAGTTTTTCTGAAAACTATCATGACTTGTAATTCCAGCTCGGTTCGAGTATGATACATAAACCACAAAAGGCTTCGTACATTTCTCGAGTAGGTATCTCTCCCCTGCCTAACTAGTTTTTATTTTGTTAGACCCGATGTAGTAGCCGAATATGGTAATATCGACACTAGATCTGAAGAATACCTGGCAAGCAGATGTTTCGTAATGAAAATCAGGTCCAAATCCTTCCCTGGACCATGTGAATGTAAAATAACACGCCTCTAGGCGAAAATCCATATGAATATGAATACACTCCGTACATAAGTCAGCTCTTTAGATTTCAGCATGGCACATAAAGACAGAAAACTGTATCACTTGAGGGCTTTACATTGGACCTGACATGGAGTTGTGGTAACAATCGATTTGGTCTTCGAAGCAACAACTGGTCCGGCAGAGCGCACAGTAGCATGTATAATGTAAGAAATATTCCCCAGACTTATAATTATATATTTGAAATTACAATGATTAAGATAGGAAATAAAAACACTCAAAGAACCACACACCGAAAGTTGTTCGTTCTTTGTATTATTCATGAAGACATTGACATAGGAGACCAGAATGCTTCTGGTGCTTTTGTTGTGAATTAAAATAATACGAACATATGTTGTCATTGTCATTTCTTGGCTTCTTCATAAAAATTGAAATGAATTTCTAAAACGAGAAAGATGATACCGATAGTGTTCATTTGTAATTTTGAGCGCTCATTCTACTTAAAGGAGTGCTATTTCGTTTTGCCAAATGTTTGTATTTTTTTATTTTTAGCTGAAAATTGTCTCAAACGAAAGGTTTGGACTCCCTGATGAAAAATCCGTGGTCAATTATATCCGCGTCCCCGCAGGGCCGAATGGCCGGCCGTTAGCACGATAACTTTCGAAGGGATTGTCCTAAAAAATTGAAATTTTCAGGGTGAGTTCGGTTCCCAAATGCGGCGGTTAAGTTCGTTAACCAGCCAAATCATACAGTGTTCCATGAAATATAACCGTTCAAAATTTTTGTTCTTTAATTTCTCAGACGAAACGAAACTAATCAAAATGATATGCTGCCACATGCAAGATGCTCTTAGTAAACCTCATGCATAAATTTGAGGCCATAGTATCAACAGAGCCATAGAAAATTCAGTTGGAATATTGAAAAGAAGAATTTTCAAATTTCCATAACAAGATATCCGATTCGAGTGAAATTTATTTTGTGAATGAAGATTGATATACTGAATGTTCTTGCAAATTTCTAGAGGTTCGCATTTTTAACAAAGAATTAAATTTCATTTTAATTTTTGATTTTTCACATATCTCACTTTTTAAATAACTACCAGAATATGATTCCGATCGTGCTGAGATTCGGCATTTATTTACTTAGCATTAATCTCAAGTGCTATACAAAATTTTGAGGTAACAGCATTGTCCTTAAACAATGGTAACAGCATTATGGCTCCACCAAGGGCTTTTCTTATTTTATTCATTTCGATTTGGATCAATACTGTTTTGGGAAATGAACATTTCTAAAATTGTATCGTTTGGACTATCGTCAGTCGTCAACAAAGGTCATCTATGAAACTTGTAAATAGTGAAACTTTTCAATTATTTTTCGGTGTTTCTGTTTTATTGAAACTAACTGTTCAACTCACCCAAAGATGTTCCATATATTTCTAAAAAACATTTTAGGTTGTCAAGTGCTCCTGCGAAAATCTTAGCACTAATTTGTCTGGAGCAAATTGATTTTAAAAAATTTTTTGCCTAACAGTAAAACTAAAAAAGGAAATAAATGAAAAGGATAATGTAACGTTTCATCTATATCAGACACCTTCTTCAGACAAACTTGTAAAATCTTCGGAATTGTGTTTTTTCATTTGCAGTCTAATTGATTTCCGCAGGAGCACTTCACCACAATTGAAAAATTTTTAATTATTTCTGTTTCAGAGACTGGGAGTGAAAATCTAAAAAGTTTTTTAGAAATGCAGAATCCTCCCGGATTATATTTTAATCGATATGTTCCTTAAAGCCAATATATCGGCTCTCAGATGAGGTATGTATAAAGTTCGAACAAGAGATATTTTAAATTGGATCAATTATTCCATCGGAATCCATTGCCAAAAAAAATTATTGAAAAAAGATTCAGATTGAGTAAGTTATATTGAGCGTTTGTGCTGAAAAACGATAATTTCATCATTTTTCTGAACATCAGATGTAAATTTAATTTTACGCAATATTCGATACTTCAGAAACTAGTTGTCCTAAGCCCCTAAAATTTGGGTTAGCATATGGAGCGTCGAAAATTCAGTTATTCCAAGAATTTGATGAAGCTATCTGCGGTTTCATGGAATATTGAGAAAATTACCAAAAATATGATAGAAGTGTTTGAAAGCTGAAATTAGAGCGATACACAAAAACCATACATCCTGTATATTCGTTTATCTGTAAGAAATTGAATTGATTGCATACAGAAATTTTCAAGTGAAATAACTTGGAAACGAAGCCTCATCGGAAAAATATTTCTTTTGTGTTTTACCTATCATGAACATCTATCTGTAGATATGTCGCTTAATTTTTCGTCTACAGGGTGATTTTTTTAAGTGTTTCATTAGACGTTTTCGAGGAAGGAATTGTAATACAGATTCAATATTTTGGATTTTCGTTTTAGAGTACATGAACTTTAATCGTTAAATATTTTCAAGAAGAATCTACTTCCGGTTTCACCGGAAACGAATGTAACTTCGTTATTTCAAATGCAACACCCTGTATATTTATACATATTCGAATTCTTCGTTCAATTCTACACTGATTTGATGTATGATATGTGCAACCACTCAAGCGGTTCTTGAATTATAGCCTGATTATCAATTTTTTGAAAAAAAGGTTGTCACAAATTAGTGTCCATATCTTCAAAATCCCTCCTTACATGAATTTCTTTTTGCAAAAGTAGAACAAAAGAAAGTAGTACTCTGATACTTTTTCTTGTATAACTTATGAGGAAATATTATACAGGGTGTCTGAAAAAAGGACCCCAAAGTGAGCCTCAAAAAAACTATGAAATCTCACTTTTTTCAGATGGCAACCCTATAATTTTGTAATTCCAATCGATTGCTCATCAAAAACCAGTTATGGTGTCCCGAACATTTCATGCCTCTAAAATCAGTATTTTTGCCGTAATTCAATAAAATTCGAATTTCACGATTAAAGACAGGTTTCGCACAGTTTGTAAGCTTGCATTTTTGAAGTAGGCTATGTTAGGAACTGTCATTCTTACTTTTTCTTACAGATCAAGCACTATGCAAAACATGCAATAATAATTTCACTGGAATGATATATCAAGGGTATGTTCTTTATTTGCGGCAAATGTAACAAATTCCTAGAAAAGGTAATTAGAAATTCAACGAACGAAATTCACATTTACTGACTTTTTTTGTTAAAGGTGGTAAATGTGGATTCTTTCGTTAAAAGTTCTGACTGCCCTTTCCAATATTTTGTTACATTCACCATAAATGAAGAACATATTCAATACATCACTGTTACTGTAATTCATATTTTGCATAGTGCCCGATTAATCAAAAAGTATAAATGACAGTTCTCTAAAATGCATTATAAATCAACAGACATGGCCTTCTTGAAAACTTTTATCCTAATAAATCTATGGTTAGACTAAGAAACCTAGATTCAATCCTGAAATTCGAATTTTATTCAATAACGGCAAAACTACTGATTTTAGAGGCATGAAATGTTTGGGACACTCTAACTGGTTTTTGACGAGCCATCGATTGGAATTACAAAATTATAGGGTTGCCATTTGAAAAAAGTGAGATTTCATAGTTTTATTGAGGCTCACTTTGGGGCCCTTTTTCAGACACCCTGTATAATATTTCCTCATAAGTTATACAAGAAACAGTCTCTGCGTACTTTCTTTTGTTCCACTTTCGCAAAAATAAATTCTTGTAATGAGGGATTTTGAAGATATGGACACTAATTTGTGACAACTTTTTTTTCAAAAAATTTTATAATCAGCCTATAATTCAAGAACCGCTTGAGTTGTTGCACATATCATACATCAAATCAGTGTAGAATTGAACGAGGAATTCCAATATGTATAAATATACAGGGTGTTGCATTTGAAATAACGAAGTTACATTCGTTTCCGGTGAAACCGGAAGTAGATTCTTCTTGAAAATATTTTACAATTAAAGTGCATGTACTCTTAAACGAAAATCCAAAATCTTGAATCTGTATTACAATTCCTTCACCGAAAACGTCTAATGAAACACTTACAAAAATCACCCTGTATAGTTGTGAATCATCCTGTATATAGAGGAAAATAATTGATAGTAGGGCAGGTTATAAGTGCATGGTAAATCTGGTAAATCCTGTAATACTCAAACATTCGAATGTCAATGAATGCGATCCTTTTTTGAATTGGAAAAGGATAGGGATATGTAATATTAAAATATTACACACGAAGGTGAATATAGGGAAGACATCTGGCACAATATGACTTATTGTATTTCTTTGAAACAGAAGAAAAATATTAGATAATTTTTCATAAGTCATAATGAACTGTCGTTTAGTTGAAAAATCAAAACTATGGACAATAGCCCAACAACTATGCCCTCTAAAATATCCCATTACACTAATACTTAGATTAAAATGGATTAAAAAAAAGTGTGTATATGTGTAGGTATACCTAGTTGTGCAAATAAGAGAGTTGAAACTGCCTAAATGAGAATTTTGGTTTATAAGCAGATCTAAAACATAAGAAAATAGAGGAATGGAGTAGAAGTCATAGACAAACTAATAAAATAGATGAGCCACTCGTATATTCCGCGACATCTGTCGGAGGAGGAGACTAATACACGAAAAAATTATTTTCAATTTGATAGTTAGATGTCGTTGCATTCATGGAAATCCTACAGTGACTTTATAAAGTCACTTTATCACTTTAAAAAGTCACTGTAGGAAATCCTATCGAGAAAATAGTAAGTATGTAAAATCATCATTATCAAAAAACCTTTGAATTGTCAACTGACACAAGGAGTGGTTTGACACGTTCTTTTTGAAATATAATAAATTTCGATATGCCTATACAAGAGTGAAGACGTGTGTGTTATTGGATGTGAAAATCGAGATGCAAGAAGGTAATTATAAAATTTACATGTATATTCTGTTAACTATGAGAATTAAGATACTCGCAGTTTTCAAAAAAGTTTTTCATGTATTGAATAAGTTTAGTCGGTAAATACTCATATTTTGTATTATTGAATTCATTATTTTTAGTTATTGAGAATGTTTTTAATGCAATTATTAGTTTATTGATTAGATATTTATGAAATAAATCTGTATTTTCAATTGGTGATACCTATTTCAGTTAATAAATTTTTTTCTATCCAGAATTTGATTATTGATCCTCATTTCTCGATTCCAAAAGAAAATCAGATGAAAGTTCGTTGCAGGTATTATTTTCATGAAAATAAATTTCCTCACTCATCGATTACTTGCACGAATCCATTTCTGATTTCCTTTTGGAAATTGAATTTCAAAAAACTTTTTACTTCTTGTATCTATATTTGTGTACCTACCTATTCAAAAGGTGCACTACAGAATTCTTTTTGAGGCAGCTTTACGATACAGATTCCTTTTTCAATTGAGCTTTTTTCACGAATTAGTAATGTTGTACAAAAAAAGATGGCGTTGAAGCTTGTTCTACTAGTGTCTCATCTATTCTCCGTTTAGTTAGTCTATGGTAGACGTTGTTCTGAGTTTCTCGGAAAATTTTCACCGCATTTGGCCATTCATTTTTCTCTTGAAGGTCAAAAAAGTAATTAGCTAATATCTTCACAACCCATAATTCAGCAATAGTGGTAGGTACGTTGATCGTAGTTTTAAATTTTTCGAAAATAAAGGAGATGGTCCGAATATGGGCAAAGATTTTCATTTTTAAATGGAGTACCGTAGGTGTTTTTTATTGAAAGAAGCAACTTTAATATTGATCGGTTTGCTTGTTGGTTTCGTAATTTTATCGAATTGAAAATGTCAATTTTACATGCTTCACAAATGTGCTTCGAATATGGGCCACCTTCATAAATTGAAAAGTTTCGGCATTTGAAATGATTTATTTAGAGAAAGATACGAAACCAATTTGCAAAAATATTTTATTCAAAGCAAAAATCACAAATAATATAAGCTTCATGCGCCATGCAAAGAACATAATTTCACCTCTCGTGTCATAGCCGGCACAATAAATACAAAAAGCATCGTCTCTTGGTCACTTTCGGGACGCATTCCAAAATCTTCCATATTACTGTCATTTTCATCAGGAATAATTTGCTCTTCGTCACATGAGCTGGGCTCATATTTCAAACAAGTAGGGGGGCCCATATTTCAAACGCAAACTTTTTTTCTCGAAAAGTAATGAAGAAATGTGTTATAAAACATATCGACGCGTTCAAGGCAAAACGACGTAAGCGCCATTTCAAACATTTCGAGTAATTTAGGAAAAACTTGTTGCGTGACTATTTTTCCAAAAAAGTTTTCGAAATTCGCTCTTATGAGTAACAACACTAAAAACCACTGAGTATATTATATACATTCAGTTAAAATTGATTCAGGAAAACTGGTGAAAAAAGGCAAAAATGGAGGTTAAGTCAATTGAAGTCGCATCTGACAATGTATTTTTGGTCGCTTATAACAGGCATTGCTGTCGCTTATGACAGGCATTGCTGTCGCTTATGACCGAAGTAAACAACTTCGACGAATTTTGTTTAAGCGAGTCTGGCGCTTACGCAACTTAAATCGAAATTGCGGGAAAGTAGTCAATTTTATTGGCTTATTCCAAGGTTCTATCAAGAGAAGGCGCTTAGGAGGATTCAGTGCAACTGAAAACTCAATTTTCGAAAAAATGGCGCTTACGTCGTTTTGCCTTGAACGCGTCGATATACAGTGATTTCACAAAAGCTTGATTGGCAATCAAATCGTTGATTTTGATTTGAGTCGATTGTTCACGTCAAAAATGGAATTTTGCACAGAAATGATGACATTTCAATAATCACCGTGATTGGAGTTTTGTGAAACCCGGCTTAAGAAAAACAAATTTTCTGTAAATTTACTGAAATTTGGCTCCAAAATATGGCGTACCTACTGCTCAAACTGAGAAATATGGTTATTGACGTATGACGTTAATATTCGAAAGGTTGTACGTTTTTGATGAAACGAATCGTTCTCAGGAGTAGGTCGGCAAAATAACTTCAGGGAGAAATTACTGAGATACTTGAGAATATCTCAGGTTCAATAGGTCAGTTCGAATTCGAAAATGAAGAAAAAACTTAGTGCAAAATGTGAATATGAAGCTGACAGTGCCATCTCTGAGATAAAGACTGAACTATTCCAAGGAAGTTTGCTTATTCCTGTTCATGAATTGTTTCCTTTTTCGTGTATCATACACAAATCACTGGATAAAATTATGAACACTAGAGGGCGCTCCACTGAGCTACAGATTACTTACATTGAGAAACAGAAGTAAGGCAACACAACATACACTGATTTAAAATAATACCCATATCATTGTTTAAGGAGAACTCTCCTTAAACAATGCCAATATTTAAAGGATGTGTACACGGTGTTAATTTAGGAATCTTATCATGACTCAACAAAAGGAAATGTAAATAGAAATAATTATTAAATATTATTTTTCTTTTCTATAGTTGTTCATGAAAATTGCTGTTTTGTAGCTGTAGGTCCGGGTTCGAATCCCGGTGTGGTCATGGATATTTGTATATGTCCTAATTTGCCTTTACAGTAAAAAGAATCTTGAGTATGAGAATGAGTGCTATTGTTGAAATGTTGAATAGTTAATTGTCTGTATGGCCTCAGTAGCCAAAACCATTGTTTAAACAATGCTAAGGTAAAAACAGGAATGCTGTTTTGTAAATTTTTATTTCTCTATGATACTGTTATTTGTGGTTATGTTTATGGTGACTTCTAGTTCTGTGGTTAAAGATCTAGTCGTAAACATAAACATAACAAGTTGTTTTGTGATGTATTAACAATTAACACGATTAACAGCTCTTTACATCGAATTTGTTATAATTTGATTTATCGTTTTTTGTGTCGCAAAAAAAGAACCCAAAATGTTTTCCACATCTACACAAATGAAACATTGGATGTTCAGTGATGAAGAGGAATTGAATAAGCTCAGGAAAAAGGCTAATCAAAGACATATAGAAGAATATGGAAAACAAGTCCCGGTATGTTATCGAAAAACATCTCTCCTAGTCATGAGATTCATCTGAACATAACAATATTATTTTCTTAATATTCAAATGAAGTAGTTACTAAAAAAGTAGAGAATCTCAACACTTCTTAATGAATTGAAAGTTTTGGTCTACAAATGAGTGATATCGTACAAATGCATTCTATTATTTTAGGTCAATGAACACTACAGTTATTTCCTTACTCCTGATGAAGAGAAAATTATGCTACGTAAATATGAATTGCATTTAAGAGATTTCTGTAAAAGATTTCAGCCACAAATGCCGAAGTGTGTTATAGGGACTTCATTCCATTATTTCAAAAGATTTTATATCAACAATTCTGTTATGAATTATCATCCAAAGGAGATAATGTAAAAATTTTAAATAATAATCAACTGCAATATTTTGATATTTTGTGTTGTAGGGTCACATGTATATATTGGCTTGTAAGGTAGAAGAATTCAATGTTTCTATTACACAGTTTGTTACAAACATTAAGGGTGATCGAGAAAAGGCTAGTGATATAATATTAAACAATGAATTACTTTTGATGGAACAAATAAAATTTCATCTGGCAATACACAACCCTTTCAGGCCTGTGGAGGGTTTATTAATAGATATAAAGGTAAGATTGACAAGCTTTTGTTCTAATTATGTTTGAAATAAAGTTGTAGTTAAGTATTGGTATTGTTCGCACATAATAAATTTTATTAAGAAGTACTTCCAAAACATAGAATTAAGTAAGTAAGAAGTTATTATTGATAGATCAGCTCGGATTTAATACAAATATATTTTTCAGACCAGATCTAATTTAAATGACCCAGAAAGACTTCGACCTGGTACTGAAGAGTTTCTAGAAAAAACTTTCCTAACTGATGCTATTCTTCTTTATGCACCCAGTCAAATTGCACTAGCTGGTATTTTACATGCTGCCTCAAAACTTCATGAAAACTTGGATTCCTATGTTACTGAGACTTTGCTTGGAGAAGAAGGATCTAGTCGATTGCATGACTTAATTGAAGCTGTTAGAAGTAAGTTTTACTGTAATGAAAATGTCAAGATGCACATAAATAATTAATTTCTCTCTATAAACTTTCTATCCATCTAAGAATTGTCGACCAATTAGCCTTCTGAGTCATCCTTTGGAGCTATTCACAAAAGGATAAGGTATTATTCCTGCCATTTGGCCTCAGGGGGGTAATTCCAAAAAAATCTTAAATAGGTTAATTCCTAAAATTCAGAAATTTTCATTGGAGAATAAGGATAAATTACCAATTGAAAAATTTTAAGGGTTGACTATTACCCTAATTACACCCCCTGGAACTGCCAGTGAGGATAAAACCACCCGTTAGAGAATAGATTAGCTTTGGGACAAATGTCCACCTGCAAGTATTAAAACCACCATAGATAAGAGGTTTGTTCCAACTCAGAATTGACCGTACAATGATAGTCAGGATTCTGCGCAATAGATAAAAATGTGTTCCAACTGAAAAAGTATCGTTTGAGAACGGTTTCGTTTTTGTTCCATCCTGCTTCGGGACCGTGAGTGGAACGTTTTGTGATCGTCATTTCGATCCCTGGTCTGGAGCAAGTACTGTTTGGACGGTTCTTGTACGGTCAAAGTTTAGACATGCGCATAAGATCGATTACTAACAGTTTCGTGACCGTCAAATTACCGTACAAAAGTCAGCTGTTGGAACAAACCTTATATAATCTAGTATAACAGAATCAAATCACTCACTTCGCATATATTGACTTCCACAAGGCTTTCAATACAATTGAGTTGTTCCAAGAAATGACTACAGGGTGGCTAGAATTGGTGATCCCTGAACTACATCTTTTTAACCCTAATGGGTCTTTTATATTGAGACACTTTACAAGCTGCGAATTTAATAGCTGATTGTAAATTCGCTCAGTGTAATCATGTCCACAAGCCAACAATCTGATTGCTACTACAGTTGAAAACTGGGCTACTTTACACACTAAATCGCTGGCGTTGTGGCTTGTTGGCATTCAATCAAGCCGTGTGTAATCACAGTTGCTACTAAACAATCTGTGAGTTCTCATCTACTCGGTGGTTCCTGGTTCTTGAATTTGAAAACGTATTTGACATTTATCTTAGATCTTTGACAACGATACAAACGATTTAGAGTGAAATCATCACAATCTTACAAGCTAATTCACTCAGTAGCAGCTTGTAAAGTATCTCAATGTAATCGACCCATAAGAGATAGAGAAAAATGAATGGCCCATTACGCTGGTCTTTTTTCGAGAAACTTATCATGCCGTCAACTTCATTGCCCTATCTTCTTTTGTTTTCAAGTTATAAGCGAAAATAATCATTTGGGTAATTTCAATTTTGGTCTGTATCTCCGTTCCTGTTTGTGCTATAAACTTGAAACTAAAACATTATAAGGACACTTTTTGATTGAAATCCAGTGAGTTAATCTAATTTTTGCTGAGGGATTTCCTTCCAGATTTTCCAACCCTTGTCCCCTTAAGCGCCACCACTGACCTATGACAAGTCATCTATTTTTGAAACAAGAAAAAACGGTGATATTTTTACGTGAAAATAAATTATTGTTTCTATGAGAAAAAACAAAATTCATGTAACAAATCTTGAAGGAAACCCTTCAGCAAAAATTAGATTAAGCCACTGGATTTCACTAAAAAAAGTGTCTGTTAATGTTTTTGTTTCAAGTTTATAGCACAAACAGGACCTGAGATACTGATCAAAATTGAAATTACCCAAACGTCAATTTTGGCTTAAAACTCTAAAACAAATGAAGATAGAGCAAGGAGGTTGACGACATAATGAGTTTCTCGAAAAAAGACCAGCGTAATGTACCATTAATTTTATTTTATTCTATCTCTCAGGGTTAAAAAGTTGTAGTTCAGAAATCACCAATTGTGGCCATCCTGTATAGGGTCTGTCAAATTCAACACTTTGGAATGGAAAGTCCTATTTCTGATGCAGAAAGACAAAAACTGATATCGTTGTCTTGAGGCGAATTTTTGTATTCTGACAAAGCTTAAATAGAGCTGAACAAGACATATGGCAGGAATGAAAAAGGATCGATGGACAAATAAATTATTAGAATGGAGACCACAAGCGGATAAGAGGAGCAGGAAGATCTCCTACACACTGGACAGACCACAAGAGAATAAGCAATAGGAGCAACCTAATAGACTATTCGTTTTGATCAGTTGCCATTGATTGTACACAAGAAACGGAACAGCTCAGGAGCACGAAACTCTGAAACGAATACTATATAATTTGTCTAACAATTATTACAAAGAAGAAGAAATGATGATTTAACTCAGACTCCGGAGCTAACCATACACATCATACAATGAACTTACAAGGAGGTTATACCATTCATGGTAGAAAAGTTATTTCACATCACTCTCATCAGTGCAGTAATATAACTCTGAATTACACCCGATTTGGTACTAAAATAATCAAAATGAAATCATAGAGCATTGAGCAGAGGGCTGCTCAAATTTTGATTAGTTTAGTCCGAAAATCGTTGATTATGCTCTAATATTAGGCAGAAGTCTGCACATATTCTGAATGGTATACCTTCTTTATATTCATTCGAAACGATATTCTATCTGGGATAAAGCTTCATTCATTTTCGTACCATAGTTTGCTGTATTGATATTTAACAAATGTTTCTTGCAGGTATTCGTTCCATGGTGAAAATGTTAGACAATGTTCCTGACAAATCTCTCTATCAATCTTTAGAAAAAAAATTGGATAGATGCAGAAATCCTGAAAATAATCCTGATTCTGATGTGTGAGTTTTTGAGTCTGAAATGTTATCACATTGTTCGTCTCATTGATAATGATTTTTTTCAGTTATAAGAAAAGAATGATGGAGATGTTAGAAGATGATGACGATCTCTATAATACTGTCTCTGAAAGGAATGATGATATGGACAACTCAGCTTTGAGAATGTCTCCTTCAGGATCAACAGAATATTTGGGAGATGTCTAAATATTTTCTCTGAAAGGATCGATGACTTGTATAAATCAGCTTTGAATAGGTTCTGTTCGAAATGATTTGGAATTGACAGCAACTGTCTGCATATGTTTTATACTCTTTTCAATTCAAAGAATTTATCATAAATATAATTGAATATTTTCGCCAGTCTTTAGTCTTCTTATATACCTACTGTCATTATTTTTCAGTGAATGATTAAAGTAGCTATAACCGAAACGGTGAAAACAATGAAGAATATCAAAAAGACTGAGCATGTAATAATTCAGTTATTTTTATAGTATTAACAGCGTTATTCAATTGAATCCATTGTCTGAACAAAATGAAGAAATTCCTGAAATGAATTCAGCAAGCTTTTATATAGTTAATACATCAATTCAAATATCCCGAGATAGATTGTTTTCATCCTATCTATTTATGGTTTCCAAAATCCTGCTAAAATTTGCCCTGAAAAGTTTTGTAATAGTTCGTAAACGCGAAAATTCAAATATTCAGGGTAGATTAAAAATTTTAATAGTAAGGCTGATGAATAGAAGGAAATTGACCAATAGTTCTCAGGATAT
The DNA here is from genome assembly GCA_013421045.1 of Propylea japonica. Classification (NCBI taxonomy): domain Eukaryota; kingdom Metazoa; phylum Arthropoda; class Insecta; order Coleoptera; family Coccinellidae; genus Propylea; species Propylea japonica. The sequence goes on from CM024240.1 coordinate 1,758,105, forward strand.
TCCGATTAGACAGTGGCGCAGACAGGACTTTGTTATGGGAGGGGCTGAACTGAACAATTCTTGATGATACAACAAATACGAAAGTTGCAAAAGATAAAGAAATTAACGAACAATTCAACTGAGGAATTTATAACTTCTCCTCTTTCAAAATGTGTACAGAATTTAGCATATGACTTTAGTGATTTTAATGACTCAACATGTTTCGAGCTACAAGAAGCTCATCTTCAGGAGGAAAAAAACACAAAAGTGAAGCTAAAACAGAAAACTCATGGAGAAACGACAGCAAATCCAAATATAAAACATCAATAATTAAATTAAATAAATTACCTAACTTTAAAAAAACAAAGACAAAGAAGGTAAAGTTAAAACAATTGAAATAGATATAAAATCAGTTGGTTTTAGGTCAGTTTTTAAAAAATAATTACTACAAAAAACAATCGCATAACAAATTGAAAAAAAGCAGAATGTCACCAGAATAAACTTACAGGTAATCTTCAAAAATAATTCACTGGATGCTTGCTTAAATCTTGCAAATGGTCTGAAAATGAGTTAATCTGAACGGATTGTTTTCTCGTTTCTATACCTTTGCCAATTTTGTGAATATATTTCGTTTGTTCTCCAAGAGCCCAAATTTGTCAATTAATTTTTGAGTGGTATGATAGGGCGCATTTTCAGACCATTTGCATGACTTAAGCAAGCATCCAGTGGATTATTTTTGAAGATCACCTGTAAGTTTATTCTGGTGGCATTCTGTCTTTTTCAGTTTTTCGATTTGTTATGTGTTTTCTGTAGTTATTATCTTTAAAACTGACCTAGAACCAACTGATTTTATATCTATTTCAATTGTTTTAACTTTCCTTTTCTTTGTCTTTGTTTTTTAAAGTTAAGTACCTAATTTATTTTATTTAATTATTGATGTTTCATATTTGGATTTGTGGTCGTTTCTCCATGAGTTTACAGTTGTAGCTTCACTTTTGTGTTTTTTTTCCTCCTGAAGATGGAAAATTACCTTTAACGCAATGCCCAGATATTTACACATTCAATACTAGATTAGCACATGGTGTGTACAAATTTCTCAAAAAATAAAAATTCATCGATCATAAAAAAATATCTCTGTATTTATTAGGGATACAATTATTGTTTATACAGGGTGTCTGGTGAGGAATGGGACAACGTTTAGGTGGCGATGAGGGATGTCTCAAGGAGTGAGCAAATGCCATTCGAAATCATCTGAGGTACATGGTTCCTGATATACAGTGGGTTTTAGAAAAAATTAGGAAATTTCAAATGACCATAATTCAGGAAATAAAAGAGCTAATCCGATGATTTTTCGTATGAACAATGATAGAGTGAGTTCGAATCTTTTTGAACGAAAAATTCGAAATAAAATCAGATCCGGACTCAGAAATTTTATTTTTTCTGAAATTAGGTAAAAACAACACCCTGTATGCGGTTTTCAATTTTTTTGACTTCATATTCTGAGAGAGCAGGAAAAATACATTCAAACTCAACTGTCATCTCAAATGGCACAAATTTTCCCTGCTTTCTATGACCCTTCGAATGTCAATATTCCGATTTTCGCTCCTTACATATTATTTTCTCGACATTTCAAATGACCATAATTTAGGAAATATAAGAGCTAATCCGATGATTTTCGTATGAACAATGATAAAGTGAGTACGAATCTGTTTGAACGAAAAATTCGAAATAAAATCAGATCCGGACTCAGAAATTTTAGTTCTTCTGAAATTAGGTAAAAACAACACCCTGTATGCGGTTTTCTTTTTTGACTTCAGATTCTGAGAGAGCAGGAAAAATACATTCAAACTCAACTCTCATCCCGAATGGCACAAATTTTCCCTGCTTCCTATGACCATTCGAATGTCAATCTTCCGATTTTCGCTCCTTACATAATTACATATTATTTTCTCGACATGAGATCTCAGATAGTTACTAATAAGTAAAAAAAAGATCATAAACGAATCGAAATTTTTATGAAATTATCAAAAATGCGAAATTTGGAAAATTGCTCTCTTATCACATTCGGGTTGTTTGGTATAACGTCACATGCGTCTATTATGCGCTGAATTAATTGTTCCTTGTATTTATTTCTCGCCCGTACACCATAGTTTTAAGGTGTCCCCAAGGAAATAATCTAACGGTGTCATGTCGGGGGACCGAGGTGGCCATGCTCTTGGACCACCACGACCTATCCATCTATTTGGATAGACCTCGTTCAAATGATTTCTCACTAAAATTGAGAAATGTCGGGGTGCTCCATCATGCTGGAAGATAAGTCCTCTTTGATTAATATTCCCTAATAAATTAGGAAGAACATTCATAAGGAAATCTCTATAAATTTCTCCGGTGAGTCTTTCTTCGAAAAAATGAGGAACTATTAAATTATTATCATAAACTGCACACCACACATTAACACTGAAACGTCTCCGTGATTGTCTTTGTACGACAGCGAAAATCGGAAGATTGTCATTCGAAGGGCCATAGACAGGGGCGTAGGACTGGTGTTCGGCGTGTTCGAAGAACACGGGCCCGGGCCTCATAGGGGCCCGGCCCGGGCTTGGGACGACTATCCTATTTTTTTCTTGCAGAATAAATCCTTCATTTTGTACTAAAACCAACTTATCTCCGAAACTCTAGTTAAAATTATCAATTCATATCAGAAATATGATTGTTATTGAAATTTACCACATCGCACACAAATGAAAACGTTGAATTGACAATTCCTTATTTATATTTATATTCTTCTGGTGAAAATTGCTATCCAGATGATCGCTTTATTGGGGCGGCTTCTTTTTGAGCGGCTTCTTTGATGTAGGATTCTTCATGTACATAGGGAAATTTTTTTGGACTAGGGGGAAAATGCGAAATCATTTCACTTCTATTCCTATTCTAGAGAAATAAGTACCTATTCGGATTTGAAACGACGTTGTGCTTGTGAGTGTGTTCAGAGTGAAAGTTCTCAGAATTCTTGACTTTTTTTAGTGTTTTTGTATTTCTGGACTTTAACTGTTATTGAAGGTGAGTTCTTTAATTCATCACGTGGCTGATTTTTTCGTTAGGCGCCTCTCTTAATATGAAAAAATTTGGGTCAGTCTTGGGGATTGCTGATAGAATTGAAAACTAAGTGAATTGTGAATTGTATCGTCGAGTTATCAGTTATTATTTTCAAATAATTTTCGGCATATAATCAAGGATAAATGTTCGAATTGGTAATTGGTCACTAACTTCCTTTATAAACCAAAAATAATTAGAAAAAGAGAGCCTAATAGCTCGACGATATAATTCACAAGTTACTTCGTTACTTGTCTCAAGAAATCCTGCTAGAATTGTTTTCAATTATTTCTATAGAAAATGAAGTTGCCCGAACATAGTATAGCTAATTTTGTGACAAATTTTGCAAATTCGAAAGCCCGTAAAAAATTTTGGATTGCGCTTTGTTTTTATCTCTTTTTTGTGTTTATTATATTAATAATATATTTATATGTTAATTTGTTTTAATATTATTTTGTTTTTTGTTTTCATTTTGCTTATAGTTGTTATTTGTTGTAGTTGTTATTTTGTTAGCTGGTTATATTATATGTGGAAGGTATACCCACGTACTTGTATTGTCACTATTCTAATATAAGTGACAAATAAAATGTGGTTATTTTGTCCTTATCTAATTTTTTCAATTATGTAACCAGCAGGCAGCGCTGCTATGAGGGTAGGGGCCCGGAAAATATCTTGAACACAGGCCTGTGGTGGCGTTACTACGCCACTGGCCATAGAAAGGAGGGAAAATTTGTGTCATTCGGGATGACAGTTGAGTTCGAAAGTATTTTTCATGCTCTCTCAGAATCTGAAGTCAAAAAAATTGAAAACCGCATACAGGGTTTTGTTTTTACCTAATTTCAGAAAAAATAAAATTTCTGAGTCCGGATCTGATTTTATTTCGAATTTTTCGTTCAAACAGATTCGTACTCACTCTATCATTGTTCATACGAAAAATCATCGGATTAGCTCTCATATTCCTGAATTATGGTCATTTGAAATGTCGAGAAAATAATATGTAAGGAGCGAAAATCGGAAGATTGACATTCGAAGGGTCATAGAAAGCAGGGAAAATTTGTGCCATTAAGGATGACAGTTGAGTTCGAAAGTATTTTTCCTGCTCTCTCAGAATCTGAAGTCAAAAAAATTGAAAACCGCATACAGGGTGTTGTTTTTACCTAATTTCAGAAAAACTGAAATTCTGAGTCCGGATCTGATTTTATTTCGAATTTTTCGTTCAAACAGATTCGTACTCACTCTATCATTATTCATACGAAAAATCATCGGATTAGCTCTTTTATTTCTGAATTATGGTCATTTGAAATTTCCTAATTTTTCTAAAACCCACTGTATATCAGGAACCATGTACCGATGTACCTCAGATGATTTCGAATGGCATTTTCTCACTCCTTGAGACATCCCTCATCACCACCTAAACGTTGTCCCATTCCTCACCAGACACCCTGTATTTAAAAATAATAATTAACACAAAAATAGTTGATAAATGTATAAAACTTATCATAAAAATCAAGGAATAAACAACCAAGTAGGTAATGTATGTAATAATTCGAAAACATTTTATTATTAAATATTCAGTCTTCTTTCAGATGTTGCTACTACATCGTCAATATTGAAATCAAAATCATAATATGTGTTCAACAGAGCAAGTGCAGTCATTCTTTCAGCTCCCATTGTGCTCCTTAAATATGTTTTTAATCTTTTGGGTAGAATATGTCCTTTCCAGAGTAGTAGAAACGAATAATTCAACACACATTCTTATTATTAAACTAATGGTTTAAAAATGGCGCTGAATTTCAGCGGCTGAAAATTCAGATAGTGCAATCACAAAAATTGAGAACCATGCCTTTCATGTAGCCGACTGATAGGACGGCAGCGGGTCGCGGCGCGGCGGCCCGACAAAGCGAAGGAGGAAATAAATTCATTAAGTACCATTGTATAATTGTATATTCTTATACAATGCTAGTACGTAGACATTGAAATTAGGTGATTCTGAAAATATTGATATACGGCGGAGGGTGAATGTGCAATACTGCAAAAATGTCAAGAGTTTAAAATTTACCAAATGAGGAATGTTTGTTTGTGTTTGGCGTATGTCAATGAACTCAGAAAAATTGGAACTGTTAGAATCTTTGGGGGGGAGGTCTGCAGCATTAACCCCCCCCTTGCTGCGCCAGTGAGATTAGAATTATCTTTTTCCAGCCGCAAAAGCTTTTGAAGACTTCAGCTCTCTTTGAAAATTCTTTTAGAAGTCTTATTAATAATTCCTATTAGATTAGATGGATGTTTACAATCAGAAACTTCAATCAATTATACAGTCTGTCGTAGCCCAGTTAACACAGGATATCTTATGGTTGTCCATTTCAAGTCCTATTCAAGGCGGGATATCCGTGGACATAAACCGTATATCCATAGGATATTCTATTGCAGATATATTTAGGATATCCGAAACGAACTTCTGGATACATCCATAGGACATCCAAATAAGTTTCATTCTAGATATCCATATCAGGTAACATCTCGGCATCCATAAGATATCCATAAGAAATCAACAATGGATATATCATTTATGGAGAATGGAGATCAATACATATACATATTAAGTTATAAGTGAGAAAAATTAATGTAACTTTCGGTCTGTTAATGAATATTTTTTAAAAAGTTGAACGCATGAATCCTAGGCCAAATTAATTCGACACTACTTTTATTTTATTCTTTTGTCAACGTTTAGGTTCTATATTTATAAAACCCTACAATAGGGATGTTGACTCATGTTACGAATTCATATAAATTGAGGTTTTCCTCATAGAAGGGAGTTTTTGCAATCCTAAAAACCATTTTAGTGAACTTATTATTCTCGTTGAATTAAATAAAGCTGATTTAAATTATGTTATTTATTATCAACTATCACGTGACTGCGAACGCCAATCAGAGGTAATCCGTATAGTGACGTCAAACTATCCGTATTGTCATTGCAAATTCGAATGTTCGGTGCTCAGATCAACAAAATACATTCATAGGCCGGATTCCACAAAACTCCAATCACCTTGATTATTGAAATGTCATCATTTCTCTGCAATTTTCAGTTCATTTTCAACATAAACCATCGACATACTTCAATATAAACGATTTGATGGCCAATCAAGCTTTTGTGAAACCCACGGTTCTGTGACTTGAACCATAGTAAATATATAAAATATCATATCTATGATTCGAAGTTGAAAGCTGAAAGAGAACGGAATACCTAGTTCGTTACAAGAACGATAATCTACAATTTTCTTTATAATGGAGTAGGATTCATCAAGGGTAATAGTAGTAACTTAACGAAGATTGATTCCCTGATGGTCGCAAGTTTCTTTGATGAAAAAAAGAGTTTTTGTGCAATGGAGCTTAAAAACGTAGAATTGTCTCTGTAAGTAGCAAACTTTCAACTCATATTTATTATTACAAATAAAAGAAACACCTCATTCAGTTTTTATAGACCGACATATTCATTTGAAGGCTTAAATTGAACTTTTCCACAAGGAATCAGGCAAAATCAGCTCGCTTTGACAGAAGTCAAAGTATGTTTACCATAGACAAACTGGCAAACTAAAAATTTAGTTAGTCTATGATGTCTACCGACTATTGACGTAATCATCATAACGTGCCGTTTCCGCGGGAAAATTAATTCTCTTTTCTTCAACGTATTTTTTATTGGCAAATACTATATTTTTAAGAAAAAGTAATATTTTCGTGTTTGTATAGGGTTTATCTACAAAAAATAAAATGAATTCCAAAAAATAGTCAACATCCCTATTACTATCCGACATTAACTAACTCAATCATAATCATTAGAAACACCGTGAGATGTCGTAACATTTTATAGTCAATGCCAATCAGCTCCCAAAATTTATCAATTTCGTAGTGCTTTCTTGTCTATGTTTCATATTATGAATTCATTCAACACCGCTGAATGACCCCGGTGGTGCAGTGGGTATGACTCCTGGCCGTGGTGCCGGTGGTCCCGGGTTCGAATCCTGGTGAGGGCATGGACGTTTGTGTGCGAGTTTGTGCACTCAAATTAAATTGTCTAGTCCTAAAAACAACTGGAATCTGGATACATGTCATTAAATAGAAAAAAAAATCAAAAACCGCAGAGAATTTGAAAATCACAAATCTACAGTGTTTAATTAAGTCGCCATCCGTTCGATATACGAAGGTGGCCAGACATATGTCAAAAACTGTCGTCTCAAGATTTGTATCTTGTCTAGAGAACTACTTGTTCTATGATTTGTATGTTTCCTTTTACTTTTTTGAAAAGAAACAGAAATTCCAATAAAAAAAATGGATATCCTGAAGACATACATAGTATATGCTAACTCTGGCGAATGTCCGTAGTTGATATCTCCATATAGATATCCATAATGGATATCTATAAGACATCCAAAAAGGTCACACTGTCCCATTCTATGGACGTCCATAGGATATACCAGAGCCTTTTCGGTTATCTTATGGACATCCCCAATATCCATGATGGATATCCATAGCATATCCATAAGATAAACTTGTGCTATCTGGGTAGTATGTATTGCCTACATCTTCTCTCACTCTTTACTTGAAGCAGTGGTCCTCAACCTTTATCTCTCTTACAAGAGCGTCAAAATTTGCATCATCAAGAATAATATCATTGTTTAAGGACAATGATAATATATTATTATATAATTAAACAATGATAATATCCATTTAAATTTTTTTTTATGTTTATGCTGCTATGTTCAAGCCTCAAATATACTCCGAAAATTTGGAGTTTATTTCTCTTCATTATAAAAAGTTAAGTCTTTTTGGAGCTAGCCAGAGTAGGATTCGATTCGACGTAAGATAGGGTGACCAGACGTCCGTCATTGCGACGGACAGTCCGTCATTCGTACGAGGAGTCCGTCATTGATAAGCGTCCGTCAAAGTGTCCGTCAAAATTCAAAATCTTGAATTTGACTGTTAAATCAGAGGAAATTTCTTTTTCCGTTGATCTCAGGAGAAGGATATGTGTTTACAAAGTATTCAGAGGCACTACTTATTTCAAACAAGAATTTATACATAATTCATGTTGAGATCGTCGAAAAAATCTTGTAATAATCTTTGGTGGACCAAAAAAAAAAAGGTCATCAAAACCGACGAATTTCGTCGATTTTTTTTTTTTGGTTGTCCGTCATCGAACAACGATAGATCTGGTCAGCCTGTCGTAAGATTTTCATCAGATTACTCTCAGTTAAACCTGATTAAAGCATTTCAACTCAAAATTTAACGAGAAAAACCGTACTGGAGCTGTTCATTCTATGGACAGAATCACAAAATCAAGCCGTAATTATAATATCATATTATATTATTTGTCGTAACCGGTGGCGCTAATATAATATAGAAGCACGTCTGAAGTGTCATGAAATTGACGAAATTATGCCGTTTCCAAATAACAGGAACCTAATTATTTTTCTTACTAACAAACTGAAGGATTGAAATTTTGTGTCCAGATTGTAGGTAAATCTAAAATTTAAGCGATACACCGGGTGTCCCACTAAGCCTGTTCCACTGGATTATCTCAGCCATTTCGAAAGATTTTTTTCATTTCGTAGCACACCTTGTATATTTTTTAAAATTTTCATTTCTACTCAAAATTACCTTTTCAACGATGCATCATATTTCGTATTTTACATTTGATTAGAGGGAGAAAACGTCAATTGAAATTTCATTTTCACGGTTCGTTATTGCATGTTAGTTACTCTGATAGTCAGAAAACTATTGAGAACTGTAAAAGTTGCAACAATGATGTATTTACATGTTTCCATGAATTATCAATCATTATTGAAGTCAAAATCACGATGACACACAATATCGTACCCTACTGCAATTCTTCCAGTTAAAAACTTCAATTGACGTTTTCTCCATCGAATCAAAAGTGAAACACAAAGAGGTAATTTCGAATAGAAATCAAAAATTGTAAAAAATATACAGGGTGCTATATGAGTTGGAAAAATCACTATTCCTGACTTTCAATTTTCGTTTTACTCGAACGAAGATTCCTTAAATAAAATGCAGAAGGAAAATTTTTCAAATGTGTATCTTCTAAAATGGCTGAGATAATCCATTAGAACAGAATTATTTATTATGCGAACAGTTTCTGATATATTGAATTTTTCAAGGATTTCTGATTATGAGAATATTTATTAGGTATACCTATGTATCTGGTGCATATATAGGTGAGCTTATGAAGTACGCGTTTTCTTGGAGCGAAATGTACCGGGTTTTTCACCATAATTTGACCCCTCCTTTAACTTTGTTACTGAAGGAGATACAAAGAAATGTTTCGTATAAAAGTTTCACGAAATCAACTGAGGTTTTTTGATATGAGTCCAGAAACTGAAATATATACAGGGTGACCAACATATTGATGGCAACTTTATTTTTTGAAATGGAACAACCTGTATATTTTTCCATATTTGGTTAGCTCTTTATCCCCTGATTTCGAATATGTAACATATGTTGTTTATTTTTTGAAATGGAACAACCTGTATATTTTTCCATATTTGGTTAGCTCTTTATCCCCTGATTTCGAATATGTAACATATGTTGGTCTATCTTTCTTATTCTGAGCACCATAGAATTTCAAATTTCATTAACCTTCTGACATAGCGTTTTTAAAGTTCGTGTTAATTCAAGTGGCCAATTTGATCTTTGGATTGGTAATGGCGCACCCATTTTATGGCCACCAATACTTCGAACGTTGGAGACGTTTTTATAGCCGTTCCTAAAGTAAAAAATTTACTTCAGCTATAATGAAAGCGGAGAATAATATTAATGATATAAGATAAACCAATGTTGAACCCATAATTCGGAACTAATCCCGTCAACGCACAAAGAATAATGATAATATTGTAATGATTAAAAACAAATTTTCAAGCTTCAATTTCTGACTTGAATCAGAGCCATATTAATGCTATCAAAAATAGTCTAAACAACTTGAGACAACTATGTGTATTGAATAAAGGTGGTCATTTCGAGCAATTTCTTTAGTTGATGTTATTCTTACAATACTACCATAGTTCATCATTTTTCATTTGTTAAGTAATTGTTGAGTATTCTTTCTAAAATAATACTTTAAAGTAGATTGTTCGGATATAAAGAATTTCGTAGGTATTTCACATATTTTTTATTTGGTGTCATCATTTCAAAACTTTGAAACTCTGAAAATTGAAGAGACACATCCACAAACGCATTTATTTCGAGATCAGGAGGAAATAGCCTATCAAAAAAATGGAGAATATACAGGACAGGGTGTCCCATTTGTAAAAATATAGTTGCATTCAATGTTGTTCACCCTGTATATCTTTCCATTGACATTATAACTCCAAAAGTGAGCATTTTCAGTAAAGGCGCTCTGCCACTTGTAAAATGATTACAGATCTAGGCAGGTGGTTCTTAAAATTGGAAACTCTGTGGTTCTCAGAATAAAAGAGATAGACCAACATATTTTACATATTCGAAATCAGGGGAAAAAAAACTAGCCAAAAATGGAAAAATATACAGGGTGTTCCATTTGAAAAAATGAAGTTGCCATCAATACCTATGTTGGCCACCCTGTATATATTTCAGTTTCTGGACTCATATCAAAAAACCTCAGTTGATTTCGTGAAACTTTTATACGAAATATTTCTTTGTATCTCATTCGGTAACAAAGTTAAAGGGGGGGTCAAATTATAGTGAAAAACCCGGTACATGAACAATATGATATTATTATTTAGGTAGGTATTGTACGTTTTTATATGCGGATTTAATTCTATAGCATCAGAGCTGCAGTTTTGAAAAATGATTTCAGTAATATGCTTTTTTGTCCCATAATTGATAAATTGACATATCTTCAACATAATCTTTTTTTTCGAAATGGAAACCAGATATGAAACAATCGGTGAACAATTTGTACTGTTAGTTTGAAACCATGTAAATGAAAAATAATGTAAATTATCAATGGTGTATGCTTTATTTGGAAACATGTGTTGAGTGAGCCTCTTAACACTACTGGATTCGATGATTAAACATGTCTTAAAGACAATTACATCTCTGCTTCCGAATATCAAATGAACATATTTAACACCTTTTATATCGAATGCACAAGACTTTAAGCTTGGTAGGTAGGTATCATAACATCACGCATCAAACGGTCTGATTATACATCTCTAGTAGATAGAAAACTTCAGTAAGTAGCATGACTGGAATAACATTAATTAGGTAATACGGAATTTGAAGATCATCGAATGAAAATGAACTATTGGGAACCAATGATGAAGAACACTAGTAGTGGGTATTCCGCTATAACCTCATACCAGTAATATCCTTGAGAACTTTCCAGCCGGTTATCGACGAATATGAACTGAGAAGTGAAACGAGTATCGGTTAAGTCGCCGACCGCCGTTTTATCATCAGTTGTGCAGATTAAACCGAGAGCAATAAATTGTGACATACTAAAATTAAGAATTATTATTCAATATCGTTTTTTACGAAGACTACTTCTAAGAAAGTTCAATAGTCGAGTTGAACTGAAAATGACGAGTTTACTGAGTTGCGCTTAATTTTCAACTTGTTCTTCCTCTTCAAAAGTGTTCTGACCGCCTCCGGTGGCTGTAGGGACATGGCGTGTGCCTACAAGTTCATACGAAGCTGGAGGTCCGGTTTCGAATCCTGGTGCGGGTATGGATGTTTGTGTATGTCCTGGTATGTCATAAATAAAAATTGTATAGAGTGGTATGTAAGATGTGAATGAAAGTCCATGTTGAACGACTAAGATAAAAATATTGAGATTGGGTACATAGCCGTTAGTTGAGCTTAGCCCATTAAAAGAGAATAGAATGAATGAATGAAAAGTGTTCTGTGCTCTGACTGTAATTTTTTCAATAATATAACAGTGAGAGTGACGCAAAATTATATGATTGATTTCAGGCAGGTGACTGGATGATTTGAACCGAAGAAATTTTCTGCTGGTGTTACTGGACTCGCTACTTTCTATCAGGAAAGTATATCATATATTGGTGATCATGCTGTCACGATTTGCCGAATCTCATACGAATTTCTATTTTGGATACCCATAATATAAAAAATCTGTCAACCAGTGCATTTGAGAATCTGCCTTCGCTAACAACTCTTAAAATTCGCGATACCAGAATCACCCAATATAGAAACTGGCACTCTCAAGAACTTGACCGCTCTTGAATTTTTAGACTTAGAAACAAACCAAATATCTAAAATATCAACAAAGCATTTGGGGTCAAGCCTTCGCTCGAGTATGTCATACTGACAAACAACAAAATTCCAGATATTGATCACCTTTGGTTTCAACATTGCCCGATGCTTCGATATTTATCCTTCAAAGGAAATAAAATTCAAATAATCAGAAATAACACATTCCAGTTCACACCAAATTTAATTCAATTATTATTGGATTTCAACGAAATAACAGTGATAGAAGAATCAGCTTTTCATCATTTAAAAGATATGGAAATTCTGAGTATGTTTCATAACAAATTGGTTAAATTAGACACCAATGTTGTACCAGGAAATTTCAGAGTTCACAGAATGGATTTGAGAGCCAATTTCTTAAATTTCCTCTCTGAAGATTTATTGAGCAAATTATCAGTGGATTATCTGGATATAGCCGGAAATCCTTTGGAGTGCGCATGTTTGGATCGATTACATGATTGGATGCTTCAGAAGAATGTTACTTCGAAAAAAGATAAGGAGGAATGCAGATCTGAACCTGTTCCACAATGTTTCGATGGTCCTGATCCAACTTACTGTTCAGAAGAATTAGATCCTAAAAGCACTGAATTATTCTTGAAAAGATTGAAAACATTTGAATTTCGAATAAACCCAAAATGTGCCAATTTATCTTAAAAGTCAACAAATGAAATATAATCATGTGCATAATATTTTATAACGCTTGATATTCCTTTTTATGTTTGAAATGTTAAAATTGGAGAAAACTACGGGTAATATACATTTTTTCAGATCATGAAGAAATGCCGTTCAGTTTATTTATTAATTCTCATTGTTTTTCATTCGTAAATTATATATGTGCATTTATTTTTTTTATTTAACCAACCAGTGGACCATAGATCGTAGGCTGTAAAAAAATTGAAAAAACTTTCATTTGTTTCGTCAATTTGAGGAAATTTTCAAGTATGGCAAGAGTAAAAAGTTGCAAAATTACAAAATTCGAAATAATCCTATCGATAATAGTTCAAGATTTATTGAACTATGAAGTTTCACTCATAAGGGAATTCTTATCACCCTGTATGGCGTTGCCAAAGAGATTTGGAATATTTATTATAAATTAATTCCTTGTTGTAAGAAAAGCGGAAAAAACACGTACAGGTGATAAAGAATATCAACGAAAATAAAAAGCTTTTTTATTACAAGAAACCGATAGTGATTCAGCTATTGGGAATTTATGATTAATCTAGCAACGTCTTGCGCTTTCACCTCAGTATTCTTGGGTTTTTAGCAGCCGGTTTTTGAGCGACTTAAATATAAGAAAACAAAAAAATACCAGTTGAATTTCAGTTCTGTTATCAGTTGTGCGGATTTCGGTTAACCAGGTGTAAAAGATTGTCAAACGAAAATTTGAATAGGAAAAGAGAGAGAGAGAGTTTTATCAGTGATTATATACATATGAAACATTGTGTTCACACGTCATAGACAATTGATTAAAAAATTTAGGTAAAAATAACAGATATTTAAAAGAACAGTTCCAGAACAGGCAGGGTCGTTCCTACCAGGGGTGCAGAAATCTGAGGGGGTCTCTCTTCTTACATATAATAAATAAATGGATATAAACAATTTATTTTGGATATAATAAAACTGCTGGGTACTGTGCAGGTTATTTAGATATCAATAATTTCAATTGGGTTCTACGGGAACTCATTAACTCATATTGCATTTCACCTATGTAGGTAAATCTAGAATTGAATAAAAGGATTCCATCTGAAAAATCCTTTAAAACGAATAAAATAATATGTATGGGCCGTTTGGCAAGCTTGTAATGTAGCAATTCAGCTCATTTTTTGGGGAATTATCAAAAACCTCCGTCAATATACAGGATGTTTCCTAATTGAATGTCAACATTTATAGGATTGATTTTTTGACTCACTTCAAGAAAAAAACTTCATATGAACATATGTCTCAACTCAAACGTCTGGGTGATAGGTGATAAAGTTTTCAAAATGAATAATTTTTTATTAATAGGTACCTATCTACAATACCACTCCAGATATTTCAATGAATATTGTCATACCTACATGTACTATGAATCAAGATTCATTTTTTAATGTATCACTTTTTTTGTTAATTTCCAATAGTAGTAGTACGTAATTTGACCTGCCTATTTTGGCTGACATTGATTGGTACGCCACAGATTTTTCCTGAAACACAAATTATTTTTGACATTCCCAATCATTTCACAACAAAGTTGATCTCCTGACTTCTTTCAATCCGATACCTAGACGGTTCTCGCTTAAAAAAATAAAAAGCGCTTCTCTGCATTGAAATAAATTACATTATGTATGTAAGTAAGAAAGAACATATCTTAGTACGCTGTGGCCAAATTACGTAAGAACGCCACTGGAGGAACTTAAAAAAACTGATACATCAAAAAATTTCATTGAAATATCTGAAGTGGTAATGTTGATATTAATAAAAAATGATTTATTTTTGAAAACTTTACCACCCTGTAAATCAAAAGGAAAGACCTGTTGTCTTAAAATGGGCTCAAAATTACCCAATAAATATTGAGTGTATTATCATTGAAAAATTCGGGAAGATCTCCAGATTTTAGTTTTGGTAACAAAAACGCAAGAGTCTTTATTTCGTCATACAGAAAATCAGAAATGAGATATTAGATTGATTAGCGCGTTTCTAGTTCTTACCGGATCGAAACTCAAGAGTAGATGGAAAAGGTTCGTTCACAAACCGTAAAATATCAATTTCAGATTTTCGCAGTTCTGATCAGACCCAAATTTTTTTCACTCAGGTATAAAGAAATTTTCTGCGAAAATTTTATTCATCTGTCAAATTCGACAGACAACAATGTTCCGACTGATTTTTTATTGTTGTTTTAGCCAATGAGCATACAATTAGGCGATAATTTTGCATTAGTGCAAATTATCGATAATTCGCACTTGTGCAAAATTATCAGGTCCTTTAAAATAAATGCAGACGTAATTATGAACGTTTATTACTTATTATGGTGACGGCAATGTGACAGCAACTTACAGCGACACAATACGATTTGATGGATTCACAAAATTTTCTTATTAAATTTAACTCTTGCAATGAAAATGAATCGATAATTTTGACAATCTGCTCTCATGCACAAGGGCGGATATAGCTTTTTTTCATGGGGGGGGGGTATGTAGTAATGATTCAAGATCGATAAAACAGGTTCAAAACTTGAAAAAAATTTAATCAAAATATTTAGGAGGAATAATATAATAAGAAAAAAACAGTAGTAAAGTAATAGTAGTAAAAAAACAAACAAATGAAAATATGTGCACCACGTTGCGTAACTTTTTCAAAGGTTTTCGATATTCATGGGGGGGGGGTAGTTGATAGTTGATAGTTTACAGAGGGGTTACAGTCCACTGCGACCTTAAGGTCTATTGTGCCCCCTTACAGAGCTGTTCTGGCCAAAAACCTTCACAGCTCGCCTTCCAGTTCCAGAGATCTAATGAAATCTAGTAACTGTGAAGACTTCAACGAGGCTAGTTCCTCACTCTTACAAGTTTCTTGTCCAAGGCATTTCCTCCTCAGGCTCGTAATGCCAAGGCATTCCATGACTAGGTGAATGGGGGTTTCTTCCTCCTCCCCACAGAACCTACACTCGTCAGTGTCCGACAATCCCATCCTCAACAGGTGCTTCCTAAGGCGACAATGTCCTGTAAGAAAGCCAGTGAGGAGGTGCAATTGCTTCTTACCAAGATCCAGATATCTTTTGGATCCCCCCATTACCCCCCGTAAATCCGCCCTTGCTCATGCAAGTTAAACTGTAAAAGGCACTCGAGCGCTCCGCGCACTCGTGCTCTTTTTCAACTTAACTTGCATTCGGGCATATTTCCCAAAAATTTTCGATAATTTTCATTGCACTAGTTAAATTATAACTGATAATTCCAATTATTATTGTATTCATCCGACACTAGACAACTAGAAAAAAATGAACAACAAAAAGTAGATCTTTTTAAAGAATGACATGAAAGGAAAGCAGGAAGAAGAGGTTAAAGTATTTGTTTCTTTGGAGAAATTTCTGTGGAATTCAGACCTACAACCAAAAAATGTCGGGCAGTTATCCATTGTTTCTCAGCCGCTAACCATATCTCAATCGAATTATTCCCAAATTGAACCCTCATTTTGACGCAAAATTAGCTATTGAAGTACTTTGAACGATTCTTACTTTTGATATTTAGAAATAACCATAAGATCTGATGCAGAATGCTCTGCGACGGGTTGAACGATGGTGCTTGAAAAACGAGCTCTCGGTAAATCCTAGTAAGACAGAGATGGTTCTCTTTACTAGAAAGAGGGTGCCTAGCAACTTACGACTTCCCAGTCTGTTTGGAGTTGGGCTCACTCTATCCGAACAAGTTCGTTATCTCGGGGTGATATTGGACCGCCAACTTTTGTGGAACAAACATGTTGAGACTCAAACGAATAAAGCCAATGTTATATTCTGGTCTACTCGGAGGGTGTTGGGTAATGGATGGGCTTCAAACCGCACGTTATGCACTGGTTGTATACTGCCGTGGTGAGGCCTATCCTGACCTATGCCTCTGTGGTGTGGTGGCCTTCTATGGAGAGGGACGTCAACCAGAACATTATGACTAAATCCCAGAGAAAGCTTGTTTAAGTATTACAGGCGCTCTGAGGTCTACCCCTACAGCAGCGATGGAATGTCTGCTGGGTCTCCCTTCTTTGCACCTAGTTGTGAAGGAGGTGGCTATGAAGACAGCTCTGGGAATCTGGGAACGGGGACAATGGCGCGATGGAGGACTCTTCACTGGGCACGCAAGGGCCCTCAAAATGGTTAAGGATGCTCACGCTCCCCTTCTCCAAAGAGGTGACCGCGCGGGCACTAAGTTCTACTTCGACGAACCCTACAGGGTAATTGTTCCCGACAGAGACCTATGGTCTTCATCAAACATGCTTCTTAGTCCAGAGGGTCCCACCTGGTTCACTGATGGCTCTGTCACAGCAACAGGGTCTGGGGCCGGAATCGTGGGTCCTCACTTCAATCAGGCTATCCCTCTGGGGAAGGACTGTTCCATTGTGCAGGCTGAGCTATTTGCGGTTCTTGCATGCGCACTGGAAAATATTCGCAGGGGATACTCTGGCCAGCACATTTATATATGTTGCGACAGCCAGGGAACTCTGAAATCTCTATCCGATGTTAGAGTTGATTCTCTTTTGGTAGAAGAATGCAGGAAAGCTCTGCGTGGGCTGGGCTCTGATAACTTTTTGAAAGTAATCTGGTGTCCGGCTCATGCGGATATACCTGGTAACGTCAAGGTAGATGAACTGGATAGGCGGGGAGCCGGATTAGCATTGTTGGTCCGAAGCCTTCGCTGCCAATCTGTCGCACATCTGTCAGAAGTTTCTTCAGGAACTGGCTGAACAGGGAATTTTCCTCGGAATGGAGCGCAGGGGTGGGCCTGAGGTGGTCGAGGATTCTCATTGAGAGACCGTCCTCGCGATCTGAGGTCAATAGGCTTCTGTTGCTGGAGAGGAAACAACTCGGTCTGGTGACTGGTGCATTGACTGGTCACCTGTTTAACAAGCATTTGAAGAGAATGGGATTGACGAGCTGCTCCCTATGCCGGTGGTGCAGGAGTACTGATGAAACGGTTGAGCATATTTTGTTCAACTGTGGAAACCTTACTGAGTTAAGGTCAACACACCTAGGAAATCCAACACCTTCTATTCTATGGTGAGAGGGACCACTCCTAGCAGGCTCGCGACGTTTCTGTCTTCGTGTCTTAGGAGCTGAGTCTCTATGAAACGATGCGGGTGAACAATGGGCCACTAGGCCTCAGTTCGGCCGGTAAGGCACCGCACAGAGAAGAAGAAGAAGGAGATAAGATTAAACAAATCAGAATAGCTAACTATAATCAAACCTTCAAATGAACACATGAGTTTAGAAGACCTAACGATTACAAAAAAAGTTTTTCGTGATTTTCAGACTATTTGGTAATCAACTTGTCACGAGAATGAAAAAATACAGAATGCCTAGGTTTGATACCTTTTTGGAGTCTGCAATAACTAAGCAAGTTTTTAAGATGATGACTACCAAGGACCTCTCACGTTTTTTCTACACTGTAGCTGATCAAACTAGAAAGAATTTAGTTTTCAATTTTTCGTTGTACTTCACTAGTTTTTAACTTTTTACACTTGTTTGATGAATTTTGTCTCCGATAGTTGAACTTTGGTGTGTAATTAAGGAAATATATCGAAATACCTCTCAATATGAAAAATGGCACTAGTATAGAAACTAATCGCACTTGGAAATTTTCTAAAAATACCAAAAACAATAAATATTTCGGATTCCCGGACTGAGGTCGAAATTTGGAATAAGAGAGACCACGACAGTGTCTACCTATCTAAACTAAAGTTACAGGTTTATCCATTGTTTTAGGGACATCCTGTATATAAGGGCGGCAAAACCTTAACCTGACGCGGGCGCCATATACCTTAGGAACGGCCCTGAGAACAGGTTCACACAAATTCAGTCCCATCTGTTGGCAAATTCAAAACCTCATCAACTGTATAAAATACATTAATTGCCAACATCTTTCTTATTCTCTTTTTGAAAATGTTCATTGGCAGATTTTTCACCCCACCAGGAAGTTTATTGTACAAAGACACCGCACGGAATCCAGGGGCCTGCTGGGATTTACCCAGTCTTAGATAGTCCTTCCTTCGTCTGAATGTAAGGTATACTTTTCCTTGTATTTGTGTACCTATATAAATTTAATTATCAAAAATAAACAGAGGATACCCATGACTGTGAAGGTACTTTTGCAGCAATCTCGATAACCCAGGTCTTCCAGAATCCTTATTGCTCTGTTCGTCTCTGTAGTCTGAAATTGGTTTCCGAATAGCGCAGCCACCCCACAGTAAAATGCCATATCTCAGATGAGATTCAACCAGAGCGTAATACATCGAGAGTAATACTCCTGGTGATAAGGAAAAATATAACGTTCTCAGGGCAAAAATCTTTCGGCTGAGACTTGTGAACTCCATGTCAGTGCATCGTCTACATAGACAACTAGACGAGAATATTGAGCGAATTGACTTCTCCATTTTCTAATGGCCTTAAAGGCATAGCCATATTAGCCATGTCTTGTGTTTTGCTCATATTAATACTCAGACCATTTGCAGTGGACTATAGAACAAGCTTTTGCTGTGCCTCACGCGCTCGGTCAAGTAATGTTAGTGAATCCAGGGCCTTTACTGCCACTGTTATGTCATCAATAAATAGAGTGGATTCTATGTCTGAAAAATAATACAGTAAATCGTGTATATGTCAAAAGTAGTACTGGGCCTGGCCTTAGAGTTGAACCCTCAGGTACTCCCATGGTAATGGGCATTAAACAAGAGCATGTTACCCCCTAAAAACGACCTTCGGTACCTTTCGCTCAAGAAAGATCTGATCGAATCGATGACTGTCTCACCGAAACCATGTCTTTCGAGTTTTGTTATGGTCAACACAGTCGAAGGATTTACGCTCCAGAGAGGTGACCGCGCGGGCACTAGGTTCTACTTCGACGAACCCTACAGGGTAATTGTTCCCGACAGAGACCTATGGTCTTCATCAAACAGGCTTCTTAGTCCAGAAGGTCCCACCTGGTTCACTGATGGCTCTGTCACAGCAACAGGGTCTGGGGCCGGAGTCGTGGGTCCTCACTTCAATCAGGCTATCCCTCTGGGGAAGGACTGTTCCATTGTGCAGGCTGAGCTACTTGCGGTTCTTGCATGCGCACTGGAAAACATTCGCAGGGGATACTCTGGCCAGCACATTTATATGTATATGTTGCGACAGCCAGGGAACTCTGAAATCTCTATCTGATGTTAGAGTTGATTCTCTTTTGGTAAAAGAATGCAGGAAAGCTCTGCGTGGGCTGGCCTCTGATAACTTTTTGAAAGTAATCTGGTGTCCGGCTCATGCGGATATACCTGGTAACGTCAAGGCAGATGAACTGGCTAGGCGGGGAGCCGAATTAGCATTTGTTGGTCCGGAGCCTTCGCTGCCAATCTGTCGCACATCTGTCAGAAGTTTCTTCAGGAACTGGCTGAACAGGGAATTTTCCTCGGAATGGAGCGCAGGGGTGGGCCTGAGGTGGTCGAGGATTCTCATTGAGAGACCGTCCTCGCGATCTGAGGTCAATAGGCTTCTGCTGCTGGAGAGGAAACAATCAGTCTGGTGACTGGTGCATTGACTGGTCACCTGTTTAACAAGCATTTGAAGAGAATGGGATTGACGAGCTGCTCCTATACCGGTGGTGCAGGAGTACTGATGAAACGGTTGAGCATATTTTGTTCAACTGTGGGAACCTTACTGAGTTAAGGTAACACACCTAGGAAATCCAACACCTTCTATTCCTATGGTGAGAGGGACCACTCCTGGCAGGCTCGCGACATTTCTGTCTTCGTGTCTGAAGAGCTGAGTCTCTATAGAACGATGCGGGTGAACAATGGGCCACTAGGCCTCAGTTCGGCCGGTAAGGCACCGCACAGAGAAGAAGAAGATGTCTGAAAAATAATCCAGTAAATCGTGTATATGTCAAAAGTAGTACTGGCCTTAGAGTTGAACCCTCAGGTACTCCCATGGTAATGGGCATTAAACAAGAGCATGTTACCCCCTAAAAACGACCTCAGGTACTTTCGCTCAAGAAAGATCTGATCGAATCGATGACTGTCTCACCGAAACCATGTCTTTCGAGTTTTGTTATGGTCAACACAGTCGAAGGATTTCCTTAGATCGACAAACGTGGCCAGTCTGTGTTCCCTTCTTTCGAAGCTCTGAAGAGTTGTGTTGACAAACTCAATAATACCGTCTTTTTCTACGAAAGCCAAACTGTCGATACGTGAGTAGTTGATTGTTCTCGAGAAAAACTACAATCAGCGAGTACACTTCACACACTGGAATTTTTCACTAGCACTTTTGTACGAAGTAAGAAGAAAGGCGAATATACGCCGAGTTGAAACAAAAATGGCCCAGTTATTGAGTTGGATCATATTTCCTAAACTTTTTATCCTTTTTAAAAGTGACTGGTGCTTAGACTGCGATTTTTTCAATGAAATAACTGTGGTGGAGACGAGAATCATACATTTTTGGCAGATTTCGAACAAGTCCGGGGATGTTTTGAGCCAGAAAGATTTGATGATTTTGTCGTAGGACTCGCTTTTTTCTATCAGGATAAATATTATTTTCCTTAGAGACAACTAGTAAGTAAACAATTGTATGAGAAATGGTCCAGTAAATCAATGAGGGGATTTAAACTAGGCTTATAAATACCCATATAATTCAATAAAAAGAAACAATACTTTTTAATCACTCTAAAAACGAATTATCATCATACAAGCACTTAGAAATCAGATATTCCTTAAGCTTTCTCCTGAATAAAGGTAATAGAAAATTTTGGATTGCATTAGGAAGTATATTACAAACAGGTACGTGGACCTGGATAGTATTCCATCTATTGGTAATCATGTTGTTCACGATTTGTTTATCTGACTCATCTGAATTTTTTTAAAGCTATAATAACGTGCGTTCAAAAAAATTCGTGGTCAAGTAAGCTGTGGATTCTATTTTTCCCCTCATAGACTCTAAGGGCGCGACCGCATAGGTAGGAGGCTTGCTTAGCTCCTAGAGTCTAGCGAGTCATTTTTCTAGTAGCTCAGTAAAACGAACGTTTTGAAATGTACGCAATGTGCCGCACTACTCACATGCTCCTACCTAGTCGCTTAGCGAATATCCATCTAGTCGCTAAGCAAGACTCCTGCCAGTGCGGTCGCGGCCTTAGGAAAAATAGAATCCACAGCTTACTTGACCACGAATTTTTTTGAACGCACGATATAAGAAACCTTTCGGGCAGTGCATTTGAAAATCTGCCTATGATAGCAGACCTTAAAATTCCGATACCATAATCACCAACACTGGCGCAGCCAGGGCGGGGGGCTTTGGGGCTGCAGCCCCCCCCAAAGATTAATTTCTTCGTTATTTCTTTCTTCTTTATTTTTTTTTGCAACTTTCGTTATTCACTGTATCATCAAAAATTTTTCAGTTCAGCCCCCCCCAAAATAAAATCCTGGCTGCGCCACTGATCACCAATATAGAAGCAGGTACCTTCAGGGACTTAGCAAGTCTACGGAAGCATTCGAAGTCAAGCCTTCAATCGAATATGCCATACTAACAAACAACAAAATTCCAGCTGTTGATCATATTTGGTTTCAACATTGCCTGATTCTTCGATATTTATCCTTCAATAGAGATAAAATCAGAAATGATATTTCATTTCAGTTCACACCGAATTTGAAACAGTTATTGCTGGATTACAACGAAGTAACAGTAATAGAAAAAACAGCTCTTCATTATTAAAAGGATATGAAAATTTTGAGAATGGATCATAACGAATTGGTTAAATTCTCAGAGTAAGAAATAATGTTTATTTCTTACTCTGAGGTTAAATTAGACCCGAATGCTGTACCTGAAAATTTTATAGTTAAAAATCTGGATATAAGAGTAAATTTCTTGAACTTTCTGTCGAAAGATTCATTGAGCAAATTAGCAGTGGATGTTATCGAATTAGCAGGAAATCCTTGTGACTCTCTCGATCATTATATCCATCAAATATTATATTTTATAACAATGAACATTTTTAATAACCAACGAAACATCTCAAATCATATAATCTATTAACCCGACCATTATGATCCAACATAGATTACAGCTTTTCCTTATTTCATTAAACCTAAGTAAATTTGGTCAAAATATTAGGGTTCACTTGGACAAATTAACTCAAAATGAACTAAGGAAAAGATATAATTTATTAATGGATCATAATGGCCGTTATATAGAATATAGTCCGTTCACGAAAGGTTGAGCCGTCGGTTGGCCATGATAATTTGACATATTCCACTGTGTATATTAAAATTTTAGGTTATGATGTTTATTTTCTTGTCAGATTGATACGCAATTTTGTCAATATTGCATAGAGTTGTCTGATAACTCGCAAGCTCGTCGGGCGAGGCCGGATACATTCGGCAACATTGAATTTATTTTACGTTATGACAGCAGATACTGCCAACTTCAGATAAATAAAGAAACGCCTACTATGTGCTCAACCTTTCGTGAACGGAGTATATATGATTTGACATGTTGCATCTATTAATTATTAAAAAATTGTTATAAAATATAATATTTGATGAATATACAGTGGAACTTCCCTAACTCGAACTTCCCTATCTCGAAAAATTCCCCAAGTCGAATTTTCTTTAGAAACAAAAACGATTATAAAATATCACTTATGTATTTTTTCTGTATAACTCGAATTTCAAAACTCCATAACTCGAGTATTTCTAAAACTCGAACTGAAATTCAGCAGTAACCGTGGCGGCAACCAAGCATAACTCGAATTTTTTGGGCCACACACACTGCAACTTCGGGAAATTACCTAGCGGAGAGCCTCCGATATGTCCAAACTTGTTTTTTTCAGATTTTTCTTTGTGGTCACATTGCACACGCGTTCTATAAAATATTGTGAAATTTTGAAAGGTTTTCCGTATTTCGAATTTTCCGTAACTCGAAGTGAAAGTACTGGCCCTTGGCGATTCGAGTTAGGGAAGTTCCACTGTAATTATTGAGAAATAGTTTGCTACAAAGTCTTTTCGATTTTGATAAACACAATTATATCCATGTCTCTAAGTCAAGGCATACTGTCTCAATACAGAAAAAAATAGGATAGAACTAACATAAAAACACGCTGCAGGTCGCTGATGCACATCTCAAGCCAACATTGACTTGAACCAATTACCTTCAACCGAGTAAAAAAAATTTCATCACTTTTCGAGAAAAATTAGGTTACCAAGATAAGTAAATCACCCTGTATATTTTGTAATGAAAATTGCTTTAATTGATGCAATAAAAGTAGATAAGGACCTCGATAGACAAGATACACCCATATTTGTTAGTTGGAGTACTTAAGAAAACTGAAGAAATATCAATTTAAAGAATATAACTTCATAGCTAAATCTATGTAGCATCTGACAGAAGGGAATAATAACTCATTATTCACTTGTGATTAATGGGTATTATTATGGTCTAGCAAACAGAAGTATAATGTGTGGATTATACAATAGTCGTGAATAAACTATATTATAACATGACGCATCAAACGGTCTGATATCGATACATCTTTTGTACATACAGATATGAAAATTTTTAGCAGTAATGGCTGGAATTCTACATTAATTATAGACTACAGGCCCGTGTTGAAAAAATTATGGGTCATTTGAACCACCAGGTGACCTATCTAGAAGGATATAAGAGCATAAAATAATAAGATTCAGCACTATGCCGTCACTTGTAAGCTGTCCAACTGAGTGCAGGGGAGAATTCGAAAGTACAGGTAGAGTGGGTACATTTTGGTCATATATTTTTGTACGGCATTCTTACCATCGATAGATTCGTGAAAAATAATAAGAAAAACGCGTAGCGCCGTAAAAAAATGGAGAGCCACAAAGTCGATTTTTTTTTAATTTTCCGACAATTACCAGGGTAATTTGGTCTTTTGACGGCGTCTGTGTCATACTATTTCAATACTGCTTCTAATCCATTATTCGCAACGCCATACAAAAATCATGCGACAATTGGAAAAAATCTTGGTTGCAATCCCCTCTCTTTCCGTAGTCCAGGGGGTGATTTGACACAACACGAAATAAAGTTATTTTGAAAGTATTTTATGCAAAGATAATATTTTTTCATGTGCCGTACATTTTTGTTGGTCCAAAGGGGAAAAAAAGAAAAAATCCATTTATTTGTACTAATTTTCATAGTCTTACGTTCCTAGTTAGATACTATGTTGAATATGGGCTCGTATACTATCCATTTATACCAAAATATAGACACATTGTCACTGATAATCCCAAAATACAACATATTTTTGAGAAGTACTCATGACACTGAAGTTTGCAGTACAAAATTATGCGACAAGGAGGTCTGTTAACTTCAGTGTCATGAGTACTTCTCAAAAATATGTTGTATTTTGGAATTATCAGTGACAATATGTCTATATTTCGGTATAAATGGGTAGTATACGAGCCCATATTCGACATAGTTTCTAACTAGGAACCTAAAATCACGAAAAGACTGAAAATTAGTACAAATATATGGATTTTTTCTTTTTTCCCCTTTGGACCCACGAAAATGTACGGCACATGAAAAAATATTATCTTTGCATAAAATACTTTCAAAATAACTTTATTTCGTGTTGTGTCAAATCACCCCCTGGACTAGGGAAAGAGAGGGGATTGCAACCCAAGATTTTTGCCCTTCGCATGATTTTTGTACGGCGTTGCGGAATAATGGATTAAAAGCAGTATTGAAATAGTATGACACAGATGCCGTACAAAATCAAATGACCAAATTTACCCTGGTAATTGTCGGAAAATTTAAAAAAAATTTCGACTTTGTGGCTCTCCATTTTTTTTACGGTGCTACTCGTTTTCTTATTATTTTTCACGAATCTATCGATGGTAAGAATGCCGTACAGAAATATACGACCAAAATTTACCCACTCTACCTGTACTTTCGAATTCTCACCTGCACTCAGTTGGACAGCTTACAAGTGACGGCATAGTGCTGAATCTTATTATTTTGTGCTCTTATATCGTTCTAGATAGGTCACCTGGTGGTTCAAATGACCCATTAATTTTTTCAACACGGGCCTGTAGTCTATTATGTTTACGGGATTTTGAAGATCGCGGTGACTCACCACAAAAATTTATCGCGAATCAGCTATTGGGATCTAATGATGAGAACACAAGTATTCCACTATACCCGTAAGATCCTGAGAATTTTCCAGCCGGTTTTCGACGAATACGAACTGAAACCAGCATCAGGTAGTTGCGTTTTATCTTCAGTTGTGCAGATTAAACCGAGAGCAATAAATTATGACATTGGAATTCAGAATTATTTATCAATAGCATTTTGATACAAAGAATATTCGAGTTGAACAGAAAATGACGAGTTCACTAAGTTTGGGGGTAATTTTGAACTTCTTCCTCCTCTCCAAAAGTGTTCTGTGCTCTGACTGTAATTTCTTCAATAATATAACCGTGAGAGTGACGCCAAACCATACGTTATGGGGTGATTTCAGGAAGGTGACTGGATGTTTTGAGCCGAAGAAATTTTCTGATGTTGTTAGTGGACTCTCAATTTTCGATCAGGATAGTATCGCATATATTGGTGATCATGCCGTTCACGATTTGCAGCATCTTATACATATTACTATTTTGGATAACCATAATATAAAAAATCTGTCAGCCAGTGCATTTGAGAATCTGCCTATGCTAACAACACTTCAAATTTCCGATACCAGAATCACCAATATAGAAACTGGTACCTTCAAGAACTTAACCACTCTTGAATTTTTGGACTTGGAAAACAATCAGATATCTGAACTACCAACAGAAGCATTTGGAGTCAAGCCTTCTCTCGAGTATGTCATACTAACAAACAACAAAATTCCAGATATTGATCACCTTTGGTTTCAACATTGCCCGATGCTTCGATATTTATCCTTCAATAGAAATAAAATTCAAATTATCAGAAATAACACATTTCAGTTCACACCAAATTTAATTCAATTATTTTTGGATTTCAACGAAATAACAGTCATAGAAGAAACAGCTTTTCATTATTTACAGGATATGGAAATTTTGAGTATGGTTCATAACAATTGGTTATATTAGACCCAATGCCCAATTGTAAAAATTTCAGAGTTCACAGAATGGATTTGAGAGCCAATTTCTTGAACTTCCTCTCAAAAGATTTATTGAGCAAATTATCAGTCGATTATCTGGATATAGCCGGAAATCCTATGGAGTGCGCTTGTTTGGATAGATTACAGGATTGGATGCTTCAGAAGAATGTTACTTCGGAAAATGATAAGGAGGAATGCAGAACTGAACCTATTCCACAATGTTTCGATGGTCCTGATCCAATTGACTGTTCAGAAGAATTAGATCCTGAAAGCACTGAATTATTCGTGAAGAGATTGAAAACATTTGATTTTCGAATCTACCCAAAATGTGCCAATTTATCTTAAGAGTCAACAAATGAAATATAATCATGTGTATAATATTTTATAACGCTATTTCTTCCTATGTTTGAAATGTTTAAATTGGACCAACTACAGGTAATATACATTTTTTAGATCATGACGTAGGTACCTACCATAGACAAACTAAAATAATAGATGAGCCACTCGTATATGTCGCGCCATCTGTCAGAGGAGGATACTAATACACGAAAAATTATTCTCACGTTGATAGTTAGATGTCGTTGCATTCATGGGAATCCTATCGAGAAAATAGTAAGTATGTAAAATCGTTATTATCAAAAAACCTTTGAATTGTCAACTGACACAAGGAGTGGTTTGACACGTTCTTTTTGAAATATCATGATTTCGATATGCCTGCAAGAGTGAAGATGTGTTGTGTTATTGGATGTGAAAATCGAGATGCAAAAAGATAATTTCAAAATATATATTACCTATATATATTCTATTACCTATAAGAATTAAGATAGTTTCCAAAAAGTTTTTCATGTATTGAATAAGTTTAGTAGGTAAATACTCATATTTTGTTTATTGAATTCATTATTGTTAGTTTTTGAGAATGTTTTCAATGCAATTATTAGTTTATTGATTAGATATTTATGAAATGAATCTGTATTTTCAATTAGTGATAAGTATCTATTTCAGTTAATAAATTTTTATTCTATCCAGAATTGATTATTGATCCTCATTTCTCGATTCCAAAAGAAAATCAGATTAAAGTTCGCTGCAGGTATTATTTTCATGAAAATAAATTTCCTCACTCATCGATACTTGCACGAAACCATTTCTGATTTCCTTTTGGAAATTGAATTTCAAAAAACTTTTTGCACCTTGTATATGGGTGTACCTACCTATTCAAAAGGTGCACTACAAAATTCTTTTTGAGGCAGCTTTACGATACAGATTCCTTTTTCAATTGAGCTTTTTCACGAATTAGTAATGTTGTACAAAAAAAGTTCGTTGAAGCTTGTTCTACTAGTGTCTCATCTATTCTCGTTTAGTTAGTCTATGGTACCTACAGTTTATTTATTGATTCTCACTAATTATCCATTCGTATATAATATAATGTGGATTTATTTATTTATTTCATTTATTTAACCGTTGGAGTACAAAAGGTGGGTTTCACATCCAAGATAGTTATCACAGTGTGAGCTTAAAACTAGTGATACAAGAAAATAATCAAACAACACACGAGTGATATTTCCCACCTGACACGTAAATTGAAATTTTGAATACGAACTTGCAATTTAAAAAAAAAAAATTTTCCCGATCTGATGTAGAATATGTATAGTAACAAGCTTGCCAAGTATCAGCGGAAAATCTGCCATATTGACGAAGATATGGAAGTTTATAGTTTTAACACTTTTGCAAAAAAGCCCTGTATTTCGAAAATTAATAGCCTTATGGGACATTTAAACCCACAATCCTCATTCAGTTTGAGGTCCTCTATCTCCAGTTAGCCGTTGTCCCTTACGCCACCAGTCACCCTGTATAAATCATTAAAGGGTTTACTTACATCAATTGAATATTCCTTGGAACCTTCCAAACAGAAGAAAACTTCTAACAACTATGAAACATAACAAAATCGAAAAATATACGCAATTATGTGCAGTCTTTGAAGAAACTCCAACATTTACAATTATTGACACTACTGCAAAATCTCGCGCCAAATATCTGATTATGGCGTTTTCAGAATGATAACCTGAGGAAGTTGAACTTGACCCAAATAGAAATAAATCTTTACGAAATATGTGGAGACATATGAAAAAACCCTAGATAGCATTAAAAGTTTATTACATCCGTATACAGGGTGAGTCTTTGACTTGTACATATATCTAACCGTAGATTCCTGAGGTCAAAAGAAACACTTTTTTCCTCTACCATTCGGCCTGGTTAAAAAGATACAGGCTGTTGAAAATCCATGAAAAACATACATTTTCAGTAATATCTCACAAACGATTCCTTAAATGAAATGATTTTTTAAACATAGTTTTTCATGAATATGATTAATCTTTCCCGACTACAAAATTCCGAGTACTTCGATGTTGAAAGAAAAAAAAATCTTAGAATTCGAAAAATTGGGTACTTTGGCTGAATGCAACTCTGTCGAAAATATTCACAGAATTCAATTTCCCCTATGTGATCACTTTCACACAAATTTCAAGAATAATTCGAGAATTTGTTATCTGGAATGATGAATGGTAAGAGAACTAGCGGATTTTCTTTAAAAATGGGGTTACAATGAATAAGCTCACCTCTATACTTCTTCAGTGTAAATCCTTATCCTTATTCAAGCAAATTTCCACCACTTTCGAAGTACCTATTGCAATTTTGTTTCGTTGAGCTTTGACATACGTTGATCCAAATTTACATTACGTTAGAATATGTTCATTTCTCATTTATTCATCATATTTATTACTACTAAAATGACCCTAATAAGTTATTATTCATGAAATCGTATGATTTTGAAAAACAAACTAACCACAGAACACCGATGTCAAAGAATCTAGTGTCACGTCTGTGACTTTCACCATGCGGACCACAGAACATAAATATGCGGACACCCCTTGAAATTCAATCGCCCCAACTGGTGTTTATGAACGTGAAATGTTATGCGTGTTATGGTTGAGTTGTTGGTTTGATTTCGGAAACTCTTGCACGGAAGATTTCAAGAGATATTGGAAATGAATGCTATAGCTAGATAGGTGGTTTAAAAGTTAATTCGATATAATCAAAAATGAAGTATACATCAAGAAGAGATTATTCTGATTTTCATCACTAGCAAAATTTTTGATGAATCAATCATTGCATTAGAAAATATACAACTGGTATTGAAAAAGTGAGTTCATATTTTTTTCTTTAATACAGCAGCTTATTTGAAAATTTCGAATGGTATATCTACTCGTTTCTTTGATACAATAGCTTATTTCAAAGGTTTGAATGCTATATCTCGTACTTGCAAAAATTCAGTGGTTAGTTTACCAGTGGCAGCATAGCTCATTCTGAAAACGAAAAAGGTCTATATCTTCTTATTAGGCCGAATCGGAAAAAATGGTAGAGGAAAAAAGTGTTTCTTTCGACCCCAGGAATATACGGTTAAAATATATGTACAAGTCAAAGACTCACCCTGTATATGTGAAGATAACTATTACTTTTTGTTTGTGTCTGGTATTTTTAGTATGAATGTCTCATTCACCCATATACAGAAAATGTATGAGTGAGAGAAAGAAGGATGATACCCAAAATTCTTGCAAGAGTGAGATGAAATTATGTCACTGACTATCATACTGGGTGTCAGTAACTATCAAAGTATGTCAATGACCATCAATTATGTAACTTCTAGGAAATTGGTGTCTCCTCGAATATTCAATCGATATTGAAAGAAATGGCCATAGGAATTTCTCTTGTGGTAATTATTGCAGAATTTGTTGATTTTTGCATACCTTGGGTTTTTGTTATTATTTTATGTACTCTGTTTTTAGGGACCCTCATCTGCTTGCTTATTCTGCATGTACTGCCAGATGGATTTTCTGTCACTAATTCTAGGATTGTACCTATTCTTTTTGATTGCACTTTGTCTTGGGGTACGATCAACTTTTATTTCGAAATTTTGTTTCTCACAAAGTAGTCTTTAAATTCTGAGTAAAGCGTATGATGGGGAATTATGCGGTAAATGTATTGCTGGAATTGTACTGAGAAAAACCATACATCATGAGAATCATACCTGTACCTATATTCTACTCGATGATATTGAAAATTGTCAACTTGAGGAACATTTCAAAGAAGGCAAGGGTAAAGAGTGACAAGACTGCAAAATTTGAAATAATTCTATAGAAATTTCACCCATAAGAGAATGTTTATTGATCATCCAGTACGACGGTGACAAAAAGAGGTGTAGAAAATTCTCAATGAATTAATTCTTTGTTATAAGGAAAACGAAAAACATCATCATGTCTACGTACAGGGTGATATACAATATCAACGAAAATAAAAATAGACTAAATTTTTTCCATAACTGAACTGTTTTATTCGATTCAGAATTATTGCAGAATAGAATAGAATAGAATAGAATAAAATATATATTTATTTCAGGAATTATTGTAAACAATAAAATTGAAATTAGTCAAAATCAAACTTTTTAACTTTTACACAATTCAAAAAATTCTGACAATGTATAAGGTTCACATTCAACAATAAATTTATACAAACTCCTCTTGAAAAATTTTACATTGGCTAACGTTCTCAATTCATAAGGAAGAGCATTCACTAGTTTTATCCCAAAATACAGCGGAGAACACTCGGTCATTGCTAGGGAATGGTAAGGATAAAAAAATGGCTCTTTTCTTCTGGTTTGACTAACATTTTTGTATCTTTCAAAACTGTGGATGAATGTTGTTTCATGAAAATTAATACCTTATATACATACAGACCACCAGACCCCAGAAAGGTGATAATAAAGTGTGACAAAATTTCGAGATTTGAAATCAGTCAGTCGATTTGCTCAAGAGTTATTGAACTGTAAAATTATACTGATAATATGAACATCATCCTGTATATCCCAAAAGAAGGCACACGGGCAATTAATTCAGGACATTAATTCATGAAATCCCATTTTTCCCGGGACACCCTGTATATAAATCTCTCACATACTTAGAGCAAGAAGTGAAGTTGCTTTTGAGACTTACATTATTCGTCATTCTTATCATGCCGTTATGTTTAAATATACAGTGTGGAACAACCAAATGGAATAAATGAGGGCGTGTTGGGAAAAATGCTTGGACACGTCGATTTGTATTAAAAATTAACATTAAAAAAAGAAAATTATTTTATTTCACAAATAAAAAGAAAATTATTTCAATGTAAGAGATGTTCGAAATGTTCGCCGCGAATGTCTTGGCAACATGCTAATCTGCTATATGAAATAAAATATTTTTTTAATGTTAATTCTTGTAATAGGTACAAGTTAAAACACTTAATATTTCCGAAAAAAGTTAAAAATAGGTATGAGGCATTGTACATGAATTATGTCTAGAATTTTCTGAAGAATGCAAAAAACTAATAATATACAGTGGGGGTATTTAAAATAGGAATGTTGGTATCGGTAACTGTCACATGACACACCCTATATCATTATTTTTTCGAAAAAAATGTGCATCTAAAAATACAAATCGACGTGTCCAAGCGTTTTTCTGAACACGCTTTCATTTATTCGTTATGGAATTTATTCCATTTGGCTGTTCCACACTGTATGGTATAAACAGATTTTGGAAAAAGAAATAATTAAATATAACTATCTTGAATGAAATTTCTTAGATTCTTTTATTCCTATATTCCAAGGCTGACTCAGCGAAATTGAAGAAAATATATTTTTTATTCTTAACAACTGGCATCTATTCAAATGTAGGTATAGTTATTTAATCAACAAGGTTATTCATAACAGTGACTAATGGTCAAGATATTTAAACGCGTGAGCGTTCTGCGTTAATAGTTCGAGACCATTAGTCGCTAGATTAATAAACGAGTTGATTACAAGATTTTTCCGACGACTTGATTGTGGATTGAGGGTCAATTTTGCATTGAAATGCATTTTTATTTTGCGCACGTCAACGTTTTACATAATAATTTTTCTATTGTTTTCTATGTTCAGTCATTACTCATATTAATGAATTGATAACTCTATTTTGCGGGATAAGGACAAACTCTCAAAAGATCTTAAAGTATAATCAGCAACGTTTCGCAAACTCTCGTTTGCTTCATCAGGCCTAAAAATATTATAAAAATGTCATACAAAAACATTACAGTAAAATACAAATAAATACCTCTATACTATAAATAAGACATTCAGATGTAAAAACTTTAAAAAACGACGACATCAACTGTATATTCCACGTCAAATCACAAAAAACAGCTTAAAATACTAAAAGTTTGGCTAAAATTCATTTGAAAATTCCAGAATATTTACATCTAAAAATAATCACAGGAAAACATAACCTGAAAACACAACAAAACAACCAATACAGTAAAACAACATCAAGGTTGTCAAACACAGAATTATCTTCATTTTCTTTCAATGAAATACCGTACATTAATTAGTTTCCACCAAGCTCGCACAACACTATAAATGCATATATTTGGTCAAGACAGAATTGTAAAGTTTGCTTAAATGTTCAGTATCAGATCTAAAATTAACAGTGTTGTTAATGTTAATATGTATCATTTCTAAAATGTTCCTTTTCCTAAAATGTTGTTCATTGTCTAATATTTTTACATTCGAAAAATCGAACCTGTGATCGTCGTTGAAAAAATGTGAACACAAGGCTGTCCTTTCTCTATTTTTTACATCTCTGATATCGTATGCATGTTGTTTAATCCTATTTTGTAAATACTGTCTCGTCTGTCCTATATACATTTTATCACAATCCAAACATGGAATCCCATATATCACTCCTGATCGATGATCTTTATTTATTGGATCTTTTATTTTGCTGTATAACGACCCAACTGTTTTCATGTTGTAAAACACCAGCTCACTATTTTCCGTTTTAAGGGTTCTTTTGATTTTTTGGGATAGTTCTGGGACATACGGAAATTTGAAGTAAGCTTTACTTGTTGTAGTTGTGGTGACAGTTTTGTCATTGTTTCGTTTACGTAGAAGTTCTGAAACAATTCTATCAACGAAAGGTTTGGGGTATTTATTATCTCGTAATATGTGTTTCACTTTTTTTATGTTTAGGTCATGATACACGGGGCTGCTCAAGTTGATTGCTCTGTGAAGTAAGTTGTTAATAGCACTGATCTTATAGCTGGTAGCATGGTTTGATAAATAGTTAAGTATGATACCTGAGCTGGTGGGTTTAGTATACCAATTAGTTATGATTTTTTGTTCTTCCGTACGGTGTAAGCAGACGTCCAAAAAGGGTAAAGAACCTCCAGTTTCAACTTCAAACGTGAACTGTATCTTGTCATGGTAGCTATTGAAAATTTTTACCGTTTCATCAATCATGTCAAATGGTAAAGCCATGACAGAGTCATCAACA
This sequence comes from Propylea japonica, assembly GCA_013421045.1. NCBI lineage: Eukaryota > Metazoa > Arthropoda > Insecta > Coleoptera > Coccinellidae > Propylea > Propylea japonica. The sequence goes on from CM024240.1 coordinate 1,792,621, forward strand.
TAGAACTTGACAAAAGGCACAGGAAAGGGTAGCTGGGACACAACTGTTATCACCAAGTCATTCATTACAAATTTTCCAAAAATGGGACTCGCAATGCCACCCATAGTTGTTCCCTCAATTTGTAGGTACGTTTCTCCATTGAACATAAAATAACTGGTTTCAAACAGAAAGTCAACTAACATTAAGAAAGTTTTTCTATCCAGGCATGTATAGGCTGATATTGTCTGCCAATTCTTTTTAATGATCTGTACAGTGAGGGCATGTGTGATGTTAGTGAACAAAGAAGTGACGTCTAATGAAACCAAGACGTATCCGTCAGGTAAGACAACATTTTTCGAAAATTCAACAAACTCAAAAGAGCTATTCACTTGGTGTTGAAATGTAGTTGCTACATCACTTAACGTGTTGTGTATGAATGTTGCAATATTTGATGAGGGAGAATTAATTCCACTGACTATCGGCCTCATGTGTAGACCTTCCTTGTGTGTTTTCCGCAGGCAATATAGTCGGGGAGGAACCGAGTTGTGTTTTTTCATCTTTTTCTTTTCAAACTCAGAAATGAATGAGTTTTCAAATAAAGAGTCTACAAGAGCATTAGCTCTTTTTTGAAACGAAGATGTGGGATCTTTTTTGAGTAATTTATATGTGTTGGCATCACTCAGCATTCCCTTAACATGGTTAACGTAGTCCTCACGGTACATGATCACTATTGATCCACCCTTGTCCGATTTGTTCACTATGATGTCATTGTTATCTTTAAGAAACCGTTTCGTGTATATTAAAATTCCTCACCATCTTATCATGGACATCTACCCTTCCATTGACTCTGTGTAAGTGGTTAGTGAGAAGGTTAACAAAATCTGCTCTTAAAGTATCTCTAAAAGTTTCATTCACTTCGTGAGAGGATATGTAATATTCAACATCTGCGATAATTCTGGGGACAGGTATTTCCTTCTTCAAAAAAGGTACATTGAACTTTGGGCCGAACTGTAGAAGTTCTTCTACCTTTGGGGGTAAGGAGACATTGGTGTAATTATATATGCGTTTTGAGCTACTATCTGCAGTTGAAACCACAGGTGTATGTTCCCTGGTCAGCGACTGTAGCTTGGAAATATTAGCCTGTTTGATCCTGTTGAATAAAGCATTGAAACAGCTACTTATTATATGGTTCAGTTTTACGAAGTGGCTCATTGATAACTGTCGTTCCAAAATTCATCAATCACCTTCTTCCCCTCATGTTCATAATTCTTTATTTTCCATATAGTTGTCTCAATCTCCAAATTCAATATGTTTCTCCTGAACTTTCTCATCATAATATCAACTTTCTTTCTGATCGGACCACCTTCGAATTGTAAGGTATATATAGACTTGAGACTATTAATGATGTGCCTGGGGTAGATGTTTAACATCCTACACTGAAGCAGAAAAACTCTTCTGTTATAAAGGGATGCCAACTTTTTGTTGATCTTCTTGAAGTGTTTCGCGTGTTGGTACAAAGCCGTGCCGTACGTTTGGTGTAGTGTATCATAAAAACCCATTTCTCCCACTGTATGTATAGAATGCAAATATTAGTGTCCACCACAATAATTAATGAATTGATAACTCTATTTTGCGGGATAAGGACAAACTCTCAAAAGATCTTAAAGTATAATCAGCAACGTTTCGCAAACTCTCGTTTGCTTCATCAGGCCTAAAAATATTATAAAAATGTCATACAAAACAATTACAGTAAAATACAAATAAATACCTCTATACTATAAATAAGACATTCAGATGTAAAAACTTTAAAAAACGACGACATCAACTGTATATTCCACGTCAAATCAAAAAAAACAGCTTAAAATACTAAAAGTTTGGCTAAAATTCATTTGGAAAATTCCAGAATATTTACATCTAAAAATAAATCACAGAAAACATAACCTGAAAACACAACAAAACAAACCAATACAGTAAAACAACATCAAGGTTGTCAAACAGAATTATCTTCATTTTCTTTCAATGAAATACCGTACATTAATTAGTTTCCACCAAGCTCGCACAACGCTATAAATGCATATATTTGGTCAAGACAGAATTGTAAGTTTGCTTAAATGTTCAGTATCAGATCTAAAATTAACAGTGTTGTTAATGTTAATATGTATCATTTCTAAAATGTTCCTTTTCCTAAAATGTTGTTCATTGTCTAATATTTTTACATTCGAAAAATCGAACCTGTGATCGTCGTTGAAAAAATGTGAACACAAGGCTGTCCTTTCTCTATTTTTTACATCTCTGATATCGTATGCATGTTGTTTAATCCTATTTTGTAAATACTGTCTCGTCTGTCCTATATACATTTTATCACAATCCAAACATGGAATCCCATATATCACTCCTGATCGATGATCTTTATTTATTGGATCTTTTATTTTGCTGTATAACGACCCAACTGTTTTCATGTTGTAAAACACCAGCTCACTATTTTCCGTTTTAAGGGTTCTTTTGATTTTTTGGGATAGTTCTGGGACATACGGAAATTTGAAGTAAGCTTTACTTGTTGTAGTTGTGGTGACAGTTTTGTCATTGTTTCGTTTACGTAGAAGTTCTGAAACAATTCTATCAACGAAAGGTTTGGGGTATTTATTATCTCGTAATATGTGTTTCACTTTTTTTATTTTAAGGTCATGATACACGGGGCTGCTCAAGTTGATTGCTCTGTGAAGTAAGTTGTTAATAGCACTGATCTTATAGCTGGTAGCATGGTTTGATAAATAGTTAAGTATGATACCTGAGCTGGTGGGTTTAGTATACCAATTAGTTATGATTTTTTGTTCTTCCGTACGGTGTAAGCAGACGTCCAAAAAGGGTAAAGAACCTCCAGTTTCAACTTCAAACGTGAACTGTATCTTGTCATGGTAGCTATTGAAAATTTTTACCGTTTCAATCAATCATCAATCAAATGGTAAAGCCATGACAGAGTCATCAACATAGAACTTGACAAAAGGCACAGGAAGGGTAGCTGGGACACAACTGTTATCACCAAGTCATTCATTACAAATTTTCCAAAAATGAACTCGCAATGCCACCCATAGTTGTTCCCTCATCAATTTGTAGGTACGTTTCTCCATTGAACATAAAATAACTGGTTTCAAACAGAAAGTCAACTAACATTAAGAAGGTTTTTCTATCCAGGCATGTATAGGCTGATATTGTCTGCCAATTCTTTTTATGATCTGTACAGTGAGGGCATGTGTGATGTTAGTGAACAAAGAAGTGACGTCTAATGAAACCAAGACGTATCCGTCAGGTAAGACAACATTTTTCGAAAATTCAACAAACTCAAAAGAGCTATTCACTTGGTGTTGAAATGTAGTTGCTACATCACTTAACGTGTTGTGTATGAATTTGCAATATTTGATGAGGGAGAATTAATTCCACTGACTATCGGCCTCATGTGTAGACCTTCCTTGTGTGTTTTCCGCAGGCAATATAGTCGGGGAGGAACCGAGTTGTGTTTTTTCATCTTTTTCTTTTCAAACTCAGAAATGAATGAGTTTTCAAATAAGAGTCTACAAGAGCATTAGCTCTTTTTTGAAACGAAGATGTGGGATCTTTTTTGAGTAATTTATATGTGTTGGCATCACTCAGCATTCCCTTAACATGGTTAACGTAGTCCTCACGGTACATGATCACTATTGATCCACCCTTGTCCGATTTGTTCACTATGATGTCATTGTTATCTTTAAGAAACCGTTTCGTTATTTAAAATTCCTCACCATCTTATCATGGACATCTACCCTTCCATTGACTCTGTGTAAGTGGTTAGTGAGAAGGTTAACAAAATCTGCTCTTAAAGTATCTCTAAAAGTTTCATTCACTTCGTGAGAGGATATGTAATATTCAACATCTGCGATAATTCTGGGGACAGGTATTTCCTTCTTCAAAAAAGGTACATTGAACTTTGGGCCGAACTGTAGAAGTTCTTCTACCTTTGGGGGTAAGGAGACATTGGTGTAATTATATATGCGTTTTGAGCTACTATCTGCAGTTGAAACCACAGGTGTATGTTCCCTGGTCAGCGACTGTAGCTTGGAAATATTAGCCTGTTTGATCCTGTTGAATAAAGCATTGAAACAGCTACTTATTATATGGTTCAGTTTTACGAAGTGGCTCATTGATAACTGTCGTTCCAAAATTTCAATCACCTTCTTCCCCTCATGTTCATAATTCTTTATTTTCCATATAGTTGTCTCAATCTCCAAATTCAATATGTTTCTCCTGAACTTTCTCATCATAATATCAACTTTCTTCCTGATCGGACCACCTTCGAATTGTAAGGTATATATACTTGAGACTATTAATGATGTGCCTGGGGTAGATGTTTAACATCCTACACTGAAGCAGAAAAACTCTTCTGTTATAAAGGGATGCCAACTTTTTGTTGATCTTCTTGAAGTGTTTCGCGTGTTGGTACAAAGCCGTGCCGTACGTTTGGTGTAGTGTATCATAAAAAAACCCATTTCTCCCACTGTATGTATAGAATGCAAATATTAGTGTCCACCACAATAATTAATGAATTGAAACTCTATTTTGCGGGATAAGGACAAACTCTCAAAAGATCTTAAAGTATAATCAGCAACGTTTCGCAAACTCTCGTTTGCTTCATCAGGCCTAAAAATATTATAAAAATGTCATACAAAACAATTACAGTAAAATACAAATAAATACCTCTATACTATAAATAGACATTCAGATGTAAAAACTTTAAAAAACGACGACATCAACTGTATATTCCACGTCAAATCACAAAAAACAGCTTAAAATACTAAAAGTTGGGCTAAAATTCATTTGGAAAATTCCAGAATATTTACATCTAAAAATAAATCACAGGAAAACATAACCTGAAAACACAACAAAACAAACCAATACAGTAAAACAATTTAGCCAAAACTTTTAGTATTTTAAGCTGTTTTTTTGTGATTTGACGTGGAATATACGTTGATGTCGTCGTTTTTAAAGTTTTTACATCTGAATGTCTTATTTATAGTATAGAGGTATTTATTGTATTTTACTGTAATTGTTTTGTATACATTTTTATAATATTTTTAGGCCTGATGAAGCAAACGAGAGTTTGCGAAACGTTGCTGATTATACTTTAAGATCTTTTGAGAGTTTGTCCTTATCCCGCAAAATAGAGTTATCAATTCATTAATTATTGTGGTGGACACTAATTTTGCATTCTATACATACAGTGGGAGAAATGGGTTTTTATGATACACTACACCAAACGTACGGCACGGCTTTGTACCAACACGCGAAACACTTCAAGAAGATCAACAAAAAGTTGGCATCCCTTTATAACAGAAGATTTTTCTGCTTCATTGTAGGATGTTAAACATCTACCCCAGGCACATCATTAATAGTCTCAAGTCTATATATACCTTACAATTCGAAGGTGGTCCGATCAGGAAGAAAGTTGATATTATGATGAGAAAGTTCAGGAGAAACATATTGAATTTGGAGATTGAGAAACTATATGGAAAATAAAGAATTATGAACATGAGGGGAAGAAGGTGATTGAAATTTTGGAACGACAGTTATCAATGAGCCACTTCGTAAAACTGAACCATATAATAAGTAGCTGTTTCAATGCTTTATTCAACAGGATCAAACAGCTAATATTTCCAAGCTACAGTCGCTGACCAGGGAACATACACCTGTGGTTTCAACTGCAGATAGTAGCTCAAAACGCATATATAATTACACAATGTCTCCTTACCCCAAAGGTAGAAGAACTTCTACAGTTCGGCCCAAAGTCAATGTACCTTTTTTTGAAGAAGGAAATACCTGTCCCCAGAATTATCGCAGATGTTGAATATTACATATCCTCTCACGAAGTGAATGAAACTTTTAGAGATACTTTAAGAGCAGATTTTGTTAACCTTCCACTAACCACTTACACAGAGTCAATGGAAGGGTAGATGTCCATGATAAGATGGTGAGGAATTTCAATATAACGAAACGGTTTCTTAAAGATAACAATGACATCATAGTGAACAAATCGGACAAGGGTGGATCAATAGTGATCATGTACCGTGAGGACTACGTTAACCATGTTAAGGAATGCTGAGTGATGCCAACACATATAATTACTCAAAAAAGATCCCACATCTTCGTTTCAAAAAAGAGCTAATGCTCTTGTAGACTCTTTATTTGAAAACTCATTCATTTCTGAGTTTGAAAAGAAAAAGATGAAAAACACAACTCGGTTCCTCCCCGACTATATTGCCTGCGGAAAACACACAGGAAGGTCTACACATGAGGCCGATAGTCAGTGGAATTAATTCTCCCTCATCAAATATTGCAACATTCATACACAACACGTTAAGTGATGTAGCAACTACATTTCAACACCAAGTGAATAGCTCTTTTGAGTTTGTTGAATTTTCGAAAAATGTTGTCTTACCTGACGGATACGTCTTGGTTTCATTAGACGTCACTTCTTTGTTCACTAACATCACACATGCCCTCACTGTACAGATCATTAAAAAGAATTGGCAGACAATATCAGCCTATACATGCCTGGATGAAAAACCTTCTTAATGTTAGTTGACTTTCTGTTTGAAACCGTTATTTTATGTTCAATGGAGAAACGTACCTACAATTGAGGGAACAACTATGGGTGGCATTGCGAGTCCCATTTTGGAAAATTTGTAATGAATGACTTGGTGATAACAGTTGTGTCTTCTTCTTCTTCTTCTCTCTGTGCGGTGCCTTACCGGCCGAACTGAGGCCTAGTGGCCCATTGTTCACCCGCATCATTCTACAGAGACTCAGCTCCTCAGACACGAGACAGAAATGTCGCGATCCTGCCAGGATGGTCCCTCTCACCATAGGAATAGAAGGTGTTGGATTTCCTAGGTGTGTTGACCTTAACTCAGTAAGGTTTTCACAGTTGAACAAAATATGCTCAACCGTTTCATCAGTACTCCTGCACCACCGGCATAGGGAGCAGCTCGTCAATCCCATTCTCTTCAAATGCTTTTAAACGGTGACCAGTCAATGCACCAGTCCACCAACTGAGTTGTTTTCCTCTCCAGCAGCAGAAGCCTATTGACCTCAGATCGCGAGGACGGTCTCTCAATGACTCCTCGAACCCTCACTCAGGCCCACCCCTGCGCTCCATTCCGAGGAAAATTCCCTGTTCAGCCAGTTCCTGAAGAAACTTCTGACAGATGTGCGACAGATTGGCAGCGAAGGCTCCGGACCAACAAATGCTAATCCGGCTCCCCGCCTAGCCGTTCATCTGCCTTGACGTTACCAGGTATATCTGCATGAGCCGGACACCAGACCACTTTCAAAAGTTTATCAGAGCCCAGCCCACGCAGAGCTTTCCTGCATTCTTCTACCAGAAGAGAGTCAACTCTAACATCAGATAGAGATTTCAGAGTTCCCTGGCTGTCGCACATATATAAATGTGCTGCCAGAGTATCCCCTGCGAATGTTTCCAGTGCGCATGCAAGAACCGCAAATAGCTCAGCCTGTACAATGGAACAAGTCCTTCCCCAGAGGATAGCCTGATTAAAGTGAGGACCCACGATTCCGGCCCCAGACCCTGTTGCTGTGACAGAGCCATCAGTGAACCAGGTGGGACCTTCTTGACTAAGAAGCCTGTTTGATGAAGACCATAGGTCTCTGTCGGGAACATTACCCTGTAGGTTCGTCGAAGCAGAACCTAGTGCCCGCGCGGTCACCTCTCTGGAGAAGGGAGCGTGAGCATCCTTGACCATTTTGAGGGCCCTCGCGTGCCCAGTGAAGAGTCCTCCATCGCGCCATTGTCCCCGTTCCCAGATTCCTAGAGCTGTCTTCATAGCCACCTCCTTCACAACTAAGTGCAAAGGAGGGAGACCCAGCAGACATTCCATCGCTGCTGTAGGGGTAGACCTCAGAGCGCCTGTAATACTTAAACAAGCTTTCCTCTGGCATTTAGTCATAATGTTCTGGTTGACGCCCTCTCCATAGAAGGCCACCACACCACAGAGGCATAGGTCAGATAGGCCTCACCACGGCAGTATACAACCAGTGCATAATGTGCGGTTTGAAGCCCCATCCATTACCCACACCCTCCGAGTGGACCAGAATATTACATTGGCTTTATTCGTTTGAGTCTCAACGTGTTTGTTCCACAAATTTTTGCGGTCCAATATCACCCCGAGATAACGAACTTGTTCGGATAGAGTGAGCCCAACTCCAAACAGACTGGGAAGTCGTAAGTTGCTAGGCACCCTCTTTCTAGTAAAGAGAACCATCTCTGTCTTACTAGGATTTACCGAGAGCTCGTTTTTCAAGCACCATCGTTCGACCCGTCGCAGAGCATTCTGCATCAGATCCCCAATGAACACTGATCACCTTACCCCTGATTAATATAACAAGGTCGTCCGCATAGGCCACCACAACGAACCAGCCTTCCTTAACTCCCCAGGAGCTCATCCGGACGAGATTCCACAGTATCGGAGACAGAACACCGCCCTGCGGACATCCCCTTCCTGGCGGCGCCCCCTATGGTCGAGCCGCCCAGCCGAGCCACGATGCTACGTGAAACCAAGCAGAGACCCCGTCCACCGACAAGAGTAGCGGAACACCATGTCTGGCCAACGCAGATTGCATCACACCAACGCAGTGTTTATTGAAGGCACCTTCTATATCAAGAAATACAGCTAGGGTGAACTCCTTGTTTTATGTATTCCGTCCTCAATACAGTTAACCACTGAGTGAGAGCAGAATCTACTGATTTGCCCAGCTGATACGCATGCTGGGAGGGTGCAGTGGTATAGCCACTAAAGCATCGTCCCTGATGTATCTTTCCACCAATCTCTCCAGTGTCTTGACTAAGAACGAGGAGAGGCTAATTGGTCGAAAGTCATTCGCTTTTGTATGCGATGGTTTTCCAGGCTTGGGTATGAAAATTACCTTCACCTTTCTCCGGACAATGGAATGTGACCTAGAGCCAGACTCGCACGGAGAACGTGAAGCAGTGGGGAGGCCAGCACTTCCAGCCCTTGGATAGCAGAGCCGGAACAATGCCATCCTCACCAGCTGCTTTATAAGACTCGAAACCGTTGATCGCCCAACGAAGTCGAGAATGTGTGACTACACGTGCAGCCAGCTTCCAGTCCTCGTATGAGGCCCGTCGAAACAGTTTGTGTCCCCAGCTACCCTTTCCTGTGCCTTTTGTCAAGTTCTATGTTGATGACTCTGTCATGGCTTTAACCATTTGACATGATTGATGAAACGGTAAAAATTTTCAATAGCTTACCATGAACAAGATACAGTTCACGTTTGAAGTTGAAACTGGAGGTTCTTTACCCTTTTTGGACGTCTGCTTACACCGTACGGAAGAACAAAAAATCTAACTAATTGGTATACTAAACCCACCAGCTCAGTATCATACTTAACTATTTATCAAACCATGCTACCAGCTATAAGATCAGTGCTATTAACAACTTACTTCACAGAGCAATCAACTTGAGCAGCCCCGTGTATCATGACCTAACATAAAAAAAGTGAAACACATATTACGAGATAATAAATACCCCCAACCTTTCGTTGATAGAATTGTTTCAGAACTTCTACGTTCTACTTCAAATTTCCGTATGTCCCAGAACTATCCCAAAAATCAAAAGAACCCTTAAAACGGAAAATAGTGAGCTGGTGTTTTACAACATGAAACAGTTGGGTCGTTATACAGCAAATAAAAGATCCAATAATAAAGATCATCGATCAGGAGTGATATAGGGATTCCATGTTTGGATTGTGATAAAATGTATATAGGACAGACGAGACAGTATTTACAAAATAGGATTAAACAACATGCATACGATATCAGAGATGTAAAAAATAGGAAAGGACAGCCTTGTGTTCACATTTTTCAACGACGATCACAGGTTCGATTTTTCGAATGTAAAAATATTAGACAATGAACAACATTTTAGGAAAAGGAAATTTTAGAAATGATACATATTAACATTAACAACACTGTTAATTTTAGATCTGATACTGAACATTTAAGCAAACTTTACAATTCTGTCTTGACCAAATACAGTGGAACCTCGATATAACAATCGGAAGGGAACCAGTAAATATTCGTTATATCAAGTAATTCGTGAAACTGAGGTTTGTTATATTGAGGTGAGGTTGGTCCAAAAATTTGTTATACCGAGGTTTTATTCACCTCGACATTACGTACTCATCTTGTTATAGCGAACTAATTTTGCTCATTAAATGAAAACTCATTTTTATCAAATTACTCTTTTATTTATATTTTCTTTTTCAAAACAATAAAGTGAGTAGGTAGGTTTTTTTTTTCAAAAATTCGTAGAACAAAATAAAAAGAGGTGAAAAATCAACCAATTGGTATAAAAGCCTAATTTTATCATCTTATTGGAAAAAAGTAATAAATTGTAGTTGTTTTTGATGTTTGAAGGCAAACCAATTTCGTCGGAAAACTTATCTTTAGATTTGAAAATTGTAGCTAATGGAACTTGCGGGAATCCCGAACTTATTAGCTATGTCTAATTTTTTTTGTAGAAGGATTTTTGTCAACATAATTAATGATGCTTCTCTTTTCTGCGACAGATAAGGAACGCCTTTTACGTTTCTGAGCCATTGCAAAAAAGTGAGGAGCAACACTGATTACTTTCCATCAACTAACTTCGTATTTTACGTAATACGCGTCGAAACCTGTCGCGGCTGAATCACATACCTACCTGGTTATTGGTGAAAAACGTTATATAGAGGTTTTGAGTTACGAAATTCGTTAAGTTTAAAGGTATTCACACTCTTTTAGGTAGTTGAAAATTCGTTATAAAGAGGTTGTTCGTAAAAAATTTTCGTAATGTAGAGGTATGTTTTACATTGACTCTTATGGACGATTCAAGGGGATTATGAAAAATTCGTAAATCGAGGAAGTCGTTATATTGAGGTCGTTATATTAAGGTGCACTGTATATGCATTTATAGCGTTGTGCGAGCTTGGTGGAAACTAATTAATGTACGGTATTCATTGAAAGAAAATGAAGATAATTCTGTGTTTGACAACCTTGATGTTGTTTTACTGTATTGGTTTGTTTTGTTGTGTTTTCAGGTTATGTTTTCCTGTGATTTATTTTAGATGTAAATATTCTGGAATTTTCCAAATGAATTTTAGCCAAACTTTTAGTATTTTAAGCTGTTTTTTGTGATTTGACGTGGAATATACAGTTGATGTCGTCGTTTTTTAAAGTTTTTACATCTGAATGTCTTATTTATAGTATAGAGGTATTTTTTGGTATTTTACTGTAATTGTTTTGTATGACATTTTTATAATATTTTTAGGCCTGATGAAGCAAACGAGAGTTTGCGAAACGTTGCTGATTATACTTTAAGATCTTTTGAGAGTTTGTCCTTATCCCGCAAAATAGAGTTATCAATTCATTAATTATTGTGGTGGACACTAATATTTGCATTCTATTACTATATTGCTTCGGAATGCTTTGCGTTCGGTTGCCTATGACAATTGCACATTAAAATAGCATGAATTGAACATAAAAATGGGTCATTAAGGTTCAATTTCGTACACATTAAAATCACATTCTATTTAGAGGTCGACGGAAAAATATTTTTTAGCGTAATTTTCATGGATTATGATGTCCAATCTCATGAATCGGCATTCAATATCTAGAGATAAGACTTTCGAAAGCGCAAGCCAAATAGCACACAAACTCGAGATTTCTGGGGACATCATGCAGGCATTTCGAACGTTTTAGATGAATACATGATTTTGGTTACCTATATGATTTAATTTGTTCAGTTCCACTGTCATCGAAAAAGACACATTTGGAAAAAATTTCATAAAATGATTTATCAAGACAGCGAGTATATTATTCGAAACCAAGAAACCAATAGTGATTCAGCTATTGGGAATTAATGATCAATCTAGCAACGTCTTGCGGTATTACCTCATAATATTCTCGGGTTTTTACCAGCCGGTTTTTGAACGACTAGAGTAAGAAAACAAACAAACAAGTTTGAGTTGATGTTCACTATCAGTTGTGCGGATTTCAGTTTATCCGGAGCAATAATATAGGTTGCGAAATGAAAATTTGAATTGAACAAAGTCACACACTGGAATTTTTCATTAGCATTTTTGTACAAAGTAAGAAGAAAGGTGAAAAAAATGGCCCGTTTAGTGAGTTGGAGCATATTTCTCAGCGTTTTTCTCCTTTTTGAAAGTGTCTGGTGCGTGGACTGCGATTTTTTCAATAATATAACTGTACTGGTGACAAAAAATCAAACATTTTCGGCAGATTTCCAACAAGTCAGCGGATGTTTTAGACCAGAAAATTTTGATGAAGTTGTCAAAGGACTCGGTGTTTTTTACCAGGATAGTATCTATCAATTGGAAATCATGCTGTTCACGATTTGTTAGATCTGACAGCTCTTAAATTTTTCAAAAACTATAATATAAGGAACCTTTCGGGAAGTGCATTTGAAAATCTGCCTATGATAATAGACCTTAAAATTTCGGATACCAAAATTACCAATATAGAAGCCGGTACCTTCAAGGACTTAGCCTCTCTAAATTTCTTGGATCTGGAAAACAACAACATATCTGAAATTCCAACGGAAGCATTTGGAGTCAAGCCTTCACTCGAATATGTCATACTTACAAAGAATGAAATTCCAGCTATTGATCATCTTTGGTTTCAACATTGCCCGATGCTTCGATATTTATCCTTCAAAAAAAATAAAATTCAAATGATCAGAAATAATTCATTTCAGTTCACACCGAATTTGATTCAGTTATTGCTAGATTACAACGAAATAACAGTCATAGAAGAAACAGCATTTTATAACTTAAAAGATATGGAAATTTTGAGTATGGTTCATAACAAATTGGTTAAATTAGACCCGAATGCTGTACCTGAAAATTTTATAGTTAAAAATCTGGATATAAGAGCAAATTTCTTGAACTTTCTGTCGAAAGATTTATTGAGTAAATTATCAGTGGATGTTCTCGAATTAGTAGGAAACCCTTGGGACTGCGCTTGTTTGGATCGATTGAAGGATTGGATGCTTTTGGGGAATGTAACTTCGAAAGATGATGAGGAGGAATGCAGAACTGAACCTGTTCCTCGATGTTTCAATGGTCCTGAACCAATATACTGCTCCGAGGAAATAAATAATGAGAAGACAGAATTATTCGTGAAAAAATTGAAAAGTTTTGATTTTCGTATCAATCCAAATTGTGTTAATTTATCCTGAAGGTGACATAAATCGAAATACCCTAACATACTTAATTCCTAAAACATATCACAGGGATTGTGATTTGAATGTATTTTTTTTACATGTACTCATGACATATTATCTTTCGTCAATTAGTGTTTTTTTCTCATGAAAATTATTGGTTGGCCACAATGATTCCAAAGTATGTAAGATAAAGTATCTGTTCACCTACTATCAACATATCGAATTAAAATGTATAAAAGCACATTTATTTTATTAGGCGACTACATCATAGTCATCACAGGTGAGTAAGTACGTCACTAGAGTTATAAAGAAAAAGGAAATTCATAAAACAAACACTAAGGTTACGAATATACAGTGGAACCTATAACGAACGTCTGTATAACGAATTTAGATGTATAACGAATGTCGTTCAAGACATTGCACCTTGAATCCAAATTCCATGTTAACAACACTCTGTAAAACGAAGTTAATTCTTGAAACATAGATAAATTGAAAATAGTAATCATCGAAATGAATACAATCTTCAATTTATAGGCTCACAGAACCTTCTTCATGCGGACTGGGATGATTTATTCAAGACGTTGTCAATGAGGGAAGAGACAGACCGGTTTCGGCCTTATTATTATTTATTATTATTTATAATGTATTGTTAGGTTAGCCTCCTTAAAGGCAAAGAATTTTTTGTTTGTCATTTTTTCTTTATCTTAGGAGTTAATTCTCTCTATAACGAAATATTCGAAGAACATCACTCTTTGAATGGGTATTGGTAAGAATAAGGTATAAGGGTGGGTTTTTCCGAAATTTTTCCGGGCAGAGAGATGCTTCAGAAACAGTTTTAAAAACACCCCTGGCTGTTTGGTTCCAATCTAACCAGTACGTTAGTGTGAGAACTGAGAAGTTATGCGAAAATGCCTAAATGGAAGTGCTTGAGTTTGAATGATAAACTTAAATTCATCAGTGAAGTCGACCGCGACATTGCCGAATGTAAAAACAAATTTTCTGTATAACGAAATTTCTTTATAACGAATTTTTTTCGCGGATTTAGCGCTTTCGCTATAGGGAAGTTCCACTGTATTCTATTGACTTTGTAGTCGCACTAAACTTTCAAGGATTATAACTATTACCATTGAGTATATTTAAACTCAATGCTATTACAGCAAAATGTTTCAATTTAAAGTGAATAAATTGGTTATGGATTCAAAATTCGATTTTCCTCTGTCGATTTCCGAATTTCATGAAAAAAAAATTAAATCTGGTCTGAATATCTCTATGAAATTTATTAATGGGACAAATCGGTTTGATAGTTATCGTGTTATTGCGGTTTTTGTGAATTTCTTGCCCAATGGAGTGAAACCTTCCTTAGAAAAGAGTGAAGGTTTTAAACAAAATTTGCAGAAGGGAAATATAATAAGAGATCATGGTCAATAATTTTGCGAACCAAAAAAAAATTGAGGTAGAAGAAGACCCTCTGGAAAAGGTAGATAATACAAAGAAAATGAAAAGAAAAATAATTTATTGGCGATCTCAGGTTCTATAGAATTATAGAAAAAAAGTTCGATAGAAAAGTTGTGGGTATAAAAAGACCTACAACTACTCCAAGATTTTGATTTTATACCTATATCTTCAGAAAAAAATCACGAAAGTTGGTGAGAACCACCTCAAACATTTCTTAGTTTTTTTTCTTTCGAAATATCACTTTTTTCACATTTTGATTTAAATCGAAAAAGCACCTTCATTTTCAATCTAAAATTCTGTGGTCAGAATTTCAGCGTTTTGAAAGAGTGGGATTTTTGTTTCTGAAAATCTCTTATTTTTCGTAGTTTAACAATATATACCTTACTGTGGTGAATGTTGTCAAAAATGCAAAAAACCTTTCTGCAGCTGTGAAACTGAATGTAATATTTTAAACGTGGATGCCGAAAACTTGGTTTAAAATGCACAAATTTATGCTCAAATTGGTTTTCTTCCACATTTTTCTGAACCATTACATTTTGAGCATAAATGAGTTCATTTTAAACCATGTTTTCGGAAGCCAACATTAAAAGTATCATACCTGCAGCAATGTGCATCTTTTGATAACATTCACCATAGAATGGTTGAATGGTTTATTTTTTATGATATGAAAAATAAGAGATTTCAGAGAACCAAAATCACACAGACTAGATGCTGATATTTTGACTTGAAAATTATAGATTGAAAATTAGGGTCCTTTTTCGATTTTAAGTCAATATAAGTTGAAAAAATGAAAAGTTATTTGGAATCAAAAACAATGACATTTTGTTTGAACATAAAAAGTTTTCACTGAATTGCCAATGAATTTTGTTGTTTTGTAAAAAATGTATAAATACAAAAGTTATAGGTGTTTTTATTACCTACAACTGCTCCACTCAACTTTCTTCTATAGAACTAGTTAGAAAATCGTCATAAACCAATTTTTATCCTCAAAAACTCACCCTCTGCCACTTCCCTACCCCTAATCTAATTATTTTTTTTCCTTTCGCTGTATTATCTGGTCTTTCCAATGGGTTACGTTCTATTTTTTTCACTGTTCACCATTTTTTTGCTTTAGCACTGGTCTATAACTAATGGTTAGAATGAGACATGACAATTGTTTCATAAGAGGCCAATTCATAATTTTAATTTTTATCCAGAAAACCAAGGAACACCAAATTAAAGTTTGAGGGATACATTCATTATATTCAATTCTCTTTCATATAAGAAAACATTGTTTATTCTAGAAATTCTAAAATACGTAATATTAAATTAAACAATATATTACAAGTACAAGTGAATAATATTAGATTTCATTGTCACGGCTGGGGTAGTTTTTATTCCACTCTGATCGTAAATCAGAAAATTCGACAAGAAATATATATTGAAGAATTGTTATCATAGTTGTAAATACTTCTTGAATATTTCCAATTTTTTGTCAAGTAAAATTGGACATGGCAATGACTTTTATTCAAACTCAGACGATAGTTCTTCAGAAGATGCCATTCATGGATAATTACGCTACCCATTGAATAAATATATAATATATACAGTTGTGAAAACTCCCAAGTCTTCCTACTGACCATCACGCGTATCTAGGAGCCCTCAAAATGTTTTCCAAAATTTTGGAGCTGGAGGATCGGTGATGCACCCATTGCGCTTTCCGTTGGTGCTTCATGGTACTGAATGAAACCTGAGGGGTTATATTCGCTATGATGGATTGGCACGGACTGGTTCATAACGTCTTGAGAAGGAATAAAATGACTTCCTGTTGAAGCCATGCTTGATGCCATTGGGGGTACACTGGACAGTCCTGGCCGTCCGGGATAGTTGAAGAACCTGTAATCATAATGGAAATTAACTCAAATTAAATTTAAGGAATTCCACAATTTAAATCAAATGCAGGTGTTTTTAAAATTATGAGACAAAATTCAGGAGGTGATTGCTGGAATGAAATTAAAATGGGTCATTTTCTCAGTTAACCCTTTCTGAGATATCACCCTCAAAAGGTATGAAATATTCTGATACTTTGGAATTGAAGACAAGATAGAGGTGGTCAGTAGATTTGAATATTTACTCTTTTTCTTTTCATACAGGGTATTCAAAATTTGAAAGTACAAATGAAAAGGGAAGATTCCTCAAGTGAATATAAGAAAAAAAATTCCATAAACATGAGGTAGCAAACGTTTCGTTTTCGAGTGGTGAAGGTGTGAGCTTTACTCGAAAACTGAAAATTATTATTTTAATCTTCGTTTAATTTAGGATAAAAATCTCTTCTGTCTTTTTTTCGTGTGAGATGTCGTTTTTATGTAAGAAAATAAAACATCTTCTACACATTATGTAGTGGAGGCGCTACATTAAGATGTTTTACTTTTTACATAAAAATGGCGCCCCATACGAAAAAAGGAAAGGGATGATTTTTTGTCCCAGATTGAACGAAGAATGAAAAAAAGTTGAATATATCCCAGTGGCGTACTATTTTTCAAGTCAGTTTTTGAGTAAAAATTTAATACCCTGTATCTCGGAAACGAAACGTTTGCGACCCCATGTTTATGAGACTATTTTTCCTTGAACTCACTAAAGGAATTTATACTGGTGGTGCACATCTGAATAACAGATTACTCAGATCATTTTATGAAAAATTTAAGAAAAGCCCTGAGCAGGAGCTTTTCAGCGATCGTTCATTGGTGGGCCAATGAGAGTATTACCTCAATTTTTTATATGGGACTTGAGATTGTAGCCAAATATTATAAATGCCGAATCATACAATCGGAATCATATTCTGGAAATAATTCAGAAAATGGAATATGTAAAAAAAAATTTTAAAAAAATTAAAATCTATGATTCTGTTGATGCGGTCTTGATTTACAAAATAAATTTCAGTCGAATTAGATATCTTGTTACTGAAAAAAGGAAATATGTAAATGAAATGGATAACGTAACGTTTCGGTGTCTATTTCAGACTCCTTCTTTAGACGAACTTTGAAAATCATTGGAATTGTGCCTTTTTTCAATGGCTGTCATTGACAATTAGACTACCAACGAAAAAAGACACAATTCCAATGATTTTCCAAGTTTGTCTGAAGAAGAAGTCTGATATAGACACCGAAACGTTACGTTATCCATTTCTTTTACTTCCTTTTATAGTTTTACTGTTGGGCACTTTTTTTTCAAAACCAATTTGCTTCTCACACATTATTTTTCACATTTTATCTTAATTAAATTTTTTTAAATGTTTCTGTTTGAGAGACTGGGAGTTAAAACCCAAAAAAAAAAGTTTTCTAGATATGCAGAATCCTCCCAGATTATATTTCAATCAATATTTATGAAGATTCTTCTTTTCAATATTCTTATTGAATTTTCTATGGTTCTGTTCATACTATGGCCACAAAATTTTGCATGAATATTGAGTATATCAAACTTCATTTTCAAAATAAATTTCACTCGAATCGGATATCTTTTTATGGAAATATGAAGTTTTCTATGGTTTTGTGTATACTATGGCCACAAAATTTTGCAAAAGGCTTACTATTACAAACTTGCATGTAGCTGCAACATTTCATTTCGATTGGTTTCGTTTTGTCTAAAATTTTAAATGATCATATTTTAGGGAACACCCTGTACGATTCGGCTGATTAACGAACTTAACAAAGGCATTTGGGATCCAAATCACCCTAAAAATCTCAAGTCTCCAAGACAATCCCTTCGAATTCTTAATCAGGGAGTAGAACTCTATCGCTATTTGACATCATTTTTGCATCAAAATTTTAAAATTACAGATATTTGGACAAAACGATATATAGCACTCGTTTAAGTAGAACGAGCGCTTAAAAAAGGTTCACATAAATGTAGGTCCGGAAATGCATTTCTTCCAAGATATAGGTGTAGAAGATTTATTTGCAAACTGACTAAAAAAGTGATATGCCACTTAGATATTTTGAAATAATAATTATTTTTGAATTCTTCGTTCAATTTGTAGCGAAAATTCTCTTCTGCATTTTTTTCTTGTTGGGGCTGTTTTAAGTGAAAAAAAAATAAAACATTTCAACGTAATGTTCTACTACAAATAGGCGTAAAAGTGTTTTATTTTCTTACATAAAGATGGTGCACCACACGAGAAAGAGGCAAGAGGTTTCTTGTCACACATTGAACGGAGAATTAAAAAATAATTGTTAGTTTCAACTATCTCAGTGACGTACCACTTTTATGTCAGTTTTTAAGTGAAGCTTCATCACCCTGTATTTTGAAAACAATTCATTTTCGGATGTGCATTTATCGATTTTTTTTTCAAAAGATGATCTGGGGAATCACCCCTTCCTATTTTTCGGTTTAATTCAGATACACATATCGAACAATGAGGATTCAAGTGACTTCAAGTTACGTTACTTGTGTAGAAATAGTACCATGAGTGACCAAATATTGAAAAAATATTCCGAGTTGTTCGTCAAATACGACCACTCCAAAATATCAATAAATTGAAAAAACACCCTGTAACTCGATAGTGGAAAGTGGAACTTGTGAGACCTTAACACCTATAAAATATGGTATATTCGAGATCAACTGGAGGAGCATCATTCACCGTCCACTTTCCTCCGTTTACCGATGAAACACCTTGTACAATTATAAGGAATCAATGAATATACAACTATGTTCCATTCACTATAATGTCAGGTAAAATGAAGAACTATTCAAAAACTCACCACAGCCTGTCTCCTATGAATATAGGTCTTGGAGTCAATATTCCCATGGAATTATAATATTGTTGTGCTAAAATTTCAATGTCGTTTGTATACTTCCTCTTCCATTTCGTCCTCCTATTTTGGAACCATATTTTGATCTGAAATTCAATCCTGTTTATTTTCAAATTTCAAAGGTCTTTCAACGCATGCTTTGAGTTCACAAGGAAATACCAACCTGAGTTTCGGTTAGTTTCAAACTTTTGGACAATTGACATCGTTTAGCGACTGAAAGATATTTATTTTTCTCGAATTCTGCTTCTAAAGCTTTTATCTGAGCTCCAGTAAATGCTGTCCTTGGTCTCTTCTTCTTATCGTCGTCGAAACGGTTATCTGTAAAAAGGTTATAGGTATAAAGACAAAATCAACACTTTTTGAATTGCCTAATTTTTCATGGCAATAACGTCTATGTAAATGTCTCTAATAATAGAAGTATACTCCGTTCGCATATTATTGAGCACAAAGTAGGCCTCTGTTTATTTATCTGAGGTTGGCAGTATTTACTGTCATAACGTAAAATAAAGTCAACGTTGACGAATGTACCCGGCCTCGTCTGACGAGCTTACGAGTTTAGATCAGAGAACTCTGGTTTGCAGAAAAACAAATTGAGGTATCATACTATTGTTGATTATGCTTGTAAAATATTCTACCGCAGCTAGAATTCTGAAAATACCGAAGATTATCCCAGGAGGATAAACTAACACAAATTAATCTTTTCAAGCTTTTCATCAATAGGATATTCTCAAGTCAATATTTACACATTATCAATAATCACAACAATTACTGATATTTTTATTCAATTCAAGTAATGAATCTGTATTGTAAAATTTCAATCTTCTCTCGTTTGGTATTTAGACCTGTCTCAATTGCGATACACATTGTGAGAAATCCGCAATTTATGCAACTTTTCGTGATATTGACAACATTGCGTATCAATCTGACAAGAAAACAGACATCATAACCTAAATTCTCAATATAGACAGTGAAATATGCCAAATTTTCAAGACAACTTTGTGCTTAATATTATACGAACGGAGTATACGTTTGTTTATTATGGTGATGTGAACTATCAGTCCCAGTCTGATTTTTTGTTGTTTTGGCCATTATGTCTTTAATTTTCTAACTATGGCCAAGAGTGGTGTCAAACTACTCAATATATGACTCACTAATTAAGAATTCGAAGTGAAAAATAATTTTATTCAGCTAACTAATGAACTAGAGACTTGAAATTTTCAGGGTAGGTGCATGGACGAATTGACTCGATTGAGCCGGTTAATAGGCCAAATCGGACTATTATTTCTGTGGTTATGATTATTTGAAATTTTATGGTTTGAATAATCTCAATAGTAGCTCAGGTCCAAATCTTATATTCAGATTACCAATGCTGATATGAAGACTTCTCAACATTTCTCCAGAAGAGAAATCTGATATACCTATTGGGGCTAGTGATCATGCTAAATTTCGCGAATATGCTCGGAACAAAAACTAAAGACAAAAGTTTTCCAAAAATTCCATACCTAAGTCAACTATTCGAAATATATCTCCCATATCAGCAAGAAAATTTTCTCGAGTTTTTTTGACAGCTAGGTACTGAAATTAAAGTGCTGCATTCGGTCTAAAAGACCTATACTATCGCTGATTTTGTTCTGAAACTATAATTCCTATCCAATGTATAAAAATACAATACAAATACAAGTTATTTTCGCGGAATTGTTACTTTTAACAAAAAAATAAGTACAAATCGGTGGAAATTTCAAATTATAGGAGTTCAGCTAATTCAAACTGTCTGTGACAATGTTCCATGACGTAAAGGTATATTCTTGATAATATCCAGATAAATGTAATGAACAATATTTATGAACTACACTTTCCTGTTCAAATCCCGAAACGATATTTCAAATTCCTTGAGAGCTGTTGGTTTTATTTTATTCCTTCAAAAATTCAATTTTCTTGTTCGAATCTTGAAGCTTGTGTGAGAATAGCAAGATTTTAAGTTGTTCCTTTCGGAAGGTAACGTGTTTACGGTCAGAAGTAGGCGCTAGAGCGACAGTTTTCTTCGAATTTCCTGTTAATGAAGATTATTTGGCACTCGATCAGATATTATACCGGGTGGCCCACCACTGACACGATGGTCATTTTGAGGGTGTAAATGATGATATTTTGAAAATCTTTTTTATGGTAAGTGAAGGGTAAACAAACGCACAATTTGAAATTATTTTCATATATAGAGGGTGTTCCAATATAAAGATACAGACCAAAGTTACACTTTTTAAACGTGACACCCTGTTTATGACCTCAAAAGAGAAAAGGCAAGCTCAAATTATGATGAGTTTCTACAGATCACTCTGTACGTTTATTGCACCATTAACCAGATAATCGCGAAAAATTTGAAATATGGAGTCATTTTTACTAGTGATTTATCAAGGAAGTGTTACGCAATCGATACAGACAATGTTTTTTGAGTAGACATATTAGCTAGTCCCATAAAGAAAAAAAATTTAACTCTGGAATATACAGATTGATCCTAATTAATTCTCAAACATCTACTACGAATAACGGTCAAAAACTTTCATATTTCGAATGACACGCCTGGTATTTAATTTCTTCATCTCGTTGAACGCAAAAATAAATTTCGAAACTTTTTTCATATGGTTTTCCTATAACTAAACCCTATAGTTTCCCAGCAATTCTCGATTTTCATTCAAAACTAGTAAACCAACAATTTTAAGTAGTGATAATCATTAGACAGTTGCAGAATGAATCTCAGAGAATTAATTAATCAAATACCTGTTCAATGTGTAGTGAATTGAAAATCGAGAATTGCTGAGAAACGATAGAGTTTAGGTATAGGAAAACCTAAAGAGAAAAGTTTCAAAATTAATTTTTGCGTTCAACGAGATGCAGAAATACTGGGAGTGCCATTCGAATATGAAAGTTTTGGACTCTGGGATGTTTGAGAATTAATTAGAATCACTCTGTACATTCCAGACTTCAATTTTTTTTTCTCTTTATAGGACTAGCTAATATGTCTACTCAAAAAAACATTGTCTGTATCGCTTGCGTAACTGGCTCTTTGATAAATTACTAATTAAATGATTCCATTTTTTAAATTTTTCGCGATTATCTCGTAAATGGTGCAACAAATGTACAGGGTGGCCATATTTCGATGTTTTAGCACTACAACTTTAAACCAGAGGAGATAGACAAAATCTGATACTCACTTCTCGATCTCTTTTCTTAGAAACTAACAACAGTAGTATTCATTTTTGGCTACCTTCTTTGTTTTCGAATTATTAGCGAAAATTGGAAAAAGGCAATATCGAAAAAATTCATATCTCCGCTAATACTGATGATAGAGCTCTGAAATTAAAACATTATACAGGCACTTTTTTACGTAGAATCCAGTGGCGTACTCGCCTTTTTGGCCATTTCTAATTACGGAGCTATGACCCAAAGTTATGTTTTTAAATGGAAATACTAGATTTTTGCGGCATTTTCTTAAAGCTTAATTTTTTCTGATTTCAAAAATATATAACATTGTATGGTTTGTATCAATATGAGTATAGAAAATGGTCAAAACCTATTTTCATTTGAGTCTCAATATTTTCTATGGTTGACGAGCACAGAAAAATGGAGCTTCCTATAACAAGAGCAGTCTCCACTCCGTCAATCTCATTATTTCTATGCTTTCAACTAATTTCTCCAAAAAATTCGAACATGGATATATTCATAAAAACTTATATCTTGAAATGGATTTGGAAATAACAAAAAGATCCACATGATCCTCCGTTTCAATCGATATACTTAGTTATAATGAGATGGATGCAAGAGAATATTTTTCTTGCACTCCAGAATAAATACGCACAAGTGCTTAGTAGTCTATTTCAAATCGCATATGAAATAACGCATATATAGATATGATTGAAGTTATCAATTCAATCAGAAAAGTAATAAAGGAAAATATTTTTCAATACCTAATAGTGATTACAATAAAAGGTCAGTAGGTTATAACTAAGATGTCTTATTTTAGACATCTTAGTTATTAACTTAGAATGAGGGATCAAGTTTCACAGCAGTTCATCGTGGAGAAATTGAGTAAAGAGCATAGAAATGAAAAGAATACTGGAAAGATATTGTGGTAATTATACGATGCTAAATTTTTCTGTGCTCATCAACAGTTTCAAAACCATAGAAAATATTGAGACTCAATGAAAATAGGTTTTTGATCATTTTCTATCTATACTCATATGATACAATCATACAATGTTATATATTTTTGAAATCAGAAAAAATTAAGCTTTAAGAAAATTGCCGCAAAATCTAGTATTTCCATTTAAAAAAACATAACTTTGGGTCATAGCTCCGTAATTAGAAATGGTGCAAAAAAGGCGAGTACGCCACTGGATTCTACGTAAAAAGTGCCTGTATAATGTTTTAATTTCAGAGCTCTATCATCAGTATTAGCGGGGTATGAATTTTTTTCGATATTGCCACTTTTCCAATTTTCGCTTATTCCTCGAAAACAAAAGAAGGTAGCCAAAAATGAATAGGTACTACCCTCGTTAGTTTCTCGGAAAAAAGAGTCGAGAAGTGGGTATCAGATTTTGTCTATCTCCTCTGGTTTAAAAGTTGTAGTGCTAAAACATCGAAATATGCCCACCCTGTACAGAGAGATCTAAAGAAACTCATCATAATTTGAGCTTGATTTTCCTTTTTTGAGGTCATAAACAGGGTGTCACATTTAAAAAAGTGTAATTTTGATCTGTATCTTTGTATTGGAATACCCTTTATATATGGAAATTATTTTAAATTGTGCGTTTGTTTACCCTTCACTTACCATAAAAAAGGATTTTCAAAATATCATCATTTACACCCTCAAAATGACCATCGCGTCAGTGGTGGGCTACCCGATATATTGACTCGCAATTAAATTAATTTTATATAAGTACGAGCAACAGTCACCCCGGACCTCAGTTTTGTAAAGTGAGGTCGTTTTTCGCTAGCGTGTACGATCATTTCCGCAGCGAATTTCACAAACAAGTATTTTTATTACATCAATACAGTGGTTCATTGAGTGTACATCTGAGTTTAAAAAATCTCTGTTTTGCCGAGGTATAGCTAGGTTCCCCTTGAGACATGGAGGGCATCCCAGTATTTTCATGGTGGGGCAACTATCCATACCTGTAGGTATCTTTCCCAATAAATGGGTTCCAGAAAAATCAAATTTTTTGAAAATTGGGATTGCTTTGTTATAGAAAAGTCTCAGTATTTCCAATCAAATAATGAGGCTATGAGGCAATTTCAAAAAGTGGGGCCTCTATCACGGTTTCAACCAATATTGATAAACAGCTTAGTTACTGAAGAGCTTTCATTATTTATCGACAAACTTCTTCATGGGTTCAACGAAATGAATATTGCTCCTTTATAAAATGAAAAAAATGAAGCATCGTGGATACAGGAGAAGTTCCAACAAAACAGTTGTTTTCAATTTGCCGTAACCAAATTTATGTCTTGCTAGCAGCGAAGACGACTCACCAAAACGAAGGCTAATTTGCGCCAGATGAGCCAGAATTAGATTTAAACGTTTAACGATCTGGCAGGCATTGAAAAATTACCAACATTAAAGAAGCACCTCCATCCATTTACTAACTGATATATGACCATGCAGTGCAGGAATAGAGGAAATCATCACATCGATCGAATATGTGATGTTTTCATAGCAAATCGTCCATTTTTGCCCCAACTTCCAACTTCGAATTTTATAGGCAGGGTGTACCAAAAAGACCACGTCAACAAAAAACAGGACATAGATCAGAATATACGAGTACCTACCCTATCTTATATGAAGAAAACGTTCACACGAGTCTCACAGTTTCCGTGATTTCATTATCTTCGGATGTAAGTTTGAATTCGTGGAAGTATTGCTATTGCCATAACGAAATTGTGGAAAGAAATTGAAAGCCTTGTATTTTCAACAAAAATTGAGCTATTGTAGAAAATGAAAATGAAATTGTCAAGAGAAGATGTGTCTTGATTATGAAATAATAAATCACATGATGGAACAACTGGAACACGTCACAGGTGGTTAAGAAGTAATGGTAAAAAACAGATTTCGTTTCATCCTGTATAAAATGATGTAAGCCAAGTTTCCTTCAAATTTAATTTAAATATAGTGATTGATTTCGCATGAACATAGAGTAAAAGCTATAGTGATTGACATCTTAAGGGCATGGATACTTTCAATAGGCGAATTCGGTTCCTTATTTTACTGTACTACTATGATTATTATTACGGAACTATAGTTGAATGTTGCTATTTTGTTATTACCTTCAAACTTCCAATAAATATCGATTGAATATTCGAGAGGACACCAATTTCGTCGAAATTACATATTTGATAGTCATTGACATACTTCGATAGTAATTGACACTCAGTTATGTCAATGACTGTCATCATTGACATAATTTCATCTCACTTTTGCATCAATTTTGATTTTGATATCATCCTGCTTTCTCTCACTCATACATTCATTATATGGGTCATTGAGACATTCGTACTAAAAATAATAGAGAAATAAGGTATAGGCAGTTTTATTCCTTATAAACAAAGAAGAAATAACAAAAAGTATTAGTGATCTATCTAGGGTCTTTCATCTGTGTCTACACCTCATATTTCAGAATGTTTTATTTCTATTTGAGACCTCTGGTTATCATTCTGAAAACGGCATCATTAGATATTTGGCGCGAGATTTTGCAGTAGTGTCAATAATTGTATATGTTTACTTAAGAATATCGACTGCACATAATTGCGTATATTTTCCGATCTTGTTCTGTTTTATATTCGTAAGAAGTTTTCTTTTGGTTGGAAGGTTTCAAGGAATATTCAATTGATGTAAGTGAACCCTTCAATGAATAATTATATATTAAGGTTAAAACCTATGTCACTCACTGTTCGATGTAATATTATCGAAAGAGTTATTGACATATGGTATGAAATTAATATATTAATCGTTGAAAGGTTTACTTACATCAATCAAATATTGTATCTCTATGCAGTAGCTATCTCTTATAGACTCTTATAGACTTATTGACACTACTGCAAAATCTCACGCCAAATATCTTATGATGCCCTTTTCAGGATGACAACTTGAGGAAATTGAACTTGACCCAAATAAAAAATGAAACATTTTGAAATAGGTATAGAGACAGATGAAAAAACCTTACATAGCACCAATAGTTTATTACATCGGTATATGTATATGTGCACAGTGTCAATCACTATCAGGGTGTCAACAAATGAACTTCTCACCCTACCTACATTCGAAAAAACATCCAATCAATTCGGATTCAAAATGCTACATTTATTATGAATTACATATTATTAACAAACTTCATCTATTTATTGAGTGGATCGATTATTTTACCGTTGAGTGTATTTTTGTAAATCGATTGTCGAAAGAATTGATAAATATAGTTTGGGCTGAGGAGACAGACATGCCATTAACGATGAATCAAAATCAAAATAAGTTTAGGCGCTTCTGTGAATGATACAACGATACCTTTGATTAAGATGATTGATCATCCAAAACGGTCCATAACACCACATTAAGATCTGACATGTCTTCCATATGTCCATATGTCTTATCCATTTTCAAAGGAAGTTCCGATGTCTCAAATTCGCAGTCATAACATTCAAATTTAAATATCCGAAATTTCAATAATTCACACCGTTTCGGAACTATGAAATTTCAGTCAGCGCCAGGATCACCTTCTGGCTTCGTTATCGGGTTGTGTCACCAGGTCTCAGATGAAGAGTATTGAGTTACCGATGGATTTTCGAAAATGAGGCTGGTGCAACAGTTACGGTGAATGGAATGCGCTATTGAGAGATGATTAATGATTTTTTATGGCCGAAATTGGATGGTATTGATCTGGATGACGTTTACTTTCAACAACGTGCCACACAAGCAAAGAAACCATTGATTTTTTGCGGGAAAAGTTTCCGGACCGTGTTATCTCTCGAAGAGGTGGTCACAATTGGCCACCGAGATCTTGTGATTTAACACCTTGCGACTTCTTCTTTTGGGGCCACGTGATAGAGAAAGTCTACGCCAATAGCTCAGCGTCGATGGAATTAGTGAGGCTATCGAAGACATTTTGCGATTTGGTGATGGAAAATTTCATTAATAGGATATGGTCCTGTAAGCGTGGTCGTGGTGGTCATTTGCCTGATGTTATTTTCTACTATTAACGGCATAGCTTCTTCTTTATAATGAAATAACCATCCGATCATTTATATTGAAAAATGGCATTCTTATTTGAATATCAAAATAACACCTGTTGTTGGAAAACCCTTCATTTCTATTTGAATCCTCAGATAATCATTCTGAAAACGGTATCATTAGATTAGCGACTGCACATAATTGCTTATATTTTCCGATTTTGTTCTGTTTCATATTCGAAAGAAGTTTTCTATTTGTTGGAATGTCCCAAGGAATACTTAATTGATGCAAGTAAACCCTTCAATGATTTATATATTGAGGTTAAAGCTTATGTGAGAGGTTATTGACATATGGTTTTAACTTAATATATTAATCGTTGAAAGGTTAACTTACATCAATTAAATATTCCTTGGAACCTTCCAAATAATAAAAAACTTCTAACGAATATGAAACATAAAAAATTGGAAAATATTGCGTATATTTTCCGATTTCCGATTGTATGCAGTCGCTATCCTTAAGTAAACTGTTATAGACTTATTGACACTACTGCAAAATCTCACGCCAAATATCTTATGATGCCGTTTCAATCACTATCAGGGTGTCAACTGTCAACTGAACCTCTCACCCTACCTACATTTGAAAAAAAATCCAATCAAATCGGACTCAAAATGCTACATTCATTATGAATTAATAAACTTCATCTATTTATTGAGTGGATCGATTATTTTACCGTTGAAGTGTATTTTTGTTAATCGACTGTGTCGAAAGAACTGATAAAATTATAGGTTGGACTGAGGAAGCCATTATGCCATTAACAATGAATCAAAATTAAAATAAGTTTAGGCGCTTCTGTGAATGATACAACGATACCTTTGATTAAGATGATTGATCATCCAAACGGACATTAAGATCTGACATGTCTTTCATATGTCCATATGTCTTATCCATTTTCAAAGAAGTTCCGATGTCTCCAATTCGCAGTCATAACATTCAAATTTAAATATCCTAAATTTCAATAATTCACGCCGTTTCGGAACTATGAAATTTAAGTCAGCGCCAGGATCACCTTCTGGCTTCGTTATCGGGTTGTGTCACCAGGTCTCAGATGAAGAGTATTGAGTTACCGGTGGATAAATGGGCCACGTCGGAGTGGAAAGATCTGAAAATTATTTTTGGTCGCGCCGCTCTGCAACTATCTACTCGGGATATGATAATTAATCTCTGTTTAGACAGAAGTGTCATGTACCACCAATTAGTCGACAGGAAATCTTTCCGAGCTGAGAGATCGGGTGCGATAAACTCGGTTTTCGAGGCAATTACAGCCACCGTATACCCATTCTATTTTTTTAGTTGTTTTTGCGCACTTTCTAGGTAAGGAACGCAAGGAACAACGGAGCAATAATTTTGCTCGAATGTCTGTAATTTGTTCATTTTAAGTCCAAAATTGTCCGGAGTGATGCGATCGGACAAAGTTGTAGCCATAGATCCAGCTAAACGAATATACAGGGTGTTTTATTGGTAAATGAACATACGATAATCTAAGCTTGACCAAGGCGAGTACAAAAAAACAATATACAGGGTGTTTCATTGGTAAATGAACATACGGTAACCTGAGCTAGAGCAACACGTTTTAATGAGCGCAAAATAGGCATTCGCTTATTTATTTGAGATTGACTGTCATAACGATGAACAAAGTCAACGTTGCCAAATGTACCCGGCCTCGTCCGACGAGTTTCCGACTTACCAGACCTATTGATTGGGTGGTTCATGTATTCAACAATTTTCCCATTCCCATAACTGCCATAACAGAATAAAAGGGAAATTCTGATATTCTGAACAGTCATGACCTGGTCTATCACCAGTTTCAATGTTGTACAATGTTTACCGGACACCCTGTATATTGATACGTAAATCGATGCAGTGAAATCGTGTACGTACCTACTTAATTTCATAAAAATATCCGTAATATGATCACAAAAAATATTGTTTTAATTTACCATTCTGTATCTCAATATTTACACTCTAAAAAAATCCCGGTGTAAATGCTAATACTGAACTATTAGGAATATTATCGATGTATTTTCCCTTTTTATTTCACAATTTTATCACTTTTATCGAAATTATGAGAATATAGTGTTAAGTGATGCGATTCATGAAACATATTATCACAAACAAAAACAAAATCAAGAATAAATCGAAAATATTTGAAATAACACTGTGTTTATCAAGCTATAATACCAATCTAACAAAAAATTACTCCATAAATCAAAAAACCGTCTCTTGGGTGAAAATATACACTGCATGTTTGAAGTTTCAAATAATAATTTCAAAGAAATGGTCAGGTGTTACTTCTGAAGCTTGTAGAAACGAAAAAAGCACTTGAAAGTGTTTTTCGACCAAATCAAGTTTCAAAATTTACACCAACTGAATCAAAATACCCACCAAAAATATGAAAAACCCACAGGTTTGCTTCAGTTTGTCTTTAATATTTTTACATGGTTGCCAGATATTACCAAATAATGAGCGGTCACACAGTTAGAACCATGGTGTCTGATGAACGGATTATTCCAATCGAATAACTTTGGCAACAATGTGAATAGAAATAGTTTCAATTCTTGGCTGCTCTACAAAGGGTACTCAGCATAGTCAAAACAGGACTTGCGAATGGTGATGCCTTTGTGATGATGAAACGATAGTGTGAAATTAATGGAGGTGAAAAAAGTGAAATGTGTGAAAATTTCATTTCATTTTGGCTGATACGATGATTCGAGGACAAAACCAATACTGTTTGAAGGTAAGTACTACGAATTTGAACTTGAACTGATTCAGGTAACTTCCTTCAGTTTTTACAGGCGTTGAAACTTTCTTACTGTATAATATTCCTAATTAGGTTGTACGTTGGAAATATTATTGTGACTTCTTTTGAGATTATTTACCCATATATTTTCAATTGACGGAAATGAATATTGCTGAATCACTTCAATGCATATGTCAGAAAGTTCATTCTACTGAAAGATAAGATGTATAAATGTATACCATTTATATTTATAAGTGCTTATATCTGATCATTTCTTTTTTCCAAGCTAGTTGAAGAACCTTTCCTTAGGGTGATTTTGAAAGATACCTCTACTGTCAACCTCTCACTTGGTCTACCATAAGGTACATATCTATTTGTTCATTATGTATTTATCAGTGTAAAGAAAATAAATTTGATCAACAGGAAAATGTTTTTTGATTTGGCAACACATATTGTTGTAATCTTTCATTGTGAATAAATTCAAATGAATTGAAATGTTTTCAAAACCTGCACAGTAAACAAATACACTAAAAGGCTACACTGGATGATCAATTGAGATCACACCGCTCTAGTGTGATTTAACACCAAACAAGTGCAATCATCAAACACACCAGAAAATTATTGAACGTCGGTGTTATTTTGGAAGGTGCGAAATAACACCAAAATGTCAGGACCTCCCAGGAAATACGACCGGTGTCAGAGGGTGTTAGCTGGTGTTCGAAAATTTCTTAGAGTGTATCACGTGTATGACATCTCTCTATCAAGATATTCATCATATCATTATCAGAGTGTAAATTTGAAGAGGTACCCCTTTCGATATCTCGTTCCCCATGCAACAAACAAAAGACTAGCAGAATCAAATTTTGTTCGAAGGTAGAAATTTCATATAAGGATCTCAATCAATTTGTATCAACGCAACCTCTGAAATTCCGAACGATTGAAGGATTGTGTGGCATCATATTTCGAAGGTAATTCGATGATCTTTCCAAAATGACAGTACATTGAATTAAACCTTCCTGTTGAAATCAATGGCAAATGAAAATTGAACCATCGCCACCTAAAGGCCCAGTAACCCTGTGGCTAAAGACATGGCATGAAGTGCAATCAACAGAACAGATTTTATTGATTTCATTCACCAGAAAAGACAATAATACGAATATTGTTTCAGATCAATCTCTTATATTTCTTCTTTTCTAGAGATCTATAAAATGTAGGTTCAGGGCTGATAATGAAATTAATTCCATTCTAAGCTGATAATGTATTCCTTTATTCATCTTATTCGATATAGGCCTTCATGTATTTGAGTGAACCTCATACATATACATAATATTTGTCGTTGATGGAATATGTGTGGTGTGCCCGATTCTTATCTTATAAACATATGGTCCATGGAAAATTTAATTTTAATTTCATTCTATGTTATGTTATTGGGTTCATGAATGGAAATATATGGAATAAATAGTTTCAAGTGTTATCTGAAACGCAGAATATGAAAAAAAAATTGACAGTACACTAAAAATTGCAAATTGGAAAAAAAATGTGAAATTTTTCAGTAGAAAACCAAAACAATAAACTGCCCGATAAGGCTTTGTGCAAAATGGCGAATGCGAGGGTTATCTCCGTGCCGTTTAGCTCTTGCTCATTGAATATAGGTTTGATGATTGATTTTAACAATCATTTCTACACTTGATGTGTCAAAAGCACCATTATGCTTGTCAATCATCTCGATTTGAATACTTGATGAAATGATCCGGAAAGCATATCAAAATGCCCTATATGACATATGGACACAAGAAGATACATAATATGTTGGTATTGTTAATTCGTACTAACGATTGATCTTTAAGCGTCTTTACTTTTGAAACGAGCTTCAGTTTATTTCAGAATAAAGGTTTATTAAAGATTTCATCTCATTGCCACTCATTCTGAGTGAAAACCTGAATTGACAGAAAAATAAACATTGTACACTCGAAGTGTAACTAGTTTCAAGCCATCGACGCACCTGCCACATTACATAAGAATGTATGTAGAAATTTTGATAATTGATAGAAAAGTTTTAGCCAAAAGCGCTGATTTCCAAACATCGTGTTTTCTGAAGAAAAAATTCTGCCAGTTGAAGAATTTGTAAACTTCCAGAACGATAGACTTGACCTGACAAACCATTCATATGAGAAGCTGAATCTTCGGATGGCTAAAGAACCAGCGTCCGCCACAAATATCTTATGGTTGTGACCGCTGGCTGTAACCACCGATGGGCTTTCCCCAATCGTTTTCATTGAGCCTGGCGTCAAACTCAATGCGACCATATTATCAGGAAAGTATTCTTGAGGCTGCTTTGAAGCTGTGGGTAGACAAACATTTTGGTGGCAGATCATAGACGTTTCAACAAGACTCTGCACCGACTCGCAAAGTACGAGTGAACCAAGAATGGTTTAAAAACAACCGTTCCGTACTTCATTTTGAAGACACAGTGGCTCTCAAATTGACAAGACGTTCTTTGATGGAGCAATAAAACTATTACCTCAAATTTTATATGCGAATTGAGATTGACATCAAATATATAAATGAGAATTTAGTATAACAGTCTTCATTCACACAAAAAAATGTATGAAGATATAAAGATTTTTCTTTTCAATATTTTTTTATGGTTCTTTCATTACTATGGCCACAAAATTCTGCACGAACATTCAGTGTATCGATCTTTATTTATAAAATAAATTTTAGTCGAATCAGATTTATTTTTATGGAAATATGAAGTTTATTTTTTTCAACATTCCAATTGAATTTTGTATGGTTCTGTTTACACTATGGCCACAAAATTTTGCATGAGGCTTATTATGAGCATCTTGCATGTGCCGCAACATTTCATTTCGATGGTTTCGTTTTGTGGTGAGATAAGTATTGAGGAACAGAAGTTTTGAATCGCCAGATTTTGTGGAAAAACCTGTACTATTTGGGTGGTTAACGAACTCAACCAAGCCATTAGGGAACCCTGGAAATTTCAATTCTCTAGGACACACCCTTCGAAAGTTATTGTGCTAACGGCCGGACGGTCCCCACGGACAAAATTGAATTTGACCACGAACTCGTCATCAGAGAGAAGAACCTTAGTGAGACCATTTTCGGCTCAAAATTCGAAAATTACAGACATTTGGGTAAAACGATATAGTACTCATTGAAGAAGAATGGGCGCCCAAAAATATACCGGCTTCTAGACGCCGAAGAAAGCCTTTGTCCGCAAGTGGGCTAAAATACCGGCATGTTACGATTCGTTTTTTGACCGTCTCAAGATAATAGTGAAAAGTGGTCACATTTCACTTGTTTTGTACATAAAATAAGTGATAATAAATTTTCCTATCAATTTCATGACTTTTGAATAGGTTACACTTCGAGTGCTGTACCCTGTATGTCCATATTATTGTAATCTGCCCATGAAAAATTTCAGCTTTCCAGAAATCATCACCTTCAGCTGTCTTTCGCGTATCATTGCCAAAACGCGATCAAAGCGGGTTCAAACGCTTGGTTTTCAGCGAAACGGCAAAACAGTCCGATAAACGAGATGTAAATAGCTGCGGAAACCGCACCAGGGGCAGTGGAGGGCAAGACGACGGCAGCCATTTAAACCTCCTCATACGCGATAATTAGACGGCGTTTAGGGACACTTTGTCTTCTGGAAACACTCCCTGTCAATTATGCGTTGATGTATGGTCCTCGGGACATGCATGCTGTGTGTCGGGACGTGGCCCCCGTTCACTCCCGATTTATGTACGCTAGAAGTTTGTGCCAAGAAAGTCTCCGGCGGAATTTTCGAATTTGTCTTGGGCGTTAGGTATTTTTAAGTTGAGATAAGGATATTGGTCTTGTAGAGTTTTTATGGGAAAGATTGATTGCTCATAGGATTCCTGCGAGTCGAAAGTTGAGAATGATATAGAGAATAATATTAATCGATTAAACGCTACTTTGGAGCTAATCTCGTCCTCGTTCAAAGCAAAATGCAAGGAAGTGGTATCAAACAGAGCATCCATAGACGGCCATTTTGTCCTTATTAGGACACATCACCATGGAATAGCTCTGTATGATACAAGGTATTCTTGGACCTTAAAAGGAAATGGCTCCTTCTTTCAGTATAATATAGGGTGTCTGTAAACAAATACGAGGGTCTTTAGGAGATGATTCCTCGATGAAAATACCCAGGGTTAGTTCATATAATTTTTTTCGAAATCGACCATTTTTCCAAGATACAGCCTTTGGAAGGCGATGACGAGTTGCCAGTTTTTATTTTTTTATACAGCTTCTTGAAAACACTGAGTCATAAAACTATGCATAATATGATTCATCAAGTAGATGTTACTCACACAAATTTTTTAGATCTCATTACTTTATTTATTCATTCATTAGGGGTTGAAAATAGCAACCCCCTATAATTTTCGTTCAAAAATTGTTTTCGTGGGATAGATTTTCGAAAAATGAAATTCTCTTATGGTCTCCCATTCGATTCTGTAGAAAAAAGGTCAATGCAAAATTTCGATACAGTCGATACTTTTCTCGGAAAAAATAATAACTTAAAAGCAGCTATGATTATGTTCATTCCATTTCATCGTATAAGTGTTCCATAGAATGAATATTCTAAGATATTGTATGACAGGAGATGAAGGTTTTCTATGAATCTTTCTGAAGGTTTAGTTACTAATTTCCGAAAGAAAATTTCATATTTTAATTTCACAAATAGAACTTTCTACCGATTAATAAGCATAATTCACAAAACCAATTTTGAGCATAATCAATATCTTAGAATATTCAGTGTATAGAACAAACGGTGAAATGAAATGAACAGTGAACATAACTGCTTGTAAGTTTTTATTTTTATCGAGAAAAGTATCGACTGTATCGAAATTTTGCAATAGACTTTTTTCCCCAAAATTGAATGGGAAACAATAAGAGAATTTTTCGAAAATCTATCCCACGAAAATAATTTTTGAAGGAAAATCACCAGGGGTAGTTATTTTCAATGACTAATAATAATGTTAGGGGATCAAAAAAATTAAGTGAGTAACATCTACTCAATGAATCATATTATGTATAGTTTTATGACTCAGTGTTTGTTAGTACTCCTAAAAAAAATCTGTCTACTCGTCATCGCCTTCCAGAGGCTGTATCTTGGAAGGGAGGTCGATTTCGAAAGAAAATTATATGAACTAACCCTGCTTATTTTCATCGAGGAATCATCTCCCAAAGTCCCTTGCATTAGCTTATAGACACCTTGTATACCGAAGACGCCATCGCGATGCTAGGCATTAAAACCTCTGTTTATTATGTACTACAGTGTCCACCTGACGTTATCCCGAACGTTCCGCTTCGCTTCGCTTCGGTCAATACTTCAAAAGGTAGACATCTCGCTACTTCGTTCAAGGTTCATGCTATGGAAAAAGTTTGTTCGTATGGATCTCTAGATATGGCGTCTTCGGTATATAATACCCGAAAGAAGGTGCCATTTCGTTGTAAGGTCCAAGAAAACCCTGTGTCATACAGAGCTATTTCATGCTGATGAGTCCTAATAAGGACGAGATGCTTTGATCGAGGACGAAATTAGCTCAGAAATTGAGTTTAAAATTGGCTGATTTAAATCGTGAGTAATGTCATAAGGGCATCTAATTTTTCCGAATTGAATCGAAAAAACACGTTGCTAAGTAATATTTTGACAAGAAGCATGAGTGTTGGTGGCAACAAAAATCCGAGTCGAAGATGAGAATTTTTGCACCTGCACGAATGCTTTTTGTCAAAAAATATTACTTTGCAATGTGTTTTTTCGATTTTTTTTACAAGAAAAATTAGATGCCCGAATGGTATTTGACAAGACTATTTCCTGAGTGACAACAAATGTCAAGTTTTGCCACGGGTAAACGCGAATAAACTGCTGACAGGTCCTGCCAAACAGTTTTTCCACCTAGAAACCATTTGTAATTCAAAATTGCGCGTTTCTGATTGGTGCAAATTACGACGAGGGAAATAGTTGACTAATATTATTCTCTGCTTATATTATTTATGAATTCATAGCAATGCTACGCGTTAAACCTCTGTCGATATGCAGCATATTCTCTCGTTGTAGAATACCAGATCATTTTCGAACGGAGTACTTAGATCGAAAATTTACCAGAGTGGAAAGAATCTTAAATTCCAAAAATATATCCCAAGAACTATTAAATGCATCATATCTAATCATGTTGATGAATTTTTTTTTCGAATAGCTTCCAATAATAAGATAAGGTGAGATAACTTGTTGAAATATTTTGTAAAAATAATAACAATATTAAGAACAAATATCCAGAACGAATGAACTACTCTGGCCTCAATAGACTAAGCAAAATGAGTTCAAAATTTTCATCCATACATTGGGTAAATTTCAGAAAAATTCTGCAGAAAAATAATAATGCCCAGGCTAGAGTAGATTCGACCAATCGTTTATGCAGACTCTTCAAAGGTGTAATTATTTAATATCTGAAAAATTGATGAAAACCCAATTTAATATTCTCTATATAGAGTCAAGATGCAGACGACTTCTTCTTACTCATTCATTTGTATATGTTTATTCTTTGGTGTTTATACATATATCGTTAATTGGAAAACATGATGATTATGCGCATAAATATACACATTAGTTTACGTGTTATTTCAATAATAGATTTACCTGAAACACTTCGCGATGTGATGTGAGGTTATAGGTACTGGCCTTGCCTTAACACGTATGAAAAAATTCAGACTGTTCATTCATACTGCTACATGCTGAGTAATTCATATTATGTACAGGGTGGGCAAAATTTGTTTTTCACTGAAGAGATCTGGAGAACTATAGCAGCTAGACGACAACTTATTGTCGAGCTCTTTTTTTCCTAACTAATCCGAATTTAAAAAGATACAGCTTATCTTTAATGAATGAAAAGTGAGTAATTTTTGATAATGCTGAATAACTCGTTCGTTTGAACTAGTATTTGAAATCCGTTGTTAGATTCAACAGTAACTTTTTTGGGGTAATTTAAAAACAGGGTCTTTATAATTGATTGTTACAGCTCAATTGGTTTTGGATTATCATTCTGCCACCTTCTAGGCAAACTCAAAGCATTCATCAATCTCTCTGTATATTTATCTCTACCTATTTTTGACATTGATTATTTTAGGCACATAATTCTACCGCCTGACCTGCGTAACAGTGTAATATTTCTATGCTTTGAGTACGGTGTAGCATAGATTTATAATACTAACTAGATAGCGAACATGTCAAAAATTTTGAGGCAAACGGCGGCCATTTGCAGTTTGGAGTGAAATTGACTAATTTGAGAGTTGTCAATTTTTCAACGAACTGAAATATTAGAATTAGCGAGGTTATACCGTTTTTGAGGAATCTATTGTGTATACCTAATCATCATAATGGTAATTATTTCAATAACTGATCACACGAATCGAAAAAAATTATTATTTGATATAGACCGAAATGTCAGTGTTCACAGAACACTAATATACAGAGTTAGTTTTTCATCATTTCTTTCAAAGGAACGTCTATGTTTCAATCAAAATTCGAGCCCATATGGCATAAAACATCAAAATATTTGTGGTTCACTCCAAACTGCAAATGGCGGCGATTTGCCTCACTTTTTTCTACGTGACAGTTAGGAAGTTCGACGTCCAGTTAGTATTATAGGTCCATGCGGTGTAGCAGTAACATCAAAATATTGTTAATTCACTTCGAAATTTGTAAATAAATAACGTATTTTGTTCTAAATTGTAAGCCATTGCGGATTTCAATAATTTTCCCGATTCAAAAACCTCCAAAGGCAATAAACTTCATTAAATTTTCAGAAGTTTACAACAAATATCATGACTGTCATTATGCTATGCTCTGATTGGTAAGAGTGAAGCTAGTTTGGTACCTACCAGCCAACAAGATGAGGCCAGATACGTCTATGAAAAGAAAGCCACTTTTCCAACTGATCCCACACTAACTCGAGTAAATCCATGATCATGTACATACGTTCAGAATCTCAGATTTTTATTTTTGTTGTTTCCACTAGTGATAACGTAACCGTAGTTGAGTATGTCTGAAGTACTATGTTGTTATTATACAACTTGTTTTCATGAAGAAATCTAAACACTAAGAACTATTGATTATTTCGATAACCTTCCCTATAAAAATTCAGTTTTTCAGTGCATAGGTATCAGAAACTTGAAAAAATTCTTTCCGCAAAGCTTTTTTGTAACAATTGCCTAATTGTTAAAACAGAACCATATATCTGCAATTTCAGAACTAACAGAAAATTCCTTAAAAATTTCTACCTGGATGTAATTCACATCACCAAATACATATAAAATTACAGACGTTTGGGCAGAGTGATAATGCTCATATTCTGAGTAAAAAAGTTATAAAATATGTAATAAAATAAAAATAATAACTCACCTTCCTCACGACCTCTGGAGGAGTGAAAAAAATCATCGGAAGTTGACACAACATTATCATCGATTTTCTCATAATCATCATTC
Organism: Propylea japonica; assembly: GCA_013421045.1. NCBI lineage: Eukaryota > Metazoa > Arthropoda > Insecta > Coleoptera > Coccinellidae > Propylea > Propylea japonica. The sequence goes on from CM024240.1 coordinate 1,831,660, forward strand.
CCTTTGTCACAAACAACACTAACACATTCTTTACCTCCCAGAAAATTGACACTGCAGTCCTTGAATCTTTCGAAATTTTTCTTCAATTCGGCGCGATCAAACTTCCTGACTCTATCAGCTGCGTCTTGAAAATTCATATCATCTGAGTTTTTCCTGGATAGAAGGGAATCTATGGAAAAACTGGAAAACTTGGAAGATTTTTCATTGGCGTCGGCTGTGCTGGGTATTGGGTCCGTCATTTCAAATATGTGTGAAATCGGTGTCAAATGAGACTTTTGGCAAACCACTGCACTCAAATTAGTGGCAATTATCTCTAGATGTTTAGATGTGTTCATTTAGTATGCGAGTGGGCGGGGTCTTATGTTACTGAGCTATTAAAGTCAGCCAATGGAATTGCGAGAAGGGATCGTTGGGGCGTTTCGGGCTATATCTCTAACGAGGTAGTTATTAATACACTGAACGTTTCATGGTTTTCGTGTTTTTTAATTTTTTTTCGGGTGATTCATTTGATGTAGAAATATTTGACTGTTCGAATAGTTAATTGGGTATTTGTAGGCGTTTATTTGGTTATTGAACTCTCAAACTGCCGTCGTCCTGACATACAAAAACAACTACCGACAAAACTTGAATATGACGATAAAATCGTTGATATATGAGAAAAATAACCTAATTGATGAATTGCTTCATGAAAGTGTTCTCGTTCAATAAAGATGAAAAATTCAAACAAACCAAATTAAAGAAATATTTAACTGAATAAATCATTCAATTATAATTACAAAATATTTGCAGCTGGCTAGAGGATAGCGTAAAGGCGTAAGCAATATCGATTACAAATAGAATACATTTGTTGCTCTACTACTATAGGCAAGAGTCCCTTATAGTGTGGATTCAGGGACACTAGAACTTCAGATCGAAAGACAGTGGGTAATATCACAGAATATGTGTTCTGAGATAATAATCAGTGCCAACAATTGATATTCTCATATCAACCATAGGAATTATTCCTAAGAGTCTCAAGATCTCACGGAGCTAGATTTGGATGAAAACCTTCACGAAATCGTGCAAACGGTAGGAAAGTAAGGAAGTTTGTAGGTCACGATGGACACCAGGAAAAACCATTGAGAAAAAATTGCAAGCCCGTCTACCAGGACATCAATCGAGAAATTCAGGACCAAGCAACGAAGGACCAACGACCCAGGACCCAAAAGAAAAAGAACACCGAGAGTAACTTGAAATAAATTTCACTACCTTAAATTTTCGATGAACAAATTCAAATAAAAATATGTTGCAATTTCTTTCACAATGTTATCTCTGGAAAATAAATAATAAGATCAAGATCTATCTTTCAATTTAGATCTATAGATCTTACACATTTTTTTCAGCCATCATAAAAAGAAATCTAATAATTCCCTACGAAGTTGACTCACTTTTCGATTGCAGCGATCCGTAGAGTTTTCCAATATTTATCAACTTAAAACGAAAAAATAAACCGGACAATTTATTTACACTTACAGGGGAACTACTTTGGGAAAAATCACCTTAGGTATACTGCCTAGTATTTCTCAAATTTTATTCATCAAAACATAATAACCCCCTAATAACTTGTCTCAATTTCTCATTAATTATTTTCTCTTCAATATACGCATCAAAATTATGGAACAAATTAATTTTCTTAGAGGAAATCCTGAAACAGGTCGATTTTTGTTTTACTTTAACCAAATTGTTATCAATTTTGAAGGATTTTTGTTGCACCCTATTCCATCACCATCAACCTCTGAATTTTTTGAATAAAGAAAGTGGGTCATGTGATACTCTTTTGGTAAGCTTTTTGTATCTTCTTTATAGGCCTGCAGTAATTTTCAAGAAAATTTTTTTCTTTAAATTAGTTCGTTCAAAGAGTTTTTCAGTATGTTCATTTAATTTGAGACGATGGTACCTGATGAAATGTGCCACCGAATGAAAGTCGACCCCCTCACATTCTAATTTTTCACGTGAGAGGTTGAAAGTTGTGAATGAACAAAACTTTAATGGTCGACTTTCATTCGGTAACAAATATCATCATTTACTTCGTCTCAAACTAAATGAACCATGACAAAGTGCACATACTGAAAACGTCTTTGAACTGATGAAATAAAAAAAAAATTCTTGGAAATTTCTGCACGCTTTCAAAGAAGATACAAAGACCATGCCAAAAAGTACCACATGACCCACTTTCCCTATTCAACATATTTATGTTATGAAGTTGATGAGGATGGCACAGATTGCAACAAAAATCCTTCAAAAAATGTATCCTGTATCAGGATTTTGTTGCCAAATATTTTTCTTCTGATTTCGATAAAATGAAATGCCAGGAATTTAATACATATCAATTATTCGACCTAGAGCAAAAATATAAGTGGCAAAAATGGATGTAGAAACTGATTTATTTGATTAATCGATTTAGGGAAATCACTTAACTTCATTTAGCAGTTGTAAAAGCACCTGTGAATTCACCCAGAAGTCCAGGAGATTAATGGTCTTTTGACAAATGTTATAGACTTCAGGAAATAGGCGCCTCCAAATTAAAATTATCTGAATTCTGGACGGATTCTTTGAATATCCTAGTAGCATATCGGTTCACTTTTATTTCAGATGATGAGTTTTGTAGGAATAATGACCATGTGTCCATATGCGGAAACGCTAATCAACATAAAAGCGATCTTGTTTAGTTGAAAAGTTATTAAAAGAAGACATGAGCAAAGCTGTTTTTTGGCTTTAAACCATATTTGATGGTGTTTAATAGTATATATTATGCAACGAGCGTATAATGATTGCTATTATTCGCGAGGTGAATAATGGCCATTATATGCAAGTAGCATACTATGCTTTATACGACTACTAAATATATTCTTGAAGATTTCAGCATTGGCGACCGCGACAAGACCCTTCTTGAAAAGAGTGAAAAAAGTCAAGTTGACACATGAGAAATTGTTGGTCATTTATATTATTCAAAAAAAAAATGCTTTAATTGATGTAATAAAAGTAGATTTATTTTGGCCCTCGATTGACAAGGTATACCGGCCCATATTTGTTAGTTGGAGTACTTTAGAATACTGAAGAAATACCAAATTGAAGAATATTATATCAAAGCTAAATCTATGAAGCATCTGACAGCAGTGAATTGTATCTTATTAATCACTTGTGATCATGGATATTATTTTGGCCGAGCCCACATACGTAAAATGCTAGATTGTATAGTAGTCGTGGATAATAGTATATAACATTACTAGCAAGGTAAGAGGGTTTTTACTGGCGAATGGAGGATATAATTGACGAGCCGCAGGCGAGTCAGTTACCTCCTTGAGCCAGTAAACCCCGTTACCTTGCGTGTATTGTTTTATATTTTATTTGTTTCTCGTTTGTAAAAAGGTGAGATAATTCCAAAAAAATCTCAATAATTTGTCGCAAATGTCGTAAACTATTTATGATTATTTATGACATCGGAAAATTTGACAACTGTCAGTGGCTTTACGAGAGGGAAGTCCTTCGAGAATATTTGCTAATTTCTGACGAAAAAGGCCAGATCCAAATGAAACAAGGTATGAATATCGTTTTTTAAATTTTTATAACGTTTATTACTAAAATATTTGTTCCAGGAAAGATGAAATTAGAAGGATAAATGAAATTAGAAGCAAATACGTGAAAAGGAAAGCAAATAGATACGAATAAAACAAGGTACGAATATCTTTTTTGAATAGTTGAGAACATGTACCTATTGAGAAATACATTTGTTCCAGGAACTCTGAGATTAGAAGAATAAATTAATTAGAAGCAGTACTTGACAACTTTCAATGTGAATAATACTACTAACTTGTAAAAGTTTTACAAGTTAACTGTCAATTTTACAAGTTAGTGACTTGAAAAAATAAACTTCCTTGATAATATTGTGTTTTTGAAACTGACGTTTACAAATTGAAACAAATAAAAAACTTATTCAATTTGACGTCATTGATTCATCAGTCGCGAATATGAAGCAATTTCAAGACAATGATGTGATTGAAGTAGAATTTTCATATTTCAAGGTGACTTCTACCTTTGAATTATTCGGGTTTGTCATTGAACAATTTGGCAGAAATATCATTCAAATTTAATATGGAGTAAACGATTTAGGTCTAATCAACGATTCACATAACGAGAAGGATCTCCAAAAATTATTATTTTATAAATATTTCAGAGAGGAAAGCCAGCAGGAAAAACTTGGACTTGCTGTATTAATTTTGTCGAATAATTAAATGCATATACGGTCACCGAATTATTATGAAAATTGGTTGCCAAAATATCTGGAGAGAGATTTGTTCAATCTGTTTAGACTCAGTGAATATACATTTCTTCATCTTCTGATTTCTTCATATTTCCCTGCAGTCTCTGCTTCAACCTTCGAAACGAAATAATCGATCATTATTATTCTCCATCTTCAACCAAGGACCAAAAAAACTGGAAAACTATTTGTTTACACGTCCGTCGTTTAGGAAAACTATCAGTTTGAAATGAACCGTCCCGAAATCCATATTTCAAAACAGACCCAGGCTTTTTAAAACCTTCTAACTGTGACGTCATAGTTTCACACAAGCCGAATAATTTTAAAACGTCTTAGATGTTTCAATAGGAGAAGATTTCCAAGTTTATTTTTACTACTAGAAAGAATTAGTATTTTTTCAATTATTTGGCCTACATGAAAAAACATCCAATTAGGAAACAACATAACCATCGAGATGATGTAATCAACGGGTATGTTGAAACTGACGTTTGGCAGCTCGCTTGTTCTTTGTAAATAATCGACTGATTTCACATTTATTTCAAAAGATTTGATAAAGACGAATATGCTAAACTATATACAGCGTTGGGAATCATATGGAAACAAGAAAATATCTTTTGAACGAGGTCAATAACTATTTATGAAATTTGCTGGCATCCAAGCGCTCAAAAAGCATATGATTTACAATTTTTTGTTGTCAATATACTATATACCCTCAACTCTTCGTAAATGGAATATGGTATATCTTTGCAAATGTTGGAAGAGCTTGGAATTTCGAATGCGCACCACATATTGGGTTTAGCTTGAAAGATTTATTTGAACAAGGAATAACTTACTGTTACTTCTAAAATATAGCTGAATTCATTTACTGCATTTATGGAAAAAATGTTTTAAATAAAATTGAATCAAATGTTCAAAATGGCCGCTGTTCGCCTCCTGATAATGTGCCATGCACCCTATTGACAAATCATTGATACACTCTTTCCGAAACCCCTCCACATATTAGTTAACATTCATCAATAATTCTTTGTCTCAATTCCTACAATCATGTTGGTCGTCTAAAGTAAACACGTGATTTTACCTACCCAAAAAAGCAATTTAACGGGCAAAGCTCCGGAAACGAGAACGCCACTCTATGAATCCATGGTTTTTAACGGTAATGTAAAAACTCAGAAGAAGTTGTTCGACGTGCGATAGTTCCTTGTGTGTGCAGACTTCATATCAAACTTAGTATGTACGAGTTCGAAATTCTAAGCTCTTTCAACAGAGATATACAGAAGGTGGCCCATAAATTTGAAGAGTTAAAGATTGTTTGAGTGAACTTATCCACACTTTTCCAGCCACGGTTTCCGACGTGGATAATGTCGATATTGAGATAGAGGACAATCATGCGTAATTCAGTCATAGTGTTGCCAAATGTAACTCGTGTAATAATCAAACTAATAACAACTTGCACATGAGACAACACGAACAAATGATTTGCTTTTTATAATCTAATTATCAATATTTATCATTTTCTTGGGTGCCCGTCGAAGTATAAGAAAAAAATTGAAAACTGACCAGCCACGGTTTTAGCTAATACCATTGTTTAAGGAGAATTCCTCAAACAATGCTAATACTGTGTAGGGGGTTTTCCGAGGTAGGTGCGCTCTCAACAAATTTTTTTGCGTAGTATTTTAAACACAGATATCAAATCAAATAATACATTTTTTGGGCGCCCATCGAAGTATAAGAAAAAAATTGAAAACTGACCAGCCACGGTTTTAGCTAATACCATTGTTTAAGAGATTCCTTATACAATGCTAATACTGTGTAGGGGTTTTCCGGGGGAGGTGCGCTATCAACAAATTTTTTTGCGTAGTATTTTAAACAAGATATCAAATCAATAATACATTTTTTTGGGCGCCCATCGAAGTATGAGAAAAAAATTAAAAACTGACCAGCCACGGTTTTAGCGTGGCGTGTGTAGGGGGTTCTCAAAAAAAATTAAAAACTGACCAACTACCAACTTTCAATTAACCCAAACGTAAACCAAAAATATAACAATATTCAGGATGTTCAAAAAATATCTGGAAACCAAGTAAATTTTGACTAGTATCAGGAAGGTAAAACCAAGATATTTGTGTAAGGCAATTCTTGAGCCATTGTCTAGACTCTAGGACAATCCCTTCAAAAGTTATTGTGCTAACAAACGGCCGGACGGCTGCTACGGACAGAATTGAATTCGACCACGTATTAGTCTTCAGGAAGTCTAGCCCTATCGTTTGAAACCATTTTCGGCTCAAAATTCGAAAATTGCAGACATTTGGGAAAACGATATAACACTCGTTTAAGTAGAACTAGCGCTCAAAAAGAAAGTTTTTCCTGTCGCAGCAATAATTTTCAACAAAACCGTGAACAGTGCTAAAATTTCCAATTAACCGAAACGTAAATCTGTTATTTGTCACGACTTTCCAAATATTTGAAGACGTTTTAAAGACGATAACCCTACAAAATTTTATAAATATTGTCCTTTTTTAGAGCCCTGAAGAACACTTCATAATAAAGTAGAAACCGATTGTCCTTTTCGTTCAAGATATACAGGGTGTCTGGTGAGGAATGGGACAACGTTTAGGTGGTGATGAGGGATGTCTCAAGGAGTAAGAAAATGCCATTCGAAATCATCTGAGGTACATGGTTCCTGATATACAGGGGGTTTTAGAAAAAATTAGGAAATTTCAAATGACCATAATTCAGGAAATAAAAGAGCTAATCCGATGATTTTTCGTATGAACAATGATAGAGTGAGTACGAATCTGTTTGAACGAAAAATTCGAAATAAAATCAGATCCGGACTCAGAAATTTCAGTTTTTCTGAAATTAGGTAAAAACAACACCCTGTATGCGGTTTTCAATTTTTTGACTTCAGATTCTGAGAGAGCAGGAAAAATATTTCCGAACTCAACTGTCATCCCGAATGGCACAAATTTTCCCTGCTTTCTATGACCCTTCGAATGTCAATCTTCCGATTTTCGCTCCTTACATATTATTTTCTCGACATTTCAAATGACCATAATTCAGGAAATATGGGAGCTAATCCGATGATTTTTTGTATGAACAATGATAGAGTGAGTATGAATCTGTTTGAACGAAAAATTCGAAATAAAATCAGATCCGGACTCAGAAATTTCAGTTTTTCTGAAATTAGGTAAAAACAACACCCTGTATGCGGTTTTCAATTTTTTGACTTCAGATTCTGAGAGAGCATGAAAAATACTTACGAACTCAACTGTCATTCCGAATGACACAAATTTTCCCTCCTTTCTATGGCCCTTCGAATGTCAATCTTCCGATTTTCGCTGTCGTACAAAGACAATCGCAGAGACGTTTCAGTGTTAATGTGTGCTGCGCCGTTTTTTGATAATAATTTAATAGGTCCTCATTTTTTCGAAGAAAGACTCACCGGAGAAATTAACAGAGATTTTTTATGACTGTTCTTCTAATTTATTAGGGAATATTAATCAAAGAGGACTTATCTTCCAGCATGATGGAGCACCCCCACATTTCTCAATTTTAGTGAGAAATCATTTGAACGAGGTCTATCCAAATAGATGGATAGGTCGTGGTGGTCCAAGAGCATGGCCACCTCGGTCCCCGACATGACACCGTTAGATTATTTCCTTTGGGGACACCTTAAAGCTATGGTGTACGGGCGAGAAATAAATACAAGGAAACAATTAATTCAGCGCATAATAGACGCATGTGACGAAATACCAAACAACCCGAATGAGATAAGGAAAGCAGTTTTGAACTTAATGAAAAGAGCAGATAAATGTGTGGAAGTTGGTGGTTTTCATTTTGAACAATATTTGAAGAATTAATTATTAATTTTCCAAATTTCGCATTTTTAATGATTTTATAAAAATTTTGATTCGTTTATGATCTTTTTTTTTACTTATTAGTAACTATCTGAGATCTCATGTTTCTGAAATGTCGAGAAAATAATATGTAAGGAGCGAAAATCGGAAGATTGACATTCGAAGGGTCATAGAAAGCAGGGAAAATTTGTGCCATTCGGGATGACAGTTGAGTTCGAAAGTATTTTTCCTGCTCTCTCAGAATCTGAAGTCAAAAAAATTGAAAACCGCATACAGGGTGTTGTTTTTACCTAATTTCAGAAAAACTGAAATTTCTGAGTCCGGATCTGATTTTATTTCGAATTTTTCGTTCAAACAGATTCGTACTCACTTTATCATTGTTCATACGAAAAATCATCGGATTAGCTCTTTTATTTCCTGAATTATGGTCATTTGAAATTTCCTAATTTTTTCTAAAACCCCCTGTATATCAGGATTCATGTACCTCAGATGATTTCGAATGGCATTTTCTTACTCCTTGAGACATCCCTCATCACCACCTAAACGTTGTCCCATTCCTCACCAGACACCCTGTATTTTATACGATCTTAGTTCTATACTTTTCATACTCTTTTATCAGTTTATCCCAATCCTGTGTATGTTCTTCTTCAAAAATATCAAATTTTCAGGATGTTCGAAAATGATCTGGAAACCAAGTAATGTATTTCTTGATTATTACCAGGACGGTGAAACCTCTACTGAAATTATTCTGTTTCATAAGAAACCAAATAGGTATTTGAAACAAATCATTTGTCACACACATTCATCCATCAGTGTTTTTATAGAATGAAAATTTCGAATTCCAAATTTTCGAACTTCGATAATAAACTAAGATATGTATATGTGTAAGGACATTCTTTAGCTTTTGTCAAGATCAAAAGCGGTCCTTAAAAACGTCAGTTTTTCGTGTCACAGCAAAAATTTTAACAAAACAGAGAACATTGCTGAAACTTTCAATTAACCGAAACATAAATCTGTTATTTGTCACACCTTTTTCAAATATTTAGAGACGTTTTAAAGCCGATAAACCTGCAGAATTTCATAAATATTGTCCTTTTTTTTAGCGCCCTGAAGAACACTACATAATAAAGAAGGTCCGTTTCGTTCAAAACACTGGCGCAGCCAGAGGGGGGGGCTTTGGGGCTGCAGCCCCCCCCCAAAATTGATTTCTTCGTTATTTCTTTCTTCTTTTTTTTTTTTTGCAACTTTCGTTATTCACTGTATCATCAAAATTTTTTCAGTTCAGCCCCCCCCAAATAAAATCCTGGCTGCGCCTCTGGTTCAAAATATATATATATTTTAGTTCTATACTTTTTTATCCAGTTCATCCCAACCCTGTGTACCTATATCTTCCTCAAAAATATATCAAATATTCAGGATGTTCGAAAATTATCCCGAAAACAAGTAACATATTTCTTGACTATTACCAGGACGGTGAAAACTCTATTGAAATTATTCTGTTCCCTAAGAAACCAATTATTTGAAACAAATCATTTGTCACCACATTCATCCAGCAGTGTTTTTATAGAATGGAAATTTCGAATTCAAAATTTTTGTGCTTCAATATAAATCAAGATATTTGTGTAAGGAAATTCTTGAACTTTCGTCAAGATCAAAAGCGGTCCTTGATAAAGTTAGTTTTTTGTTTATCGCAGCAATAATTTTCAGAGAAACATAGAAAATAAGTTGATAGTTTAAAAAGGGGTCACAGTTTACTGCGACCTCAAGGTCTATTGTGCCCCCTTACAGAGCTGTTCTTACCACACTTTCAGAACAGAGAACATTGCTTAAACTCCCAATTAACCGAAACATGAATCTGTTATTTGTCACACCTTTTTCAAATATTTAGAAACGTTTTAAAGGCGATAAACCTGCAAAATTTCATAAATAGTGTCCTTTTGAGGAGCCCTGCAGAACACTTTATAATTATGTTGAAACCGATTGTCCTTTTCGTTCAAGATATATTTTATTTTGTTCTTAATTCTATAATTTTTATACTCTTTTATCCAGTTTATCCCAACCCTGTTCATGTTCTTCCTCAAAAATGTATCAAATAATCAGGATGTTCGAAAATTATCTGGAAACCAAATAATGTAAAACCTCTATTGAAATTATTCTATTTCATAAGAAACCAATTATTTGGAACAAATCATTTGTCACACACATCCATCCATCAGTGTTTTTATAGAATGGAAATTTCGAATTCCAAATTTTTGTGCTTCAATAATAAACTAAGATATTTGTGTAAGGAAATTCTTGGGCCTTTGTCGAGATCAAAAGCGGTCCTTAAAAACGTCAGTTTTTCGTGTCTCAGCAATAATTTTCAACAAAACAGAGAACAGTGCTAAAACTTCCAATTAACCGAAACGTAAATCTGTTATTTGTCACGCCTTTTCAAATATTTAGAGACGTTTTAAAGGCTATAAATTAGATGGAACGGTCGGACTGCGAGATCCTGGATGTAACGGGAATAGATGCGTTTTTTAATTGCTTATTATATTACTAGAAACATGTGGTTCATCTCTTTTTCGTTTAGTGGTGAAGGTACTATTGGAGTTTTGAAATCATTTATAACGCCTAATGAGTGACAATCGGTTATAAACCCATTTCCTATCGTTTCCTGGTAGGGGGAAGAAGTAATTAAGTAGTCGATATTTATGAATATTTTTAGAGTGAAAAATTATTTTATAATTGCTAACAGTTGAAGACTATGATAGCCCTCGCTAGGTTTGCCATACGTCCGGATAAAGCAGGACATGGTTTTTTTGATTGCATCACCGGCCAAAATATAAAGTGTCCAGCCTGTCCGGATTTTGTTAGGCTTTTAACATTTCGAGACTGCTGCTCAGAATTCTTGACCACTTGTCAGTAATACTCTGTGATCACAGGGCATGACTCGAATGTTGATAATTTTTTTTCCTTGATAGGTCAGCAATGATCGAAAGAACGCAACGTTGACACTGTTACTAAAATATTGGTTGTAAATCCAATTCGAAACATTTGAGTTGTCAGGATTTTTATAACTGCATTTTGGAAGTAACAGACCTTTCAAGGCTGGTTTCTGGGCACCAAAAATATGTTTAATTTATTTTCCTTGTCCAACTCAAAGAGTGAAGGATTCATACCGAGTAGAAGTTTTTGTTTCTTTAGATTGTTTCATTGTGTAATGATGATGAATGTTTGTGTTTGTTTTTTCTATAATTCTTTATGACGACTCCATTTGCCTGATTAATAATGAAATGATTAAACTCTGTTCGTCATTTCATTCTATTAACCGCCCTTTCTGGCTTCGCACGGGTGTTGGAATAACCAATGAGAAAAATTGGACTACTCAAAAATTGCACACAACACACCCGAATAGATATATGTAGTTCTAATTTTATTTACCGGATCTGTTACGTAAATAATTATTTTCTGAATATAGTTTTAAATTTTGCGATTCCGTTATTTTGATCAAATTTCAGATAGGTTAAACTTGTATCCTTATGAATATTCGAGAAAAAACTCTGTCTTATATGCGAAAAACGCCTATGCTCATAACATTTGAATTGAAGGAACAATATGAATATGATCCGATTTTGCAACATCGCATCTTTCTTAGGTATATTTGTGTCGCATATTCTTATTTTTTTCTTGTTAGTCCATTTCATTATTGTATTTTCTGAAATCCTTAGTCATAGCTCAGTGATATAACTTAGGTATGTTTTGTTTTATTTTTATAACATTATATTATTTTGTAATTTTTCCTTCATGAATGAAATTTAAAGAATGGAAAAGGTTGTATATCTTTTGCAAGATGATAGTAATTACCAAAGATTTTGTGGAATATCTACTACCATAAACCAATCATTCCTCTATTTTCTTCTAGCCTTACAACACCTGAGAGATAGATGTGTTTCATTTCGTGCCGACTACATATCTCTAGAAAATCACATCGAAAAAAATTGTATATACAATGCATCACGCAGAGAAATTCCGTCCAGATGTATATTCGAGAGATTCACGTGCTATAACTGACTGAATCCCGTTGTCTGATTGCAATAATGTAATGTAGTGAATTATTCAATGTTGCCTATCATACTATTTGAATTAAGCCAATCCCAACAATAAGAGATAAAGAGAGAGACACATTATTGCAATCGGACAATCGGATTCAATCTGTTCAACTGGACGGAAAATATCTGTCTGATGCATTGTATATCATAACTTTCCGATGTGAATGTCCAAGCCTGAATGATTACTCAGGTGAGTAACTCGTTTGTAAGGTACTAAATTAAATATGAAATTATACATTTAACATAATTTTCATTGTACCTATACAGTGTGTTAGGTCAAGACTTAGTGATAATTTAAGGGCACCAAATATACCTAATTTTATAGACAAAAACACTGATATTAGGGAGTTTACCCCCTCGGTTCTAGAGAAGCACCCTTTTAAAATTTACTTTCTTATTTTAGTTGAACCTTCCTAATAATATCGATATCTTTGGACATAAAGGTCCTACAGATGTGAAAAAAATGTTTTTTGAAAGATGATACTACCGCCTTTCATTAAAGTGAAACAATATGAAAACATATAACATAAAAATGTTATGAAAAAATTCTCTAAAAAATTTTTATTTAAAAAATTACTGATTTTCTTAGTAAATACGCAATAGTACAAGAACTAGCACATTGAAGTATAATTTTTTCTCACTGAACTAACACGCAAGGATATCAGCTACAAAACGATACCAACATAATTTCTGTAAGTCACATATTCAGAAAGTTATTGCTGTTCGAACATGATCCTTATGAAAATTGATAAAATAAAAAAAACTCAGTACTATACTTTCGATAATCTTTAATGATCAAACCATCAAATTAATCATAAAAATTGCTCAAAATGGCCGCCTCTGCTCTGTAGACAGGTAGGGGCCTTCATGACGACCTGTCTTGTGTCTTTTGCTCCCGTGGTGATCATGTTCGAGCAGCAATAACTCTCAAATTATGTAACTTACAAAAATGATGTAAGTGTTGTTTTGTAGCTAACATCCTTGCGTGTTACATCATTGAAAAAAATATACTTCAATGTGCTAGTTCTTGTACTATTGCGGATTTACAAAGAAAATCAGTACATATTTTTACTAAAACTTTTTTAAAAACTTTTTTTATTGCGTTTTTAAGTTAAATATTTTTATATTGTTATACTTCAATGAAAGGTGGTAGTATCATTTTTCAAAAAACATTTTTTTCACATATGTAGGACCTTTATGTCCAAAGAAATCGATATTATTTGGAAGGGTCAACGAACACAAAAATGTAAATTTAAATGGGGGCTACTCCAAAACTAAGGGGGTAAACTTCCAAATTTGGTGTTTTTGTCGATAATATTAGGTATTTTTGATGACCTTAAATTATCGCTGTATATGAAAATTCGAAATAAAAAAGTTGTCAAGCAAAAGTTGTGTTTCATTTCGTACCACAGTTAAGAAACCAAGTACTAGTTTTTGTACCAGTACTGGGTTGACGAAAAACGGTCACTTCATTCAATATGAATTCCATCTGTTGTTTGTTCATTGAGTACTTTGATATATCAAAATTCATGAATATCTGAGAGGGAGTCTGACTGATTATTCGATAATCTATTCCAGGTACATCCAGAAAACCCGCTAAACATCGGCAGGTCATGGGAAAATGGGATAAACACGACTTCTGCACCGCCCAGTGGTGTAACGAGAGACACGGATGATCAAGATTTTCGGCCCACATGTTCTGCGGCACAAACGGATAGACATAGTCTCACAACACCTTCTCAAGAATTTGGGGTGTAAAAATTTCAGCCGGTTTGGCGCCACTCATTAGATGTAATAGGCCACATCCCGTTTGGGAATCGAATAAGGACCGCTTGAATGAGTTTCGCAGATCCTGTTCCTCAGAAATATTTCTCACTTAATTGAATTAATTGAGTACTGGCATTCGAGCGATAATTACACAGGCCAACAAAATGAAAAAAAAAATTTGGTGCCAGAAATCTAACATCTGATTTTAGATGTTTTTAATGTGCTGATTCCAAAAATGCCACCAGATTTTTTCTATCAGCTCTAGTTTTTGAGATACACGTTACAGGTTAAATGATATATTTTTTTCTGATAAAGGACAACAAATAAAGAGATAAATATGTACTTAATCGTCAAAATAGAAATTTCTCAGAATCTTATTAGCCAAATGGATATCTGGAATTGTCCCTGACCCAATGTTCCTATACTAGGAACTACTCGATACAATGCTCTTAATTACTTTTATACCTGTAATTGCCTATGACCCGATCCTTCTATATACCTGCTTGGCTGTACTTGATTTAGTATATTACTGAGTTTTTTTATTGAAAGTTCAAAACGTAGTTTAAAATGTGTTCTTTTACATAACGATTACAAATATGGCTCAATTCCTATTGGTCATTCTACTACCATGAAGGATGAATATGAAACAATAGCATAAGTTTTGAGAAAAATTAAATACGAAGAACATCAGTGGTCAATTTGTGTTGATTTAAAAATGATTAACTTCCTCCTTGGACAGCAGAGTGGTTATACAAAATATCCTTGTTTTTTGTGCCTTTGGGACAGCAGAGCTAAAAATGAGCACTGGGTTAACAAAAATTGGCCTTCAAGAGATGTCATGATTCAAGGAATACAAAACGTGATCAACGAACCTTTGGTTTCAAGAGAAAAAATCTTACTTTCGCCCTTGCATATCAAGCTAGGCCTAATGAAGCAATTTGTGAAGGCCTTAAATCGAGATGGAATTTGTTTTGTGTATTTGTCACGTAAATTTCCTGGCATTAGCACGGAAAAACTTAAAGCTGGTATATTTGATGGTCCTCAAATAAGGCAACTTGTTAAAGATCCACAATTCACCACATCAATGAACGAGACTGAATCTAACGCTTGGAGTTCATTTGTTCAAGTAGTACAAAATTTTCTTGGCAATCATAAAGCAGAAAATTACGTAGAATTAGTGGAAACTATGCTTTCAAACTTCAATATTCTCGGCTGTAACATGAGTATAAAAGTTCACTACCCCTACAACCACCTAGATCGTTTTCCAGAAAACTTAGGTGATTGTAGTGAAGAACAGGGGAAAGATTCCACCAGGATATTAAAACCATTGTTTAAACAATGTCAAAACTATGGAAGATCGTTATCAAGGACGATAGGATAGCCACATGATGGCGGACTACTGCTGGAGCCTTCAGCGAGACTGCCCTAGTAAACTCCATTCTAAAAAAATCGTATAAAAAAAATTTTTTATGTGATTAGTGACTGATGTAATTATGTAAATTAAGTTTTTGCAATAAATACTTAAATCCATGTGTCTTTGTTTTGTTTAACTGTCAATAGTAATATTATATATTATAACAGTTATAACGTAAATTATATACACAATTTTTTAAAAAATCTCAAAAACTAGATCTGATAGACAAAATCTGAGAACTTTTTTACATTCTGCATCCAAAAATTACTCAGGAACAGTTAAAAAATCGCAGGCACCAAAAGTGTGTTGGCCCGTGTTATTGATCGGTAATGGGTCGATTACATTGAGATAGTTTACAAGCTACTACTGAGCGAATTTAGTAGCTGATTGTAAATTCGCTCAGAGTAATCGTGTTCACAAGCCAACATCAACAATCTGATTGTTAAAAAGCTGCGACTACAGTTGAAATCTGGGCTTCTTTACACGCCAAATCGCTGGCGTTTTGGCTTGTTGGCATGTAAACAAGCCCTGTGTAATCACAGTTGCTACTGAACAATATGTGAGTTCTCATCTTCTCGGTGGTTCCTGGTTCTTAAATTTGAAAATGCAGTGGCGCAGCCAGAATTTTCGTTCGTGGGGGGGAGGGCGATGCCAATATTCATGTGTCCTACCTAGTCTCTTTTTCTAAAAGTTTTTCATAATGTTTTTGCTGAAAAGCAGAATCAATTAGGTTCATTCTTGAAGAGCATGTTGTGCCATTTGCCCCATACATTGGTGAAAATTTCATTTTTATGGACGATAATGCCAGACCCCATCGTGCGCGCATCGTTCAGGAGTACCTTGAAGAGGTTGAAGTCTCCCGAATGGAATGGTCAGCAAGAAGTCCAGATCTCAATCAGATTGCGCAGGGTTGGGACAACCTCAATAGAAGGCTGATAAGTTCAGAAAATCATCCTGCTACTCTGAATGACTTAGGAATCCAACTCAGAGAAATCTGGGAAGGATTAGATCAGAACATTTTAAGATCGCTCATTTTGAGTATGAACCGTCGTTGACGAGCTGTAATTAACGCAAGGGGTGGGAATACCAAGTATTAAATCACTTATCAGCATTCCAGTATTTTGAAAATTGTTTATTTCTTTTCTTTCACATAAGATTCGGTGAAATCCTTAATTTTCTTCCATTTAATGTGTCTTGTTTCGTTCGAAACCTTCCAGAGAAGTTATAAAGTCAATGTAGAGTTTACTTTCATTAAAATTGAGATGCGTTGATTTTTTTGCGCAGTGTACTAATAATTGTGACTGTTGTCAGATTTGCGAATCACTTTTATCACTTCCGGAACGCACGTTGCCATTGGCAATCCTAATAAACTTCAGGAAAAGTTTGAAAGGATATTGAAAGGAAATCCAGGTTTCCAAGAATAAGGGAGAACATAGCACCAAGGTTCAAATCCTCGCCAGTTACGTCCGTGGATGTGGAGCGAACCTTTTCCACATACAAAAATATTCACAATGATCGAAGGCAAATTTTAATAATTGAACATTTGAACTATATTTAATTGTAAACGTTTACGAAAACATAAAATTAAATTTTAATACCATATTATTGAGAGTTTATTCTGAAATAAATAGTTATTTTTGTATTAAGTGCGTAAAATGAGTGTTTTTTTCATGGCACATGAGAGTGTCAATTTTTCAGGTCGAGGCCAAAAATTCACTCAAATGTGCCATAAAACACGAATTTTATACGCACGAAATACAAACAGAATTTTCTGTACAACTGTGAATGTGAATTTACTTCGTCTGAAATATAATTATTGAAGATAATGCTTCAAATACAATATTTCTATGCATCCAGTGATCTTTCTGTGTCGTTACTATAGAAACTTACTTTTTTAACGGTGAAAAAAGTAAACTCTCTTTTTAACGGCGAAAAAAAATAGTTATTTATTATACAAGGGAAAAAAGTAATAGATTTTAGCTCGAGGTTATATTGTTTCCCGACGCGAAGCGGAGGGAGACAAAAAGCCGAGAGCTAAAATCTAATATTTTTCCCGTGTATATACACTTTTTTTTGTGACAGGAAAAACGACTATTTAATAGTGAAAGAAATATAACTCTTCACAAAATTACTTTTTTCCCGGGGAAAAAAGTGAGTACTTTTTTCCCGGCTACATAGAGAATCATTTTTTTGACAGGGAAAAAAGTAATTTCGTAAAAAGTCATATTTTGTGACCTGTCAATGGATATAAAATGTCACATTTTTTTCCCGTCACAGAAAAAATAGTTATTTATTATACAAGGGAAAATAGTATCAGATTTTAGCTTGAGGTTGTGTTGTCTCCCGACACGAAGCGGAGGAAGACAAAAAGCCGAGAGCTAAAATCTAATATTTTTAGCGTGTATAAACACTATTTTTTTCTGTGACAGGAAAAACGGCCATTTAATAGAGAAAGAAATATAACTGTCCACGAAATTACTTTTTTCCCCGGAAAAAAAGTGAGTACTTTTTTCCCGGCTACATAGAGAATCATTTTTTTGACAGTGTAAAAAGTAATTTCTTAAAAAGTCATACTTTGTGACCTGCCAAGAGATATAAAATGTCACATTTTTTTCCCTTCACAGAAAAAATACTTTTTGTACAACTGTCTCAACGTTAAAAAAAGTAAAGACTGTGTGCATAGAAATATTACATTGGAAGCATTGTCTCAATCATTTTATATTTCAGACGATGTAAATTCACATTCACAGTTGTACAAAAAATGTTGTTTGTATTTCGTGCGTATAAAATTCGTGTGAATTTTTGGCCTCGACACTCTCATATTCCAGGAAAAAAAACACTCATTTTACGCACTTAATACAGAAATAACTATTTTTCTGTGACAGGAAAAAAATGTGACATTTTATATCTTTTGACAGGTCACAAAATATTACTTTTTTCCCTGTCAAAAAAATGATTCTCTATGTAGCCGGGAAAAAAGTACTCACTGTTTTCCCGGGGAAAAAAAGTAATTTCGTGAACAGTTATATTTCTTTCACTATTAAATGGTCGTTTTTCCTGTCACAGAAAAAAATAGTGTATTATACACGGGAAAAATATTAGATTTTAGCTCTCGAGCTAAATTCTAATACTTTTTCCCTTGTATAATAAATAACTATTTTCTAACGGTGAAAAAAAGTGATCATTTACGCTTCCATAGTGATGAAGAAAAGTCAAGTTTTT
Organism: Propylea japonica; assembly: GCA_013421045.1. Classification (NCBI taxonomy): domain Eukaryota; kingdom Metazoa; phylum Arthropoda; class Insecta; order Coleoptera; family Coccinellidae; genus Propylea; species Propylea japonica. The sequence continues at coordinate 1,850,308 of CM024240.1, forward strand.
TTGACAGTTGTACAAAAAATTACTTTTCGTTCCCAGAATTCATATTTCAATATTGCATATTCTGCATATTTTGCCTATTTTCGTGCATATTTGCATGCATATAACAACTTTTTTATGTTGCATATAATCCAGTCTCTAATAATAATACATCATTAGAATGCAACCAAGTGTATTTTCAAATAGGCACCTTCAATCGGAATATCCGAATTATTCCCTAGCTACTAATTTATACGAGCTTCTCCAGAATTAATTCATTAACCATTATCGAATACATTAAGGATTAAGGTAACCGAACATCACAAAGTGTGTTTCTAATTTAAAAGATAACGAATATCAATAACAACAGACTGGTTGCTGTGAGTTTCGAAATTTAATCTATGGCATAAAATTACTGATATTCAGGAGATCTTAGAAAGCAAAAATCCAAACCCAATTTTGATGTGAAGAGCAATTACTTCATAATGTTCATATGGAAAAAGTCGAAATTCAGTATCACCGTATATTAGAAAATTAACAAAAATATCGTACATAAGCAAATTATTCCTATAGTTACAACTTTTTGGATAATTTTCCGTTATCACAATTTAAACTTCTGTCATAAAATAAAATCACAAAAACAGTCTGAATATAAACAATTATCATTTGTGGTTACAAATTTTCACACAGAATCACATGTCTTTGATGCGAATTTTTCAACACCCGGAACAAAAACTATACAGTAATAAAATAAATGGCAAAAATTTCTCGCTTCTCAGCACATACTGGCTTATCTATGGTAACTTCTTTGGTGAGCTGGAATGAAAGCAACGTTAGAATAATATACATATTGAAGGATGATTTCAAAATTAATTTTTCTCTTTTCGTATTTTACTAGTCGAAATCAGAGAAGTATCTTGTATTATATTATATTTAAATAATTATCAGATGGTCCATGTTTATATAACTTTAATTTGCATACAGGGTGAAACGGATTGAATCAGTGTAATTTAATAATATTGAGATTATCTGGAAGTTAGACTTTCATATTGCTTTTCTTCAAAATCAAACGGCGTTATTTTGTTTATTAGAATATTTTGTATATTCCGATACTAAAATATCTGTAAATAATTACGAAAAGTTTTGCAATGATTTGGTCCTTTGAATACACTTAGCGACCTTGCAGAGAGTACTACTTCAGTATCTTGTATACTTAGACAAAAGAAAGAGGAGACGCGGCATGTAATTCATAAATTCAGGAATAGTTGAAGCCAACATCCAAAACTATTTTCCCAAGAGTAGAACAAGGACGGCTACATCAACTCCAACCATGGACCTATAATACTAACTGGACGTCGAACTTCCTAACTGTCACGTAGAAAAAAGTGAGGCAAATCGCCGCCATTTGCAGTTTGGAGTGAACCACAAATATTTTGATGTTTTATGCCATATGTGCTCGAATTTTGATTGAAACATAGACGTTCCTTTGAAAGAAATGATGAAAAACGAACTCTGTCTATTAGTGTTCTGTGAACACTGACATTTCGGTAGAGCCACGGCCTTCTAAAGCTCGGGCCCGGTCCTAGCCAAGAGCGGCAACAGTGTAGAGAGGTATACCCTCCCGGCATATTACAAGCACAGCCTTCTAAAGTAGTCTCTATGGACAGCTGTATTACAGACGCAAGCGTGAGCGCTAGTAAACATTTATAGGTAAATAATTAAGTTTTTAGTGTTGATTGTGGTCGTAAATGTAAAAAATAAGTGAATTTATAGTTACCTTTTGTGATTGTTCTAGTGCTGTGAACAGTGAAAGTGTTTGTGGTCTTGGTGTTTGTGAATTTTTCTTGGAATAACTACTTTCGTCTTTTTGTAAGTGTCTCTAACCTATAAATTAAACTCATCTGCTTTGAAAAATGGTAAAACGTTTTGTATTTCATCATGTAGAAGTAATTATTCGCCTAAAAAAGTGAAGGATATTTCAATTGTTCTATTTTTCTGAAATATGAATAGCGTAAGCTTTTATAGATGAGGGCCATACCAGGAAATTTCATTCCAACAATAGTTTTGTTTGCGAGAAACATTTCTATTTCAAATTTTCAACGATATAAATAAGTTCGATAAACATTCACAAGCAGATGGAACAATTATATTACTTTGAGATACCCATAATTGAAAGAAATGACCCATTAAATTCTATCATCGTTCATAATATGTGTCTATATACTATTTCTATCATCGTTCATATGTATAGTCCGTTCACGAAAGGTTGAGCACATAGTAGGCGCTTTTTTATTTATCTGAAGTTGGCAGTAATTGCTGTCATAACGTAAAATAAAGTCAACGTTGCCGAATGTAACCGGCCTCGTTCGACGAGATTGCGAGTTATCAGACAACTCTATGCAATATTGACAACATTGTGTATCAATCTGACAAGAACATAACCTAATTTTTAATATACACAGTGGAATATGCCAAATTTCCATGGCCAACCGACGGCTCAACCTTTCGTGAACGGACTATATGTGTCTATACTATTTCAGAATAGATTTTGATCGACAAGGAACTTGCCTTTTGAAGAGTTCTGAACAAAAATCAATTCTATGTGAACTGACTATTCAAAGCATTGGATTGGACTTTAATTACTTATTCAAAATTCATAGAAAATTGTACTTGTGGTTTGAATTCGAAGTTCATTCTAAATTCGCTTTGTTCCATTTTCCCAAACACTCCTCAATAATTACGTGAGGAATACGAAAAATGATAATCACATAGAAGTAGGGAATAATCAGAGAGAATTTTATTTGAGTTAACTTCATTTCGAGAGTTATATTTGAGTTCAAGTTTTTTGCAAGATACATCAACCCGTGGTTTTTGCTGGACCATAAATTGATTAAATCATCAACCAATTCGATTAAGTTTCAATTTTTCCATTTATATTAAATTTATTGATTAATAGGGCATAGTTCCAACCTTTGTTTAAATATTCATCGGAAAACACATTAAATAACATCAGAAAATGAAATAATACGTTCCAAATATCGTATCTCTCGTGCAAGCGGTATACCTCCCAAACATCGTCTTTTGCGGCGTTGCCGCTTGAGGCGCCCGGCCATGTCTTTAGAAGGCCGTGGTAGAGCACTAGAAAGATAGTTATGCCAGACAGGCTGACTGGGTCCAACCATAGACTCGAAAATTACAGATGGTAATGTCAATTTCCCAGTTATTGTGCTCTATTGTTAGTTGCGTGCTTTTTTTGAAGAATAGTTAAAAGAAAGTATTGATTTTTTATTCAAAACAATAAAGTTGGAGACTAGACAGGTAAGCATAAGCATTTATTCGATTACAGATTTCATTTCATTCGAATTGTTCTGTAATTTTCGAGTCTGTGGTTGGACCCAGCATGGCTGTCTGGTATACTCCCCTTTTCAGAGCCTTAATTTCGGTCTATATCAAATAATAATTTTTTTCGATTCGTGTGATTAGTTATTAATAATGTACCATTATGATGATTATACACAATTGATTCCTTAAAAACGGTATAACCTCGCTAATTCTAATATTTCAGTTCGTTGAAAAAAAATTAGTCAATTTCACTCCAAACTGCAAATGGCCGCCGTTTGCCTCAAAATTTTTGACATGTTCGCTATCTAGTTAGTATTATAAATCTATGACTCCAACTGACTCGGCTACAATGCAGAGACTTCGACCGCGTAAATAGAACAACTACCAGTGGCGTGGAGTTGTCGTTGTCGAAAGATTTGAAATTAATATTTTATACTGACATAAGCTTTCCTATATGGATTAATTGAATCAAATGAGGAATCGTTGTCACACAAAAATTTAACCTATTAAGTATATTTTCATCTTGAAATAACTTTGATTCTCACATACATTCACAATGGTATAAAACCTTAATACATTTCCTTTGTAACATGGTATAGATCCGTATACCAACAGAGCAGTATGTTTTTGAGCGCTCGTTCTACATAAATGAGTGCTATATCGTTTGGCCCAAATGTCTGTAATTTTCGAACTTTGAGCCGAAAACTGTTTAAACGACTACCTGAAGACGAATTCGAGGTCAAATTCAATTCTGTCCATTGGTCCGCCTGTCCGTCCGTTAGCACGATAACTTGCAAATGGATTGTCCTAGGGGTGAGTTCGGTACCCAAATGTCTCGGTTAAGTTCAATAACCAGCCAAAACGTACAGAGTATTCCATAAAATATGGCCATTCAAATTTTTGTTCCTCGATATCATAGACATATGTCGTAGAAACTCTATTTGTGAGAGTTATGACCTGCATTACCGTCGTTGAATAATTTAATATAACTTGTGTTGGATAGGAGTGAAATACAATTTGTTCATTATTCACAACCCATCAAGCAGAGTCCATGATGTAAAGCTGATTGTTTTCATATGCTATATTTGCACAATCTGTAATATTTATTGTCGATGCCGCCGATGTCATTCTGAACTCTGAAGTATATTATAGTTTTGTCATTCGCTGATTGTATTGGAAAATTTCTTTTTCATTTGGATTATAGATTTAAATCAGTTCTCTCAATCATTTCTTTTCTGAACATGTTATCATATGGATAATAATTAATTTGGTTGCTTGAAATAGAATTAGAAAAGGCTTCATGTAATAAATATCTAAATATGTGATTTTCTATCTTGAAAATTTTCGGGGTTGTATCTAATATATAAATATAAGTGCTACTTTTCGTTGTGGTTCAATAACTCAACAACAGCCGATTTGGCTAATTTTGGTCTTGAATTATTCGTGGAAGTCTAGGGAAGATTTTTACGTATAGAAAATTCAAAAGAAATCTTGGAAAAGTGTAAAATCAACATTACAGGTTTTTCTTTGTCAGTGCAATCTGTAGTCGTTTTCGAGTACTACGAATGCAAGGCAGTTTCCTATTTTTTCATCTAATATATAAATAACATGCCGTGTGTAATCACAGTTGCTACTAAACAATCTGTGAGTTTTCATCTACTCGGTGGTTCCTGGTTCTTATATTTGAAAACGTATTTGACATTAGATCCTTGACAACGATACAAACATAAACCTCACAAGGATAGCTAGATTGTTGGCTACTCAGCGAGTAGACACTTTTGTGTGTAACCATCACAATCTCACAAGCTAATTCACTCGCTTCTAAATTCGCTCAGTAGCAGCTTGTAAAGTACCTCAATGTAATCGTCCTATAAGGCTAATTCGAAAACCGTCGATCACAAACCCGGCTCACAAACTGACAGCAATTGAATTATTAATGAGTTAATTTCAAACCAAGCATAAGGTTTATCTTTCAATTGGTAAACCGCGACAGTTATTGCGGCAAGTGAAAACGCGACAATACAATCTAATATATAAATATAAGTGCCACTTTTCGTTGTGGTTTAATAACTCAACAACGCCCTCACCGATTTGGCTAATTTTGGTCTTGAATTATTCGTGGAAGTCTAGGAAGATTTTTACGTATAGAAAATTCAAAAATCTTGGAAAAGTATAAAATCAACATTACAGGTTTTTCTTTTTCAGTGCCATCTGTAGTCGTTTTCGAGTACTACGAATGCAAGGCAGTTTCCTATTTTTTCATACTCATATAATCTTTGGTTAAATTGTCATAGATGGCGAACCTGTAAAAAATATTAGAGATTTAAATTTTCAACGAATTGAAATATTAAAATTACCGACATTACACTTCAATGTATAATCATCATAATGGTACATTATTGTAATAACTAATCACAGGAATCTGAAATATTTATTATTTGACCGTAATTTCAGAGTTCACAGAACACTAATATACAGAGTTCGTTTTCATCACTTCTTTCAAAGTTACGTTGTATTCCGTAAATCAACTTGGTTGGTTTGGTTGTTATTTACTGTTCCGTAAATATATGTTTCAATAAAAATTCGAGCACAGATGGCATAGAATTATATTATCAACATGTTCGCCATCAAATCCACAGAACATAAAATATATCAAATCCACTCGAATTATGGAACAAAAACAATATAAGCATTATATGGCAGAAGATATTTTAAATCGTTTGCGTCATCATGCAAGAAATCCTGATTTGTAGATAACCTTGGAAATGTCCAACGAAGCTTTGATAAGATATGTGTTCTACCATTGGAAATAAAGCATTAGAACAATTGTGTATGACCGCACCAAATCGTGAGATACATGATTGTTTGATCGTGAATTGCAACGTGAGCAGTAGTTCAATTCTAATGATTTACGTTTATTTGTACAATCGAATATAACTAAACTGAATATTCAAGAAAAACATGTGTATGACACAATCATTCAAGCCGTTTCCAATAATGCAGGTGGATTATATTTCTTGGATGCACCTGGTGGTACAGTCAAAACTTTCGTTGTATCATATATTTTAGCGACTATTCGATCGAAACAGAAAATTGCATTGGCACTTGCATCTTCGTGAATTGCTGCTACATTATAAGAAGGTGGTCGGACCGCATACTCTGCATTGAAATTACCATTAATGTACAGGTGATTGAAACTCCAAATTGCAATATTTCGAGAAATTCTGCTATGGCAAAAGTTCTTCGATTAATGTCAATTATTTTATGGGATGAGTGCACAATTACTAGAAGCATTTAATCGAACAATGCAAGATTTACAGGGTAATCAACAGCTTTTTGGTGGTGCTCTGTATTGCTGTCAGGAGACTTTCGTCAAACATTGCCAGTCATTCCTACTGTTTGATGAAATAAATGCCTGTTGAAGTCATCAGTTCTTTGGAGATATGTACGAAAATTGACACTGAATATTGATATGCGTTTTCAACTAAATTATGATGCAACTGCCCATGAGTTTTCAAAACAATTGTTAGAAATTGGTGATGGCAAAATACAAATCGACAGTACCAACGGACTGATCACCATATTACTGGTAAATCAAAAGGAGAAGTGTGTTTGATACCGCGTATCCCTATGATTCCAACGGATATGCCATTTGAATTCAAACGGTTACAATATCCCGTGCGTTTATCATTTGCGATGTCCATAAACAAGGCCCTAGGGCCTAGGGCGAACACTTCACGTTTGTGGTGTGAATTTGAAGGAATCATGTTTTTCACATGGCCAACTTTATGTTGCCTGTTCCAGAGTCGGTACTCCCAATTGTTTATTTATTCATGCTGAAAATGGAAAAACAAAAAATATTGTTTATCCAAATGTTTTAGACTAACACCTACCATAGTGAGAGTACCCAATTCTTTTTATTTTTTAGTTTCTACTCTTTGCAGTCTTCATCATTTAGAAGGCATTGGCAATTGGGAATTGGACAACGTCTTTAGAATGTTTTAACGAGAATGAATATAATATAGTTTTTACTCTTTGTCATAGTTGAGAAAATAACATTTTTAATAGTATATCTTATTGTTTATTTCTGATAAATATAATACAAACATTTACATTATGTTTTTGTAGTGGCTTTTGATGAGCAGTTCCATACATTCGAAATTAGACTAAGTAATAAATTTTATTTTTTTGTTATATTTCTAAGTTTATTACTATGCCTTATACGTAGCGAAGCACGTACCGGGCAGCTAGTATTGTATAATATAAACACGGGTGTGATCTTATCCAAAACCACAAATCAGATAAAGGTCGCATACACCGTCGGACTTATATACATCAGGTAGAATACAGATATTCATAAATTCAAGTTTTTCAAGAAAAAAGGAAGGTGGATTATGTGTTTTTTATACCCACATGCATGTTCGAGGAGAATAGAAAATTCGCCAGTTACGTGCTACGGGGGATCGAATATTAAGTAATGTATATTAAATATTGTCAAATTTAAAATGAAGCTGGTTTTATCAAGCGAAAAACGATTCGTATTATGGTTCTTCTATTCAGACGAGCACATAGACAAAAAAAGAAAAAATTGACATCTGTCAGTGACGTGCTACGGGGGATCGAATATTGAGTAATGTATATTAAATATTGTCAAATTTTACAATGGAGTTGGTTTTGTCAAGTAAAAAACGAATGCGTATTATGTTTCTACTATTCAGGCTAGCATATAGACAAAAAAAGAAAAAACGGACATCCGTCAGTGACGTGCTACGGGGTATCGAATATTGAGTAATGGACATTAAATATTGTCAAATTTTACAATGAAGTTGGTTTTGTCAAGCAAAAAACAATTCGTATTATGTTTCTTCTATTCATACGAGCACATAGACAAAAAAAGAAAAAATGGACATCCGTCAGTGACATGCGACGGGGGATCGAATATTGAGTAATGTATATTGAATATTGTCAAATTTTACAATGAAGTTGGTTTTGACAATCAAAAAACGAATTCGTATTATGTTTCTTCTATTCAGACGAGCACATAGACAAAAAAAGAAAAAATGGATATCCGTCAGTGACGTGCTACGGGGGATCGAATATTGAGTAATGTATATTAAATATTGTCAAATTTTACAATGAAGTTGGTTTTGTCAAGCAAAAAACGAATTTGTATTATGTTTCTTCTATTCGAACGAGCACATAGACAGAAAGAGAAAAAATGGACATCCGTCAGTGACGTGCTACGGGGGATCGAATATTGAGTAATGGATATTGAATATTGTCAAATTTTACAATGAAGTTGTTTTTGTCAAGCAAAACACAAATTCGTATTATGTTTCTTCTATTCAGACGAGAACATAGACAAAAAAAATGGACATTCGTCAGTGACCATTTTAATGTCCAATTCATGTCATCTCATGTGCAATTGTCATGGCAACCGAAGCCAAAGTGTTCAGAAGCAATACGAGTAACTCTACTGAAACATAGAAATTTATATTATGTCGAATGTATTTCGTGCAAATAAGAATGTATTTCCATCAAGAATTTATACTAAATTCATAAAGCTGTCGACGGAAGAATCTCGTAATCAACTCGTTTATTTATCCAGCTATTATCATGCTCCAGAACTAGTTATATTATACGTGTACTCTGCTTACGATACGATTCACTATATGAAGTTCTCAATAAATTAACTGTGTACCTAAGGTTTGTTACCAAGGAGGGGGGTTAACAATATACGACGCAGAGATTATAGAGTATAAAGATAGGAAACGAAACGACTACAGTGTACAAGGTCTGGGTCAAATGTAAACAAATGGTACTTTGGAATGGTTAGGTTAGATTGGACTTGGCTATTCTAAGTTATGTTCGTTGAAGCTGTAGAGACATTTCATTTAGCATTAGTTTATTTTGGTTCTATGATAATTGAATATTTTATAATTAATGTACAGGGTATCCCATTTTGGACAATTTTAAGTGATATCTCCGTTATTTTTAACGTTAGCGGGATGCGGTTTTCGCGACAGTGTGCTACTTTTTTGTGAAACTAAAGATGGCACAATCAGTTTTTGCATAGCCCTCTTAGTTTTTGCTATACAGGGTTGAAATGAAAAGTATCACTTTTTATCACCCCCCGTATCTCAGTTGTGCTTAAACTTGGAGAAATGGTTGAAACGCATTCCTATAGATTTTTTTCCGTAGAATCCAGTAGCGTAGTCAGTTTTTCAATTAAACTTTCCGTTTTTGAGTTATTGAGCAAACATATGTATGTTTTTCCAAATTGGACACCCTGTATATTATTTTCTATTCTTATTAAGCACAATCTCAGCTTTTCAAAAACATATTATTTTTTGCATTTATTTTCAAAACCAAGATACGGGGGGGCGATTAAAAAGTGATACTTTTCATTTCCACCCTATACAGGGTGAGTCTTTGACTTGTACATATATTTTAACCGTAGATTCCTGAGGTCAAAAGAAACACTTTTTTCCTCTACCATTTTTTCCGATTCGGCCTGGTTAAAAAGATACAGGCTGTTGAAAAACCATGAAAAGCATAAATTTTCAGTAATATCTCGCAAACGATTCCTTCAAATGAAATGATTTTTGAAACATAGTTTTTCATGAATATGATTAATCTTTCCCGACTACAAAATTCCGAGTAATTCGATGTTTAAAAAAAGAAAAAATCTTAAAAATTCGAACAATTGGGTACTTTGGCTGAATGCAACTCTGTCGGAAATATTCACAGAATTCAATTTTTCCTGTGGTCACTTTGACAAATTTCAAGAATAATTCGAGAATTTGTTATCTGTAATGATGAATGGTAAGAGAACTGGCGGATTTTCTTTAAAAATGGGGTTACAATGAATAAGCTCACCTCTATACTTCTTCAGTGTAAATCCTTATCTATTCAAGCAAATTTCCACACCACTTTCGAAGTACCTATTGCAATTTTGTTTCGTTGAGCTTTGACATACGTTGATCCAAATTCACATTACGTTAGAATACATTCATTTCTCATTTATTCATCATATTTATTACTACTAAAATGACCTTAATAAGTTATTATTCATGAAGTCGTATGATTTTGAAAAACAAACTGACCACAGAACACCGATGTCAAAGAATTTATTGTCGTGTCTGTGACTCTACCATGCGGACACCCCTTGAAATTCAATCGCCCAAGTGGTGTTTATGAACGTGAAATGTCATGCGTGTTATGGTTGAGTTGTTTTGATTTCGGAAGATTTCAAGAGATATTGGAAATGAATGCTATAGCTAAAATAGGTGGTTTAAAGGTTAATCCGATATAATAAAAAATGAAGTATACATCAAGAAGAGATTATTCTGCTTTTCATCACTAGCAAAATTTTGGATGAATCAATCATTGCATTAGAAAATATACAACTGGTATTAAAAAAGTAAGTTCATATTTCTTTCATTAATACAGCAGCTTATTTGAAAATTTCGAATGGTATATCTACTCGTTTCTTTGATACAATAGCTTATTTCGAAGGTTTGAATGCTATATCACGTATAGTCCATTCACGAAAGGTTGAGCCGTCGGTTGGCCATGGAAATTTGACATATTCCACTGTGTATATTAAAATTTTAGGTTATGATCTTCATTTTCCTGTCAAATTGATACGCAATGTTGTCAAAATTACATAGAATTGTCTGATAACTTGCAAGCTCGTCGGACGAGGCCGGGTACATTCGGCAACGTTGACCTTATTTTACGTTATGACAGCAAATACTGCCAACTTCAGATATATAAAGAAACGCCTACTATGTGCTCAACCTTTCGTGAACGGACTATACTTGCAAAAATTCAGTGGTTAGTTTACCAGTGGCGGCATAGCTCATTCTGAAAACAAAAAAGGGCTATATCTTCTTATTTAGGCCGAATCGGAAAAAATGGTAGAGGAAAAAAGTGTTTCTTTCGACCCCAAGAATATACGGTTAAAATATATGTACAAGTCAAAGACTCACCCTGTATAACAAAAACTAAGAGCGATATGCAAAAACTGATTGCGCCATCTTTAGTTTTACAAAAAAGTAGCACACTGTCGCGAAAATCGCATCTGTACATGGTGAATGTCACGGATATAGAAAAACTGTCAATATATTCAAAAAGATGAAATATGTAAAAAATAAATACATATAATTATAAAAATTAAATTCTATGGTTCTGATAATGCGATCTTCTTGAAATTTTGCTTGAACATTGATTATATCAGTCTTGATTCACAAAATAAATTTCACTTGAATCAGTTATCCTGTTATGGAAATATAGAGATTATTCTTTTCAATATTCCAATTGAATTTTTTATGGTTTTGTTGACACTATGGCCACACTATTTTGCATGAAAATTCAGTATAACAGTCTTCATTCACAAAAAAAATTCACTTGAATCTAATATCCTGTTATGGAAATATAAAGATTCTTGTTTTCAATGTTCCAATTGAATTTTCTGTTAACACTATGGCCAAACAACAAAATTCTGCATGAACATTGAGTGTATCAAGCCTGGTTCTCAGAGCTTCGACGTGAAGCCAGCGACAGTCATTCCACCAATCAGAGAATATCAACAAAACTTCCCCTGACCCCCTCCTTTTGGTTTCTGGTTGTCAAAATCTGTCGCGACACGCCTCTTCTGTAGTTGAAATGAACCAACTTCACTTGTATTTCTGCTACAGCGAGGGAGAAAATAGGATTAGTGGGGATTGTCGCTGGCTTCACGTCGAAGCTCCGAGAACCAGGCTTCAATCTTCATTTATCGAATATTTTTTTATGGAAATATGAAGTTTTTTCTTTTCAATATTCTAACCGAATTTTCTATAGTTCTGTTTACACTATAGCCACAAAATATTGCATGAAGCTTATTATGAGCATCTTGCATATGGCCGCAACCATTTCAAAGGGTTTTGTTTTGTCCGAGATATTGAGGAACAACAATTTTGAATGGACATATTTTGTGGAACACCCTGTACGATTTGGCTGGTAAACAAACTCAACCGAGCCATTTGGGAACCGAACTCACCCTGAAAATTCAAGTCTCTAGAATAATCCCTTCGAATGTTGTTGTGCTAAAGGCCGGACGGCCCCACGGACAGAATTGAATTTTACCACGAATTTTTCATCAGGGAGTAGAACACTATCGCTTGAGACCATTTTCGGTTCAAAATTAGAATATTACAGATATTTGGGAAAAACGATATAGTGCTCATTAATTTTATTGCTATTAAGCCATCCCTTATTATATTATCGGATAAATTCATACTTACAACTTTCCACTAAATTAATGGCACTAACAACATGTTGAAGAAACTGTGTCCCCATGTGCGATATGATTAATACTAATGTTTACCAGTTCTTCATTAGCTGTATCAGTCGGTTCAAGTTCACTAGAAGAAGCCATAATGTTGCTTATGTCATCAGTGTTGTAGCTTCTGTGTGACACAGGAGAGTTCTTCGAGCTCACTTTAACAAGCTCCATGGCCACATAGTCAAACACTAACTCTATACCCTAGCAATGACAATTTTAAACTTGATACAAAAAAAATGGCACAAAGAATCATTCAACTCACCTGACCTTTTTTAGCAGATACTTCAAAATAGTGAGCACCAATTGTATTTGAGTATCCCAATGCTTCATCTCTGGAAACCTGAAATAAATTCTTTTTAGTAGTCTCTTTGATCACAGTTTTCATCAAATTATCAGTTTTAAACAGTTTCTGTGAATAATTGACACAAAAATTTTGCTAGCAAAATTTTTGTGAATGACGCTTGCATCAAAATCGTTGAGGCTGAGGCGAGCTATTCAGAAATAAAGGGTATAGCCGGGTTTCAATTGTAAATCTGCCCCAGCGGCCTTTTCGATTCATTTTGAGGGGATCGATTAGGCATTGAATGAAAATAATTCAGCCAACTTTTCAGCTTTGTATCTCTAACCATTTTTGAGATTCCTGTAAAAACCACTTTTTTCGATTTTAACTTTTTTCTCTTGTGAAATCCAAAATTTTCGAATGGTGATTTTTTCTGTTGATTCTTTGCTATCAAAGGAATAGACGTATAATTTTTTTTATGAATTTCAGCTGAAAAATCGATTTTTGGAAAAAAATAAAGTTATAGTCATTTGCATTTTGATGTTCTTCAAAAGTGTTCATCGCCATATTTTGACATTAAATGTGTTCTTTGATTCTTTATACCCTGGAATTTCACCACATTTTTAAAATTGATGGAACATTTTGAAAAAAATTGAAACTGTTTGAATTTTGGGATTCAGCAGATATCCATCAAATTTGGTGCCGTTGTGGTTCCCTGAACAATAATATTGAAAAAACAATTGACGATCTGTCTTAGTTCAGAAGATAGGTAATTCAGTGTTTTTGTGGTGAGAAAAGTGACTTTCGGATGAAATATTTTTCGTCTTTGGGGACCCATATCTTCTAAACTAAGACAGATCGTCAATTGTTTTTTTTTCACTATTATTGTTCAGGAAGCCAATATGAATACAATGGCACCAAAATCTGATGGATATCTGATGAATTCCAAAATTCAAACATTGAATTTGTGAACTATTCAAATCGTGAGAAATGATGTTAGTTTCAACAGGGTCAATATTTTATAGATGTAAAACAATAGTTGTTTTGAAATTTTAATTACTGAATTTCAAAGAAGTGAGTCGAATAATCAATTTGGAAAATGACATTTCATTCATAAAGATTCATAAGATTTGGAATTGCTACTTAAGGGTATGATTATAATTCTTTTTCTATTATGTTCGATAATGATCCTCATGTGATTCTCTGTTGATAAAACCATATTTTGTATTTTACAAACCTCAATTTTTCTGAGCTATCTTGAATTAGTGAACGAGTCAAATCGTGTTACTGAAAAATGATGTTAGTTTCAACAGGGTCAATATTTTATCGATGTAAAACAATAGTTGCTTTGGAATTTTAATTACTGAATTTCAAAGGAGTGAGTGGAATAGCAATTTGAAAAATGACAATTCATTTATAACGATCCTTAAGATTTGGAATTGCTACGTGAGGGTAAGATTATAATTCTTTTTCTACTATCCTCTATAATGATTCTCATGTTATTCTTGAGATAATGGAAGTTGTTTCTTGGAATGGTTAAACGATAGGAGCATAATACACCCAATATATGAATAAACTACAAAATAATATACTCACAGCCCTTTTTTCAGCAAGATCTATTTTGTTCCCTAAAACAACTAGAACTATGGATTCCTCCACATTCCTTTTGAGTTCAAGCACCCAACCTTTCATACTTTCAAAGGTAGCTTCAGAAGTAATGTCAAACATTACAATTGCAGCCTGTGAATTCCTATAGAACATTGGAGCCATCGCTTTGAAACGCTCTTGACCTGCAGTGTCCCATATCTGTACAAAATCCAAAATGAACTATGATACCGTTCTCATTTACACGACTACCACTTACCTGCAAGTTCACAGTTTTTCCTAATATTTCTATTTTTGTACTATAAAATGCGGCTCCAATAGTCGGTAATGTTTGGTGATTGAAGTGTTTTTCCACATACCCCATGCATGTACTTGTTTTGCCAACTCCTGGAATTTGAAACCAGATTGAAAGTACAATAGACTGATAAAGAATATGTAAATACCTTGATTACCTAAAACTACTACTTTTCCTACTATAGTCTTCATAATTATCAGTCATTGGTATATTTTTTTGAAACTTTCCACTTTACAAGTTTATTTCATTCTTCAACAGACACAGCGGTAGGTAATATAATTGTATAAAAAAATTCGCATTAGACGTGTATTTATAACTTCTTGGTGGAATTGTTAGTTTCCTTTGAGTCATTTCATGTAAATCCCCTTTATAGAACCTAAGTCGACTATCGGGAAAATCAGCATGTTATTGCTTTGTTTTTGTTTATCTCATCATTTTCCCCGCTTCGTTTTGTCAAATCAAATTGACACAAGGTTGGTTCCAGTATGAATGGATAGATAACTCTTTTTTATGCATTGAATGTTGAATGATGTGTAAATTTTTTGAGCGAAATAAGTTTTTTCATAAAATGCGTATCGAATATCATATTGATAATATTTATAATATAAATGATAAGGTTATATCCAGTAGTAGTTATTCGAAACAAATGGCGGATGCGCTAAAAATGATAATAACATTAAATTAAAAAAGCCCTGAGCACGTTCTTTTTAGAGCTCATTTATTGGTGGACTAATGAGGATACTACCTCGAAATTTTGTGGAGGACTCGAGATTGATATGGGAATAATATTCTGGAAATTATTCAAAAACTGAAATATGTAAAAACTCTGATTATGCGATCCCAGAGCTGCGCCGAAGCCTTGTGCTTAGTGCTCGTGAAAGCACTTTTGTGCTCGTAAGCACTGTGCTCGCGAGCACTTGATTGAATCAGTGCTTAGTGCTTAGTGCTTCGCGAATTTTTCGGAAGGTCTTAGTGCTTAGTAATTCGAAAAAGTGCTCCCAAGCACTTTAAGAAATTACCAGCACTAAGCCTTTATAGACTTGTTGGAACATGGAAATGAAAGACTTTCGCGTGCTTCAAATAGACGAAGAACTAAAATATTTTTTTCGTTTCACTTCTATACATAAAAAATTCGGTCATTTTTTCTTGCATTACAAACACTGGTATTAAAAAAAATAAATATCGCTGTATGTTATGGACTTTGTGGTTTTTACGTTTTCATTATTTAGACAAAAAAAAATAGATTGTTATGATGTTATGGCGGAATTGTTTCAGGAAAGCTCTATGAAGCAATGCCACCTTTTTTTTTCCACATACGATTCAGGTATCTTTTATCATGATTTCAAGTAATTTATTGGCGAATATTTTAGTTACAGTTTGTTAACTGAATGAATGCCAATAGAGTCAGGAGAAAACCATAAGAAACATTTCCGTTTAATTTGTTGACAAGACGTCACTCTTTCTCTATAACTTTTTTTGGTATGTCCTCATGGTAACCTGTCTGTATATCCGGAACTTATTAAAAATAATTATTATTTCGTCGACCTGAAACGTGATTTTAATATGTACAAAATTGAATATAAATGACCATTTTAATGTTCAATTGATGTGTTTCAGTGTGCTATTTACATGAACAAACAGAAGTGATAGAGTAATGTCAGAACTCAACAGTAACATAGAAAATAGAAATTTATATTATGTCAAATGTAGGTCTTGTCAAAAATAAGTGTTTATTTCAATCAAGAATTCATATACAATTCATATTGATGTCGTCGGAAAAATCTTGTACCTAATCAACCAGTTATTAATCTAGCGACTAATGCGTCTGCGGAGCGAACGCTTTGAAATATCTTGACCATTAGTCGCTCTCTTAAATAACCTAGTTGATTAAAATCTTTTAACCGACTCGCTGAAAAAACCTATGGTCAATTTCAATTATGTCCAGTCCAAAACACGGTAACATTAAAAAGAAAAAATTAAAATTCCAAACTGAGATATTTGGATGAAAATATAAAGTTTGATTTGGAGAAGTGCTTAGTGCTCGGTGCTCGTGTAAACGAATTACTTTCCAAAAGTGCTTAGTAATCGCGAGCATTCTTAAAAAATAAGGGCTTAGTGCTCGAGATTCCGGAGCATTTTTCAATAGGGCTTAGTGCTTTGTGCTCGGAGCACTTTTCTTCAGTGCTCGGCACAGCTCTGTGCGATCCTCTGAAAATTTGCACGAACATTATACAGGGTGATTCCGGAGAAGACCGTCAGATTTTAGGTGAAGTATACACTAGTCAAGGCAGTTTCGAAACAATGTTTAGTTTATGGTTGGGGCCTTTAATGAGAGTCTACAGGGTGATTTGTGTCCGATCGACCGATTTTTCTTTTATTCATATAGTCCGTTCACGAAAGGTTGAGCCGCCGGTTGGCCATGGAATTTGGCATATTACACTGTGTATATTAAAATTTTAGGTTATGCTGTCAATTTTCTTGTCAGATTGATACGCAATGTTGTCAATCTTGCATAGAGTTCTCTGATAACTCGCAAGCTCGTCGGACGAGGCGGGGGTACATGGCAACGTTGAATTTATTTTACGTTGTGACAGCAATACTGCCAACTTTAGATAAATAAAGAAACGCCTACTATGTGCTCAACCTTTCGTGAACGGACTATAACTTTGGTATGACTTGATCAATTTTGATGAAATTCAGTGTAGAAACAAATGATTATCTTTTTTCAATAATTCCAACACTTTTTAAAATACAGGGTGGGAATTATGATAAGTTCAGATTAAGTATGCAGGTTGAAAAAACACCCTGTACATTCAGTTTCAGAAATTTTTTTAGTTGCTTCAGATTCTACCATAAGTTTACATTACTGGAGCGTTTTAATTTTTTTTGGCACACGTCCGTTTTTCCTAGAAAAATTCTTCAAAGATGAACAATATCGTTTTTTCGCTCCAAGGCATTGAGAATATTCTGAACCAGATGGTAAAGCTGTATCGTCCAATAATACAAAGCTCTTCCTGAGTCCTAAATAAAATTTTTGAGAGATTTCAGATGTATAAAATCATTTTTAATTCAAAAAATTTCTTTATACGTACGTGAACCAAAAAAATCTGCATACTACTACTACAAATACAGAATAAACATTCGAAACATATGAAAGGCAAAATTATGGATTAACATAAAATTGAGTCATTATTCAGGTGATTTTTGGCACACTTCCGGTTTCTGTGAAGCGAATATTCCTAAAACATAGTATTTTCGTTCAAAAATGTACTCACTTATGACCTTATGGTATGTAAAATATTGAATCACGAATGTGTATGATAAATAGTTTTGATGAAATTGAAAATTCTCCATGAAAATTAAATCTCTATTTAAATCAAGTTCTTTAAGATCCATGGTTACCATCACAGTGAACTACAGAATGAGAATATTTAATAAATAATCTGTCACAAGAAGTGTATTTCAACATGCCTCAATTATTTACTCATGCGGAATATGCGGATATGATTTTTGTTTATGGTTTTTGTAACGGAAATGGAAATGAAGCCAAAATGGAATACCATAGACGATTTCCCAACCGACGTCAACCAAATAAATGTACTTTCGGACGAGTATTCCATTATTCTAAAGAACATGGGAAATATCCTAGTAAGGCAGAGCACATTGATAGGCCTACTCAAAATGAAATTTCGATTCAAATTGTTGAACGGGTGGAGGAGGAACCGTCTATTAGTACTCGTCAAATTAGTACCACCCATACCACTACCAAAAGGTGCAAGAACTGTTGCCACAAGATCTGCCCCAACGATTACAATTTTGTCGCTGGGTCATTAGTCACCAACGAACTATTTTTCGTATTCGACGAGGCTATGTTCACTAAGAATGGAATTTTTAATATCCACAATTCCCACGAATGGGCAAGAGACAACCCGCATTTGAAGAAGAGTCATAATACACAACACAGATTTTCTGCCAATATTTGGCTTGGAACAATAGACGGAAATTTAGTTGGCTCTCACATTTTTGCGGAAAGATTAAATGGTGAAATTTACCTAGATTTTTTGGAAAATATTTCACCAAATCTATTGGAAAATGTACTTATCCGCTCTATGTACTTTCAGCATGACGGAGCACCACCTCACGTTGCATTGAATGCGAGAAATCACCTGGATGTAAATTATCCGAACAGATGGATTGGTGTGGGGGCCCTATTGCTTGGCCACAAAGATCGCCTGATTTGAACCCTTTAGACTATTTTGTGTGGGGATATCTGAAAACAAGAGTTTATAAGGTTGAAATTAGAAGTAGAGAACAACTAGTTGAAAGGATTTTCGAGGAATGTAATATCTTGAAGCAAAAATCAATCCCTCATTAGAGGGTCAATTGGAAATTTAATAAAAAGGTCTCGAATATGTATTAAAAAAGGGGAAATCGTTTAGAACATTCTATGTAAATTTTGTGTTAATCCTTAGTTTTGCCGTTCATGATATGTTTCGAATGTTTATTCTGTATAAGTTGTAGATTTGGTTTTTTGAGTAGGTAGGTATAAAAATATTTTCTGGATTAAATGATTTTATACATCAGAATATGAGTGATTAAATATGAATTTCGAATTTGGAAGAACATCTTTAGGACTCAGGAAGAGCTTTGTATCAGTGGACGACACCGGTTTACATTCCAGTT
Organism: Propylea japonica; assembly: GCA_013421045.1. NCBI lineage: Eukaryota > Metazoa > Arthropoda > Insecta > Coleoptera > Coccinellidae > Propylea > Propylea japonica. The sequence goes on from CM024240.1 coordinate 1,869,820, forward strand.
CAGAATATCCTCACTGCCTTGGAGCGAAATAACGATATTGTTCATTCTTGAAAACTTTTTCTAGGAAAACTGGATGCGTGCCAAAAAAAAAATAAAAAACGCTCCAGTAATGTAAACTTATATAACTGAAGCATGTAGAAAATTTTTGAAAACGGAATGTACAGGGTGTTTTTCCAACCTGCAAACTTAATCTGAACTTATCATAATTCCCACCCTGTATTTTTGAGAAGTGTTGGAATTATTGAAAGAAGACAATCATATTGCTCTACACTGAAAATTTCATCAAGATTGATCAAGCCATACCAAAGTTATGAATAAAAGAAAAATCGGTCGAATCGGACCAATCACCCTGTAGACTCTCATTAAAGGCCCCCAACCATAAACCAAACATTGTTTCGAAACTGCCTTGACTAGTGTATACTTCACCTAAAATCTGACGGTCTCCTCCGGAATCACCCTGTATATCAGTCTCAATTCATAAAATGAATTTCAATCGAATCGGTTATTATCTTGTTATGGAAATTTAAAGATTCGTCTTTTCCATATTCCAATTAAATTTTCTATGGTTCGGTTACCACTATGTCCACAAAATTTTGCGTGATACTCATTTTGAGCAACTTGCATGTTGCCGCAAAATTTCATTTCTGTTTGTCTGAAATATTGAGGAACACAAATTTGGAATGGTCATTTTTTATGGAACGAACTTAGAGGCGGCATTTGAAAACTCAAGAATCTAGGGCAATCCCTTCAAAAGGTTTGTTCCAACTCAAGAATTGACCGTACAATGATCGTCAGGATTCTGCGCAATAGATAAAAAGTATTCCAACTGAAAATGTATCGTTTGAGAACGGTTTCGTTTTTGTCCATCCTGCTTCGGGACCGTGAGTGGAACGGTTTTGTGATCGTCATTTCGATCCCTGGTCTGGAGCAAGTACTGTTTGGACGGTTCTTGTACGGTCAAAGTTTAGACATCCGCATAAGATCGATTACTAACAGTTTCGTGACCGTCAAATTACCGTACAAAAGTCAGCTGTTGGAACAAACCTAAAAGTTATCGTGCTCACGTCAGCAGAGAGTCGAACCCTATCGTTTTAAAGCACCCACAGTATATCTTATCTATGTGGCCCACTCACTAGGAAGGAAGAATGCGCAGTTAAGTCTCTGCACGTTTGCTGTAACGCAAACGTGTGCATTCATATTGCCCACACACATACACTTTTGCGTGTTGGTTTGGATGTGCGACAAGCGTGAGATGACGTCGAAAAAAGATCTGATGTTGATGGCAGTGGCGTGTGTTGTTATTAAGGAAAAAATGTCCAAGTATAAATATCGAACCGACACTGTGTTGCTAAACATATGAAACGTGCAGAGACTTGTTGCCCATACACGGTCGTTTTTGGTCATTCTTCCACGTACGGTGAAGAATGCACACGCCACACGACGGAGATGATTGCGCATTCCAAATTTACGCCATACACACACACTTTTAACTGTACCCCGTACAACGCGCATTCAGTCTTCGCGCTTCCCTCTTAGTGAGTGGGCCCTTTAAGAGGAAGCGCGAAGTCTTGAATGCGCGTTGTACGGTTTACAGTTTAAACAGTGTGTATGGCGTAAATTTGGAATGCGCAATTATCTCCGTCGGAATCAAGATAGTTTTGATTTTTGGCGTGTGCATTCTTCACCGTACGTGGAAGAATGACCAAAAACGACCGTGTATGGGCAACAAGTCTGTGCACGTTTCATATTTTTAGCAATACAGTGTCGGGTTCCATATTTATACATTGGACATTTTTTCCTAAATAACAACACACGCCACTGCCATTAACATCAGATCTTTTTTCGACGTCATCTCACGCTTGTCGCACATCCAAACCAACACGCAAAAGTGTATGTGTGTGGGAAATATGAATGCACACGTTTGCTTTACAGCAAACGTGCATTCTTCCTTCTTAGTGAGTGGGCCCCTTTAGACCATGTTCGGCTTAAAGTTCGAAAATTACAGACAAACGATATAGAACTCGTTAGTAGAACGAGCGCACAAAAATATTATTTTGTAAAGCACGTGAGTTCAGATTAAATGCTGTTGAAGATGTGAATATTTTTTCAATAACTCACTTGAATAATTACGAAGTATGGCATCCTCTTCGCAACTAATGGGTACAATTTTATTTGTATCTTCATGTTTCTCTACTTTTCATCGTATAAAATTCAAATAAGCGAATTTTAAATGAAAAAATTAGGAAAATTATAAAAACAAATAGATAAACCATTTTCATGATCAAGAAAAAAAATCACTTGGCAACTGTGCGATCACTGCGATCAAGAGATAAATATAGATCCTACATATAACTTATCGTCGTAGTAGTACATGGAAAAATGGAAAGGTATAATAATATGAGAATAAAAGAAAATTAGCTGAAATAATTGCTAACTGATCAATTATTTTTTATATTATATCAGAAGCGGCTCGTTCAAGAAGGTATCTTGAAAACTGATTTGATTCTTTTTTCATATTCACATTCTGAATATGAGAATGTGAATATGAAAAAAGAATCGAATCTTCTTAAACAAGCCGCTTCTGATATAATATAAAAAATAATTGATCTTATATTATCTTGTGAAAAGAGGTTATATTAATAAATGGGACAGGTAGTTCAGCACAGCCGTTCGAAAATATGTTCAGCTAAAAGATTCAGGGCAGCCCCAGCCAAGGGCGGATCCAGCTTTTGATGAGGCAATTAAAAATTAGATGTCACAGCATTGAGTTTTTCTATGAATTTGATTTTTTTTGCAATAAGTGACCATCAATATCAAAATATATGATCATCGCTTAACTCGAATTTTAAAAATATAAATCTAAGTGAGAATGTTGGACCGCCACTGCCTTAATAATTTATAATCTCTATTTTTTCCATTTAAAATAATAAAGTATAATTTGTTACTATCATATGAATAGAAGACACGAATGCAAACTATGCGAAGTTCTAAAATAATTCGACTTATTTCCCTATTCAGCTGAAAAAATAATAGTTTTCAATTAGATAGAGCTAATTTGGCCCCAAATTGGATATCTACCTTCATTTCCCAACGGTCGGCGAGTCTGTACAATGAATATTTGACTAAGGTCGACATTAAAAAATTTACTTGTTTACGAAAACAATCTTGTCACGACATCCCAATCCAGGATTTGTCTGGTAGGAATATATTTTAATCTAGGAAACTGTACCAGTGGGTGAATTTCTTCGCAATGGATGGAAATAACAGTGTATCAGTGTCGCCAATTAACGAAACAAATATACCATGGCTATACGACGTAAGTTTGGAAGACACAAATTGGATAATTACAAGTGCATTCATGATATTTACTATGCAAACAGGTGGGTAAACCATGATTGTCAAGAAATAATAGTTGTTTAATCAACTGGGTTATTAAAGACAGCGACTAATGGCCAAGATATTTAATAATAATAGAGACCATTAGTCGCTTGATTAATAACCGAGTTGATTACAAGATTTTTTCGACGATCTCAATATGAATTGTGAATGAATTCTTGATTGAAATACATTCTCATTTTACACAAGACTTACATTTGACATAATAAAATTTCTATGCATCTATGTTCCAGTAGAGTTTTGACATTTCTCGTAGTGCTTCTGAATACTTTGTAAACGGTTGCCATGAGGATTGCACATTAAAATAGAAGACAGATTGAAATGGATCATTAATGATCAATTTCGTATACATTAAAATCACCTTTTATTTTGAGATCGACTGAAAAATAATTTCTTTTCAGATACGCGTGTATCACAAATTTTTAAACGGAATTACTCTCTTCTCGTTATTATTGGAACTATTTTTTTTAATCGGATATTTTTCACAAGTTTTCGTTATGAGCAATAATATAATTTTGGACTCGGTTAGATTTCTAATTCTGAGAATACAAAAAAAACAAATGATGAAAATTTGAGAACTTAATGAGTCGATTTGGCTAATTAACGCAATAAAACCAAAATATTTCAACCTTGCACCCAGCACCCTGAAAATTTTTCAGTTTTCGTTATATACGGCCAGTCAGAATTATTCCTGATCTCGGATTCTTCTCCTGCGAGCACCACCGAATCGTTAAAAAATACTTTCGGCTCAATACTCGAAACATATACAGACATTTGGCAGAACTATGACACTATCTTTCCTTAGGAACATGCTCCCAAAAAGAAAGGTCGATTGACAAGATGAGTTGAATTGGTGGAACAAACTTTTATGATGAGTCTTTAAGCTAATGAATTTTGTGCGACATGCATATGGAAAAACTGTTACTACAACCCTGCCCAAAACCTACTTTCCTGCACTATTTTCAATTCCGAGAGTACAAGAACAAATTTTGTCAATTTCAATCTATTTAAAACGAGATCAATATATGTATTTGCTTATACTTATATCGGGTGTCCAAGGTGAGTGGTCTGAACTATTTTTCGAAATTTAGATCAAATTGGCGTGTTACGAAAATGACTCTAGTTCGCTCAATGTTCGAGATATAAGTCAGAAATTTAACAAGTCATTAGATATTGATCTGGTCTATGTCACTGCTTTTAAATTATAGTTGTCAGTTGGACAAAAAAATCACCATTTTCCGAGTTACAAAATCGTTGAAAAGGCTGTTTTTTCAAATTAAACACCTAGTATATTTTTCAATTGTTGGAATCACTACAACACAATCGACAATTTTTCTATTCACGCCTCTATACCTATCTCAACTGGATTCCGAGTTACATATGCGTTTATTAGATTTCAGATTGATTCAGTAAGTGTTGATTTCTTTTGTATTGTTTTTTTCTCTATATCGATCGATATATCAATGAACCAGTTTAATCCATAAATGTCAAAATAAACAGGTGGTGTTATGTTCGAGGTTTTTCTATAAATAATGGCTCAAGAAAGAAATACACATGAAGTTGTCGAGAGAACATGTCGAAAATTCAATGAAATGTTTTTACAATTACCTCGAATGATTCGAAAAAAAATTTTCTTACAATTTGGGTCAAAATTACGAGAACAAAATAAAGTTTTACTAAGATCGGAGTCAAAACCAACACAAAACAAAATAACCTATTCAATTAATGAATAACAGAAATAGTTTAAAAAAAGACTATTGCAACTTCCGACCATTGGCTTCCCAGCATTTTAGGATTCGGTTCCGAACCCCCCTCGTCGTAGCCTTTCGGATTTCATCTCGATCTAGTGTACGAAATGCCTGTACCTACTACCTATAGCACTCGATGCTGTAGCTCCTCCTTTGGTGTTAACTGGAATTGCATATACGATATTTGTTTATTTGTAATGTCTACAATGAACATACAATAATTTAACCCATCAAAATTTACATGGGGTGTCTTCAAAAAGATGAACAGCATAAGCTTGTTTCTTAAAGTATGTATGACTAGAATAAAATATAAACAGTCAAATGAATAAATTGTATAAGACAATGGACATTTTAACATATATGACAAACTATTTAATAAATAGGGTTTGTGAAGTATTCTTCTAGTTCGTAGTACCCTTTTTTTTCTTTGATCCTAGGCCAAAGGTAAAAATCGAGGGGGTGAGATCTGATGATCTTGCTGGCCAATCCCAGGGGCCCATACGTCCAAACCATCGATCATACAAAATTCTCCTCAATTCTGCGGAAACTTGGGTAGTTGAATGGGCACCAGCTCCATTTGCTGATACCAGATTTTATTAAAATTTTGAAGAGGCAAATGATCAACAAACGCTTCTACAACATGTCCTCTTGTACTGATATATCTCTCAGAATTTACATTATAGAAGAAATATTCTACTGTATTATCCATCAATAAAGCATCTATGGATTGTACTGATTCATTGATATATCGATCCATGAACGACATAGAGAAAATAACAATACAAAAGAAATCAACGCTTATTAATAAATCTGAAATCTAATAAACGCATATAACTCGAAATCCAGTTGAGATAGGCATACGGGCGTGAATAGAAAAATTGTAGATTGTGTTATGCTGATTCCAAAAATTGAAAAAAAATATACTAGGTGTCTAATTTGAAAAAAAAACAGACTTTTTCACGATTTTGTAACTTGGCAAATGATGATTTTTTTTGGTACATCCTGTATAACTGACAACTAAAATTCAAAAGCAGTGACATAGATCAGATCAATATCTAATGACCTACTAAATTTCTGATTTATATCTCAAATATTGAGCCAACAAGAGTCATTTTCGTAACACGCCAATTTGATATAAAATTTCGAAAAAATATATAATAACTTAAAAACCGTTAAAGATAGGTAGGAAAAAGTCAAAGTGAATAGATTTAATATTTTATGGAGTATCATACAAAAATAGAAATACCGGATGTTCCATTTAAAACAACAAAGTTGTTGCCAAATGTCGTACAAGCGGCAACACTGGAAATGTGAAATTATTTTAAAAATGTCCTACCTCACATGACCAATATCAATTCACAAAATTAGAAATCTTTACCATCAAAAGTTCCATATCTAATAGGCTTCTCAGCTTGGGACACCCGATATATGATAGCATAATTATAAATAAAATTTGTCATTTCAAATTGATCGAATATTCAGAAATATTCACTCGACATTCATTACCAAAAGCACCCATGGCCTACGATTCCCCATAGCAATTGTGTCACTAAGTTGATTTATTTGTTGAAACGAATATCTTAGTATAAATTATTGGAGTTTTCATTTCATAATATACGGTTAAACAAAAAATTTAAGTAAAGTATCTTCCCCTCGATTGCTTGTCCGAACAACATTCCGCTCTAGATAGGAAACCTACTCTTGTGCTTGGAATTCATCAAAGAATCAGCGATTTGATTGGATACATTTTCTTTCAGGTTTTGGAATGCTCGAATCTGGATGTGTTTCAATAAAAAATGAAGTGAATATAATGATGAAAAACGTAGTTGATATCGTTTTGGGAGGTGAGTGTTTATTATAAATTCTCATATTGTATTATGATTCATAAAATCATGGCTAAGTTATAACACGACAAATTTTACTATTCGAAATTTGGTATTAGGTAATCTTCTTTATCCACTCCTATAGAGTAATATGTCAATTATTAAACTAATTTCTATGTGTAATAGTAGCTATAACACAACTGAGACATGTCTATAGTCCGTTCACGAAAGGTTGAGCCGTCGGTTGGCCATGATAATTTGACATATTCCACTGTGTATATTAAAATTTTAGGTTATGATGTTTATTTTCTTGTCAGATTGATACGCAATGTTGTCAACATTGCATAGAGTTGTCTGATAACTCGCAAGCTCGTCGGACGAGGCCGGGTACATTCGGCAACATTTAATTTATTTTACGTTATGACAGCAACTACTGCCAACTTCAGATAATTAAAGAAACGCCTACTATGTGCTCAACCATTCGTGAACGGAGTATATGAACCGAAAAGCGAGTGTTATGATAACACCCGCCCATAACACCCGCTAATAAAAATACCTAGGAAAAATGAAATTGCTTACAAAAAAAATGAATAAAAAGTAGGATCGATCCGGAAATCTATTTCAGCCATCAAGATAACGTTCTAGCGATTCATTCCAGATTTATTTTTGGAAAACGTAAATTTTTGAAGTTGCGAAAGTACTTGATTTGATTAGTTAGAGACTCTGATTTGATTCCCGACCACAGAGTACAGAGGTTTGACGGTTGGACGAAATGTTGTCAACGCTTTTGACAACTGTTCAAAATTTTTTAAATGCAGATTAATTCGAATTTTACTGAAGAAGTCGTGGATAAAGTATAGTATTCAATTCGCGGTAATGCTCAAAACACACTTGATGAATTACACCACTCGCCTGACGGCTTGTGGTGCAAAATTCATCTGATGCGTTTGTTTTGACCTGCATTACCGCTCATTGAATAATATACTATTACATGTTTGTTAAAGCCTTCACGTGTATGGGCGTAGGCTATATAGTTTTCTAGTTAGCCTAGACTAGTTCCATGCATAAACAAAATATTGCGATACCATAGCACCGGATAATAACTAATTAGAAATGCCAGTGTAAAATTTGATGTCGAAAAAGTAAACCAGAGTTAGGTACCTACGCAATAAATTAAAAAAAAATTGAGAGGAACCCTGACCAGGTCGTTCATTAGTGAAGGAATAATGCAATTACCTCAAAACTTTGTATATGATTTGATATTCATGCTAAATATATTAATGCAAAATCTCAGCACGATCTGAATTATAATCTGGAAATAACACAAAATGAAATATGTTATATAATTCTATATGATAAATTCTATGATTCTGATGATGCGTTCCTCTTGAAATTTTGCACGGACATTCAATTTTCATTCACAATATAAATATCACTTGAATCGGACATCTTGTTACGAAAGTATAGGTTGAGCCGTGACAATTTGACATATTCCACTGTGTATATTAAAATTTTAGGTTATGTTCTTTATTTTCTTGTTAGATTGATACGCAATGTTGTTAATCATGCATAGAGTTCTCTGATAACTCACAAGCTTGTCGGACGAGGCCGAGTACATTCGGCAACGTTGGCTTTATTTTACGTTATGACAGCAAATACTGCCAACTTCAAATAAATAAAGAAACGCCTACTATGTGCTCAACCTTTCGTGAACGGACTATATGAATATCCTTCTTTTCAATATGCCAATTGAATTTTCCATGGTCCTGCCATTGTTTAAGGAGAACTTAAACAATAGTTCTGCTAACATTATGGCCACAAAATGTTGCATGAAGATTATTATGAGCATCTTGCATGTGGCCGCAAAATTTCATTTCGATTGGTTTCGTTTTGTCAAAGATTTCGACATGGCTTATTTTATGGAACACCCTGTACGATTTGGCTGGTTAACGAACTTAACTAATAAGTCTCTATGACAATTCGTCATCAGGGAGTCGAACCCTATCGTTTGATACCATTTTCGGCTCAAAATTTGAAAATGACAGACATTTGGGCAAAACGATATACAGAGGTTTTCCGATAAGGAGTGTTATTTTGAATAGCCCGCTATTTCGGTAGATGTCACGTTTAAAGCTGTTATTTTTTCACATTTCACAAGTAGAAACTACGCCATTAATAAAAATGGAACGATACACGCTTCAAGCACGCATTGAAATTATTGAAATTCTTTATAAAAATAGTGAAAATTTGACAAAGACGGTTCGTAAAACTCGAAAATTTTTGGGTCGTCTTGAAGCACCTTGTCGGACCGCAATAAAGAAATTGGTGGAAAAATTCGTGCAGCCGAGAATATTGCTGATGTAGCCGCAAGTGTTGAAGAAAACCCAGCTTTATCCATTCCTCGTTGTTCTTTGGAATTAGGCATTCCACAAACGTCATTACATTACTGGACAACGTTTACTTCCAACAAGACGGTGCTACGTGCCACACAAGCAATGAAACGTGGACCGTGTTATCTCTCGAAGAGGTGATCACAATTGGCCACCGAAATCTTGTGATTTAATTAACACCTTGCTCCTTCTTCCTCTGGGGCCACGTGAAAAAGAAGGTCTACGCCACTAGCCCAGCGTCGATTCAAGACCTCAACGATGGAATTCGTGAGGCTATCGAGGACATAGGGCAGCCACTTTCAGATTTGGTTATGGAAAATTTCATTGAAAGGATATGGTCCTGTAAGCGTGGTCGTGGTGGTCATTTGATGTTATTTTCCACCATTAACGGGCATAGCTTCTTCTTTATAATGAAATAAACATCCGATCATTTATATTGAAAAATGGAATTTTTCTTTGAATATCAAAATAACACCTCTTATTGAAAAACCCTTTAGGTAGCACTCATTTGAGTAGAGCGAGCACTTAAAAAGATGTCTACCAAAATTGTAAAAATTGAAAAATTGTAGCCACATCAAGTACCAGTATTTAAAAGGGTTAAGGGATAAGCAGATTTGAGAAGATCTGCTTAATACCCTTCGTGATCAATGTCCTTTTTATGCGACAGTAAAAAATTGCAAGATTTTTTTGCCGACCTCATTATGAATTGAGAATACATTTTTGATAGAAATACTTTCATATTTTGCACAAGACATTCATTTGACACAATAACATTTCCATGTTTCTATGTTCCAGTAAAGTTTTGACATTACTTGTATTGCTCCTGAATGCTTTGTGTTGCCCATGACAATTACACATTTAAATGTATAAATTCAACATGAAAATGGGCCATTGATGTTCAATTTCGTACACATTTCACTCACCTTTTATTTTGAGGTCGACGGAAAAAGTACATTTTCTCATGGTGAATATTTCAGGATTAACATACTGGTTTTTTGGATTTTCCATGTCATTCGGTAGGAGCCCAATGAACAACGGATTCATGGCTTTTGGAGATTATTTCATTGATCCTCCTACAAACGACAGGTTGAAGGGTGCCATATATGCTGCCTTCATATTTCAACTGTCCTTTGCTACCACAGCAACTACCATCGTGAGTGGAGCAATGGCCGAAAGGTAATTTATTCCAAAGGGTATAGCATGGTCCCAAGGGTAAATCTGCCTCCGCGGCCTTTTCGATTCATCGTTGGGAGATCACTTGGACGAGACGAGACGAGACGAAGCGATGCGTTAGTTCGCCTGGGACCGCGCACTTGGACGAAGCGATGCGACGATCAGCCATCGTTGAAATTCCCCCTATTTTTGGGCCGCAATAAATGTTTATTACCCATGCTGCATGCCGACTACCTGAATGAATAAGGGTAGAGCTATTGTTCGAATAGTGTTTTTGGTCATAATCTTGTTTTAATAGCTTCGTCGTCCCACCTTCATATAGGAATGAAAAAAAAATATGTGGCGTGTAAAAAATTCGACATTTTATCTCTTTTGGCAAGTTACAAAATATAACTTTTCTCGAAATTACTTTTTCCCGGGAAAAAAGTGAGTGTATATATGTATCCGGGAAAAAAGTTCTGACTTTTCTGCCGGATTAATTTCGTGAAAAGTTATATTTCTTTCCATCGTCATTTTTCTAGCCAGAGAAAAAATTATATATTATACAAGGGAAAAAAGTACTAGATTTTAGATCGAGGTTATGTTGTCTTCCAACGAGAAGCGCAGGGTGGCAAAAACCCAGAGTTATTTTGTTTAAAACTATATATAAAATCATTGATACGAAATGTTTATTTTCTCTTTAACGGATTGAAAAAATTAAGTATTAATCTAATTCCTTCATTCTGGTGATTTCAGAAAAAAAATACTTTTCCTACGACAATTTCGAAAAATTTCCAGTAATAAGTTCTGGGAAAATACATTTTTTATTACCTTGCTGCATACCGCTTACCTGTATAAGCTTCAAATCAGACTAATTTATATTCAATTAATTCTGAATATACTTTTGCCGGGGCGGTAAATCTCTGGCGCTGTCCCTGGTTATTTTTGGGTATGGTCAGCCACAAGGCCGTAGCTAGAAAAAAATTTCGGGGGGTCCACCGAATGACAGAATGACAATTTTTAAAGAAAAAAGTTCTAGTCCCGTATTTCAGAAAAATTTCGGGTCCGATAGGGTCTGGAACCCTCCTTCCCCCCCCCTCGCTACGGCCTTGGTCAGCCATGAAACATTTGTAAGAATCATGTTTTGGTCATGATCATGTTTTAATTGGGAATTTTCCAATGAAATCCTCGTTGTTCTTCATCCAGGAATACAATAAAATACAAATAATTGATACGAAATGCTTATTTTCTCTTTAACCGATTAAAAAAAACAAAGCAAGTAGTAATCGAAAGTTCAATGTTTGCATATCATATATCCCTCGAAGGAATTATTCCATTGTTTTCCAATTCTATCAGATATTTTAAATTCTTCGGAAGAAGGGTTCTTCAATATTTTGTTGTATTTACATAATAAAATACCTATCCTTCAGACGATTTGAATTCAGTTGTACAAAATACATAAATGTTGTTCGTTTTGTATATAAATTTCGTTTTTCCAGATCTCAATCGTGAAAATTCTAACCTACACTCTCATGAGCCATTTAAAACAAACTCATTTCACACAAATTCAACAATAACTGTGTATTTCCCCATTGACCAAATTCGAGTATAAAATTGGAAATACAGCGCGCGGAACTTTCTCGTTTCCGGCCGCCGGATAACTACTTGCCGCCTCTAGAAATTTCGTCCACATGCCCCAAAGATCATCCTGGCGACCAACGACTCGCCTCCTCGCTTCGCGTCTCCTAGGTGCGTGTCTACCCATTCATTTCAATGCAAAAGATACCAGCGGAAAACGACGCGTTCCTTCCGACCGCTTCGCTTCGTCCAAGTGCGCGTCTAATCTGCCTCGGCCCTCGCGCCTAACGATTCTGATCTTCGCTTCGCGCCTCCCAAGTGAGCGTCTACCCATTTGATTAAGTGCAAATCGTGCCTGCGGAAAACAACTCTTCGGTTCGTCTCGTCTCGTCCAAGTGAGCGTCAACCTTAAGACATGATGAATATAACTCAGACTATTTTTGGGCGATTTATATAATATATGCACTAATTTTTTAGATTTTCTTAAAAAATACTTTTTGCGATTTTATATTTTTCATTTTGAAATCCGAAATTTAAGAAGGATGATTTTTTCGAAAATTATTTGCTAGAAAAGGAATCGACTTATCATGAATCTCAGCTGAAAAATCAGATAATAAATAAATAAAATTTTAGTCATTTGTTTTTCGGCTTTCTTCAAAGGTGTCCACCGAAAGGGTTGTAATAGTTTTTACAGATATCACGTAATTGTACAAGAAAAACAACAAGAGCGTCTTGGACCAAGGAACAGTCAGAAGCTGCACTAAATGATAGTGCAAAAGGGTTATCTTATAGACATCCGGCTACAAAATTTACATTGTTTTTCCACAAAAAATAATCTCTGTTCCATCATCTTTCTATAAATAATTCGGCAAAACCTAAAACAACGTATTGAAAATAACATTCTGATTCTGTCAATTCGACTTTCATGCCTTTTTAAGAAGCATTAGAATTAACAGAATCGAAAAAGAATACAAAATACTAAAAACGCGAAAAGAAATGTTTTTGGTGAAAATATTGAAATTTCTGAACCAAGAAAAAAAAGATCAGGAACTTTGGGAAAATGAAGAAATAATGGAGGAAAACGATGATTTCTACAACGACGTTAATGAAGATATTTGTGTTGTGTGCGGAAAATTTGGCAAGAATGAAGAAGTTTGGTATGTTATTTGTGGCAAATGGACACTCAAAGCCTGCTCCAATACAACGAAGGAGAAGAAATTGATATGCGATTTTTATTCGTACATGATGGCCGGTATAACCCTATCTGTGCCGGAAATCCCGGTCATCGCAGCCTTTTATTTGTGATTTTTTTTTCAATTTGAAGGCTTGCTCAATAAAGTTTTTCACAACTCTAATGAGTGAAGCTTATTGTCTTGTTCAATTTTTTTCCTATTTAAACTCTTAAAACACTTCGACCATGGTTTTATAATCAAATATCCACGGCCACTTTACCCTATATAATACTTACTAATATTTCGAATATGTCTACAATAGTGAGCCGATTAACTGAATACTGTCGTCCATGATTTTTTCTTCAATTTCTTTAAGTATTCACAATTGAGCACTTACATTGATAAAAAAATATTTTTAAACGTTGTTGGAGAGTGTATCTTTCCAAGATTGAATGTCATAAACTACTGAACACAAATGACATAAGAAATATCAAAATTATGGAACAAATTCATTTTCTCAGAAGAAAAATCTTCGGCAACGAAATCCTGACATAGGTTAATTTTTTTCACCAAATTTTATGCATTTTTGAAGAATTTTTGTTGCGCTTTGTGCCATCCCCATCAACCCTATAAATTTTTTTGAATAGGGAAAATGGCCCATGAGTTACTTTTTTTGGAAAGGTCTTTATTTCTTTTTCACAGACGTGCAAAAGTTGGCGAGAAAATTTTTTTTGATTAGTTCGAATAGGTTGAGATGAAATTTGCCACCGAATGACCATTACAGTTATGTTCATGCAAACTTGTTAGTTCAAAGAAGTATGTGCACTTTATCATGGCTCACTTTCTTTGAGACAATGGTACCTGGTGAAATTTGTCGCCGAATGAAAGTCCACCATTACAGTTTTGTTCATGCACAACTTTCAACCACCTCACGTGAAAAATAAGAATGTGTGAAACACTGCGTATGTATGTTTTTAGTACGTTTGTATTGAAGTTGAAACTTTTTTTGTAGTGTTTCACACATTCTAATTCTTCACGTGAGGTGGTTGAAAGGGGTTCAAAGTACGACTTTCATTCGGTGACAAATTTCAACAGGTACCATTGTCACAAAGTGCACATACCTCTTTGAACTAAGTTTTTCAGAAAAAAAAATCTGTTGAAAATTTCTGCACGCCCGTAAAGAAGATACAAGGACCTTGCCAAAAAATTACCACATGATCCATATCCCTATTCAAAAAATCAAGAGTGCTGATCGTGATGGCACATGGTGCAACAAAAATCCTTCAAATATGCAAAAAATTTCGTTGAAGTGAAACAAAAATTGATCTCTTTTGTTTCAGAATTTTTATGCCAAATATTTTTTTACTTACAAAATGAATTTATTCCATAACTTTGACGCGCAGTGTATAATACGCAGTGTTGCCATTATAGCCACTTCAACTTGCATCGTTTCTTATGGAAAAACCTATGTAATTACGATTGCAAAATATGTGCCAAATTTTGTCTGAATCATTTCACTCATCTGAAAATAAGATAAATTATATTTCAGAAACTGAACGTTTATAAACTGTTCGTCTAAAATAGAAGTAGAAGAAGGAGGCAACACAGTGGGATACTCGATATTATGACTATATTGTATTGTCGCGTTTTCACTTGCCGCAATAACCTGTCGCGGTTTACCAATTGAAAGATAAACCTTATGCTTGGGTTTGAAATTAACTCATTAATAATTCAATTGCTGTCAGTTTGTGAGCCGGGTTTGTGATCGACAGTTTTCGAATTAGCCTTATAGGTCGACTACATTGAGGTACTTTACAAGCTGCTACTGAGCGAATTCAGAAGCGAGTGAATTAGCTTGTGAGATTGTCATGGTTACACATAAAAGTGACTACTCGCTGAGTAGCCAACAATCTAGCTATCCTTGTGAGGTTTATGTTTGTATCGTTGTCAAGGATCTAATGTCAAATACGTTTTCAAATATAAGAACCAGGAACCACCGAGTAGATGAGAACTCACAGATTGTTTAGTAGCAACTGTGATTACACACGGCATGTTTACATGCCAACAAGCCAAAACGTCAGCGATTTAGCGTGTAAATGTAAAGTAACCCAGCTTTGAACTTTAGTCGCAGCTTTTTTACAATCAGTTTGTTGGCTCGTGAACATAATTACACTGATCGAATTCACAATTACCTACTAGATTCGCTCAGTAGCAGCTTGTGAAGTTATCTCAATGTAATCGATCCATTATGACATCTTGTGATTTTTTTCCTCAGATGCAATTTCAAAGCCTACTGCATATTTAGTTTCTTGAATACTGCAATCTACTGTATACCAGCTGGTTGGATGTGGGGTGAACATGGTTTCCTGAAACAGATGGGAGTTGTTGATATAGCTGGTTCTGGTGCTGTGCATCTTATTGGTAAGTGAGTATAAACCGGCGAATTTCAACAAAAAATGTCGCGAAGAATTGACGGATGCCACGACGTAGAGCTAGCTCTTAGATTGTTCATATTTATATTTTAATTAAAATTTGAATAATATCCTGGAACCTACTTAGATACAGTAAATTCTTGAACTTTCAATTATTTATAGTTAAGACAGACATATTCCGGAATTCCGCTATTTATGGACAGCGACTAATGGTCGTATTTTAATGTGTATGCGCAGCGAGCACGTTAATAGTCTGAGAGCCAGGTTGTCGCTTACTTGGGCAAGGAAGTGCGACAAAAGACGAAGCGTCATTTCAGCGAGGTCCGCACACTTGGGCGAGGGAATGCTATCGGAAGAAGTACCCTATCCCTAAGCAGCATTAATTTTTTTAAGCCTATCGCATGCCACCTTGAGATATTTGTCGCGGACATGCCCCAAGGATCATTCACATGTCAAACGACTCGTCTCTTCTTATCGCGCCGCTTAGATGAGCGGGTGTCCATTTGATGCAATGTAAACTTCTCCGGCGGAAAACGACGCTTCCAAATGCTCCACTTTCTTCAAGTGCGCGTCTAACGATTCGCCTTTTCCTTTCGAGTCTCTATTTGACTGAATGCTAATATAACTTCTTCGGCGGCAAATCATGCTTCGTCTCTTGACTCGCCTCTTCGCCTATTTAGCCTCAATCTTAAATCGATAGACTAATAAACAAGTGGGATACAATATTTTTCTGTCGACCTCATTATGAATTGAGTGTAAATTCTTGATTGAAATACATTTTTATTTTGCATAAAGGATACACTTGTCATAATATGAATTTATATATTTCAGTAGAGTTGTTACATTACTCGTATTGCTTCTGTATATGTTTTGTTCCGTTACCATGACAATTGCACATAAAATGTGGAAACTATGCAATAAAATGATCAATTATTGATCAGTTTCTTGAACGTTGAACGTAATATATTTGTGGTGAAATATAATTAGTCTTGACTATTCAAAAAATCATTAGTAATAGAATGAAACTAACTTCTTATTATTATTTAAGTTTTAAATATAAATACATATGTATAAGCTCGTACTCAATCAAACCTCGAGTCTAAGATCAGCATTTCACAAACAAGAAAAACAAATACGCATACATAAACTATAAACAAAAATTATGGAATTAAACTACCGCTAGGTACATCTTGAGTTAAGAAGACAGTATGAAGCGAAGGAAAACTCTTAGCTCTTCCTATCGCAACGACCTCTCATTCGTGAAAGCAGCTCGGTAAGCATCTTTCTCTTTCTACTCCAATAAAACCTCCGACAAATTCCGGTCGCACGCGAATATGAACGACAACTAACGAATGTACATATAGTTCGTTCACGAAAGGTTGAGCCGTCGGTTGGCCATGGAAGTTTGACAGCAAACTATGCGCTCAAACTTTCGTGAACGGTCTATACGTATGTTGTATGGGCAAGGAGGGGCTTAAGTTTTACTCACGTCATACTTTGGTGAAATACAGTATGGGATTAATAGATATTGTAGTCGCGCTGGTCAAGCGTTTCCTTAACTTGGTGTTGAACTGTTTCAAGGAGTCCTTCAAGTTGTTGAATAAACGATAGAATATTCCATAAAATCCACCTAGACTAGCTTCTTCAGATGACCAATCTTATCTTTCAGAATCCTTGCTCTCTCTATTCACTTTCTCAAGCACCACCTCAGTAATTAAAAATTCAACATATTTCGTGTTGATTATATTCTTCCGCTTTCGTAATCCTGTACTCCGATCATCCATCCCGTCAGAAACAGGCACATTCATATCAACTCGTGTCTAGAGGCACCAATTCTACTTTGGCTTCCGGGCTTCCGCATGCGCAGTGCACAGTTAGGTGGAATATTTGAATATTATTTCTTTCGTTACTACCGGGGTTTTGTAGTGTTTTTTAAGAAGTTTTATTGAAAATGGTTGCGGCATGTGAAATATGCAAAACCACATTCAGCAAAAAAAGCAATTTAAGAGCGCACGCAATTCCATCCTGGTAAGTACTAAATATAAGGTTTATGTATGTTTACAATTTTGATTTTCAATTCATCAATTAAATGTTCACTTTTCATTGTTCCTACTCTTGAAAAATACATTTTTTCATTTGTCTTTGCAATAAATGAAGGTGGGCTATTATGAATGGGCTCCAATTCTTTCAGTGCAGTGAATAAACTTTACCTTTTCTAAATATCATTAAAAAAACTGAAAGTATAGCGATTTTTTGAGTTATTTAAAAGAAACACTTTACATAAAGAGGGGTCTGGAAATGGTTTCTTTCTGGGATACGGGGTATTAAATTTCTAAGAAAAAAATTCATATCGCTAACCCTGACATGGTATCCTGAAGTGTTTTTTAATTATTTTTATTTAAAATATTTCAGTTATTACTTAGGCAGTTCAATTTAAATGAATGTATCGTTAACCCATTAACGATTTATTTTGCATGTAAAGTAAGAGAGAAGAGTAGTACATGAGAAAGATTTCTATTTATTAAGACGGTGTGTTATGCAAAATAAACAGGAAATGAAATTTTAAAATTAAACAAGAACTAGAGAAACAAATCAGAGCAGAACTATGACAGAATTGCCAAAATCTGCTTTCAATAATCACGAAATATCTTCAAACATTCCTGTGTCAAAAAATACGTCACTTTCAAAACCTACGAAATATTTTTGAAAAATCTGCACGCCAAAATACAGCTTAACTTTGCACCCCTATTCAGGCCAAATACCGTGTTCAATTGGAGGAAAACTTGTTTGCCACCAATGAAAGTTGTCATGAATCATTCTAGAATGCTCATTTCCGATGAAAAATACCTTAACATTTCCCGAATATCATAAAAACTGAAAGGGGCGATTCTTTGAGTTATTTAAAAAAATTACTTTATATAACCAGGGGTCTGAAAATGCTTCCTTTCTGGGATAAGGGGTAAGAAATTTCTAAGAAAAAAATCATGATTCTTTAGTTCAAATTTTTTGGTACCTTTCTTATTTTATAGCTATTTAATCGGAAGTTAGCGGAAGGGTAAGTCTTTTTTATGAAAAACCAAGATAGGGACATAAAAACCAATTTCCCGTCAAAAATACCATAATCTAAAAGGAACACAAATCAAGTTGTTACCGGCATAGTAATTTTTTATAAAATCCGGTATAAAAATTCTTATGTAAACGAATTTTAAACAGGAAAACGATATTGGCCTAGTGATTTTACTAAAAACGTTCATGTTTTCACTCTATGGCACCATTGTATCAATTTAGCGTTTTAAACAAAGCGAAGATATTTTCCTTACATAAATTTGCTGAATTAAAGTGGAATATATCACCAGCTTATTGATTTCTACAATTAAGTAGAACTCGATTCACTTCTATTATGTGGATTTATGCCATTTAGCTACTAATCTGAAATTTTTTAAAACTACAGAAATTCAGCGGTTAATTTGCTTGCCAACTCACTGCGACTGCGGCGAACGCAGAAGCCCGGAAGCCAAAGTAGAATTGGTGTCTCTAGACACGAGTTTCATATCATATGTTGATAATGTTTGCTGGTATATCATCGTTTCCACTGCTCGGTTTGTTCTTAATATTTTTAGATTTTCTCTGATTTCCTATTTCGTTACTGGTTTCACAAACATCGATAAGATTTGGCCTGATATTACAGGAGAATATTCGGTAGTTGTGCCTGAAGATTATTTACAGAATCGATGATGTAATTATTGAAGTCATTAAGTACCCCTTCGTCTGTACCTGGAATTTGAGGTTAAGTTTAGTTGCCATTATTTGTAGCGTCCCTGATCTCTTCGACAGCTTTCCAAAGGACCTTGCTTTTATTATCTGAATCCTGGATCTCTGCCTTCATTGTATTTATTCTAGCTCTGTTGAGTAAGTTGTTATACTTTCTTTAAGTCTCTCTTTATTTTTCCTTATATGTTGAATCATTTTTGCGTAGCTCGTATAATATGTTCAATTTTCGTTTAGAGGCGATGGCCTCTGGATCCTTTTTGCCCTTATGTTTCATGTAACTTTTGCGTTGCACAATTCTTTCTGGAAAGTTTTCGTTGAAAATACGGTTTTATATGTTACTGAAAGAACCCCATTGTTCTACAACCTGCCATTCGCGGTGTTCGTGGATAAATCACCAGTTAACTCTTCTCAGGTCTTGTAAAAACTTATGTTTATTCTTATTATCGAAAAGCCTTCTCTGAAATGATTTGTCTTTGATTTTTTTCACATTCTTGGATAACTTTCCGAATGTAGCACAGTTGTACTATACAGGGTTGGGATAAAGTTTGGCACCAAATTAATATACTTATTTAAAACGGAACGGACGATAATTTTGAAATTTGGCCTCTGAGTGTAATGGACCACAATGCTTTTGATGAGCATATTTTCCTTAATGAGATACTTCCGGTTTAACCGGAAATGACCAATTTTTTTTATTTAAATGGGACACCTGTATATTTCTGCAGATTCTGAAAGAGCACTTTGTTTCGGATCTGTCCATACCAGGTTCCATGTAAAAATTATCGTGTTTATGTTAATCGACCAGCATGCTTGCAGGAATTGAGACAACGGATTCTTGATGAATGTGCTTTAATACATGGAGAAGTCTTGAGAAAACTTACTCAAGAATGTGTTAATAGACTGGCATATTGTCAGGAGGTGAATGGTGAATGGAGGTTCGAACATTTAAAATTATTTTTTTTTAAATTTTTTTCAATAAATTTTTTCTACTAGTAAAAGCCCGGTATTTCTTCTTTTTATAGATTTTCATAAAAAATACGTCATGAAAAGCAGAAAGAGTTATTTACTATAAAGTATTTCGTTTTATTTCTCACTATTGATACAAATGACAACGATTTATTTATTTGAATGGATTTTTTCTCGAATGTACAAAAAGACTGAATTTCTTCTTTTTACAGAGAATTTTTACATGGAACCCGATATGGACAGATCCGAAACAAGGTGCACTTTCAGAATCTGCAGAAATATACAGGGTGTCCCATTTGAATGAAAATTTTTTTTGTCATTTCCGGTTAAACCGGAAGTATCTCATTAATGAAAATATGCTCATCAGATGCATTGTGGTCCATCACACTCAGCTTCCAAATTTCAAAAATATCGCCCGTTTCGTTTTAAAGAAATTAATTTGGTGCCAAACTTTATCCCAACCCTGTAGATTTTATCAGTATTAGCAAACTCAAGAACGCTTACCTGATAATATGTCGCATTAACTTTGACGCCAGGGAGCGCGCATCATTATTTGTGGCAGGTGCTGGCCCCGTATTCTCGAGTCTCGACAAGTGATCTTTCAATGCGTATACGAACTTAATTGCGCGTAAAAGAGGGACTCGCGCAATGAAGGTATACGCATTGAAAGATCACTTGTCGAGAATAGGGGGCCTGGCTCCCGTAAGCCAACCGATGATTCACATATGAACGGTTTGTCAAGAGAACTCTATCGTTCTGGGAGTTTACAAATTGCTCAAATAGAAAACTATTTTCGTCAGCAAACACGATGTGGAAATTCACCACTTTGGACCTGACAAAGCGAATCCCTTCGCTCTCTCAAGTCTTATAACTGTTTTTTTCAGCAAAATACTTTTCTACTTTGGTGAAAAATACTTATAACCGTCACTTACCAAATTTTAAATAGCTGATGTTACTGTGGCAGGTGCGGCGATGGCTTCAAACTGGTTACACTTCGAGTGCCCGGCCCGGTATAAGAAGGAAAATGAGGGAATTCTAACAAATTTTTAAAGATGCTCCGTATAAAGAAAGTTTCCGTTAGTTACCTATACAGAGTAACTGGTGACGTAAGGGACAACGGCTAACTGGAGATAGAGGACCTCAAACGGAATGAGGATTTTGGTTTTAAATGTCCCATAAGGCTATTAGTTTCAGAGATACAGGGTGCTTTTCGCAAAAGTGCTGAAACTATAAACTCCCATATCTTCGTCAATATGGCATATTTTTCGCTGATATTCGGCAAACTTGTTGCTATACATATTCTCTATCAAGTCAAGTTAATAGTTTTAGCACTTTTGCAAAAAACACCCGTATCTCTGAAACTAATAGCCTTATGGGACATTTAAACCCACAATCCTCATTCAGTTTGAGGTCCTCTATCTCCAGTTAGCCGTTGTCCCTTACGTCAGCAGTCACCCTATATATGCTACAATATTGCTGTTCTGAACAGCTATTGATTGCTGTTATTTATCGGGCGTACTGATTTTATAACTGATGAATTCGGAATTTCTTGTAGGTGGAAGTTCTGCTATGGCAAGCGCTATAATGCTCGGGCCTCGCTTAGGTCGTTATGATAATGGTATAAAACCGTTACCTCTAGGAAATCCTGTGAATGCCGTTATGGGATTGTTCGTGCTATGGTGGGGATGGCTAGCTTTCAATTCTGGTAGTACTTATGGGGTAAGTATAGACATTTTATGCGGAGATAGAAAGAATGGTACTATGATGTGGAAGAACAAAAGTTATCAGAAAAAGTTTTGCAGACATTAGTTTTTATAACTATAGCTATATTTTGAACCTGTCAATGAATACCTCTACGGGGTGTTTCATCATAAACTGGACAAACAAATATATTCGTGTAGGGAACACCGGGAGAATCATTTTTGCCTCATACAATACATCCCGTTTTCGAAGCATACGCTAGATACCGATACGTTGAACATCATTTATGATCAAAAGATTCTAATGAGTGTGATCAGTTATCTATAACACTCAAAGTAACGGTTTTTAGTCAAATCTCAGTATTTCCGGGTCCTCTATTCAGAAAAGTTGACGAAGTCGGAAAAAAATTATCTGAATGGCGGAAAACCTGCAATTTTTTTAATCGGTTGTCAAATTGAGTTTCATTTCCGGTATTAACACAATTTTCAAAGAATGACTGTTGAAGAAATTTCACCCGAAATGGATGAAATTTTTCACAATTGTACTTTTTTATACCTATCACGAATATAAAAAAAATCGTAAAATATCAAAAGGTTTCATAACTACAGCCATTTGAATATCTTGTTCAGCCTCTGAAATAATTCAAACACATTTTTTTGGGTTCTTAAAGTCAAAATAATTGAATTATTGGTATGTCCAAACATTCTAGATGAATTTATACAAAAAATTAGTGAAACTTAGTTGGGATTCGAACTCTAAGGATATTTATTCGTTGCGAGGCAACTTGCTAAATTATGTTCAGTGAAATTCAATGACTAGTCGAATTCCATGAACTACGAACTACCTTAGACTAAGTAGGTATAGGATATAGTCTAAGCGAACTACCGTCGCCTGGAAACGAATATCTCTAGAGCAGTCTCAATTCGCTATTTAATACCTACGTCAGAATCAAGAGCTCGAATACCAACTAAGTTTCACTGATTATTTTTCATAAATTCATCTTGAACGTTTCGACATAGGTACCAATAATTCAATGATTTTGACTCTAAGAAGCCAAACAAATTTTTTTGCTAATTATTTCAGAGGTTGAACGAGACATTTGAATGGCTGTAATAACGAAACAATTTGATATTTTACGATCCTGTTTTCTTATTCGTGATAGGCATCAAAATTGAAGAAAAGCTCTGACCTGGAGCTTTTGAGCGCTCGTTCATTGGTTGGTCAAATTGATACGAAATATATAAATGCAAAATCTAAGCACAATCGGAATCATATTGTGGAAGTTATTCAGAAAATGAAATATGTAATGAATGAATAATTAAAAGGATTTAAATCTATGGTTCTGATAATGCAATCCTCTTGAAATTTCGTATGAACATTCAGTATATCATTTTTTACAAATGATGATACGGAGTATATCAGTCTTCATTCCCAAAATGAATTTCACTCGAATCGAATATTTGTTATGGAAATAAAAAAATTTTTCTTCCAATTGAATTTTCTATGGTTCTGTCAACACTTTGGCCACAAAATTTGCACGAATTCAGTATATCATAGTATGAAAATCTATGGATCGCCCAGATATTAGGTCAGTATATCAGTCTTAAATCACAAAAGAAATTTTACTGGAATCCAATATCCTGTTATGGAAATATGAAGATTCTCCTTTTCAATATCAATTAAATTTTCCAGGGTTCTGTTAACACCATGGCCAAAAAATTTCGCATGATAATTCAGTATATCAATCTTCATTCACAAAATAAATTGAATGGCCTTTATGAATTGGCTGGTTAACGGACTCAACCGAGGAACTTGGGAATCGAAACCCTGAAAATCTCGAGTCTCTAGGACAATCCCTTCGAAAGTTATCGTGCTAACGGCCGTACGGTCGGCCCCACGGAGATGATTGAATTTCACCCCGAATTCGTCTTCATGGAGTCGAATCCTATCGTTTGAGACAATTTTCAGCAATTGAAAATTACAGGTATTTGGGAAAAACGATATACTTAGCACTCGTTTAAGTGGAACGAGCGCTCAAAAAAAAGTAGGTACTATATTGAAAAAAATTTCATCCATTTCTGGTGAAATCGCTGTTTATATGTAAAAAAAAGTTGTGTTCGATTTTTGAAAAAAAATTTTTCACAGAAATTCTTTGAAAATTGTGTTCAATCAGAATAAAAAATCAGGAAAATTGAAGGTTTTCCGCCAATTCCGTAATTTTTTTTCTACTTCGTCAATTTTTCTCAGAAGGGACCCAAAAATACTGAGATTTGATTTAAAATCATTAGGTACTTTAAGTGTTATATATAACTGACCAAACTCAATAAAATCTTGTTCAAAGATGACGCTCGCTTATGCTTCGAAAACGAGATATCTTGTATGAGGCAAAAATTATTCTCCCGGTGTCCTCTACACGAATATGTTTTTTCAGTTTCACTGTTGAAAGAAAGTGCTTCAGCGAAACAAAAGATGAAAGAACGATCAGAAATGAAAAAAGTCAAGAACATGGACAATTTCAAGTTTTTATCTGGCAGTAATAAAAACCATTCTCGGTTTCCACGTCAACAAAAAGACAACCATAATTTTTGCGATGTGTACATAAAATAACACGCTCTTTATATGGTCTAGGTCAAAATAGGGTATTGCAATTTTAAAAAAACTTGAATAACGATCTCGTCACAAATATGGGTCGTATGTCAAAAAGAGCTGTTGTTTAAATTTAAAACAATCTATATCATTTCTGAGGATTTTATCGAAAACCTTTCAGTTCAACAATAATCATTTTATTCATTCATTACTTTTCGAAATCCCTGTTTAATACATTCGATGATGTTCTGTGGATTTTTGTTTGTTGTTGTTTGGATTTGGCATTATCCTCATCATATATTTCTTTTAGTTGAGTGGTGAAAAATGGCATTATGCAGCTAAAGCCGCTGTGATGACCATGATGGCTTCGTTTGGTGGAGGCACACTGAGCATTTTATATTCCTTACTACGTTTAGGAGGAAAACTGGATGCTATGGATGTAATAAATGGGATACTTGGTTCATTAGTATCCATAACAGCAGGCTGTTTTCTCTACAAAGGTTGTATGCTAGCATAGTTTGTAAATAATTTTACAATAGTTCTAATGAAATATAAATATGTTGTAGCTTGGCACTCAATCCTGGTAGGAGCAATAGGAGCTTTACTCACCTGTATGTCTATGCCCCTCTTCGATAAGGTGAGATTACCCATAACTAATGACATTCACAAAACATGATCAATCAAAAAATACAGTGTGACAAAAAAAACTTCGTACCAACTCTTTTTCATGTAACTTTATTAAACAGGAGAAATTAAAAAAAAACGAATAATAGCTTGACATTTGTTAATAATATAATTAATCCGTTTAGAAGTGGCTTGTGGCTTTCTTTGGCGGCGATACAGAGCTTCAGACGCTTCTTGAAGTTTTCGGCAATGGGCCTCAGCTCTTCTAGCGTTAATCGTGTTATCAATTCTCGGGATCACTCGTTCGACTAACGTATACGTTCGTGATATTTTGAGAGCAGATTTTTGGAAATTGTTATAATTATATCTCTCTTCGGAACGGGTAGTTGACGATATTCTCAAGAAAATCGGATATAGTTATTACAATTTCCAAAAATCTTCGCTCAAAATATCACAAACGTATACGTTCGTCAAACGAGTGACCCCGAGAATTGACATTCCCAATGCAAAGATTTTTCAGCGACTCCAAATTTTTGTGTTGTTTAGCACAAGCCTGGTGCTCCAAAATCGACAACAAGCTGTAGTCCATTGTGTTGAGATTCGGTGAGTAGGGCAGCCATTCTGCAGATGTGATGAAACAAGGAAAATGGGTCTTTCACCATTCTTGCGTCATTTTCGCTTAATGAGCCGGAGCGGAGTGCTGTTGAAGGTCCAATGAGTATTACGGCGTCGAGGATGTTGTAGCGGTAGACTTCTTGATTGATTTTAACCCCTTGATTTACGAAAAGCAAGGAAGTTTTACCACTGGCGCGAATTCCTCCAGATCTTGACGGATTCCGGATTTTGGCCGGTATACCGGGGGCCTTTGAGGACCAGAGTCCGTCGTTTTGGTGGTTGTCGTATATAAAGTGAATGCGCTCCCATTGCTGAGCGTCGGCAAGACGAAGGAGTGGGCAGCACCTTTGGAGTCGTACGCGCTTGTTTTCGTCCATGAGGAGTTGAACTTTTTGAAGCTTGTATGGCTTGAGATTGAGCTCCTATTTGGTAGTTTGACGGACTGATTCACGGTTGATACCAGTCTCACAGGCTATTTTTCTCATGGAAACCCTCGGATTTCGATTGACTCGTTTCTTGACGATGTTGCGTTTGCTAGATGTATTGACAGTGCGTTTTCTACCACTTCCTGCTCGACGACCATGATGGCCCAGCGCCTTGAAACGACCAGTTGCATCGGACACGGTTTGTCGAGGCACATAGAGCAAACGAACAATTTCGCAATGACGCAATTGACGAAACAGCTCCAAAAACGCACTACGTTTGTTTGACATTCTTCACCTCTATGGAATAAAATTATATCAAACTGAAAATTCACATATTGGTACAGAAAAGTGTAGAGAAATTAAGGGTATAAAAATTATTTGACTGCGCTGAAAAACTTCTACTCCAGACCACGGCAAAATTTGTCCGAAGTTTTTCTTGTCTTGTATTGGTCGAGTTGAAGCTTAGGTCTATGGTTCTATCGAAATTTAAACTGAATTGGACAACGAACTTTCATCATATTCAACGTGATTAATTTTTGTGGATACAGTATAGCAATAGTATTTGATTAATTTTTTTATAAAGGCAGGTATTGACGATCCAGTTGGAGCTAGTGCAGTCCATGGCGTCTCCGGATTTTGGGGTAACTTGTGAAAAAATTCAAAATTCAACTGAATTATTCTGAACTTTTTTGTAGGTGTTGTAGCTGTTGGTATTTTTGCCGAGAATCCATACCCATTGGACACAACTAGTGGTAGATCTGGAGTACTAGCCAGTAAGATATGATATAAAGAAAAAATCTAACAGCAGACGGTTTTTTATATGAAAGTCAGAAAAGTAGATTCCTTCAAAATAATTTCATCATTTTTCGGAAAACCACATACTTACTATTCCTAGGGAACAGCATGCTATCGTTATATTCTCACCCAGATGACTATAACTTTCAAATTCTGAGCCGGAAGTGGTCTCGAAAGGCTCGGTTAGTGTCGCTGAGGAAGAATACGAGGTCAAAAGTAATTCTGCCCGACCTTTTGCTAGTGAAAATAATTAATTACTCTCGAACGATGAAATTATGGCTTTGAAATTTTGAGGAAGGTTCGTTGAGAGCCAACTCAATATACTCCGTAGTTATTAACATATGTAAACTTCTACTATTTATTCAATCAATTTATTAGTATATTCGCGAGGAGAAAATTCTGAAAAAAGGCGATGTAGATCGATACATTTCTGGTCACTCAAACCCTCGAATGGAGTTCAAATGATGGTTATATTCATGACACAGACTTTGTTTCTTCCACGTCCCCTGCAAATTATTTCACTATTGATAATGCCCATTTAAAATAAATTTTTTTAACCTCCGAAATGGTCAAAACAATTTTGTATAAATTGAAGCTCACATATTAATACTTTCCTGGAGAATGAATATAATTTTTTTTGATTGGAAATTTTAGATTTGAGATTTCGATATGGTATCCAAATGCTTCATTTTTTTATAGAAGTTTGGTGTTTTTTACACCTAAACTTGCATATTTGCACTGATCTTTTCAGCATCGCACCATTACTGAAAATAAAAATTCTGGCTAGTTCTGGTAGTCTGGATCTATTCTAAATGCACATGAATGTTAGTTTCGAAATTATTTTTACCGAAATGAAACTAATCATCCGGTCGATTCAAAATTCAGTATCAAGATGTGAATAGATAATGCGGTAAGTCACATTGAGGTTCGAAACCTACGCTTGTTGTAATACCTCATGAATTGAGCATCTCAGGTATAGCTGTGTGTGCATGTATGAAAGTGACTTCATGAATGTTGAAAATCGAACGAGAAGTTAGCCGGATGTGAAATTTGACTTATAGTTCTTCCAATATGAATAACCGTGAATAGACTCCTGACTCGTATGATGATTACAACAAAAATCTACTTAAAGATGTCAATTATGCATAATATCAACATAGAACATTGTCACAGAAAGTTTTGAAACGTTATGCTCATATTTTTTTTTTTAAATCGTGTAGGAATTATCCGATTACCATGAAAATTTGACATGAGCATATCGATAATAATTCACATTCAAATACCTGATTTAAACAAGATCGAATTATTATTAAGGAACATAAGGTACCTACCCAATTACGGAATTATCAACTGATTCGTCCACGCCTGCCCTTGAAATTTCGAGTTCTTAACTCTTTCTGCTCGAAGGTTACGACTATGGGTAATTTTTTTTATACGCATCTCTCGGGAAAAGACCGAGATGAATTTGGAAAAATCGGTTTGTGCGTGTCTTAAACTGCTGTAAGTTGTAACCAAGGGGGAATAAATCTTGAGGTAGGGTATTCCATAGCCTTGCAGTTCGGTAAAGAAAAGCCTTCTGATACACCGATGTCCTAGCTGTATAAAGATGCACGGCAAACTGGTGACTATTATCGGCTAGCCTTGTTTGTCAATCAAATTGAGCCCCTGGTGGAATTATGGAGGCAATGGCAGCAGAACCCACCTCCGTGGTAGTATCTGTAAAGAAGGCATAAGTCTCCAACCTTCCTACGGTGATCGAGACTATGAAGATTGGCAGTTAACGTTGGATCATCTATTAGGCGCACTGCTCTTTTTTGAATGGAATCAAGTAGGAGTAACGAGTGCTTAGGAGCTGAACCCCAAGCATGAGAGCAATATTCCATAGCTGAACCTACTTGAGCTTTGTAAAGTAATAAAAGCTGCTTTGGAGTGAAAAATTTCCTCGCACGAAATAGATAGCTAAGCTTCTGTGCAGCTGACTTGGCAACTGAGCTGACGTGCTCATGCCAGGTTGCATTTGGACTGATATTGACCCTAGAAGCTTAAGTCCATTAGTTGGTTTTATTGTTTTATTGTCCATTATTAGTTGGGGTGCGACTGTCGATGCTTTTCTTGTGAGCACAGTAGCCTGGATCTTAGAGGAATTGAATTCAACCAGATTGTCAGAACCCCATTGTAGAATAACTTCTAGATCTTTGTTGATTGTCACAGCTTGAGCGATTCTTTGGGAACTGGATGTTGACGCTGATACAGGCTTCTTGTCTGTCGTGGACGCTATGAGAGTGCTGTCATCTGCAAAGCTTAAAATCTGATTCTTGGTTGAATTAATATGCATTAGGAACAGAGTCGGGGACAAGATTGAGCCCTGAGGTACACCGGCGTTGACGGAATGAAGTGCAGACTCCGCACCATCGACCACAACCAAATCGAGCCAGCTGCAAAGTCCTTCCGGGAGACCGTAAGATGGAAGCTTAGATAGTAATGCTCTGTGCCATACACGATCGAAGGCCTTGGATATGTCTAGGGCAACTGCAATGATTCCCCATGCTTTTCTATAGCGTTTGTCCAAAGATGAGTGACATAAGTGAGCAAGTCACCTGTTGAACGACAGCGCCGAAAACCGTATTGATTGTCGCTTATGAGATTGTTTTCCTCTAGGTGTTTTACTATCTGCAAATTAATAGCTGTCTCCATTACTTTGGACAAAATGGGTAGTAAAGATATCGGACGATAATTTCGAGGCATGCACTTTTTCCCTTTTTTTGGTATTGGCTGAACTCTAGCGACCTTCCAGATGTTTGGGAAAGTTTTCTGCTCGTAGGACAGCTTAAACAGCCGACACAACAGAGGTGCGAGCTCGGGTGCGCACTTTTTCAGAACAATAGCTGGTATTCCGTCGGGTCCTGTTGACTTTCTGCTGTTCAGCTGTTTCAGGATTCGGCAGATGCTCTTTGTACGGAATTTAACTTCTGGCATCGAAGCCTGAACCTTGGGAATATTGGGGGGTTCTTTCTGGCCTGCTTCTAGAGTAGAATTTTGGCAAATATAGCTGCAAAAAGATCAGCTTTTCTTTGGAGCTAGTTGCCAGAGCACCGTCGTCTTTGAGAAGTGGGGAAAAGTCGAATGGCAAAAATTATTGCTAATCACCTTAGCGAGTGCCAAATGGGCGCGAACCACTTGGGCAATCTAGAAGCTTTTTTGTTAGTCTGTTGTTAAATGCTTGTTTTGCGGCTTGAATAGTTAGATGCAGTTGTTCCTATCAAGTATATACGCTGCCCTCTTCTCGTCTGTCGGTTTGAGCTCCATTCGCGGAAGGCTTCATTTTTATTGTCGCAGGCTCGCTTACAATCTTGTTAAACCATGGCTTTGCAGATGGAGGGTTTCTTGGTGTTGTGTGGGATGTAAAGTTCCATACCCAAAAGAATCACCTCAGTGACAGCCTCTGCACACTGGCTGACATCTTCAATATTGAAGCAGGTGGCATGCCATGGATATTCCGCGTAAAACTCTCTCAGTTCATCCCACTTGGCCTTGTTGTACTCGTAGTGCCAAACTACGCGACGATTTTTAGGCTGCACGAGTTTTTCGGTAGTCAAAGGACATGAGACGGATATTAGAACGTGGTATGAGTTATTGGACTGATTTGAGTTTCAGATAATGCTAGGATATGCGGTTTAATTGATTGCAAATGTTGATGGACGCAACTAACATCAATATTATTATGTCCTATTCCCCTTATGTTGCAAAACTCTATAAGTAGTTGCCTGTTGGTATTGTCTTTATTTGTGTTGTCACAGTAGATGTTTTTGGCTCAGTTGTAGTTGATTTTCCATGTTGTATCTCCCGGGATAGTCCCCCCCGGAAGTCCGACTGGGAGAGGAGTTTACTTCCGGAATATTTTACCCCAGAAGAGACAACATCATGATTTTTACTTGTATTTGAAAAGCCACCTATTTCTCCTTTTAAGAGGTCGTCACTTTCTACTCTTGGGAACCGGCCCACCAGTCAAGCTCGAAACATGCACTGATAATGGCATTATTAAGGAGCTAATACGACTGATGTGGTGGTATTTCACCGGGCGACAGGTGAGTAGGAACCTGTCTTCCACCTCCAGAACAGTATTATGGCCAGATTTTTTATTCTTTTCTTCTAATGGTACGATTCTTACGAAACTGAAGACAAATATTGCTGTCTTCTATTTTACAATGTCTAGTCTGATATAAATAATATCAGAAGAATGGAAATTCAAAAGGGTTCAAAAGGGTCTATGTGCCGAAAAATTTTAAACAGGTATTCCATAAAAATATGTCCAGGACATATGAAAAAAAATTGTTGTTCATCAAAATGATGCTGTCTGTAGCGGATGGCACATAGACCGTTTTGTACGCTGTTGGCTCGGTACATAGACCCCACATAGAATGTAATCTAAAATTTCGTGAAAGTGGCACTTAGACCCTTTTGAATTCCTACTCTTCTATTGATCGGATTTGTAATTTCATAATTCATATGAAAAATCAATGGGAAGTTAAAGTGAAAGTTACTCCGAAGCCGATAAACAGATGGATGTCCCAAATCTACCGTGAGAATTCGTCTCGTTCAGTCGTTCAAGAGTAGAGGTGGAAATTTGGGCGAAACGATTGTTGTGCCCCTAGGAACAGGGGTGCTATTCTTGACATCGTTCGCAAATCGACCGTTTACTGATGTGAATAGTCGTTAAATTATGAATTTCAACTAGGCTTGTAGAGGTTATTTTCATTTATATTTGTTTTGAGTGATATTCGAGATTCCATTTTTTGATGGAACGCACCAAGACAGTAGAAATACAGGGCAATCACAGTTATTGTTGTAATTAATAGAGAAAATTTCGGAAAATTGTCCGGATTCCCCATGAAAAATGTGCAAATTTTGTGGTAAATACTCAAATATACTTATTTAAAAGTTGTGTAGGCGGTGTATTGAAAGAAAGGATATTTTATGAGAGAAATATGCAAAAAAACATTAATTCTCCATAATTTTCAGACATAGCATGACATACATAATTATGCTGACTAATGCTTAGAAATAGTAGAAGGAATATCTGAACACGCTCAAAAGTACTTCATATTTCAATAAAAAAATGTCAATTCGAAGAACCTTCGATATCGTTACTGAGAACCTTTTCACAAATTGATGATCAACTTTCACACGATTGTATCTTTGCATCGGTTTTTAATGATTTCACAAATGCTAACATACAGGGTTTTCCTTTTGAGTTGGCCTATTAGACGTTTTAGGAGAACTAGTGAATATTTCGTTCTGAAATTTTAGGTGCAGCCTTGAGGGTGAAGGAACTCTTCGCCTAAAATATTTTCAAGTCGACAGTGTTGCCACGTCTATCTCAAACGCATACCTACTTTCTTATTTCAAATGGAACTACCTATATTTTCATTTATGTATCGATTCAATACCAAATCAGCAGTATAACCCACTAAGAAAAATTTCTCTGCTATGCACTGTTGCCAAGTTATCCGCAAATTCCTGAAACTTTTGACATTTGCATTGCCAGTTTGGAAATGCAATATCTCGATTATTTTTTATGCGAACAGAACCAAACTCAGCAGTCTTATAGTAAAGACTCCATGCATTCATGTAGTATATTCAGTATTTTGATACATCGTAAGGTTTTCCGAAGATATTGCTCCGAAAATGTTAAACTCAAATTGAAATATTTCGAGATTTTCAAATGGCAACCCCATATTTATTTCGCAGCATTCGATTTGAAATGAAAAATGAATGGCAGTCTCTTCTTACACTAATTATTTATTTTGGATAGTTTTCGAATGAGATGAAAAATACTGAAATTTTTCAGTATTTATAGTTGATGATCTATGGTTCTGTTTACGATGAAATGGTTCTATGATTATGGCGTGAATTGTTGAAGTAGATTCTATGGTTAGAATTATAAAAAGTATTCGATGATAATGGATGTCATAGAAAAAAGTTTACCCATATTATTCAAACACGATACGGTTGTTTCACAATTCACGGGGAATGCCAAAAAAATATTGAAAGGACCTGTAGGACCTTTAACAATCGTTATTCACATTTAGCACGAATGACTTGAAAGAATTGCCGAAAATTGTTTAGGCTTTCTGTAATCCTGGCCCAATGTTCATGACTTCAAGAATATGATTCATTCCAATAATTCACTTTATAATCACACAGCATGATGTCCAATTTCAGTATTTTTCATCTCATTTGAAAACTGTCCAAAATAAATAATAAGTGAACATAAAGGCCAGGATTACAGAAAGCCTAAACAATTTTCGGAATTTCTTTCAAGTCATTCGTGCTAAATGTGAATTACGATTGTTAAAGGTCCTAAAGGTCCTTTCAATATTTTTTTGGCATTCCCCGTGAATTGTGAAACACCCCGAATCGTGTAAACTTTTTTCTATGACATCCATTATCATCGAATACTTTTTATAATTTTAACCATAGAATCTACTTCAACAATTCACGCCATAATCATAGAACCATTTCATCGTAAACAGGACCATAGATCATCAACTATAAATACTGAAAAATTTCAGTATTTTTCATCTCATTCGAAAACTATCCAAAATAAATAATTAGTGTAAGAGGAGACTGCCATTCATTTTTTATTTCGAATCGAATGCTGTGAAATAAATATGGGGTTGCCATTTGAAAATCTTGAAATATTTCAATTTTGAGTTTCACATTTTCGGAGCAATATCTTCGAAAAACCTTACGATGTATCAAAATACTGAATATACCACATGAATGCATGGAGTCTTTACTATAAGGCTGCTGAGTTTGGTTCTGTTCGCATAAAAAATAATCGAGATATTGCATTTCCAAACTGGCAATGCAAATGTCAAAAGTTTCAGGAATTTGCGAATAACTTGGCAACAGTGCATAGCAGAGAAATTTTTCTTAGTGGGTTATACTGCGGATTTGGTATTGAATCGATACATAAATGAAAATATAGGTAGTTCCATTTGAAATAAGAAAGTAGATATGCGTTTTAGATAGACGTGGCAACACTGTCGACTTGAAAATATTTTAGGCGAAGAGTTCCTTCACCCTCGAGGCTGCACCTAAAATTTCAGAACGAAATATTCACTAGTTCTCCTAAAACGTCTAATAGGCCAACTTAAAAGGAAAACCCTGTATATTGCAAATCGTCCATTATCCATATCAACCCTTAAATATGTCACTACATAAATCTTCATCTTATTTCTGGCACGAAAGGCACTTCATTTCGTATTTGGTTCTCTAATTTATGGATTCAACCACAGAACATGATTCAACATTCATAGAACTCGTCAAATATGACTCAAGTCGATGGTTGCACCGTACGTACGGCTACTGCGGACGCTCAACACCGTCCGTTGCAAAATGCGATTGCGAACCGCACGGTATTCGAACGGTCAAGAATACCAAAACGTCCCTATCATTCTCAAAGTCGGGAGTTGCGCACGACCTTGAAAGGACCCCGCACATTTTGTATGAGAATTGGCTCCCGGTGGATTTGGCTGAAAATTTGATATGATGTTCTACTAATCCTTCTGATCAAATGTCTCTACTGTCAAGAAGCTGAAAAATGCATACTTCTAGGAGTTTTTAGCAATTTTTTGTATCCATTATGGCTTACGTATTACCGTTCACACAGAAATGTTTGAAAATATTTCGTGATTATTGAAAGCAGATGCTGTCAATTCTAAATGTTTTCAAACATTTCTGTGTGAACGGGAATACGTAAGCCATAATGGATGAAAAAATCGCTAAAAACTCCTAGAAGTATGCATTTTTCAGCTTCGTGACTGTAGAGACATTTGATCAGAAGGATTAGTAGAACATCATATCAAATTTTCAGCCAAATCCACCGGGAGCCAATTCCCATAATACGTAAGCCATAATGGATACAAAAAATCGCTAAAAACTCCTAGAAGTATGCATTTTTCAGCTTCGTGACTGTAGAGACATTTGATCAGAAGGATTAGTAGAACATCATATCAAATTTTCAGCCAAATCCACCGGGAGCCAATTCCCATACCCCAGGAACTTTTGGTTATATCACCTGATGATGATCCGATCTTCCAACAGATATTTCCAGAGAAGCATACATTTCTGAAGAAATTTCTGAAAATTGATTCATTCGATGTCTCTTATCAAATACATGGAATCATCTTAAACTCCCCTTTTTTTTGAACAGGTGGTGATTGGTATCTTTTAGGAGTCCAGTCACTTGCAGCTATGTGTTTGTTAGCGTGGGGCATCTTTTCGAGTTTCATCCTTTTGTGGTTTATAAACCTTATAGTCACAATAAGAATGGAAGTGCAGGATGAGTTACTAGGAGCCGACTTAACAGAGCATTTCGTGAGACATGGTAATGTGAGTACAAATATATTTGAAAAAATCTTTATTTTTAGGACTACGAAACCTCATTACATGTGTACAAGGTGGCTAGAATTGGCGATATCTGAACTACAACTTTTTAAGCCTATGAGCTAGAGAAAACTGAATGGCTCATAACGCCGTCCACCACATTGTTCTATCGTCATTTGTTTTCGAATTAATAGCCAAAATTGACATTTGGGCAATTTCAATTTTAGTCATTATCTCCGTTCCTGGTTGTACTATAAACTATAAACATTTACTGACACTTTTTTGTTAGGAATCCAGTGGCTTATTCAAATTTTTGCTGGAAGGTTTCCTTCCTGATTTATAACATGAAATTTTTTTTCTTTTGGAAATAGTTTATGTCCTAAGGTCATCAAAATTGAACCAATTTATTAATAACCAGCCGCACTGAAAATTCAGGCCCACCTCGGCCCCTCTCCTAGCGTCATAACTGACCTAAGAGCGTATGACATGTTATTGAAACGAGCAAAAAAGGTGAATATTTTCAAGGAGAAATAACTTATTGTTGCTATAAGAAAAGACAAAAATTCATGTAATGAGTCAGGAAGGAAAACCCTCAGCAAAAATTAGATGAAGCCACTGGATTCAAATAAAAAAAGAGTCTGTATAATGTTCTTGTTTCAAGTTTATAGCACAAACAGAACGACGACAAAAAAACGTTGATTATTTTTAAGAACAAATAAATTATTGTTACCATAAGAAAATACAGAATTTCATATAATAAATCAGGAAGGAAACCTCTCAGAAGAAATTAGATCAAGTTACTGGATTCCTATAAAAAGAGTGTCTCTAAAATATTTTTGTTTCCAGTTTATAGCACAAAGAGGAACGGTGATAATTGCCCAAATGCCAATTTTGACTTAAAACTCGAAAACGAAAGACGATAGAGCGATGCGATTGACATTATGAGTTTCACAAAAACCTCAATGTGCCATTCATTTTCTTCATCTCATAGAGTTAAAAAGTTGTAGTTCAGGGATCACCATTCTGGCCACCCTCTACAGGGTGGCCAAAATTGTTGATCCCTGATCCCTAAAACTCATGTTGCCGTACACCGCAATGCTTTATCGTCTTTTGTTTTTGAGTTATAAGCCACAATTGACATTGGGGCAATTTCTAATTTGGTCATTATCTTATTTTTCTGTTTGTGCTATAAACTTGAAACAAGAACATTATATAGACTCATTTTTTTGATGTTTTTCCTTCCTGACTCATTATATGATTTTTTGTTGTTGCTTATGAAAACAATAAGTTATTTCTACTTGAAAATAATCACCTTTTTTTGCTCGTTTAAAAAATATATAACATGTTATATATCGCTCTTAGGTTATCACTGAGAAAAACTTCATGACATTGCTAAGTAAAAGAGATGATTGGAAACGGGAATACACCGACTATAATCTCAAAGAAAATACCGTAAAATGGTATACAGATGGTTCCAAAACCTCTACAGGAGCAGGCGCCGGGATATACGGGCCAAGCACCAAGTGTGCACTGTCGCTGGGCTCCTATATGAGCGTCTTTCAAGCGGAAATCTTAGCTATTGAAAGATGTCTAGATATAAATCTAGAAAGAAACTATCAGAGGTGTGATATAGCATAGCCATACGGCATACACTCAGATAGTCAAGCTGCTATTAAAGCACTGAGCTCCTACGTCATCGATTCTAAGATGATCTGAGAGTGCCGGAACAAACTCAACGAGGTAGGCAAGAAAAATAAGGTCTTTTTAATCTGGGTACACTTGCCAAAGAGGGCGCACAAATGTCACTCTTTGGCCCAGAACCCTTCTGTGGTATATCTAAATGTACCTATAAGAAGGAGTTTCTGGAGAAGGAGAAAGCCGAGAGGGAAAAGCTCTGGCGGAATCTCCCAGGGATGGATCATTCCACTGAGTTCCTTCGGAACTTCGAGACAGCGGGATCCAAAAGATATCTGGATCTTGGTAAGAAGCAATTGCACCTCCTCACTGGACATTGTCGCCTCAGGAAGCACCTGTTGAGGATGGGACTGTCGAACACTGACGAGTGTAGGTTCTGTGGGGAGGAGGAAGAAATCCCCATTCACCTAGTCACGGAATGCCTTGGCATTACGAGCCTGAGGAGGAAATGCCTTGGACAAGAAACTTGTAAGAGTGAGGAACTAGCCTCGTTGAAGCCTTCACAGTTACTAGATTTCATTAGATCTCTGGAACTGGAAGGCGAGCTGTGAAGGTTTTTGGCCAGAACAGCTCTGTAAGGGGGCACAATAGACCTTAAGGTCGCAGTGAACTGTAACCCCTCTGTAAACTATCAACTATCAACTATCACTCTTAGGTCACTGGCGACGCTAGGGGAGGCTGAATTTTGAAAGGGGTTAGTGATGAATTGGTATAATTTTATCGTGCATTGGCCTCAAAAATTCAGGGGAGGCCTCGGCTAACCTTTGCCCTCACTAGCGTTGCCACTGCCTAAGAGCGATATATGACATGTTATATGTTTTTGAAACGAGGAAAAAACGGTGATTATTTTTAAGTACTAATAAATTATTGTTTCCATAAGAACAGCCAAAATTAGATTAAACCACTTCATTCTTAACAAAAAAAAGTGTGTATAATGTTTTGTTTCAAGTTTATCACAAACAGGAACGGAGATATTGACCAAATTAGAAATTGCGCAAATGTCAATTTTGGCTCATAACCCGAAAACGGTATCGTATATACGAGCAATGCGGTTGACGGCAAAATGAGTTTCTCGAAAAAAGATCACCGTAATGAGCCATTCATTTTTCTTAAAGGGAGACAAAAAACTGAGAGCTAACATCTAATATTTTTCCCGTGTATAGTACACTATTTTTCTCGGGAAAAAAGTGAGTACTTTTTTGCCGGAAATATAAACAATCACTTTTTTGACAGGGAAAAAAGTAATTTTGTAAAAAGTTATGTTTTGTGACTTGTCAAGAGATATAAAATATCGAATTTTTTTCCCGTCACAGAAAAATTTTTTTTTTCAATATTTCACGATTGACTATTGAACTTAAATTTGGTATACGCTAATCCCGCTCAAAAAATGATTAAACATTTCAAGTCAGGGGCGTGGAATTTCGGAATGTCCTATTGAATTTCCACCTCTTATGCTCCAACTTAATATGCCTAATCGTTTTCAAGAAATGCACACTTAAACATTGAAGAACATAAATGACAGGTTCACGCAACAATTTTTTCGATTGAATAAATTTATAACAATGATGTTTTTCACAAGAATAAACGACTACGTGACTTAAGGAAAAGACCGAAGGATATGATTAAAACGACCGCCATAATGCACACTTCAGCCCTTCTTTGCTATTAATTAATTTTTCCGCCGACTTCTAAATAAAAAGCGATTTCAATGTGTACGACATTGATCATTAATGACCCATTTTAATGCTCAATTTCTGCTATTTTAATGTGCAATCCTCATGGCAATCGTTCAAAATGTATTCAGTAGCACTACGAGAAATGTCAGAACTCTACTGGAACATAGATACATAGAAATTTTATTATGTCAAATGTAACTCTTGTGCAAAATGAGAATGTATTTCAATCAAAAATTCAGACACAATTCATATTGAGATCGTCGAAAAAATCTTGTAATCAACTCTGTTATTAATCGAGAGACTGATGGTGAGCGAACCGATAGCTTCAAAATATCTTGTCCATTAGTCGCTGTCTTTAATAACCTAGTTGATTAAATAACTATAAATGTAAGTTTTTTGAGAACTTATTATTAATATTTTTTAGTGCAGTGTGGATTTTTTGTGAACGGTAAGAAATATCAAATTCAAACAAGAGATGAGATTTGTCAAAAACTTCACTTTGAATGAGTTAAACATATCCCCCAATCGGTTAACTACCGACGTGGCTTTTTAGTCACGCTAGTACCGACATCAGGTCTGAGCGGCCGCTGATAGAACATTGACTTTTTTGAAAATATGAGTTTATTGAAAAAAACTAATGTTTGAATTATTAGATGAGATTTATGAATAAGAGAAGGGTTAAAAATACCAAACCAATATTATACAATTTTGTAATTATAAACCTCAATATTTTTGGATTTGTTTTTGAACAAAAAATGACTGCTACAGAATCGTGATACTAAAAGAAATGAAACTGCTTGGGAACAATAAAAAAATACCTTTTTTTATATTAAGGGTTATATCAATATTGAAAAAAATTCATAGTATTTGGAATGCTTGAATAAGAAAAATGTCCAACAATGAACACAATCATTGCACATTATTCGTTTTTCGCACTGTGAAAAAACATGTTTTCGACTTAAATAATACTGAAATGTGGACTTTTTATTCGCTTAAGGTGGTCAGGAAATACCTTTTTTTCTTGTTTTTTCATTGCCTCGACTTTGAACTTTATCTGTCATCTGAACCGAGTATTCTGGCCAAACTCATACGAAGCTTTCGAGGCAAATGTAAGTTGACTAAGCTACGCTTCATATGCTCTAATATCTACTAATTTCCCAGCTAATAGTTTTATGAACACACTACGATAATTTTTTAAGAAGAACATTTATGGAGCTTATGTCTGAAATTCTATAAAAAAGTTGTATAGGTAAACGTCTCGTTCAGACTCAACAACTTCTATACTAATAAACCCGCAGCTACTGAGAAAAAAGAGTTGTCCTGTGCGAGAAAGTTGTAAATCTCAAAAATCGTTTACCCGCCGAGGACTTACAGGCCCCATGTCGGTAGTTAAGAGATACCCCCGATTTAAATTCCATATCAATTGTCGATTACATAATTAAAGAAAGAAATTGTTGAAATTGACATCTTGTATCACTACAACCAAGCCGTTTCGGACCATTGTTTGTATGAACTTTCCTTCATTCCTTCTTGAAAGAAGCTGTGAAATGTCTCTTCGGCATTTGATGAC
This sequence comes from Propylea japonica, assembly GCA_013421045.1. Taxonomy (NCBI): domain Eukaryota; kingdom Metazoa; phylum Arthropoda; class Insecta; order Coleoptera; family Coccinellidae; genus Propylea; species Propylea japonica. The sequence goes on from CM024240.1 coordinate 1,910,326, forward strand.
GTAATTCAAGGACAACCTGTATATATTTCAATAAAATGCTATTCAATTTTCAGGTTGGTGTTTCCAGAGCCCTATCAGCTTTAAGAACTGTTTATGATACAAGTGAAATTGAAAAGTTGGAGGGCATAGGAAAAAATCCTGGTCATGAAATGAATGTAGATGTTGTTAAGAAGATGGCCGATAGAAAGAAGTACCGTCTATCTCAAATTTTAAGGGACTTGACGAGAAATCGCAAATTAGGATTGAATTCTCCTAAATCTTTGATTCCAAAACGTCGATTCAAGAAGAAAATGGATGTTTCGAACGGACAAGAAATGAAGAATGGAACAAACAACAATAATGGAGTTGTTTTCAAGAATGTAACTATGAGTAATATTAGCACAGCAGACACTGCAGTATCAACAATAGCATGGGTCAATTAAGAAATTTTATAAGTGTGATATAGAAGATTTCTGTTTGTTATATATTTTTTGTATTTGGAAGTTTTTTTCTATCATTGTAAATATTTTGTATCGCATTAATAGATAATATGGAATTTTTCTTTAACCTAATTTTTTCAATGAAAGGTCAATACATATAAGATATGTTTCGGGTTCGGGCCCTTTTTCAATCTAAAACAATATTAAAAAACACAGTTACATATACATTTTTTTTCCTGAGATAGAGACTTGTTACCTTTGTTAAATCAGTATTTTTCAATTCTTCTGCCTCTGTAACACGTGTCCTCATTTTATAATATTGGTGGCGCTGAGTCATTGAATTTTCATATCGGCGTTGCTGTCACTCTTCTTTTTCTTTTTCTGTTGTTGTTCTCTGCTGTCTTCTTAATAAGTGTTGAATATATCTTGTTTTTACCAATGTAACGGAGTGTACATAGGGCAAACGGAACAAAAAATTAAACAGCCCTATACAAGCACACAATAGAAAACAACCATACATTCAACTTCGAGGGTACAAGGATATTAGATAGGGAAAAAAATGAAAAAAACAGAGAATTTTTAGAAATAATTTGCATAAAACGAAATCCCAACTCTATCAACGACAGAACAGATATAAATGGTCTAAACAAGACATATAGTCCGTTCATGAAAGGTTGAGCACATAGTAGGCGTTTCTTTATTTATCTGAAGTTGGCAGTATTTACTGTCATAAAGTAAAATAAAGTCAACGTTGCCGACTGTACTCGGCCTCAGTTATCATAGAACTCTATGCAATATTGACAACATTGCGTATCAATCTGACAAGAAAATAAAAAACATAACCTAAAATTTTAATATACACAGTGGAATATGCCAAATTTCCATGGCCAACCGACGGCTCAACCTTTCGTGAACGAAGTATAGATTTATAATACTAACGAGATGGCGAACCTGTCAAAAATGTTGAGGCAAACGGCGGCCATTTGCAGTTTGGGGTGAATTTGAGAGTTGTCACTTTTTCTATGAATTGAAATATTAGAATTCACAATATTCCTTCATTTATTTTTTTTCAACTAATTAAAATGATAGGATTACCAATATTGTTTAATAACTAATCACAAGAATCGAAAACATTTATAATTTTAATAGACCGAAATGTCAGAGTTCACAGAACACTAATATATAGAGTTCCTTTTTCGGCTTTTTCATCACTTCTTTCAAAGGAACGTCTATGTGTCAATAAAAATTCGAGCATAGACCTATTATAAATTTATAAATTCGAGCACAAATGGCATAAAACATCAAAATATTTGTGGTTCACCCCAAACTGCAAATGGCGGCCATTTGCCTCACTTTTTTCTCTACGTGACAGTAAGAAAGTTCGACGTCCAGTTAGTATTATATATAGGTCCATGCACTAATATTATAAAATGAGGCCACGTGTAACAGAGGCAGAAGAATTGAAAAATACTGAATTTAACAAAGGTAACAAGTCTCTATCTCAGGAAAAAAAATTGTATATGTAACTGTGTTTTTTAATATTGTTTTAGATTGAAAATGGGCCCGAACCCGAAACGTATCTTATATGTATTGACCTTTCATTGAATAAATTAGGTTATAGAAAAATTCCATATTATCAATTAATGCGATACAACATATGAAACTAGTGTAATAAATAAATCAACAAACAACAATGTAAATATTAATCGATTTTGATGATTTTTGTGAGCGAATATAATGCTACTGCACTTTTTTATTTAGGACATATTAGGTTTGTTCCAACTCAAGAATTGACCGTACAATGATCGTCAGGATTCTGCGCAATAGATAAAAATGTGTTCCAACTGAAAATGTATCGTTTGAGAACGGTTTCGTTTTTGTTCCATCCTGCTTCGGGACCGTGAGTGGAACGGTTTATTGATCGTCTTTCGATCCCTGGTCTGGAGCAAGTACTGTTTGGACGGTTCTTGTACGGTCAAAGTTTAGACATGCGCATTAGATCGATTACTAACAGTTTCGTGACCGTCAAATTACCGTACAAAAGTCAGCTGTTGGAACAAACCTATAATGTGCCTATAATCCGTTCACGAAAGGTTGAGCCGTCGGTTGGCCATGACAATTTGGCATATTTCACTGTGTATATTAAAATGTTAGGTTATGTTTGTTATTTTCTTGTCATATTGATACGCAATGTTGACAATATTGCATAGAGTTGTCTGATTACTCGCATGCTCGTCGGACGAGGCCGGGTGCATTCGGCAACGTTGAATTTATTTTACGTTGTGACAGCAGATACTGCCAACTTCAGATAAATAAAAAAACGCCTACTATGTGCTCAACCTTTCGTGAACGGACTATAGATTAAAGTAACATAAATTACTTCCATTTCTTGATTTTGATGATGACTAGACCGCTGACATAATTTTATTATAGTATATCATGCGAGCGTATAATGATAGCTATTATTCACGAGGCCCCTAGGCGAGTGTCCCAAATTACCGGGTGAATAAAGCGTGTAGCATACTACACTTCATCTACGACTACAGAACATATTTCTTGAAGATTTTAACATTTAGTGGCCGTGACAAGACCTTTCTATCACCAGTTTGGAAAAAGTCAAGTTGACTTTTATGAGAAATTTTGGAGAACTTGTCATTGTAATATTTTGTAATAAAAATGTCTTTAATTGATGCAATAGTATATTTGGCTTTCGATTGACAAGGTACATCCATATTTTTTAAGTTGGAGTATTTTAAATTTTACCGAAGAAATATCAATTTGACGAATACAATATTAAACATAAATCTTTGAAGCATCTGACAGCAGTGAATAGTAACTCATTATTCACTTGTGATTAATGGGTATTATTATGACCGAGCAAACAGACGTATAATGGGTGGTTTATACAATAAATACGATAAAATTCATTATGAAACAAATTTCTCTGACATATAATCATTGAGAGGTATGAGACATTTTTCGGAACATTATAATGTCAAAATAACGACAATTTTTTTTATGATTTTTTATATTTCCTTCGGTTTGTAAAAAATGAATGATTTTTAAAACTGAACTGTATATTTAAAACAATATAAAACACAAACATAAAAATTATTATTATATAAAAAATATATCTACTCATTTTCTTTCTTATAACTAGTGTTCATAAAGTTGAGGAAGTAGTATTATCATCTAACTCGTTGAGGAATTCCAGCTTCTTCACAGAGATTCATTAGACCAGACAAAACCGATAATTGCATGATTATTTCAGAAATCTGGTGGGGGTAGTCTAGGTCCTCGAACAATTTTTGGTATACTGGGATCCTTGGGTAGTAAAGGTTTTTCCGCTGGATCTTCTACGTCTTTTCTTCCTATCCGGCGTCTTTTTGTTGTTTGGGCTTTCTTTCTTCTCTGAGGACTACCGAAAGATGGCTGTGATGAATTTTGAGCGCAGAAGATGCACAGAAGAATGCAGAAGACAATTGCTACACTTGACCCCACGTAGAGTATGAAAAATGCCTTGTTTTCAAACTGTAAATTAACAAAAGAGAAGGTATTAAAATGTTATGTGGTCATGAAAAGAGAAGTTATCTCGAAATTATTTCATTTCCCAATTATTTTAAATCCTTGAATTTTCGAAAAGAATACGGGACTATAAAAATAAGATAGACTGCTATGAAAAAAACATAAATCTTGCTTTAGCCAGTCTCCAGAATCATGTTTCTACCTGTTCTTACAGTGAGTAACCACCTCAGAGTAAGAAATAAACATTTTTATGTTTATTTCTTACTCTGAGGTAACCACACTATGATGGAAAAAATTCTTTTTATTTGATACACAATGACAATTCATTGAGACTCATTTTTTGACTATGATCGTATTTTGGAACGTTACTTTCATCACTGTAAGTAGTTTTGATAATGTTGAATAATAGTATATTATGCAACGAGCGTATAATGATAGTTATTATTCACCGAGTGAATAATAGCCATTATACGCGAGTAGCATACCTTATCCTCGATTACTGAATATATTTTTTGAAGATTTTAACATTTGGTAACTGAGACAAGACCCTTCTATTACAAGTGTGGAAAAAGTCAAGTTGACACATGAGAAATTTTTGAAGAACTTGTCTTTGTATATTTTGTAATAATAATTGCTTCAATTGATGTAATTAAAGAAGGAGAAAAAAGAAATACTAGATTTTAGTTCTCGGTTTTTCGTCGACAACATAACCTTGAGCTAAAATCTAATACTTTCTTCTCTTATATTATAATAAATAACTATTTTGATTTCTCAGATCTGTGGCTATCCAATCATATTCAATGTACTTTGCTAGCTAGGTTGGAGAAATTCATATCTTTCTATGCAGTAAGTACTTCACAGTTTTTATTTTTTAGCATGGTCGTCCTGAATGTTGCTTCAATAAAAAATATTCAGTTCCGTGAAATAACTGTAAGCTTCCCAAAAAAGGCTTGAAAGCTAGAATAGTAGAATGTACTCAAACATTCATTTTCGATTCAAAAATAAGAAAAACGGTTTTTTAGATTTTGGCTAAGTTTAAAAACTTTGCCTACGAAAGTCATAGGATAGGCGGATAGGCTTAAAATCGAAACTCGATAAAATTTATTCTTCTTTTTTTCATTTTTATGGTAAATTAAACTTGAAAATGAAATTTAAAATTGATTTTAAGTGAAATTCCGGTGAAACAAATGTAACTCTTAAAATTCATACAATAATTTTGGTCTCACCACTGATGGAAAATGTTAACATTCGTCAGAATTGTTAGTTGTGAAATAACCTGTTTTGGGATGAAAAATATGAGGCACATAATACTAAAAATTACTATTCACTTCAATAATTTTTCAAAATTCGTGCCTCAAATTTGAATACATTATCGAAAACGTTCTAAAAAGTGACGTGTCAATTGCCTGAAGCTACTCGAATTTTCTTGTTTTATTTTTCATCCCGCTTCTAAAAGTTTTTGACTCAATTCTGTTTCTTCGTTTGTTTCTTTCACGTACACCAGCTCAGCACCAGGAGACAAAAAACGAACCAGACTTGAGTTAAAAACTTTCAGAAGCGGAATAAAAAATGAAACAAGAAAATTCGAGTAGCTTTAGGCAATTGACACGTCACTTTTTAGAATGTTTTCGATAATGTATTCAAATTGGAGGCACGGATTTTGAAAAATTATTGAAGTGAATAGTTATTTTTATCATTATGTGCTCTTTATTTTCTATCCCAAAACAGGTAATTTCACAACTAGCAATTCTGACGAATGTTAACATTTTCCATCAGTGGAAAGACCAAAATTATTGTATAAATTTTCCGCACGAATTTCAATCAAAATCAATTTAAAAGGACCCCGCAGATTTTGTATGAGAATTGGCTCCCGGTGGATTTGGCTGAAAATTTGATATGATGTTCTACTAATCCTTCTGATCAAATGTCTCTACAGTCACGAAGCTGAAAAATGCATACTTCTAGGAGTTTTTAGCGATTTTTTGTATCCATTATGGCTTAAGTATTACCGTTCACACATAAATGTTTGAGAATATTTCGTGATTATTGAAAGCAGATTCTGTCAATTCGAAATATTTTCAAACATTTCTGTGTGAACCGTAATACGTAAGCCATAATGGATACAAAAATCGCTAAAAACTCCTAGAAGTATGCATTTTTCAGCTTCGTGACTGTGGAGACATTTGATCAGAAGGATTAGTAGAACATAAAATTTTCAAGCAAATCCACCGGGACCCAATTCCCATAATACGTAAGCCATAATGGATACAAAAAATCGCTAAAAAGTCCTAGAAGTATGCATTTTTCAGCTTCGTGACTGTTTAGACATTTGATCAGAAGGATTAGTAGAACATCATATCAAATTTTCAGCCAAATCCACCGGGAGCCAATTCCCATACAAAATGTGCGGGGTCCTTTCATTTTCAAGTTTAATTCACCATAAAATAAATTTGATCGAGTTTCAATGATTTTTCAGCCTATCCTAAACTTTGCCAAAAGCTAAGAAATCCCTTTATTATATCTGAATCGAAAATGAATGTTTGAGTACATCCTACTGAAAACTGATGTTCCAGCTTTCAAGCCTTTTCTGGGTAGCTTGCAGTAATTTAAGGAAGCTGAATATTTTTTTTTATTGGAGCAACATTCAGGACGACCATGCTAAAAAAATGAAAACTGTATACTACGTAGAAAGATATAAATTTTTCCAACCTATCTGACAAAGTACATTGAAACCACACTCAAAAAATCATAACTCGAGAACTACAAAAAATCGCATTTCATACATGGGGAATTTTTAGATAGCCACAGGTGTGGAGAATCTAAGAATAATCTATTGACGTCAATCGCCTGGACACCCTGTATATTGAAAGATTTTTGGCGAAAAGACTTCTACCTACCGCCTGTAAAAAAGACTCTGTATAACTTACTTACCATCATTCCTACACACATCTTGTCGTCGAAGGGTGTTTTACATTCGATACAGCTGGTCGATCCGATTTTTGTCTGATAATGATCTCTGGGGCAGGAGGAACAAGTCGAACTGTTCTCTGAATTGTAAGTATTCGGAGGACAGGCCACTGAAATTGATAATTTGAAGTCATGAAATGAAAATTTCAGCTGATGTTGCCTAGATGAAAATGAAAACAATATTTCTGAACAACTCACCGCATATTTTGCTTGTTGTCTTCTGGATACCGAACCCTGCAGGACACCCAATCACCAGTTTAGGAAGCAGGGTGAGATCCTCAACAGCTGATCGATCAGTAGGGAATATAACCTCTCTAGGTTTGAAGGTGTGGTTGAAGGAAGGTATTTCGGATAAAACTGAAAAGTACATTTATATATAGCACTAACTCGAATTTTCCTGATTTCGGAGATTTACCATCTAAGACACTGGAAGTCTCGACATTTTTTATAAGCAGAGACACAAGCGATCCCATCAGTTTCATTTGACAGTTGAAGTCGCAATCCGAGTCAGCTATAGAAGGGATCAAGTAGGATATACTTTCCAAAGAAACCACGTATTTAACTGTTAAGTACGTTTTATTTTCCTAGAAAAAGAAAGAAAGTGTTGCTTTAGTCGAAGGTTTCAAACACTTGTTTCTCTCTTCAACTATTAAGGCTTGTTCGCACTACGCTATTAGTACTAAGTAGCGAGTAATTTAGTAGCTACTGTTCACTACTAAACTCCACTAAATTCTTGGTGTTCAAACACGTTTAGTAACTAAATTATTCACTACTCAACTTAACTACTACGAACTAAGAAATATTCACTAGTTCTCCAAATACATTTAATAGACCAAGTTGAAAGGAAAACCCAAAAGCCATATTTACAATAGGGAAGAAAATCGGTGGCTTTTTCGATAACGTATCTCCTTGAATAATTGTTATTTTGCTACATTACAATGAAACATTTTAATTCTGGAAAATAAACATAAAAAGTATGTTGAGCCAGTTGAGAAGGAATTAGGAGATTTCGAAAACTGTCTCATAGACTGAAGAGCAAAGCACACTGGAAAGCCAACTTGAGATTTCTCTGTTTGAAAAAATAACACAGATACTGACCACCTCCATGCAGCTTGGCCTCTCCATTTCTACCTTGCAAACTCTCTTGTGTATACCACATAAAAGGTCCTCTAGCAACTTCGGTAAATAAGAGTGCACTATATCTCCATCTTTAAAGAACAAGGTTCGTCGGACTCGTACATTATGGTAGTCTTGACCTTGAAGATTGGCTTGGAAATTACGAGAAGTTCATGCACGAAACGTTTGTGTTCCGTATCCGTATTGCCAAAAGGCCTGTTCATCGAACAAGTGTAGTTCCGCCATCTTGTACAGCCACTTCAGATATTTTCAGGTCACCGTCAGTTGCCTCTCTAATACGATCCGAAACTGTTAATCCAAAAAAATAAAATAACAATGGTTCGACATCATAAACATTTTATGTATTTTCCGTCGATCTCAAAATAAAAGGTGATTTTAATGTGTACGAAATTGATCATTAATGGCCCATTTTAATGCTCAATTTCTTCTATTTTAATGTTCACTCCTCATGGCAACCGTTCACAAAGTATTCAGAAGCACTACTAGAACGTAAAAACATAGATACATAGAAATGTTAATATGCCAAGTGAAAGTCTCGTGCAAAATGAGAATGTATTTCAATCTAGAATTCATACACAATTCATATTAGGTCGTCGGAAAAATCGTGTAATCAACTCGGCTATTAATCGAGCGACTATCGGTCAAGATATTTTAAAGCGTGAGCGGAGCGAACTCTACTGGAACATAGATACATAGAAATGTTAATATGTCAAGTGAAAGTCTCGTGTAAAATGAGAATGTATTTCAATCTAGAATTCATACATAATTCATATTAGGTCGTCGAAAAATCGTGTAATCAACTCGGCTATTAATCGAGCGACTAACGGTATCTTGACCATTAGTCGCTGTCTTCAATTACCTAGTTGATTAAATAATATTTCCACCGACCTCGAAATAAAAGGTGTTTTAAAGTGTACGAAATTGAACATTAATGACCCATTTTAATGCTCAATTTATGCTATATTTAATGTGCAATCCTCATGGCAACTGTACACAAAGTTTCAGAAGCACTACGAGAAATGTCAAAACTCTACTGGAACATAGAAACATAGAAATTCCATTATGTCTAATGTATGTCTTGTGCAAAATGAGAATGTATTTCAATCAAGAATTTATACACAATTCATGTTGAGATCGTCGGAAAAATCTTGTAATCAACTCGGTTATCAATCAAGCGACTAATGGTCTCGAACTATTGAAATCTCTTGACCATTAGTCGCTGTCTTTAATAACCTGGTTGATTAAATAACTATTTCCGCCGACCTCGAAATAAAAGGTGATTTTAATGTGTACGAAATCGATCATTAATGACCCATTTTAAGACTCAATTTGTTTAGCCATTTTAATGTGCAATCCTCATGGCAACCGTACACAAAATATTCAGAAGCAGTACGAGAAATGTAAGAAGTCTACTGGAACATAGAGACATAGAAATTCCATTTTGTCAAATGTATGTCTTGTGAAAAATGAAAATGTATTTCAGTCAAGAATTTATACACTATTCATGTTGAGATCGTCGGAAAAATATTATAATAATAATAAAATATCTCGACCATTAGTCGCTGTCTTTAATACCCTAGTTGATTAAATAACTATTGGAATGTGAAATACTCACAATTAATAGCTTTATCTCCTTCTGCAGTCCAAACATATTTCATGAAATTCTCTCTCTCAACAACTTCATCTTTGTAAAAGCAAGGAATAGTAGCATTGCCTCCAACGGCAGTGTATATGGTAGTATCTGTGGACAAAGCACAATATAAGCAATAATCCATACTTTTAATGGTCTTCATTTACCGATAGAAGTAGCAGTTAGTTCATTAGCTAACACCTCATCTATCTTGTTATACTCAACAAGCTCCCTTTTTTGACGATTTAGATACTTTAGATAGAGGTAGCTTCTACGAGATCTCTTTAAAGCAGCTGGTGTTTCGTTCCTCATCACCAAACCCTGGTTTACCTTAAGGAATTTGAACATTTCGCGGTGAACGTTTTTGAAGAGTTCGAGCCTTCAAGACCTTCAGCTACATGGTCAATAGTAAGATCAAGCATACAAAAACACTTGTTGTTGTTCTCGAAGTCAGCCTCACTGCAACCGTCCTCGACAAAATTATTCGATATTATTTCAGGCAATTGCTCCACTGGTATCAGAGTCGTTGTTATAAGCTCGGTAGTACTTGATAAAGTCTCATTAGGAGTTGGCTCCGTCACTGTGCTTTCAATGATAGTGGATAACTCTCCGGTCCCGGTGGATACAAATGCAGTAGTCGTTTGGTCGATTGGATGTGCAGTGGTGCTTCCCCGCCAGACGTGGACACTCCGATGGGACCCATTTAGTCCCGTTCATTGGTAATAAAGGACTCTCTCCTGTTATGAATACTACGAGGCACTTCGGTATGTTTTGTGGACCTGATATGTTGGAGCTAAAATGACTAACACCAGTATTATTTTTTTCTGGAGATTGTGTGGTTGAAGTCACTAGAGAGAGCAAAAGTGTAGTAAGAAGAGATAAACTGGATAGCCCCTCAGTTGTATGAGTTTTGAAAGATGATGTTTCGGGAGCTTTTTCATTTTGTTCACTAGTGTTGCTCGAATATTCCTCCGTTTTGGTGTATACGGTCTCTTGGTTCTTTGTATCAAATTCTAATCTTCCCGAGGTAGTTTCGAGTTCTGATATATTCGAAACAGTTCCCGAGGTAGTTTCAAATTCTGAAATATTCGAAACAGTCCCTGAAGTAGTTTCATGTTCTGAAATATTCGAAACAGTCCCCGAGGTAGTTTCGAGTTCTGAATTATTCGAAATAGATTCAAGAAGCTTTCCATTTTCCTCTGTTGATAAACGAAATATAGTATCTTCTGCAGAAGTATGTTCAGTTGAACGGGTGGAAGCTTCTACTTTCATGGAACTATACTGCGCAGTTTCGGAAGTGCTTCTGTTATAATTACCTGTTCTTGTTTCATGCGCTTTGTCAGATTCACCAGGACTTTTTGAAAAATTGAAACCATGTGCAGGAGATATGGTTGTTGCCATTTTTGTTAACGATGGTATATGCGTTATATTTTCTTCTTCTTCAGAACATATTTGGCAGATTGTTGATGTTTCATTATGTTCTGGTAAATGAAGAAGATTGCTTTCAATCTCTTCTTCCTCTGATTCCTCTCTTCTGGGCATTTCTGCTGTGGTTTCAGGTTTCAATTCGCTTATGAGTGTTGCAGTCACTTCCTCTGATCGTTGATCAGCATTTCCAGTTTTGGTTTCCACTACTATTTTTTCTATTTCAATAATTGGGCTTGATGGGGGGCGAGTACTAGAAGATTCACTTTCATTGGGAATTGTAGAGCCTTGAGATGTTTCCGAATGGGTTCTCCCTATATCTTCCCCATTCTCATTTGAATTTGTAGATGCCAAAATTTCTTCAACGGCCTCCAATAAATTCTCAGGGGAAATCGTTGTATTTAACATAACCTGAAATTCTTGTTCCAAATCTTCCAGTTGTTTTTCTAGGACCTCTTCCTCGGTGTTTTCCAGCTCTGCGCCTCCTCCACCTTCTGATAACGTTTCTGATATAGGTGTAGAAGTTAAAAATTCATTTATAATTCTATCAAGCTGCCCAAATTTCTCTTGTAATTTATTTGTTACAGGTTCGAAAGTATGAATCATAGGTTCCATTGTGTTTTCACTTGTGTAAAAATTAGTTTGCTGTTCCTCTCCACCTATTTCAGAAATAATTTCTATAGTGGTATGAGTATTTGTCATGTTTTCTTCAAATATTGATGTTAGATTAGATAAATCTTCGTGTTGAGTTTCAGTATTCACAGTAGCAAGATATGTTGAACCTTGAATTTCTCCATCACGAGCAGATGAGACAGAAATTTCAGTTTTACCTTCTGTTGATTCAGTAAATCTCTGTTTTGATTCATTTTGTCCAGTCGAAAAAGGTACACTTTGACTTGTGAGCTCTGCATGAATTTCTGTCTGGTCAACAGATCCCATTGAATTTTCTTCAGTTGATACACTAGAGGGTAAATTATGACTAGTTCCAACTTCTTCGAAGGATGTTGTTAAACTTGTCTTATATGTAGTCAAAATTTCAGTTTCTTCGGTTGCATGTTGACTGGTCGAATGCAATTTTTTCCCGAGGTATTCTAGCATTTTTTCAGCTGTTATCGTTGTTTGGAGCTCCTCTTCGAATTCCTCATTCAACTCTTTCAATTCCTTTTCTAAGATTTCACTTTCAGTATATTCTTCTTCGGGTTTCATCGCACCTTCAAGAAGTTCTTCTGAAGGAATAGATGTGCTAAACATTTTTTCAACAACCTCGTCAAGTTTGTTGAATTTTTCATTCAGTTTTTTGGACAAAATTTCATCAGAATTCTCTTCAGGTGGCGTGAATCCTGCTATATTTTCTAAAGTAGTACTATGAACTATTGGTTCAGTTTTCTCTATCGACTGACCCGAATATGTGACTTTTTGTTCTACTTCAGTATGAAGCTTTGGTTTTCCTGCATGCCCTTTATGTGTGATCATATGATCAGCCATGTTTTCAATTGAGGTGGACGAAACAGCTTGGCCCGCGGTTTCTATACTCGTCGATGAAGGAAAAAGGGTAGACGAAATACTTTTTTCGAGTCCTAAAATTTTTTCATCCGATGCTGTTGATTCTAAAATTTCTTCAAATTCGTTAAGTTCTTTTTGCAAAAGTTTATTTTCTGTAATTTCTCCTTCGAGCTCTACTAAACTCGCAGAGTGCTCTTCTGATGGTTGGGATGTGGTAAGGATCTCGCTGACAATTTTGTTCAATTCTTGCCACTTCCTTTCCAGTTCATCGGATGAAAAACTTCCACTATGGTTTTCTAATTCTGTGGAAACCAATATCTCTTCTCCATTCATATCAGTGGAAGCTTTCAATTCTTCTTTCGAATATTCAGTTGGTAAATTTGTCGGAACAGAGTGTGACTCATCTGATGTATATTGAGAAATTATTGTAGAAGAACCTCCTTTATGAAGTTTGTCACTCTGTTCCTTCTGTGAGGATAACGTTTGTTCAGTTATTCCAGCACTCTTTAGATGGTCCAGTAAAACTTCTGGTGATAAAGTTGTTTTCAACATTTTTTCGAATTCATCATTCAATTCCTTGAGTTCCTTCTCTACAACACTTATGGCAGTGTTTTCAGCTTCGAAGCCCGGTATTCCTTCTGAGTGAGCCTTTACTGTGAGTGGTGTAGTTACAAGGTTCTGCATGAGTTCGTCAAGATTGTTCAGTTTTTCCTTTATACCTTCTGGTAAAATTTGATCAGTTGACGTGTTCGATTCAGTAGAAGGTTTTGAGGTATTGTTTTCATCTATTTTTGTTTCCAGAATTGAATTCGAAGCTATATTCACCTCAGTGTAGAAATCTGTTATTGCCTCTTCACTTTCGTTTTCTGTCTGTTCTGTTGGATACAAATTTTCGATAACTTCACTACCATGATGTAATTCTCCATTTGTTGAACTTTCAGAAAATGTCATTAGACTTTCTTCAATTGATGTAAATTCAGAATTTGGCGTGCTTTCCTCTGCTCTAATTTCAGTTACTGCTTCTATTTCTTCAGAAGAACTTCTGTTCATGCTGACTTTTGTCGGAAATTCAGTGGTTACTGGTGAAGAACTTTTTTCTTCTTCTGAACTGATTATAATATGTTCATTCACTGTCGTTCCAATGTTTTCCTTCAGTGAGGATGTTGATAATGTGTTATTTGCACTTTTTTCAGTTGATGTAACTAGTTCCTCTATTGCATGAGAAGGAAGCTTTGAACCTTCTAGGAGATCTTCGGTAGATAATGTAGTTTGGAGCATTTCTTCAAATTCATGTTTTAGGTTCTCCAGTTTATTCTCGAGAACAAGATTTTCTTTAATCTCGTTTTCACTGATCAATTCATGTTGTGGTGTTGTAACTATGAATTCATCAACCACTCCGTTCAATTTCTCAAGTGTGTTTTCGATATTTTCGGGTAGATATGGTTCACTGAAGGAAACATGCGGCACAGTTGATTCTTTAGATATTTCAGATTCCTCAGGCATATTTGATTCATGAGATACAAAAGTAGAGCTCACTGTAGAGTATGACAAATAGGTGGAAATTCCCGCAACTCCTTCTATTTCCTTCAGCTCAGGCTTCTCTGAAGTTTTGTGACCTATACTAATCTCTGATATATGCTGATTTGTTGTCACTTCGATGGTTCCTTTTCCGTGAAGAGTAGAAATAAATAATTCTTCCTGAATATCTTCCAAACTTTCGAGAAGAGATGAAACTTCAGTTTCAATGGTTGTTGTTTCTCTGTCTTCCGCATCTTTCATTTTCATCTCTGTTTCTTCCTTGTGTGTTTGTTCTCCTCTCAGAATAATATCTTCCGGTTTCAAAGAAGAAATACTTTCACTTGATGCTTGCGAAGTTACTCCTTTATATTCAGTGCTCATATCTGATTCCACTCTTATTGGTTGAATGGTTGAATGACCTTGATCTGTTTTACCGATTTCAAGGGACATTTCTGTTTCGCCTGTTGTTACAAATTCAGTATAGAAATTGGTTTCTGTGGCTTCGAAACTACCAGTAAATTGATTTTTCAAAATCGGATGTCCACTTTCACCAGTAGTTTCAATATCTAAGTAACCTTCGGTAGATTCTTCATGACTTAACAATGTTGTCTTTGTTATTATTTCTTCTGTTTCCGTGATCTCCATTAGCTTTTCTTCGATGTTTTTCGCAGCAATCAAGCTTTTATCGATCGATTCGCGAGAACTAGTAACAGAATTGTCTTCTGGTGTGAAAACATTTCCTTCCTCAATCGTTCCAGTTGATTTCAACTCTTCGATAGCATATCCTCCTTCTCGTTCGGTTTTTTCTTCGGTAGTCAAGTTTTCTGGACCAGAAATGGAATGCGCTGTAAAAGTTGTGAGGTAATTCCCTTTCCTGAAAATATTTTTAGACGTAGTAGGTAAAGGCTGATGTATCTCTTTTCCTTCGAAACCATAACCTTTGGTTTCTTCCGCATTGTATTCAGTAGAAGAATGCAATCTTTCAACATGGATCAAGCTTTCACTCGTTCTTTTTATGGCATCTTCTTCCTCTTCTTCACATATTTCGCATATGGTAGATGTTTCGTGTGATCTCATGTGATGGTCAGGTAAATGGTGAAGATTGGTATCCAACTCTTCTTCTATCAACTCAGTTTGCATAGATATAGGAGTGTTTTCGATTTCAACACTAGTTGTTAAATATTTTTCTGTTGTGTAATTGGCTCTTGCAGTCCCTATAGGTAACGAATATGTGAAACTGCCCTCTTGTTCGGTACATATTTCGCAAATTGTGGAAGTTTCATGTTGATATTCCCTGGATAAGTGATATAAATTACTATCAAGTTCTTCCAGCTCTTTTATTGTGGACAAATTTGTTGACTCCGTTGGCACCTCCTGCATTTCTGAAATCTGTGTTATCTTGGACACAGATTCTGTTCCTTCATATTCGATAGGGGTAGTATGATGCCTGATAGTTTTTCCTTTTTCATCCTCTTCATGATTTTCGTATGGGTTTCCTTCGGATATATCCTCTGAAGATCCTTCCAGAAATTGTGGGGTTGATTTATTACCGCCGAAAGCTTCCGTCTCATTGCATATCTTGCAAATGGTACTGGTTTCGTGCCTATCTTCAGGAAGGTGAGCTAAATTTGAATCTATTTCTTGTTCTTCTTCTCTCATGGGTTTCTTATTCGGTAAAACTTTTGTTTCTGAATATTTTTCTGTTGTCGTTCTTTGTGAATGTTTAAATTCAATCGTGTCATAATCGGTAATTATTGATGGGGTTACTGAGGATTTCCCTTTTTTATCGAATAATATGGAAGCAGAATCTAATTTTTCAGATACTGTTGGTTTTGATGTGATCTCAGATGTATGCAAAGAGTTTGACTGGGAGGTGAAAACTGATACCTGTTCTTCTCCGTTTGTGAGCATTGGGGTTAATAACTCTTCTTTATGTATCTCACTAGTTTCTTCTGGCCCTCCTGTTATATTCTTATGGTCATCGAATTTTATACTACCAACAGTTGATTGAATAGGGTGTTTTTCTCCTACTGATGTAGTAAATGATTCGAACTCTTCTGTAGTTGTAATTATTTCTCCTTGTATATCTGAAAGTCCTCCACTGGGACTAGCTGATGTTTCCATTGTTGTTGTTGCCTTTGTCTCTGCTCCAATATTTTCAAGCGATATAGAATTCTCAGTTGCAAGGAACGAAGTGACAATTTCATCGAGTGGGCTAGTGACTTCAGTTTCAGGTTCAGACAATGTGGACCCATTAATTTCATGATATGTAGTTTGCTGGGAAGAAACGTTCAAATAGAAGCTTTTTTCAGATGTGTTTTCTAATTCATGTGAAACTTCTTGAATTGGCTCCAAGAGATCAAGAACCGGTTTGACTTCACCAATGGAGGTTTCATTTGATTCAGTTTTTTCCAGCTGACTCTCCATTTCTAACATATTTTCTAGTTTATCGTCAATATTTTGATGTGACTTGGTCGTTTCTCCAGATAATTCAGTTGTATGCATGACATATTTCGAAACTGAAAATTGAATAATTGTAAAGAATCTATGATACGAGTGAATATAAAGAAATACCTGTAACATCAGATAATGTGCTTTCTGCAGTAGGCTCATAAGCGACAACAGCTTCTACAGCTTCAGGATATGTTATACCGTTTTCGAGAATATCTGTGAAGTGAAAATTGGAGAAATATATAGTACAAAATAAAAATTCACGCATTTGATAGTAACGCAGGTATAATATAAACAATGGAAGCAGAGGATAAAATTAATTGATTAAAATCAACCAATATTAAACTCATACTTCGGAAGTAATCCCGTCAACGCACAAACCCAGGAGGTGGCTTTTTTGTTTCTGTTTATACACAGCATTAGGAGACAGTTTTTCAAATAAGGAAATCTAGACTGCCTTTCAGACGGAGCTCCTCCATACTGAAGAGACCAAAATAGGGCGAAATAGCTATCTATGGATGCTCTGTTAGAGATTACCACCATGCATTTTCTTTGTGCGTTGATGGGATTAGTTCCGAAGTGTAAAATATTGGTTGATTTCAATCGATTAATATTATTCTCTGCTTTCATTGTTTATATTATACCTTTCATATCTTGACAATAACTCACCTTCGTCAGCTCCGAAAATGTTTGTAGTTCGTTCTACAGCAATAACTGCTTCCACAGCCTCAGGATACGTCAAATTCGTCCTAAGTAAATCATTAAATCCAGTTTTACCCTCTGGAAATAAAAAATGTGTTAAATGTTTCGTATCAATAGATTATGAACTAGTGAAATCAAGCTGGTCAAGTTAGGAAACTTTAGGCAAATTTCAACGAAAAATGTTCGAGTGTTCTGAACGAATGTTGAGCCCATAATGATAAATCAGCGATAAGGTTTGCATTAAGGATGGAAAATCTGTCAAAAGTGATTCTGTTTGATCAAAGACCAAGAGTAAGATAACAATTGAATTAGAAGAGCTAGCGTCAAGAAATTCCGGAGGTAGATTCTTGAATTGAATTTTTCGGAGTAGCTGATTGATAAACGGAATTAGACGAATAGTTTCGAAGTAGATCATTATTAATTTTTCAGCAATATACCTACAATATGTAATAGAAAATCGATTCAAATAAAATTTGCATTTAGGAGAAAATTAGTGAAAGAAACTGATGCGTAATTCCATGAGGATTGGCCAATAAGCAATTTTTGAAAACATATTCTAATCACACAATTCATCGGTAATCAATACAATTTGTGAACTATGTAAGCTAAAGATTTAAAATCTTGCACCTGGATATCTTGACTTATTTCGTTATTGGATAGAATACAATCGAGGGAACTAAAAGGAATCATAGCTACCTTCGACTTTGAGCAAGGAAAGGTCTCAAATTCGTGAATAATTTGGGGCAAATTCTATACGGTCGTCCATGTGTCGTAAAACACTCCAACTTTCTGACTGTTGAATTATTAGGGTATTTTTTCGAAGATTTTCAAGTCAAGAAATCCGATCAAGTCAAAAGAAGATTTTTTGCTTATAAAAAATAGCAACAAAGGGTATAGCCGGGTTTCAATGGTAAATCTGCCCCCGCGGCCTTTTCGATTCATATTGAGGGGATCGATTAGGCATTGAATGATAATAATTCAGCAAACTTTTCAGCTTTTTATCTCTTGCCATTTTTGAGATTTCTGTGAAAAACACTTTTTTCGTTTTTATTTTTTTTCTCTTGTGATATCCAAAATTTTCGAATGATGATTTTTTCTGTTGATTCTTTGCTATTAAGGAATAGGCGTATAATTTTTTTTATGAATTTCAGCAGAAAAATCTATTTTCAGAAAAAAAAGTAAAGTTATTGTCGTTTGTTTTTCAGTGTTCTTAAAAAGTGTCCACCGCCATTTTTTGACATAAAATGTCTTCTTTGGCCCTTTACACCCTCGAATTTTTTTCACATTTTTAAAATTGGTGGAACATTTTGGAAAAAATTAAAACTGTTTGAATTTTAGGATTCAACAGATACCTATCCATCAAATTTTGGTGCCGTTGTATTCATATTGGCTCCTGAACAATATTATTAAAAAAACAATTGGCGATCCGTTTTAGTTTGGGAGATATGGGCCCTCCAAAGTCCGAAAAATATTTCACCTGAAAGTCACTTTTCTCACTACAGAAACACTGAATTACCGCTTAATTAAGTTTAAAGCCTTTCTGAACATTCTAACATGAAGATTTGATTTAATTTTATTTCAGATATATTCAATAATTATTGCAAAAACATCGAAAACATTCGAGGGAAAGCTTGCCGTCTCTTCAGGTGAGTTTGGCACTACCGCGAATTATTTCGCGCGAATATGACACGACGCATACCGGTAAATCCCGCTAGCATTTCCTAATGGCATTAGCTGACAGACGCGGTAGTGCCAAACTTACAAACTTACCATAAGAAACGGAGGGCTTTCCCTCGAAATTTTTTGATGTTTTTGCAACAATTATTGAATGTATCTGAAATAAAATAAATCAAATCTTTAGTTAAAATGTTCAGAGAGGCATTAAACTGAATAAAGCGGTAATTCAGTGTTTCTGTAGTGAGAAAAGTGACTTTCAGGTGAAACATTTTTCGGACTATGGGGCCAATATTTCCCAAACTAAAACAGATCGCCAATTGTTTTTTCACTAATATTGTTCAGGGAGCCAATATGAATACAACGGCACCAAAACTTGATGGATATCTGTTGAATCCTAAAATTCAAACAGTTTTAATTTCTTTCCAAAATGTTCCACCAATTTTAAAAATGTGAAAAAATTCGAGTGTATAAAGGGCCAAAGAAACATTTTATGTCAAAAAATGGCGGTGGACACTTTTTAAGAACACCGAAAAACAAAAGACAACAACTTTATTTTTCTTCTAAAAATAGATTTTTCAACTGAAATTCATAAAAAAATTATACGCCTATTCCTTTAATAGCAAAGAATCAACAGAAAAAATCACCATTCGAATATTTTGGATATCACAAGAGAAAAAAAAATAAAAACGAAAAAAGTGTTTTTCACAGAAATCTCAAAAATGGCTAGAGATAAAAAGCTGAAAAGTTGGCTGAATTATTATCATTCAATACCTAATCGATCCCCTCAATATGGATCGAAAAGTCGCGGGTGCAGATTTACCATTGAAACCCGCTATACCCTTTTAAGAAAACTCCATATTCCAGAAACTGTTCCACATCATGTTTCATAGAGAATATGACAAACTTGACATGAGTTGACAAGAGTGAATGCCGAAAATTGATACTTTTCTACATATCGTCCTCGATGAAAATGATCTGAGCTCAATAAATAATTTGATAGGTCCATTTTCACGATTTTTCAGTCCAAGAAGAAATAGATCAACTAAAACACTAGAAAACCCCAAAATCTCTGGTAGTGTTACTAAATTTACATAGGAGTAGTGAGGTTGTTATAACTCTATAACGGTCTGCGTGAGCTGTCAAACGTGCACGCAATCAGTACTGAGACTTGCAAAAAAAAAGCAACAACACACCAGCAAAATGCGTACAACGTTATGGACCTCACTCTGCGAATTATAGGGTCTGTGAATTTTATCATGAATTGATAAAAAGACAATGCAAATAACAGACAGAACATACAACAAACAACACCAAACAATCATAACCTGAAAATGGATAACCAGCAACCAGAACTTCAACATAATCATCCTCAACAACAACAGAAATTCATTCTTCATTCATTCATTCTTCGCCTGAAATATTTTCAAGTCTACAGTGTTGCCACGTCTATTTCTAATACATATCTACTTTCTTATTTCAAATAAAACTACTACCTATATTTTCATTAATGTATCGATTCAATACCAAATTTGCAGTATAACCTACTAAAAAAAAAGTCTCTGTTATGCACTGTTGCCAAGCTATGCACAAATTCCTGAAATTTTTGACATCTGCATTGGTAGTTTGAAAATGCAATATCTCGATTTTTTTATGCGAACGAAACCGAACTCAGCATCTCATAGTAGAGAATGGATGCATTCATGTGGTAAATTCAGTATTTTGGTACATCGTAAGGTTTTTCGAAGATATTGCTCCGAAAATGTGGAACTTAAAATTTGAAATATTTCGAGATTTTTAAATGGCAACCCCATATTTATTTTACAGCATTAGATTCGAAATTAAAAATGAATAGAAGTCTCCTCCTTCACTAATTATTTATTTTGAATAGTTTCCGAATGAGATGAAAAATACTCAAATTTTTCAGTATTCATAGTTATGATAAGGCCAACTTAAACGGAAAACTCCTTATATTAAAAAACTCCCCACTTTTGGTTCTTTTGACATTAAATCAACTATTCTCAAATTAAATTCCTGTTTTCTGAATTACATATTTCTATTCTGAAATACACGTTCCCTCCTCTGAAATTGAACTTTGATTTTCTGATGAATTAAAACTGTAAAAGATGCAGTAAAAACCCACGCCAGATTTTGATTTACACTGATACCACTCACCTTCGAGGTAAAATTCTTTACCACGCTTCCCGTCATTCTCACTTCCTCCACCAGCTGTTATAGGCTTTGCTCGGATGTTGGTCAATTTTTTCTTCAATTTATCCAATACAGATGGACCCTCCAAAGTTTCCAGCAGATATTTAGTTTTCTCCCAAGAGTCTCCCGTTGAGCCACCAGCTTCTTCCGAAAAAATGAGGTTAAACTATGAAAATGATGAGTGGTGTATACCGGAAGTCTTTTCTATCTTACCTAGATGTTCAGGTTCCACTAGGGCAGTGGC
Source organism: Propylea japonica (assembly GCA_013421045.1). Classification (NCBI taxonomy): domain Eukaryota; kingdom Metazoa; phylum Arthropoda; class Insecta; order Coleoptera; family Coccinellidae; genus Propylea; species Propylea japonica. Next base: position 1,931,732 of record CM024240.1, read on the forward strand.
GAAGTTATCCTCTAAATTCTCCTCCGTAAACGACAATTTATCTGCCATATGCGGCCAAATTTTTTCTTCTTCAGCTTTTTTCTGTCCTATAAGATCTAGGGGTCTATAAACCACAGAATAAGGGTCTCTTATAAGTCCCATTTCGGATTGCTCTTTTAAAAAATCTTCTGCCAGGTCTGACATCGGGGGTAGTGGTAGCGTGTCGTAGGAGTTGTCAGGTTTATTTATCTCATCGGTTATGTCAAGAGCACCATCTAAGTTCTCATTGAAAGGTAAAGACATAGATCTATGATCATATGATTCCGTAAAGATCTTATCTCCCTCTATGAGTTTCGTGCTACCTTTTCCTACGTCGAGTAATATGTCTGAGATTTCCGTCATTTCGGAAAGAAGATTATCCTGTGTCATCTGTGGAATTGCATCAGTGAAGTATTCCACTAAAGGGAAATGGAATTTCACAGATGTATAATCTTCTATTCTGACAGGTTTGAGTTTACCGAATGTTGCCGTTTCTAGTTCCAAAGAATCTACCAATCCTTCTTTATCATTTTGCTTATTAAAATTATCTTCAATTGGAGATTCATTTGTCACTGTCTTGACTTTCTCCATTCCAAAGCTTGAATAGGTCACGTTTTCTATTTTCGATGTCTCTGTTTCTGTTTCAGTCGTGATAGCAGAAGTTTCTGTAGCGAATTCGTAGTCCTTTGAAGATACTATACGTTCTTCTTCATCGTAATAGTCTGTAGATGACTCTACCGCACCAGGGGAAGCCAATAGTGATGGAGGTTCCAAGCTTTCTGTTTCTTCTTCGATTTCTGGATATTCCATGTTTTCCGTAGGCCTTGTTAATAATACGTAAAATGTTGTTTTCTCCCCATCAGTAATTGTTGATTCTGGAAAATCGAAATCTATTCAAAAAATAATTCATCACCTGTGTTATTTAGAAATTGATAAAACTTATCAAATCAATCAATTGTTTTGAAACAATTAATTAAAGGCTCTATATTTTGTACCTTATATTCATGATTATATCTTCATATGACATAATCTACTTATTCAATCATATTTATTTATTCATTTCATCATTATCTTTCTCGACACATTTCATATAAAATTTTTATTTTCTGCATATTGAATGGAAAAACAACATCAGTCATGCCGATGACATGAGGTGGGTTTAACGTGAAAATATTTGTGAACAATAAAGAATGAATTACGGGATATATTTTACAATTGTAAGATATTAAGTGTTGAGGAACCTCCTGACTTGAGTAGTGGTAATCAACCTTGGCTAAACCTAATCTAACCTTACCTAACCTAACCTACCTTGGAAAAATTCGAATGACAAATGAGCATAGTGATAAAACGATTTCGATTAGAGTCATGGGCTGCAAATAATATTGCCTGTTACTCAATTAGACGTTGAATTGTTACTCTATGACTCAGTCAACACTATTCATATTGAAAAAATTGTAGGATGGAGGAAAAAGGACATGGAATTATGAGGTTGGAAAAACCTGCTAAGGAATATTAAACTTTTGAAATTACTCGAATTGAATTGGGTAGGTACTGATGAACAAAAACGCTGATTTCCAGTGAAATGCGTGAAGCTTGCTTGATCTTCATTTTTCAGATATCGCTAGATTATGCCAATACATTTTTTCAAACATATGCAATCCTTTGCAAAATGAAAAACCTGTACAAATAGAAGTTAGGAATTACATATCTGTGTTGTCATATTTGAGTTGAGGCGTTAAGAAAATTCTAAAGCAGTACGAGTGTTAAACGCATCGAGCGCTACAAATTAATATTGAAAGCCCTTATTTCCACACGCTGAAAAGCAACTGTCATGTCAATACAGTGCATTTTAAATTCTTCTTCAATATGCTTTCAATCCATTTCCTCCTGAACAATTAAGTACTTCGAGTCAGGTAGATCAATACTAAGGTATCCCTATATTGAAATACTACCTACCAGTAGGATGTTTTGTTTGTTCTTGCTTAGGTAAATCATTGAAAATCTCCCAGTCATCAGCAGTTGTTCCTATAGGTTTGAAACTGTAAATTGTGGTTTTCTTCTGGGTAGGTTCTGAAATAATTGCATTGTTATTTTCATTTCTTTGTGAAAACTCATTCATACACACTTCTTGTTTTAGGATGAAATGTGACGACCTCATCCTCGCTTAGAATGCGAAAATCCCAAAGGTTATCATCATCTTCACTTTCTCTGACTGAAATAACAAATAAATAATACGATTGCGGAAACAAAACTTAGAATATCAAGCTTACCTGGTGGATGAATAGTATGTTCTAGAGAAACCTTTACCGGACCTGAAACAGAGTGAAGCATAATACTTAAAACATTTAGGAAGAGCCTTGCGCAGGTGCTCTTGAGCGCTCGTTCATTGGTGAAGCAATAAGGATATTACCTCAAAATTTTGTATAGGACTTGAGATTTATGCTTAGTATATGAATGCAAAATCTCAGCACGATCAGAATTATAACTTTGGAAATTATTCAAAAAATGAAAAATTAAAAAAATCGTTAATCAAAAAAAAAATTCTATTGTCCTGATTTCACAATCCTCTTAAAAATTTGCATGATCATTCACTTCGCCAATTATGTCCTCGAACTCGATTCCATTCCAATCGAAATGTATTTCGATTTCGGCCCTACGGAAAGAATTGGGAGTCGAACCCTATCGTTTGAGACCATTTTCGGCACAAAATTCGAAAATTACAGACATTTGGTCAAAACGATTTAGCACTCGTGTAAGTAAAACGAGCGCTCAAAAAGCATTCCACTGAATAATAACTCTTCAATCAAGAATATTTTTCTTATTACCATGTTGTTTAGTTTCAGTAATGGCTTCATGTTCACTGAAAGACATATCATCACCCATTTCTAATAGATCACCTGAAAATAATAGTTGAATTTAAGATTAAGAAATATAATATGGGAGGATTCTGCATTTCTTAAAAACTTTTTAGGTTTTTACTCCCTCCCAGCCTCTGAAATAATATTTTGAATTAGACGATGTTTTCTATAAACAAAAATTCGGAATGGCCATGGGTTCTCTTTTATCACCTATTATGAGCAATATATGTATGAAATGTTTCGAAGAAAAATTAATAGAAACATATTCACTGAAATCAAAGACATGGTGGCGATATGTAGTTAATATTTTTGTAATTTGGCAACACGGCAGAGAGGAATTGAATAAGTTTCTTGATTACATCAACAATAAAGAACCTACTTTTAAATTTACGACGGAATTAGAACATAGTAATTAAATTTCTTTTCTAGATGTTCTTATAAGAAAATTTATAGATTATTTCGAAACAAGTGTATTTCGAAAACAAACTCACACTAATAGATATCTAAATTTTCATTCTAATCATCAATTGAATGTATAAACAGGTATTATAAAAACACTTTATGATAGGGCCTGTTTGATTTCATCTACACCTGAAATTAGAAATAATGAAATTGCCTTCATTGAAGAGTTTCTACTAGATAATCCATACCCACCAAATTTCATAGAAAGAACAATTTCAAATTTAGAACGTAAAATATCTGATCAAAATTCTAATGATGACCAGGTAGGTACAAACAGAAAACCGTCAAAAACAACCAAATTTGTGGAACGTCATTCTTTATATTCCTGGCCTTTCCGAAAAAATAAGAAGAATTGGTTCTAAAGTCAACATTACTGTTTTCAAAACACAAAATGATTTGAGATACATTCTAACCAGAATGAAAACAATGAATGAGACACAAAAATTGTGTTTACCATATTCCCTGTATATGTGGAAAATCTTATACAAGAGAGACATCAAGATCTTTAGAGATAAGAAAACGGGAAAATAAGAACAACATAAACAATAGAGACATTACAAGATCACAAATCTCTGATCATGTATGTTCAAATAGTGGAGATCATAATATGATGAACTCGAACAACACAAAGATCCTAATGACAAAACCTGATAATTATAAAAGGAAAATTAAGGAATCCACATGTATTTTGTTAGATGAAGTAGATAATTTGGCCAATTGTTCTGTTGGAATAGATCGTATTTGGATTGATTTATTGAAGAGAGAAATGACATCAGAAAATTTCAAAATTAAATAAATCAACATCTCTATGTGTTGACAACTTTCAATGTCAATTACACTGCAAATGAAAAAACACACAATTCCGAAGATTTTACCATGGACCTATAATACTAACTGGACGTCGAACTTCCTTACTGTCACGTAGAAAAAAGTGAGGCAAATGGCCGCCATTTGCAGTTTGGGATGAACCACAAATATTTTGATGTTTTATGCCATCTGTTCTGCTCGAATTCATAGATTTATAATAGGTCCATGCTCGAATTTTGATTGAAACATAGACGGTCCTTTGAAAAAAGTGATGAAAAACGAACTCTATATATTAGTGTTCTGTGAACTCTGACATTTCGGTCTATTAAAATTATAAATATTTTCGATTTTTGTGATTAGTTATTGAACAATGTTGGTAATCCTATCGTTTTAATTCGTTGAAATAAAATAAATGAAACAATATTGGGAATTCAAATATTTCAATTCATAGAAAAGGTGACACCTCTCAAATTCACCCCAAACTGCAAATGGCCGCCGTTTGCCTCAAAATTTTTGACAGGTTCGCCATCTAATTAGTATTATAAATCTATGGATTTTACAAGTTTGTCTGAAGAAGGTGTCTGTTAGGAAGCAATTTTTTCAAAACCAATTTGCTCCTGACCAATAAGTGCAAAGATTTTTGCAGGAGAACTTCATCTTAATTAAAAATTTTTTTCCGACGATCTCAAAATAAAAGGTGATTTTAATGTGTAAGAAATTGAGCATTGATGACTCATTTAAAAGCTCAATTTTTTAGCCATTTTAATGTGCAATCCTCATGGCAACCGTACACAAAGTATTACGAGAAATGTCAAAACTCTACTGGAACATAGAAACATAGGAAATTCCATTTTGTCAAATGTATGTCTTGTGCAAAATGAGAATGTATTTCAATCAAGAATTTATACACTATTCATGTTGAGATCGTCGGAAAAATCTTGTAATCAACACGGTTATTAATCTAGCGACTAATGGCCTCGAACTATTAACGCGTTCGCTCCGCTCGCGCATAAAATATCTTGGCCATTAGTCGCTGTCTTCAATAACCTAGTTGATTAAATAACTATTAATGATTTCTGTTTCATAGACTGGGAGTGAAAACCTAAAAAGTTTTTTAGAAATATATTTTCAAATAATACTTACCTAAAATGGTGGATCTGGTAGATGGGGATGTTGCTTTCGTGGGAAATTCTTCACTTGAGGTTCTGTGCCGATGGGAGTTGGTATTTGTATCGCCCCAGAATGGTTCTTTATGATCAGACTCTAACGTGAATTCTTGATTAGGCTCTTCATTGAACAAAGGGGATGAATGAAACTCCCTGAACGTTGCATCACCTTCAGCTGATGGAGTGGACTGCAAGATGTAATCATCGTATTCCTCTGGAGGCGGAAATGGTGGAATCGACATTTCTATGTTGGTGCCATTGGTGTAATTTGTGTATTTTTCGTGACTAGGTCGATTTAACAAGTCTGGTGATATCTGGGGCTTCTCTAATTGATCATATTTACTTTCTTCAATACTTTTTATTGAGCCTTCAGGAGACCATGTAGAAATAGTTTCTGAATTTTTCAAGCTTTCAAGCTCTAAATCGTCAGGAATCGTTCTGGATGACAATTGAAAAGATTCCCATTCATCTATTGTTGTCTTTGATTCACCTACCTCCAAGTTTGAGTCGGAAAATTCTTCAGACTTCAAATATTTTTCTATAATTTTTGTGGTAGAGTCTTTGGCATCTGCAATTTCTTGGGCAATCAAAGATTCTTCAGTCACGATAGGCGATTTCATTCTTGAGGATAACGAAGTTGTGGAAACTTTGCTCATGGTTCCACCTTCCAGGTATTTGTTGTGGCTAGGCCAATTGAATTTGGTCCAAATACCCTTTTCCCTTTCCCTGTTTTCTTTGTTTTTAGAAAGAGTTTCACCTGTACTCTTCATACGATCTGGCCATTTGAACCGATTCCATATACCCATCATTTCAGTAGTACTTCTATCTAGTACACCAAACGTGAGAAGTTCATCTCCAGAAGATGTAGAGCTAGAGATAACCTTCATATGTGTTTTGGGGTAGGGCAAATGGAGTTTGTCCCAAAGGACAGTTTTCATAACATGAGGACTTTCCGGAGATGAGGAGAAAGTACTTTCGGTGAAAAAATCTGAATTTTCGAATTCAGCCTTGTTTTCAGGTTTTTCAATATCTTTATCGAATAATTTCGTAGATTGTTCTAGCTCTTCGAATTCTTCCATAGGAACCAAGATTCTTGAAGTCTCTTCCGGAAATAATATTTTATGCTTTTTTGGATAATTGGCATACAATTGAATATCTTCGGTGTTCACACTATTTTTTTCTGGAACTTCAGATCGTGTTGACCATTCGTTCGCAGAAGCTTCTATTTCAGTATAATAATCTTCCATGCCATCTTTAGATGGAATTTCTGTTCCAAGAACTGGGAAATCTGGCCAAATTTTCGTTGGTGTTGCTATATTTTTTTTTCGTTCAGGCCATTTGAATTCTTTCCAAATTTGTCTACCACCCGACTTCCTTCTGGTGGTTGATTCAAGTCTGGTTAAGGATATTGTCTCCTTTTCTGTGAGATTATCGATGTCTTTCTGAGGCATTGTTAACGAAAGTTGCTTTTCCTTCTTGTTCCTATCCGTGTCGTTGACTTTGCCAGTAGAGTCCAAATGTTTGTTATTTTCTTCAGACATGCTTTCCATGTCCTTCTCGGTTGACGTAAAAGAACCAACAATTTTTTTCCGTTCAGGCCATTTGAATTCCTTCCAGATTTGTCTATTAGCTGACTTTCTTCTTGTTGTTGATTCAAGTCCAGTTTTCGTAATTTCCTGTTCTGTAAGATCATTTATGTCTTTCTGAGGTTTCTCAGAGGATCTCTGTTGTGAATTGGTATATTTACGATGCTCTGGCCATTTGAATTCTTTCCATATTTGCCTATCAGATCCTTTCCTTCGCACTCTTTTGTGGTTATTTGAAAAATAATCATTGAAAGGTTTTTTCATTTCATCGAGTAGATCTGAAAACTTATGGCGCACAACCGGCTCGTTAGGAAGATCTATATCTACATAATAATCGCTGTCAGTTTGTGTTGGGGGCTCAATAATTTTTTTGGATTTTTTAGTAGTCTTACTTGGAACAGTAGTTTTGAATTTGTTGTATCTACAATCAGCCTTTGTCGAATGCAACCAGTCTTTTTGGGTTTGCATGTCCTTTAATTTGTGGAGTTCATTTTGTTTAATATTCACTGGTTTTTTTGGAAGAATTCCCCTTAGGTTATATGGAAAATATATATTATTAATGTTGAGCTCTTCGCTGTACTGTTCACTATAGGCCTTTGGAGAGGTTATTACATCATATTTTCTCCTTCTTCTACTATCGTCTGCTTTATAGTCTTCATAATCATTCGATCTATTTCTGTTACAGCTGTTATCACATTTTTTCAGGTATGATTCGTTTGTTTTTTCATTGTTTTCGTTGGACATTACCCCTGTAGTGTTAGTTTCATCATACTCATCATTTTCATAGGAAGATTCTCCTTCAGAATCGTTACTTTCACATTCCAGCTTATGTGAAATAGTCGTACGATGTTTATTTATCCATTTCTCTTTTTTCCTGTTTTTGAAAGTGATAATTTCTTGAGAATTTCCATTCTCTTCGTAATCTTCCTCTTCTTTTTCTTTTTGCGGTACGGTTGCCAATAGGTCCTCCAACGTTGTTACAACTTCGTAGGGTTGTTTTTCAGAAATCGAAGGAATTTCTGTCAATAGATAGGGTGCCACAGTTGTTTCGGAATTCTGAGGCAGGAGGGTATCCAAACGTAATTCAACTCCTTGGATATCCGACAAATCTTCATCGTTCCTCATATAATTTGCTACGGCCACGGTAGATGTTGTGTATGTGGCAATAGGTGGAATAAGATCATCAACTGTTTCTTCATTTGTTATATCTTTTAAAGTCTTTGATGTTTCATCACTTTGGGGATTGTTTTGTAAATGTTCTGCGAGCTTTCTTATATGATCTTCTAACTCATCATTATCTTCTAAATTTTTTAAATTTGCAGATGTTCTTTTCTTTCGATAGTACGTGAAAGTTTTTTCATTATTATCCTTTACCGAATCTAGTACATTTGGTATTCCACCGAAAGTCAAGAAGTGTTTTTTGTTAGGATATGATCGAAAATAGTTAAACGTCAAACGTTGATCGTTTACTGCTTGATCTTTTCCAGCAATATTCTTGAGATGATCTTTGTAAATTCGATCATCCAGTTCATCTTCTTTAAGAGGAGAGAAGTTTTCTATACGATTTAGATCTTTCTTCAAACGATTGTCCCCTATTTCTATCGGTTCTTTTTCCTGAATAGAATTGCCGGTTCCTTTGTCGACCGAATTGAAAACTGCTGCAATACTACTTAAAACTGGTAATTTTGATAATTGGGCTCTAAAAAAGGTTCAAAATTGGGTATCCATTCCACCCAATTTCCTGTGTAATCTTTCCACCTCTCCTTTCTACTAGAAGGACTTTTCATGAAGTTGAACTGTTCATTATCGAAACTGTCTTCTGTCAGCTGTTCTAAGTTTTCATCTTGCGAAGGAAAAAATTTGTTGTCGTTCACAGTACGAGAGTATCTCTTGAACCCCTCTCCTGACCTTCTTCTGTACGTTTTTTTCTTGAATTTTCTGAAAGGGCCGTTTGATTCAGGAGCCTTTCGATGAATTTCCATAGAAAAGAGTTTTCGTCCTATAGAAAATGTATCATCATTTTGAGAGCTCTTTCTAGTTCTCCTTTTCACTGCTTCACGAATCTCATATCCGGTTTCCTTTATACCTTCCAAAATATTTTGAACCTCATTCACCAACCTCAAATCCCGCAGAAGTCTGTTTAGTGTTTCTGTTACAGTCTCGTCGTTTTCATCTCTAAGTGGCGGTTGTATATAATCAGAAAGCACAGATGGTACTTCAGCTGTTGTAGAGATAGCTTCAGTAGATTTCGTGATGACGATCGTTACTGGTTCCCCTAGTTTTTGCAATGTTGGCTCAAAAGTTCTTCTATCTTCTTTCTTTTCGTTACATCCATCTACCTCCATTTGGTCCTACAAAAATGTTGAGATGAACTGTTAGAAAAAATATTTCCATAACTGAAATAAATCATGAATATGAGAAAGATATTTCTAGGTACCTGATCTGGTTTGGAAGTGAACAAAACATCAGAAACATCTTCAACCTCTTGACCAAGAGCTACTGGAGAAATATTCTCTTGCAAAGTGACCTTCACAACCTCAGTCAAATCTCGTTGAGCTTCTTTCCAATTTGGTGAAGATTGGGTACTCACTTGTAGATCTCTACGCTTCCTTTGACATGTTCTGCAGCATATGACTTTATGGGATTTAGGTGTCTTCGTCGATGCAGAAGATTTGGTCGTAATATCAAACACACCCTTTCCTTTCTCTTCACTTATTTGTTTTTTCGAACCGGTGATTACTCCACGCATCTCGTTCTCAAATTCTGCAATACTCTTCGAAATTTTGCTCTTTGATTCCTTAGCAAGTTCTGCTTGTTTCACACCAATTTTATCTGCAAAATATTTGTATTATCATCTCAATCGTCTTTCATCATTACAAAGGTTTTCCACAATTCTTAACGAACACTCAACAAATACCAACAAAATGACCAAAAGAGGAGTGGCTAGCATGAATATATTTAAATCTTGGCTTCGCGATAGCCAATTCGGAAAAGAAATAGTGGAATTCTTTCACTATTACAGTAGCATGGGGGACAATATCGTCTCCCATGTGAGCTATATGAGACACCATGGATTTCCAGAATGTCTAGTATGCATCTGTCTGACGTCATCCTGACCTGACTCACTGTCATTAGCTCTTTTCTCTCAGGAAAAGATACGGCTCCCAAACCATAACTGAACAGACTCCGCAACTGTCAGTTTTGCGAAAGCTACATTGCAAATATCGCTCGCCCGGACATCTATAAACTGGCACACGTCTATCTGATGCATATAAGGAAAATCTGGACTCGTCAGAGAATAAGACTGTTCCTTCAAGCTCCACTGATCGTGTTCCCTCACAAATTGAAGTCAGGCAATGCGATGCGCCCTGGAGAAGCGCGGGCTCTTATATCATACTCACGCTAATGATTTCTAACTGTATGTCTAGAAATTCGGATATTTCGAGCAATAATGAGCCCATTTTGCAACATTCGGGATTTCGGGATGTACAATGGCGGGTTCTTAAGTCAGTTAAACGTAAAAAGCGATCACCTCGAGGAGTAGTTACCCTCCTTCCTCCGTAGCCTTCTTTTCTTGAGGATCGATTTGTTTTCCTAAAACGCGTTACCAATCTGGAAATCGTACCGCTTTTTCGTTGGTCAAATGCAACGTTTCTCGTTCATGGACATTCATGGCAACCAGATAATCAGAAACTTTCAGAATATTTTATTGTACAGAACACTTTAACGGAACAAGCAATATTTTATTGTATGTTGGAAACACACATTATGCATATTATCATTAGTTTGTCGAGATCCGAAACAATAAACATGTTTTTTTTTTAATTCAACATCAGCTGAATAGAGGTTTATCATCATACCTTCTGTTGTTCCCCTTCAATACTTAAAATAATTCGAAAATAATATAAAATACAGGTGATGCGATCATTTTTTTGCAGTGTGTATTTTAAAAGTTAATTAATTATCACAGTTGTGAAATATCGGTCCAAGGAACAAACACAGGAAACTATTCCTTCACGACGTTTCGGCACTTTATTGTACCTTCCTCAGGCTAAAAAATGATTTAAACAATGACATCGATGATAGAATAGAATCTGAAAACACTGAAAAAACAACATTAAATATCAAAGCAGGCTGAGCAAGACAACTGTATAGCAAGACAGACCAAGAAAAAAGGAAAATTACTCACTGTCAGATTATTAAAAAACATAGTCATTGAAAACGAAAATGAAACTGAAAAACGAGTTTTACTGGATCTAGGCATCTATGTATGTTTGCTTTCTAGGTCATGACACATAATGAATGAAAGAAAACGATCTACAAAGCAAACATACATCGATGCCTCGATCCAGTAAAACTAGTTTTTCAGTTTTATTTTCGTTTTCAATGACGATTTTCTGTAAATGAAAATATTGAAAGTTTCAATATTCTGACAGTGAGTAATTTTCCTTTTTTCTTGGTCTGCCTTACCATACAGTTGTTTGCTCAGTCTGATTTGATATTTAATGTTGTTTTTTCAATGTTTTTAAATTCGATTCTGTATTTATAATGTAGGTATAAGATTGATAATTTTTAGTATAATAATTTATATGAATATTATGCCATACGTTTTTTGTATTATCTATGTCATTGTTTAAAACAGATTTTTTTCATTTTTTAGCCTCAAGAAGGCACAATAAAGTGCCGAAACGTCGTGAAAGTATAGTTTCCTGTGTTTGTTTCTTAGACCTATATTTCCCAACTGTGACTATTAATTGGAAGGAAATTTTTCTGTTCACAGTTAATTAATTTTTTTAATCTTTACCAGTCGCGGTATTATGGCCAGCCGAACCAGATTCTTCTTCATATTGACATGGGTCTGATTCCTCGGGTTCCCCCGAAGAACAACTTTCACATTCGGGAGGTGGTTCAGTAACAGCCTCATCAGCTTCTTCTAACTCTTCAGCTTCAGGGTTCTTTCCTTCCTCTGGATTACTGCCAGCTTCAATAACAACTGAGTCTTCTGCACTAATACTCACATCTATAGAATCTACAGAAATCGTAATGGTCAAGTATCGGGATATATGATACTATGGAAATATTGACTACATACCTGTTGCTGATGAGATGAGTTCGATATTCTCTGTTATCAGTGGATCTGTGAATAAGCAAGTTGTTTCTGAGAATTCGCCTTTTAACTCTTCCGATTTCTCGTCAGGAGCCTCTAAAAGTTTTTCGTTGTGTATTACTTCTTCGTGCTCCTTTTCTAGATACTCTTCATCTTTCTTCATTTGATCAGAAGCACCTAAACTGTCTCTTGCAGATCCTTCATTTATAGCTTGCACCATCTCCTATTCGTATGGGAATATGATAGTTCGATGAAATGGGTAATTTTGAAAAAACATAGCCCATAATTTCGATAAAAACTATTTAACCCACTTAATATCTATTAGTAGGGAAGCCCAAGCGGCGATTTCGGGATTTACTACAGCGCGACAGATCAATATACAGGGGGATACCTTGTACCTGGTTGAGTACTTCCACAAAATATGAGCCCTATATAGAGGTTTGGAAATTCACATCTGAAACATACGATATACAATGCATCAGACAGAGAATTCTTCCTCCAGTTGCACAGATGAATAGTCGAGACAATCACGTGCTGTAACACACTGAAATCCGTTGTCTTACTTCAATATTCTAGTCTTGTCTCTCTCTTATCGTTTAGAGGAGCGTTATTCTTTAGTATGATAGGCAACAGTAAATACTTGAATCGAGTATTACGGGCAGCCTGACAAATTAAAAATTCTATACGTGTAGTGCGGGTTTCCTACCATACTGCGATAAGAGAGAGACAAGACTAGATTATTGCAATAAGTGTCAGTTGCAGGAACGTCCATTAAAATTTAAAGGTCCATTAAACTCTTAATCCTCCATTATTACAAGGAACTAATGGAGGATTAAGGGTTTAATGGACCTTTAAATTTTAATGGACGTTCCTGCAACTGAGCATAAGACAGTTGAATTCATTCAGTTATCGCACTTGATTATCTCGCCTATTCATCTGTGCAACTGGGGGGAAGAATTCTCTGTCTGATGCATTGTATATCGTATGTTTACGATGTGAATTTCCAAATCGGTATATGTCCGCCGGTCAAGGATGAAGGATCAGAAGAGTAAAAAAAAATCGATCATCTGACTTTCTCGAGCGCGTCAGATTGCGGTAGGATGGGTTAGTTACATGCTAAATAGTATATTATGCAACGAGCGTATAATAATAGCCATAATATGCAAGTGGCATATTATACTTTATCCACGACTACCGAAAAGATTTCTTGAAGATTCCAACATTTGGCGACCGCGACAAGACCCTTCTATGACAAGCGTGAAAAAAGTCAAGTTGACTCATGAGAAATTTTTAGGATTTTTTCCTGTAATCCCGCAATCATTTCAAATGTCACTCGCCGACAGATGGATCAGTGATTCCAAACTCACCATGAAGTAGGGATGGCTTTGCTTTCCCTTCAATTGTCAGATTATCGTCAGATTAAAAGACAGTACGTGTAGGCCATACAGATCAACCATATACAGGGTCTCTTTAAATGATTGTAACAGCGTAGTTGGCTTTCGATTATTCACATTTTGCCGCTTCCTATGCAAACCACAGAATTCTGTGATCATGCTATGCTCTGATTGGTATTCTGTAGCGGCAAAGTAATCCAGAACCAACTAAGCTGTTACAATCATTTATAAAGACCCTGTATATCTTAATCTGACGCGCTCGAGTATTTCAAAATGGCGAATTTTTTGCACATTCTATTGATGATTGCTAGTTTCCGTCACATTCAAATCGTCAGATTATTAAACATGAACTTTTTTTAGGTTCACTTGACACCCCCTCAAAAAATCTGACGCGCTCGAATGAATCCATTTTCAACCCTACCGTACGACCACCCCCCATGGAAACGATCAGATTAACATTCGTACATTTTTAGAAATAAGTAGAACAAGTACCCATACTATCAATATCTGACGTGCTCAAGTAAGTCCATGTTACACTTTTTTTTTCATTTTTGAAGATCTATAGCCACTTACCCCACCGATGAAAAGGTATATATTATATGACATTTTTTCTTTTTATCATCTGAACTTCGCAACCCATTAGGTCTCTATGACGCTCGAGTAAATCCTGATTCAGCTACGTGGGCTCCCCTACTATATTAATCTACGCATTCGTTGTTGGTTTTTCTTGTATTTTTTTCACGAAAAGTTCCCGAAGAGAGTAACTTTCATATAAGGACAGGAATAGAGTTCATCTCTCGGTAAAAGTTATATACATATTACCAATTTGGAAATTCACATTGGAAAGAGACGATATACAATGCATCAAACAGAGAATTTTGCCGTACAGTTGAACAGTTTTATATTGGAGAGATTCACGTGCTTTGTAACAGACGTAAGCCAGGTTTCACGAAACTCCTATCAATTTGAGTATCGAAATGTCAACATTTCTGTGCAATTTTCATATCATTTTTGACATTAACCATCGACTTAATTCAATTAAAGATTCGATTGCCCAATCGAGCTTGGTGAAACCCACGGTCAATCTAATTGTCCAGTTGTAATGATGTAGTGTTGTCTCTCTCATCCTTGTGTGTGGCTTAATTTCAGCAGTATGGTAGGAAACCGAGAGTACTTGAATCGATTATTACCGGCACCCTAACAAATTAAAAAAATCGATACGAGTACTGCAGGTTCCCTACCATACTGCTTGCAAACCACTCCCAACGATGAGACAAAGACGACACTACATTATTGCAATCGTACAACTGGATTGAGTCAGTTACAAATTACGTAAATCTATCAAATATAAAACTGTACAACTGTACGGCAAAATTGATCTCTAGGTTTTTTCTTTCCAACTAGGTACTATAGACTACAAAAACCGGAAGCGCTTTATTTTTTAGTTTCAGTCAAAAATAATACTTAATACATAATGGTCTTTTAGAATGCATGGAATGCATTTTATTTTTGTTCGAATTTTGAGATTATTCTTTCATTGTGGATCAACATTTCCGTGTATTACTATTAATATTTTTCAAAAATATGGCCTCAATTTTTTCTTCACTCGGTTGAAACCCGCATCACCGGATAATCAACTTCTGTATTCTCCAGACGTAACTTAAGTTAGGGCGGCAGATTGGCTAGCGTAGGCTCCGTTTTTTATGCGCATATTGGAAATGTGTCTCATGTACTAACCTTCTCCAATGAAATGTCTTTCTGCATCTCTTTTTCCAGCTGTACTTGCTTCTTCTCTACCTCTTTTTGTTCCGATTCAGCAGCGATATCATTCTCAGTTAAACGGCTCTTTTTCATACTCAAACTTCTTTTGAATTTAGAAAATCCCCTGGGGGTCGTAGTGAAATAGTAATAGTCCATGGGAGTACCAGCATTGCAGAGATTAACCTCCCTGCTGCATTTCGTCAAAGTCGATCCGTATACTTGTGGATATAGTAGAATACCTGGTATTAATTCTCCTTCAAATTGTTTTAATGAATCCCTTGTACTTCTATCATGTAGCTCATCATCAGACAGTACCGCCTGATATCTATGAAATTGAAAGCATTTTCTAAGTACTGCTTCAGATTATCAATTACACTCCTTTTGAATATAAAGTTTGCATCTGTACTTGGGGGTATTACTGGAGCTTGAGATTGGGAATATTGTGTATTAAAAGTTTTCTGTGGTTCGGGATGTGTTGGCATTGGATCTTTTGAATTGAGCCCTGGAGAAACTACGCTCAGAGTATTATTCGACAAAAAAATTATAGTCAAATGACCAATGTTAAATCCTGGACAATTACTGATTTTTCCATGAGATGGAACAGCAGAGTTCAATATTTGATTTTTCTTTTGATATTCCCCAGATCTCAATGAGTTTTCCATTCCTGGCGTGTTGAATTGACCATTTTCAAAGGTCAGCTGTCCTAGCTCCGGCGAATTTGGTATATCTGCATACGACTGCTGTTGGTTGTGTTCGGAATTTGGTACGAACAGTATAGGAAGGAAAGTGAGATTGTTATTTTTTAAGAACTCTTCTTTAACAGATCTGATCATGCCAGAAAGGTGCTTTTGAGCTTCGGAAACTTTATTGTTATGTTCACTTGATCTGTCCACAATGAACGAGTAAGTTCGCCTTGGATACAAGTTGTCAATTCTCGTCTTTTCCTAAATATCCGCCGATGCTGGAGAGTGTTGAAGCCATTGAACTTCATAAACAGCTGCCTTGTCAATGTTCGGGGATCCTTGAAAATAGTAGGTGCTTCATCCACTAAAACAGGTTGGTACTACAGGAATGGCTAGAAAAACCAATAAAGTGGCTCAGGTAACCATCAAATAATACTCATTGAATTTGGACGAAAAGTATAAGATTTAAGAGACAGAGGTGATTTTTGTTTTATTTATTATTTCTAGGTTTTTTCATTTTTCTTATTCTTTAAACAAAAACGGTCATGTAAACACTACACCTATACGGGGAAACAAAAGTTTTTACAGAGGTGTTCCCTGCCTACTTCCGTCCGTGAATATGATAACTTCAGAAAGAAACAACTTCAAAACTCGAAATTTTCAAGGTAGGTCCTAAATTTGAAGGGAAAAGTTTGAAAATTAGATTTTTACGCAAGAGCGTAATAGCTTCTGATATCACCTCATGAAGAACCATGATAATATACTCGAAAAAGTAATACCGGACAAAGATTCGTACCCAGTACCGCCAGCATTGACGAGCGATATGTTATTCTCAAACTGTTCTGATGTAGCACGGCCTTCTAAATCTTTGTCTTTAGAAGGCCGGGATGTAGTGAGTCGAGTTAATGGGCCAGGATCACCGAAGCCAAAACAGTTTTCGGAATCTATAATCATCGAACACTTTTTACGATCTCAACCATCGAATCTATCTCAATAATTACCTCATATGCTCAGTTGCAGGAACGTTCATTAAAATTTAAAGGTCCATTAAACCCTTAATCCTCCATTAGTTCCTTGTAATAATGGAGGATTAAGAGTTTAATGGACCTTTAATTTTAATGGACGTTCCTGCAACTGACAATAATCATAGAGCCATTTCATCGTAAAAACGAAAATAGATCATGACTCTAAATACTGAAAATTTCAGTATTATCATCTCATTCGAAAAATATCCAAAAAATAAATAATTAGTGTGAAAAACATACTTCTATTCATTTTTTATTTCGAATCGAATGCTATAAAATAAATATGGTGTTGCCATCTAAAAATTTCGAAAGATTTAAATTTTGAGTTCCACATTTTCAGATCAAAATTTTCGAAGAACCTCGATGTAATCAAATACTGAATATACTACATGAATGCATGGCATCTCTACTATGAGACTGCTGAGTTTGGTTCCGTTCACATAAAAAATAATCGAGATATTGCATTTCAATCTTGCAATGCAGATGTCAAAAATTTCAAGAATTTGTGCATAACCTGACACGATGCATGGTAGAGAATTTTTTTTAGTAGGTTATACTGCGAATTTAATATTGAATTGATACATAATGAAATATTGGTAGTTGTATTGAATACAAAAGTAGATATGCTTTTGAGATAGACGTGGCCAACAATGTCGACTGAAAATATTTTAGGGGTTGAAAATAACACCCCCTACGATTTTTCTTCAAAATAATTGTTTTCGCCGCGGGATACCATTTTTGAACTGAGTAATTTATTTCATTACTGCAAAGTATTCATTAAAAAAATCGAACTCTTCTGAAACTGAAAATTGTAGAAAGAATCATAGAAAAAATTTTTTTCTATCAAAACCATTTTGAGCATAAACAATATCTTAGAATATTTCATTCTATGGATATGGAACATACGATGAAATGGAATGAACAGTGATCATAACTCCTTGTAAGTTTTTTATTTTTTCCGAGAAAAGTATAGACTGTATCGAAATTTTGCAAGAGGCTTTTCCTTAGAATTGAATGGGAAAACAATAAGAGAATTTATTTTTTTGGAAATATATCCCACAAAAAAATTTTCGAAGGAAAAACATGGATTGTTATTTTCAACCCCCTAATAATAAAGTTATGGGATCAAAAAAATTGTTTGATTAACTTCTTTATCCGTTCACGAAAGGTTGAGCCGCGTCTGTTGGCCATGACAATTTGACATATTCCAATGTGTATATTAAAATTTTAGGTTATGATGTTCATTTTCTTGTCTTCTTGTCAGATTGTTAGTAATGTTTGTCAATATTGCATAGAGTCGTCTGATAACTCGCAAGCTGGTCGGACTAGGCCGGGTACATTCGGCAACATTGAATTTATTTTACGTTATGACAGCAAATACTGCCAACTTCAGATAAATAAAGAAACGCCTACTATGTGCTCAACCTTTCGTGAACGGAGAATACTTTGTGCTTCATATGATGTATAGTTTTATGACTCAGTTTTTTTTTGGAAGCCGTAAAAAATTGAAAACTGTGAACTCGACATCGACTTACAAGGCTGTATCTTTGGTAGATTAGATTTCGAAAACAATTTATAAAACTAACCCCTGCTTATTTTCAATCGAGATCTCTCCCTAATTCCCTTGCTTTATTTACAGACCTGAATATGAATTGTCACAGAGATCATTTAGATCCAGACAAGCAGTACGGGCCAGATTTTCATTATTTCGCAAATCTTCTAATGATCGGATCTGTAATTTCGGAGATATTGAGAATTGAGAGTAACTCCAAACCTGTCGAACGGTTTTGCTTTTTAAAATGAAGCATATGGACGTGCTTATGTCTCAAATCTGCCGTGAAAATTTTCGTAACTCCTTCCGTTTAGGAGTTGCAGCAAACAGAAATGTAGGTATCGGTTTATGTCGTGAAGACAAAATATGTTTTTCAATTTCCTCATAACACGATTCTCATGAAGTTTTTGAGAAGTTTTCGCGTCAATATTTCCCCTTAAAACACCAAATTGATCGAACTTTCACCTTCTCAGCTATTGGCTCATTTGGTAAAAAGACTTGAATGATGTTTCCTACTCTTCGATTGTGAAATATAATCGTATAATTATCATTAGTTGGGGAGGCTATGAAATGGCTATGAACAAACTGTCCAAAATAGAATTATCTCACCTGCTGTCGGTTGAAAATATCCACGTTCATTGAAGAGACACATAGGTGCACTCCTCTTATTATTATGGGGCAAAATATATTTCAGTCTTTCCTTATAACCATCATCTGACTCTTCTAGTTGCATGGGAACTTCTTGATTTAACATGTTGAGGCCAATTTTACTGTTATTTTTCTTCATTTTATTTTTCATTCGATTGTAAAGATTTGAAATACCTTCCCCGAACTCTTCGCTATATTCATTTTCATTCATCACATCCTTGAGTTCTTCAGAGTCTGACCTTTTCTTATCCTTCTTCTGATCTTCTCCCGTAGAGATTTCTGAAATTTCCATCTTCTGAGAGGTTTCAAGAATATTGCTCTTTTCAGGCCCAGTCATTCTTTTCTCGTCTTTTGAACTCATGTCTTTTTCTAACGAGATACTACGTTCTCGTATTTTTGAATAATCTGATATTTTTTGTGAATTCTGAGGTTCTTCCTTTTGAATTTTGATGTTTTCGTTCGAGGTCCAGTCCACTATATCATCAAAATCATTCATCGCATTCAACCGATGTGTCTTAGTAAAGTAAGGCTTCGCTTCCGAAGGTGGAACTATTATTTGACTTAGCACCATGAGAGCAAGAGAGCTGTAAGGGAGAATATAAGAATGTGTGCTTCTAAGTGGTCTTTTTGAACTTACCAGATTATATACATCGGTTTTTCAAAATAACAATGAATTCTATAACTGATTTCAACATAATAGTGAATTTCAGTTAATTCGTATTGTAAATTGTAGAAAATCTGTATAATATAACAATTCTGACGTTATTTTGACACGATCATAAAAGTTGTCAAATTAATAGGAAAAGTGAAATTATTTCCTAATTTGATGATTGATTTCTATCGAAGTTGATATTGTGTCATGTTTCATCCAAAAAATTTCATCTTTGTTCAGAAAAGCTTCATCTCTGCAATGAAAAGACAGGGTTGAAGTTTTTCGAACAGTTCTTGAAAGATTTGTTCCAAACTGTGAATGAAATTATAAGAGAAGAGGAGCACTTTTGAACACAGTTCGAATTTGAAAAACAATTACTTACTACTTACTACTTCTTCTTCTTCTTCTCTGTGCGGTGCCTTACCGGCCGAACTGAGGCCTAGTGGCCCATTGTTCACCCGCATCGTTCCATAGAGACTCAACTCCTCAGACACGAAGACAGAAATGTCGCGAGCCTGCCAGGAGTGGTCCCTCTCACCATAGGAATAGAAGGTGTTGGATTTCCTAGTGTGTTGACCTTAACTCAGTAAGATTTCCACAGTTGAACAGAATAAACCGTTTCATCAGCATCGTGAAATACTTATAAGTGCTGAATTTCATGAAAATACGTTCAGTAGTTTCCCGTAAATATGGTTGAGGTTCCTCGTGAAAGACCCTGTATAAATGTGCTGGCCAGAGTATCCCCTGCGAATATTTCCAGTGCGCATGCAAGAACCGCAAATAGCTCAGCCTGCACAATGGAACAGTCCTTCCCCAGAGGGATAGCCTGATTGAAGTGAGGACCCACGATTCCGGCCCCAGACCCTGTTGCTGTGACAGAGCCATCAGTGAACCAGGTGGGACCCTCTGGACTAAGAAGCATGTTTGATGAAGACCATAGGTCTCCGTCGGGAACAATTACCTGTAGGGTTCGTCGAAGTAGAACCTAGTGCCCGCGCGGTCACCTCTCTGGAGAAGGGGAGCGTGAGCATCCTTAACCATTTTGAGGGCCCTCGCGTGCCCAGTGAAAAGTCCTCCATCGCGCCATTGTCCCCGTTCCCAGATTCCTAGAGCTGTCTTCATAGCCACCTCCTTCACAACTAGGTGCAAAGGAGGGAGACCCAGCAGACATTCCATCGCTGCTGTAGGGGTAGACCTCAGAGCGCCTGTAATACTTAAACAAGCTTTCCTCTGGCATTTAGTCATAATGTTCTGGTTGACGGCCCTCTCCATAGAAGGCCACCACACCACAGAGGCATAGGTCAGGATAGGCCTCACCACGGCAGTATACAACCAGTGCATAACGTGCGGTTTGAAGCCCCATCCATTACCCAGCACCCTCCGAGTAGACCAGAATATAACATTGGCTTTATTCGTTTGAGTCTCAACGTGTTTGTCCACAAAAGTTTGCGGTCCAATATCACCCCGAGATAACGAACTTGTTCGGATAGAGCGAGCCCAACTCCAAACAGACTGGGAAGTCGTAAGTTGCTAGGCACCCCCTTTCTAGTAAAGAGAAAACCATCTCTGTCTTACTAGGATTTACCGAGAGCTCGTTTTTCAAGCACCATCGTTCAACCCGTCGCAGAGCATTCTGCATCAGATCCGCAATGGCACTGATCACCTTACCCCTGATTAATATAACAAGGTCGTCCGCATAGGCCACCACAACGAACCCAGCCTTCCTCAACTCCACCAGAAGCTCATCCAGGACGAGATTCCACAGTAGCGGAGACAGAACACCGCCCTGTGGACATCCCTTCCTGGTGAGCCCCCTATGGTCGAGCCGCCTAGCCGAGCCACGATGCTACGTGAACCAAGCAGAGACCCGTCCAAACAAAGAGTAGGCGGAACACCATGTCTGGCCAACGCAGATTGCATCACACCAAACGCAGTGTTATTGAAGGCACCTTCTATATCAAGAAATACAGCTAGGGTGTACTCCTTGTTATGTATTCCGTCCTCAATACAGTTACCAACTGAGTGAAGAGCAGAATCTACTGATTTGCCCAGCTGATACGCATGCTGGGAGGGTGCAGTGGTAGCCACTAAAGCATCGTCCCTGATGTATCTTTCCACCAACCTCTCCAGTGTCTTGACTAAGAACGAGGAGAGGCTAATTGGTCGAAAGTCATTCGCTTTGTATGCGTAGGTTTTCCAGGATTGGGTATGAAAATTACCTTCACCTTTCTCCAGGACAATGGAATGTGACCTAGAGCCAGACTCGCACGGAGAACGATGAAGCAGTGGGGAGGCCAGCACTTCCAGCCCCTCGGACAGCAGAGCCGGAACAAGCCGTCCTCACCAGCTGCTTTATAAGACTCGAAACCGTTGATCGCCAACAAAGTCGAGAATATGTACTTACTACTTACTGACAAATTCAAAGTTAATACCTGAAATCTCCTGAAACCTTCATGTCTCACTTATTTCTCGTATTCCAACAAAACTGATATCGCGATCGGAATGTAGTTAATGCAATGTTTCCAATATTTTTTTGATTTGTGGTAAGTTTTTTTTATTCAACTGGAATTGTGTTGAAAGATTCATTGGAAAAAAACGGTTGAAATAAGAAATATAACGATAGAAAGTATAGGGGAAAACGGGCTATGTCATTTTTATGTTTTCATATTATTATTCACTTTTGTAAGGACCTGTTCTATATAATTGATGAACTGGAAATACAGGTTGATTTGCCAAAATGTATCTATCAGATATAAGTGTTTAAAATTATTTTTATCATTTTTAGGGAAATCTCAATGAATTTCACTTATAGTTCGCGAATTTGAAAAGTTTTTTGTCCACTTCTTTCTTCATATTCTGAAAACTGATCTTCCTTTTTAGATCCCTGTCTTAAGTTGGTACGGATTGTGCTCAGGCAAAGAATAACATCGAATGGAATCTGAACGTCATTTTTCAGTTTTGCAACCGTGTTATCTTCTAACACTTTGAAAATATTTTTTCCTCAGATAATGAAGTACTGACGGGATACTTCCGACTTCGGAAAGCAAAAGTACCTTATTTCGGTTACCTTTTAACTCTTCTGTAATTTTACAGTCAAAAACTGCGCAATTAGGCATGAATGCAGGTATTATAACAATAATTATATAACTCCACTTTTATCTCTGCTCCTCAATGACGTAGATGAGCGCGCCGGACGAATTTAGACTCCGAATCTGGCATACCGGTGTGAGTGTATCGTGGAGAATGTGTCGATTTCGATTGTTAACTGAAAGATTGAATCTGCGCATTGAAAATGCGCAAAACGTCAGCCGTCACGCGTCTGCGTTCGGGTCTCGCATTCTAATTCGTCGTGCGTCGGACCGCATATTCACAAACATTATTTGCGTTTATAATATTATAAGTTATATTTAAAATACATATTTCCATCATACATTACTTATGAGTAACTTTATACTATGGGTGTTTGGTAGCGCACGCCTGAAAAACTCTCAGATTGTAGTATGATAGATTTTTTCCTATTTACTTGACACCTATCGTCATATTTTGAATCATTCACACTTCATTAATTGTAGTCTGTAACCCACAGACTAACAAATCTGATGCATAAGCTATGTTACTGTAAAGTGTCATTGAAATCCATTCAGTGGTATTTTAGTAAAAGAGTAACAAACATCCATACATACTGAAAAACTATCGCCGTTTATAATATTAGTATTAGTAGGATCATTTAAGAATTAAGATAAACATTTCCCTTATATTCTGACGAAGAAACTGCAACATCCAAAAAGAGCTCTTTAAATTGAAATTTTTGTTGAAACATAGATTGGATATCAAGAAGTTAGTATACACTCTCCAACACTTGGCACTGATGCAATAAGATGGTCTATTTCTTCTTATAGGATACTATTCCAAGCTACTTATAGTTCATGTCTCAGTGCCGCCAAAGTCCTCGGGGGCTGGGGTAAATTTACCAGCCTTCTACCCATGATGTTGAATTGGCAGAAAATATTCTGTCACACAGAAGGTTTTGTGTTTTTGTTACGATAGTAGTAGTAGTTTTGAAATATTAAATAATGGTCTTTCGCATGGATCAGTCTTATCTCCTCTTCTTTTTAATCAATACCTGTGTGATATTCCTGCTACTTCATCTGAAAAATTTATATACGCCGATGATATTGCTTTGGCTTTTCTCCTTTCAGATTTTAAAACCATACCGATAATCTTTTTGCAGATTTAAAAAAAATATTTCGTTGACTGGCCTTTATGCCCGAATCCAAACAAAACTAAAGTCTGGTGTTTCCATTTAGATAGTCGTCAGAAATATACAAAATTGAACGTAATTTTTGGTAATTCCTCTCTCAAATCTAATTTCAATCCTGAATATCTAAGTGTTGAACTAGATTCTCTCTAAATTTCAAATTCCATTTGTATGATTCAGGAATGAAGAGTTATAAAACGATGCCTAATAGTCGAGTCATTATCTAATCACTGAAAGAGCACTATTGAAAAATTAAGAAAAGCCCTGAGCAGGAGCTTACGAGCTCGCGTACCTACATTGCTGGAGCAATAAGATTATTACCTCAAAATTTTATATGAAACTTGAGATTGATACCAAATGTATAAATCCACAATCTCAGCACAATCGAGGAATTATTTAAAAAATGAAATAATGTAAAAAATATATAATAAAAAAGAATTAAATACTATGTTTTTGATAATGCGGTCTTCTTGAAATCTTGCATGAACATTCAGTATAATATCAATCTTTATTCACAAAATAAATTTCACTCGAATCGGATATCTTTTTATGAAAATATAAAGTTTCTTCTTTACAATATTCCAATTGAATTTTCTATCTTTCTGTGTACAGGGTGGGCATATTTCGATGTTTTAGCACTACAAGTTTTAAACCAGAGGAGATTTCTGAGAGCTTAATTTTTTCTGATTGCAAAAATACACTGCGCAAAAAAATTAACGGAAATTAATGGAAATCTCACTGCTAACGGCTGTACGGATAGGATTGAGTTTAACCACGGATTCTTCATCAGGGAGTCGAACCCTATCGTTCGAGACCATTTTCGCCTCAAAATTCGAAAATTACAGACATTTAGGCGAAACGGCACAGCACTCGTTATAGAACTAGCACTCAAAAAAAGGAATTATTGAAATTTCAATTGAAATAAGTATATCATGATGTATTAGTATATAAAATCAAACTGTGTTCCATGAGCCTAATCATCATCATTGTTTAAACAATGTCATTATTGCCAGTCCATTTCGATGTTAATTAATTTAAATTGAATTTAAAAATGGAATGTTTATTCGATTTCTTCAAATTTTCTCATTTTCATCAGTCGTTACCCTTTATAAAAAGAATTAGGTACCTCTATAGGTATTTATGAAACAAGGGAAAATAAAAAGTCATCGTATAATGGTATCCTTTATTATATCATTATAAATATAAATCTCTATAATTTGTAGAGAAACATTTAGGTTTCACAAAAATAATTAAAGCATCAACAACATAATTTATATTCTGTTTAGAAGATTTGAGTACGTCAGAATGTACGTTGTAAACAAAGACACATTGAAAATCACACTGTGGAACATTATTGTGATTGTGGTTTTCACCATTTGATTCCGAATTGCAGCTTCTTCATCATTATTGTTGTGCCGAAAATTTTATCCCATAATACGCTGCTGATTCCATAACCTGAAATGAAGCAGAGATGAGTCCAGTTCAAAGATTGAAATTAAATGGGCATAAACCTCAGAGTAAAACCTCGTCCTCAATTCAACCAATCGGAGAATATCAACAAAACTTCTCCTGACCTCTTTCTTTTGGTTTCTGGTTGTCAAAATCTTTCGCGACACGCCTCTTCTGTAGTTGAAATAAACCAACTACACATTGCATTTCTGCGACAGCGAGAGAGAAAATATCCCGTTTCATGTGATGAGTAGTGGCGATTGTCGCAGGCTACACTACGAAGCTCTGAGAAGGAGGCTTTAGAAGTAAACATAGATATGAGATGCTCCTACGCGTGAAGAGTACTGCAATGTAATCAACAAAGCTCCAGAGTGAGATGAAAAGCATTTTACAGCCGAACTAAACAGTAACAGAACGATGTTGCCAAACTGACAGAATTGTCTTCAGCAGACTCAAGCTCTTAGTACCATAGTAGGGGAGCGAAAGACGAATTATCCCAATACGGAATAAATATAGATACGCACAAGTTCGCAACGTCGAATGCTGTTCGCATTAATAAGCGTATTCTACTTGGCTACGTCGACAAATGCGTGAAGGCGTCTCTAGGTTTACTTTTTACTCTCGAGGCAAAAATATTTTCTGAAGAATGTAACAAAAATCGTCCGTTGATACACCACTATGTTTTCAGATTTCACGTTAATAGGATGAATTCAAAAATTTTCAGGAAATTGAAAGAAAGATGCATCAATACAAATCGAATCTGATATACTCGTCATAGTACTGAAAGTAGGTAGATACGCGTGATGCTTTCAGGTTCGATTCAAGTTCGTCTGGATTTTTGTTTTTGCACTGCTTGGTTCAACTTAATCTATGTTGGTGCAAGTGCTTTCGTGCTTTTTCATTAGTTTTCATCTAATCACAAAATCTAAACTCGATCCACGAAAAGCACTGGACCTCAGAGTAAAAAGTAAACCTAGAGATGCCCATTCACGCAGCCAAGTAGAATCTGTTTATGAATGCGAACAACATTCGGCGTTGCGAACTTGTGTCGTATCTTTATTCCGTATTGGGATAATAATTGGTCTACGGCTCTCCTACTATGGTTCTAACAGCTAAAGTCTGCTATAGACAATTCTGTCAGTTTGGCAACATGATTCTGTTACTGTTTAGTTTCGATTTGACGTTCATAAACTGAATTATTATACTGATTTGGTGGCAGTTTATTGTTGCTTAAGGCTATTCCGGTTATAATAGCTATGGCAAAATTACGTAAATGTTATACAGGGTCTCTATAAATGATTGTAACAGCGCAGTTGGCTTTGGATTATTCTCATTTTGCTGATTTCTATGCAAACCACAGAATTCTGGGATCATGCTATGCTCTGATTGGTTAGGGTCCTACTTTAGTATTCTGTAGCCGCAAAGAATAATCCAAAGCCAACTGAGCTCTTACAATCATATAAAGACCCTGTATTATATTCTGAAATTGCAGAAATGAAAATGTAACCTATTGTTCACAGTTCAGCAGTAAAATGCTTTCCATCTCACAGTAGAGCTGATTACAATGCAGTACTTGGTTACTTCTTACTCTGAGCACTGGACGTTCAGAAGACGTCCAATTTATGTCCATGGGATGTCTGAACATCGACAGGTATAAAATGGACGTGTTTAAGACGTCCACCTCCTACTGGTTCATGTACGTAAATGGAGGTCAAATTAAAAATTGTCTCGAACAAGTATGATAGCATGAAATGAGTGGGTAGAAATTTATATAATTTGGACATGTTCATTGTCTCAATGGTTTCAATAATAAGAAAACATTGTTAAAGAACGAATCAATAGATGAATATTATCTGTAATACACCGATATGGAAATTCACATCGATATTCAATGCATCAGAATTAGGGATATTTAAATAATGAATTTTCAGATCAACCGAATTCATATTTTTGAATCAACTGAAACGATTATCATCAAACTCCTAGGCTTCAATTTAGCTTCTAGAAGCTAGTGAGCTTATGCAAGTAAGGAGGGTAAAGGGATTTTTTCTTCCAGCTTACTACAACTGTATGGTTAGTTAACTTCATGACGTCATTGTTATTGTAGTAACGTAGTAAGATCACTGACGTATGTGTGTTTCATTTCGTTTTCAGCAATTGACATTTGTGAATAGTTTATGTTATTATAACTGTTGTTCCTGGTTGTTAAAAATAGAAAATATCACACTGTTTCATCAGATTAATACATACTTATTTTTTAATATTTAATGTTCATGAAAGAAACGCTCGAAACAGTCAATTAGTTGTGGCGGAGCTCTTATAACACATTCAATGTTATTAACCATCAATCGTAGTTGTTCCATTTTTATTAAAAAAAAATTTATCTGATCTTCTATCCAAATTACGAGTTTTCAGTTCTGTCTACTAAACTATCCTCTCATTTCTCGTGTTACCAACAATAAACTATGCTGAGATAATGGTAACCTGGTCTCATTAACTATGACGTCAGGGTTCTAACTACTCGGCGAAGAAATTTGTAAAGTTAACTGTGGTATGCTAAAGTAAGTTGTAGTAAGCTCGAGGAAAAATCCCTTAAGTTATGTCCTGTGTACGCTGTGTCCTTTCTCCACCTTAAAAATTTATAACCCACAATTCGAACCAACTAGCCAAACCGTGTATTCTGCTCTGAATTTTCAAATAGAAATCTTTTCGCTGAAACTATAGCACGCTGTTTGCCTAGAAATAAGCGTTCAAAATAACGCTAAATAGCTCACCGTTGTCGTGATGCTCGAAGTGATGATGATTGTGATACCTCTTCAAATGGTATAAATAGCTATTTTCTTTGGGTGCACCATAGTGTAAGTAGAAGTGGATCATATCATAAATCACGTAACCTGAATGAAAAGATTTAATGTAGTTTATACATAGAAACGAAATTTCATATCATACGAGGATATATTGAAAAATTCTTAGCCTACTATAACTATAGAACCAAACAACATTTCAATGTCAAAATATTTCAAAACTCAACATATTCTCCTCTTAAATGGATACATTTATTACAAAGAACTTGCAACGTCTCTAGAGCTTTCAAAAGAAATGTTTCTTTTTTGTCTGAAAATCGGATCTCCTCCAGCTTTTATTACCTCCTCGTTGGAAGGAAATTCACGACCTTTTCAAACTTTTTTCAGTTGAGAAAAGAGATAATAGACAGTGCTAAATCTGGTGAATAAGGGGGATGTTCTAGTAATTCTGACCCTAAATAACGAATATGAGATTTGTGTACTCCGCGTCTTTTCTATTTAATTTTTTCCCGAAGAGTGGTCAGTAATGTCTAATAGTAATCTCCAGTTATTGTTCTACCCTTTTCCCAAAAATCAATCATGATAACTCCATGGCAATCCCAAAAAACTGAAGAAGAACTTTTCCAGCAGTTTTTGGGACACGAAACTTCTTAGGCCTTTTTAGGTCTTGGAGAACCAGAGTGTCGCCATTACATCGATTGCTGCTTTGTTTCTGGATGGTAGAAATGTACCCAAGTGTCATCCATAGTATCAATTCGGTTTATGAAGTCTGCATCGATATTTATCGGGGACCGACACAGAAACTGGCCTTCGCGATCGGTCATCATCTTCAATGAAAAATTTACCTCTTTTGAAGCTTGCACGCCTACTTTTCACGTCGATCACCAAGGGTATTTAGCATATCTTCGTAAATCTGCTTACCTTTTAACCCTTTTAAATACAGGTTCTTGATGATAGCTTGATACTCAAATGTTTCGATTTCTACAATTTCGGTGGACATCTTTTCTTTTCAAATTTATTGCTTAACTCTGGTTCACTCTTTTGACGTCAAACTTTACACTGACATTTTTAATACTTAATTATAGCAATATTTTGTTTATGCATGGAACTGGTCTAGGCTAACTAGATATCAATAGATCCTCGTATTATTGGTTATTACTTTGTAAGACACAATCTCTCACCTGTTAAACCACCTGCTAATACTAAAAGTCGACCTTCTTCTGCTAAAAATACAGAAACCGTACTATATAATGCGTATGCTATCAATGCTGCTGGCAATGGCGGAAATACTAATCGTCTAGGATCGAAGGGCACCTGGAACATATTTAAATATGAAAAATTTTCGTATGAAGCAATATATGAATTATTGAAGTAAACACTTCAATTCTGCTGAAATCTATTTAGTTTCACATCAACTGTTTCGCCAATCAAAATTTGACATTATCAGATAGGTAAGGGTACTTTGAAAATCCTAATGGGTCCATTACATTGAGATAATAAAAGCTACTACTGAGCGAATTTAGTAGCTGATTGTAAATACGCTCAGTGTAATCGTGTTCACATGCCAATAATCTGACAGTGGCATTTTGGCTTGTTGGCATGTAAACAAGCCGTGTATAATCACAGTTACTACTAAACAACCTGTAAGTTCCCATCTACTCGGTGATTCCTGGTTTTTAAATTTGAATTTTGAAAACGTATTTGGCATTTATCTTAGATCCTTGACAACTATACAAACATAAACCTCATGTGGTTAGCTAGATTGTTGGCTACCCAGCGAGTAGAAAGTTTTGTGTGCAATCATCACAATCTCACAAGCTAATTCACTCGCTCCTAAATTCGCTCAGTAGAAGCTTGTAAAGTATCTCAATGTAATCAACCCATAAGACATAGATTTCCTAGAAGTTGGCAATTCTTTTGGTGACTTCTGGTTATTTATTTCTCACTAAATAAATTGACATTTCAAATTGATATGGCTTTTGTTTACTTCTGTTCGTTCCGAATTTCGAATGAACTATTCAAATTAACGATATTTTATAGAAAGCTTTTTCAGAAACCATAAACCATAAGCCAAATTATTCTATTGCAATTCGAGTGCCTCCATGAAGTCACAACATGGATGCAAAAATGGCATGATTTCCCGTCCTGAAAAAAATCAAGTTGCACTTGATCATTACCACAGCAACGAAATAACGGCTGACAGTCCATATGAAATCAGTTCTGGAAGGTTTACATGTTTTCTTTCGACTCTGACTTCCAGGACTTGCCTACGGCTCGTTCTACAATATTGTCTTTTCGTCCAAAAAAAAACCCTGTTGCGTACGTGTCGTGTTATGTAATACAGGGTCTTTATAAATGATTCTAACAAAACAGTTGGCTTTGGATTATTCTCATTATGCCACTTCCTATGCAAACTCAATACTTTTATCAATCCCTCTCTATATTTTTCTCCATTTACCTTTGACATTGATCTTTCTAGCCACAGAATTCGACCTCCTAACCTGCGTAACAGTGTATTATTTTTCAGTTCTGTGGTGTAGATTAGATTAGATTAGAGGAGGGGCGACAGATCAAAACCGATCTTGCGAGCACCTTGACCTTAAGATCTATTGTGCCTCCCCGTGCTGTTTACCAGTCAGGCAGCAAACTCTCAATGAACTTCACCACTTTTCTGGGGACCACATCCATTACTTGTTCAGGCTTTAGGAACCAGGAGCCAAGATGCCGTAACTGTTTCTGGTGAACAGCTTCACACTCACATAGCAGGTGTCTTGCTGTCTCGGTGGCTTCTTGACAGACGCGACATGTACTATCAGGCTACTATCCCATGTTTTTTAAGTGATACCTCACGAGACAGTGTCCAGTGAGAGCGCCCGTCAGTTTCCTCAGTTCCAATTTGCTGAGTGAGAAGACTTTCTTGGTCCAGCTCGTCGATTGAGAGAGAAGTGACCTAGCTTGCCTTTGACCATTGGTCGTTCTGTAGCGGCAAAAGAATAATCCAAAGCCAACTGCGCTGTTAAAATAATTAATTAAGACCCTGTACTATATTCCATTACTCGTACAGAACGTAATATTTTTCCGTGCGCGCACGATTAGCAAGCAAGGAAATAGTCTTTGTGGACGTGTAATGAACGATAGTTTCCATTATACAGGTTATCCATTTTGCAGTTTCAACAAGTAAACGTAAATAAAAACATGAAAAATATTTTTTTGTACAACTGTCACAAAAACTTGACTTTTCTTCATCACTATGGATGCGTAAAATATTACTTTTTTTTCACCGTTAAAAAAAGTCTTTTTTTCACCGTTAAAAAAAGTCTTTTTTTCACTGCTGATAACTAAAATTAAACAAACTTAAAAATAATGAATTTTTAATTACAACAAATTTCACAAATTATGATTGTATCTGTACCTTATAAACGTTAGTTTCGTCATCAGCATCTCTGAGAAATTTATTGATATTATCCCTCCATAACACTTTAGATTTCTTTCCTCGGTATCCGACGCTTTTGTTCTTAATAAGGGGGACCAATTTTGAAAAATTCCGTATTCAATATTCCTTGACATTCGATGTTTTTTTTAACATTGAGCTCCATAACTTGGAAGGTTTCAAAATTTTTTTATTTTTCCTCGTAATAGCATGTGAGCACATTTCAGAAAACCTTTTTTACGTTGTTCTTGTTGCGCCATTCTCGAAATGGTTATTCGTTTTCTCATATTATTAGCTTTGATTTGGCTGGTAACATATAAGATACAATTGTATTTGCTTCTTCAGCCATATCTGCGGGGGTATCACTACCACTATCATGTTCAACATCCATCTTCTTTAAAATAATTCGAAATTGAAGCAACTACGAGCAAATACTGTCAAAGATTCAAACAATTTCAACAACTGTTTTATAGTTACGACACAGAAAGATCACGGGATTCATTCAAATATTGTACTGAAAGCATTATCTTCAATGATTATACGTATTTCAGACGATGTAAATTCACATTCACAGTTGTACAAAAAATGTTGTTTGTATTCGTGCGTATAAAATTCGTGTTTTCATGGCACATTCGAGTGAATTTTTGGCCTCGACCTGCGGTCTCGGCCAAAATTGACACTCTCATGTGCCATGAAAAAAATACTCATTTTACGCACTTAATACAAAATAACTATAGTCCGTTCACGAAAGGTTGAACCGTCGGTTGGCCATGGAAATTTGGCATATTCCACTGTGGTATATTAAAATTTAGGTTATGTTCTTGTCAGATTGATACGCAATGTTGTCAATATTGCATAGAGTTGTCTGATAACTCGCAATCTCGTCGAACGAGGCCGGTTACATTCGGCAACGTTGACTTTATTTTACGTTATGACAGCAAATACTGCCAACTTCAGTAAATAAAAAAACGCCTACTATGTGCTCAACTTTCGTGAACGGACTATATTTATCTTGATATTTCTTTTATTATAAAGTTTGAACGTTGACATTATGGTGAAACACTACATCATTTAAATGACAACCACCCGAATTGTTGCAAGCATCGATTGTTTTGAGGTAATTTTCAACCACTTTTGTCACATATTGGGCAGTATCTCAGCCATAACTTAACGAATATGGTTTTCAACTACTCAAGAGTTAAAGGTTTATCTGCATAAACACGGTCTTTCGCGAGCCCCACAAAAAAGTCAAGCAGTGTCAAATGGCATTATCTTGGTGGCCAGTTGATATCGCCGTCCACCGCCGGTTGTTCAAGCACCCATTGGACGTATCCACAATGTTGATGTGAATGGTCGGCTGGCTTCAGTTGGTAAGTGAGCTGAATTTTATATGGGTGTAGTTGTAGATCTTAATGCAAAATATGCCATAATGTGCAGCAAGACAGTCCTAATTCCTGAGTATGACGAGGAATCGACAGATTCGGGTCTTCGGCAACACTTCCACTTACAGTGGCGATATTTTCAGTGGTACGAGCAAAACGATGATGCACAGGGCTTACAATATCTGTAACCGATCCAGTCTCTTCAAATCTTCACAATTTTACCAATTGCTTGCGTAGTTGGACGATATGTAAACCGAAATCTTAAAGCACGATATGTGGGCTGTGGCAGAATCGCCATTTTTGTATTAGGTTTTTACAATTTTCATGCGTTGTGCGATAGTCAAGCGATCCATTTTCATAATGTCAGACTTTCAACTGAACAAAAAATTTTTTTTTTTAAACTTCGTTTGACAGATGTCGAATTCCACCCTATACTTTTGAAACCGCGAAATGGATAACCCGTTACCTCTCTGTAAACACAGACATCTACTTTCTCCAAACAATCGTTGCTTTGTTTTTCTGAAGAAAATTAACATCAGTAATTCACCGGAAAATTTTTATGGTACCTCTCACGAGCTCTATGTTGACATGTTGTAATAGGGTGTTCAAAAATTCGTAATGAAAATTATTATTTCGACGGAAAGTTTTCAAAGTCAAGGAAGCTTTGTTTTTAATCTATAAATAGTATATTATGCAACGAGCGTATAATAATAGCCATTATACTACTGAATATATTTCTTGAAGATTTTAATATTTGATGACCGTAACAAGAATCTGATACATAGAAAATTCTGGAGAACTTGTCTTTGTATATTTTGTAATGGAAATCGCTTTAACTGATATAATAAAAGTATATTTGGCCCACGATTCACAACGTATACCCATATTTGTTAGTTGGGCTACTTGAGAATACTGGAGAAATATCAATTTAAAGAAAATAATATTGAATCCAATCTATGAAGCAAGACAGCAGTGAATAATAACTCATTATTCACCAGTGATTATTGGGTATTATTATGGCCATCAAACAGACAGTCGATTATACTGTAGTCGTGGATAAACCTAATTTTCTAGCCAATTTCACCATTTTTCTTACACGCAGTCATTAAATACTATTTCTTGTACAATTTTCTCGTGAAAAATTCATATATTCAAATTGAAGTATAATAATTCATTGCTCTCCGCCAATTTTGCTCAATATTTTCTGGAAATCACGAGCCTGAGTTGAAAAGATTTAGCCGCAGCCCGCAAGATTTTATCTTTGTTGGATAAGCAGGATTCACGCATATTTATCGTGGGAAAAATATTCCTTTTATAATATATGAAAACGTATGCTAATATAAACTAAGGATTAGAATGAGGATTACATATCTACAAGAAGTAGGTCGACTAGACCGGCTGAAGTCACATATTTGTCTTCCACTTAGATGGACAGATTATTCGGCATTCTTCAAGAGGGCTTTTCAGATTTATCTGATTCCTAGTAAAACCTTATAACAAAAATATTGAGAAAAGCTCTGAGCAGGAACTTTTTAGCGCTCGTTCATTGATGGAGCAATAGAGCTATCACCTCAAAATTTTGTATAGGACTTGAGATTGATTCTGAATATATGAATTCAAATTCTCAGCACGGTCGGAAATATATTCTGGAAGTCGAAAAGATGAAATACCTTTGTAAAAGGTCGATATCAAAAAATATCAAATTTCTTTGATTCTGATTTCACAATTTCTTCAAAATTACGTTTTTCATACACCGTTGTAAGAAGTCCTTTCAAAAGATGCCCCCAAACAAAATAATTCGACGTGTGTCTCGAAATTTTTCAATCACTATGGACTATGGGATAAGAGATATACGGGGTGGCTCGTCAGAGATAGCACACCCCGTATTTTATTTCAAAAACAATATTATGCAAGTTCCAAACATATTGTTCATATACATTATCCAATTCAGTATGTACTATTTTTCACTCTACTCATTAACATTAACAGTTCTAATCATGAAGAAAACCCGCATATTATGTCAAGACAATCCTTGAATATTTGTAAGCGTTACACGTTATAATAACAACTACATACAACAAAGCAACGAAACGGCCTCTGAGAGAAAAAAATATTGACACACAATGAGAATATGAAATGAAAATTATAACTTGATAATGAACGAATGAATGAAACAATGGAGCGGCTATTTGATTACATGATTATGACAATGATTGCAGATGTCTCAAAATTAATGTCAAGAGATACAGATTGCCGTGGCGAAAGGGTAATTCTTTTCTTCTCTCAATGTTTCTCTATTCGTTATTCGAATTTGTGCCGAAAGAACTATTTTCAACTTCTATTTTGATGCTTTTATTTGAAATAAGGGAATAAGATTCACAAGATAGAATGCCCCAATATATTTTTCAGCTCATTCGAATCATAACAAGAAAATTCTCTTGCAGAATTCTGAAGAATCTCAATAACATCATCGATGTATTGAGTATTCTACACATTTTCCAATTCTAGTTCAGAAAACGTAAAATGTAATTCAGGAATGCAAACTGAATTTCGGAATATGGAAATTGTAATTCAGAATAGGGAATTTGTATTTCAGAATAATAAATTGATATGTGAACGATTTTTTTTCCTATTGTTAATTGGGCTTCATTGATATTTCATGTCCATGTGTATCCATGATAATATATCACGCAGTAAATGACAACCAACGTCAAAATAAATCCACAGAATACAACTATTCTATGCCAAAGCCTGATTTAATCATGAATGAAAAATGACAAATTTGCTCTGTAGAGTAGTTCACATTTCGCATGCCGCCACTGTACGTCGATACTCCCAAATATGTCCTCTGCTTACTACCTACGTGATATACACTATTGCCCGTACTTATAGTCGATGTTCCGTCAGATTTCATACTCAAGATGATCTTAAGCCGGGATTAGACGAAGCGCACCTACTCGCGCACCAGCCTCGCTTCCGCTCCCTCGCATAGTGTAAACATGCTCCTCGCCATGAGACCCCTCGTCCTCGGGTTGAGCCTTGCCGGTCGGTTTTCAGTCGAACATCAAAGAAGCCTCGCTGGTCGTTTGAACAAGCTTCTGGAGCTAGTCGAGTCTGATCGAGTCTCAGACTCTATACGAGGCTTATTACTACCTCGCCTTCTCCTGGCTCGCCCTTCCAGGCGAATCCCTCGTGTCGTGTAAACACTGGCGCGGGGATGAGTTTTGATGGCGAGGATGAGTTTTGATGCGCGAGTAGGTGGCGAGGTTTGACTCGCGAGTGGGTGCGCTTCGTCTAAACCCGCTTTAGGCTCGTATTCATAGTTCGCCCTTGAGGGTGAGTAAGAGTTTATATCGCCCTTATCATAAAGGTGACCTCAACTCAAGCCAAGGGCGATACAAACTCTCACTCACCCTCAAGGGCGAACTATGAATACGAGCGTAAGAT
Organism: Propylea japonica; assembly: GCA_013421045.1. Taxonomy (NCBI): domain Eukaryota; kingdom Metazoa; phylum Arthropoda; class Insecta; order Coleoptera; family Coccinellidae; genus Propylea; species Propylea japonica. Next base: position 1,968,221 of record CM024240.1, read on the forward strand.
CTTCTTGAGTACGAGATCTGACGGAGCATCCACTATGAGTACGGGCATATCTGAAATTGAATTGAAAAGTACAATTTTCCTTTTCTGAAATTTATTATTTTTTTCGAATCACAACTTCCTAATCTGAATTACATATTCATATTCTGAAATACATGTTTCTGAAATTGAATTTTGATTTTCTTCGGAATTACAACTGTCAATGGTGTAGTCAGTAAAACTCGTATTATTTCACAAATTATCAAAAGCATGATAGAACAAAATAAAATGTTATACTCACTTTATGATGTAAACCGTGTATGGCGAAATGGATGTAAATAAGTATCTTAGACTTTCCTGAGATTTTCATGTGAAATATCCATCTATGTAAACTATATTCTAATAATGTCCATAAAACAACACCTCCAACTATACGTAATAACGATGGCACTGATGGCGATTCATCTACAAAAGGAAAAGGTTAAAGAATGCTCTTTATGTAGGTTCTCGAAACATCTATGTCCTATCCTAACAAAGGTCAATATTATAGGTACCTATTTGAATTCTCAAAGGATTGCTCTCAAAAGAATGTTACGGCGTTAAGAACATAAATATGATTCATTCAAACTGTTGATAAACTCACAATTGTTTTCAGAGAGAATTATATACATTGTATTTCTTGAAGCTGTGGAATAAATTCAACGTGTTATTTTATGAGTGATTTGAAGTTATTGTGGTAGGTTATCGGTCGTTGGCCTTTAAAGGTTGACGCTCACTTGGACGAGACGAGACGAGGAGTTGTTTTCCGCCGGAACGGTTTCCACTAAATCAAATGGGTAGACGCTCACTTAGGAGGCGCGAAGCGAAGAGCCGAATCGTTAGACGCGAGGCATATTAGACACGCACTTGGACGAAGCGAAGCGCTTGGAAGGAACTCGTCGTTTTTCGTTGGGGTGTTTAGCATTGAAACAAATGGGTAGACGCTCACCTAGGAGGCGCGAAGCGAAGAGCAGCGAGGAGGCGAGTCGTTCGACGCGTGGATCGTCTATCCTTGTTCATGCGGGTGGGCGGCATGCAACAATGGTTATAAAAATTTATTGCGGCCTAGAGATAGGGGGAACTTCTTCCGATGCCTGCTCGACGCATCGCTTCGTCCTAGTGCATGGTCTTCGGCGAACTTACACTTCGTCTCGTCTCGTCCAAGTCAACCTTAATAGGAAAAAGCTGGTGAAATACGACCATACATTGTCGAAATCCTTCATTAGAATTTCAAATATTCGTTGACGTTTCGCCCCATATAAGGGTCATTATCAGACAATATGTCACATAAATTTGAACAATGCTAAAAAAATACAAACAAAAGTAAGAACAGAAACATGACAAACAGTTTCAAAATACTGCCTTGCATTCGGGGATAACAATGGTTTGAAAGAAGCAACAATTTCACAGAAATAAGTATATTTATAATATACAATATATTATACTATATTTATAATTATTTTTCATCTCTCTTCCAATACAGATGTCGTTTTTAATACCTGTCGTTTTCATTTTGAAAATAAATATGTATTATATTTTATATTTTGAGACATGCCTTCGTTCGGTCTTATACTTATTCCTGTAAAATCGTTACATCTTTCAAACCATTGTTATCTCTGAATACAAGGTATTATTTTGAAATTGTTTGTCATGTTTCTGTTCTTACTAGTAATTGTATTTTTTCAGCATTGATCAAATTTATGTAAAATATTGTCTTGAGAATGTCCAATATATGAGGCGAAACGTTGATGAGTAATTGAAATTCTAATAAAGGATTTCGACAATGTAGATATGGTCTTATTTCACGAGATTTTTCCTATTGTTTTGGAGTTAGACAATCCTTGGGTAGGACATTGAAGTTTTGTAATATATAAAGAGGAAGCTTTCAATTTCAATTATTTTTTGATTCGAAAAGCTTTATGATGAGATAATAATAATGGGCACAAAATATCTGTTATCATGGTGCGATAGGGACGATGAAAACAATTCCACGTAATAAAGCAATAAACTTGAGTATACTAGGCATTCGTGGTCCTTCTTTGAATTAAATAAATTTCCAATAAATACCAACGATGCCCAGGGTACATCGATCCATTAAGTTCACCGGAGATAATATCCTGAATTTTGTGACAAAAGAGGATAACGTATTTTCAGATACGAAATGAAAGCTGGTTCGAAAATATTAAAGTCAATGCCTGTACGGACGTCACTGAAGATGCCAAAGATGAGTTATCAACTTTAGCATCCTAATGAGATATTTCATCGCACACATACCGTTGACATATATCAAGCTGTCAGAATTTAGGAGAATATTCATTATGAACATTCAACGCCTTGCATCTTTGAATTTCCGGACATAAGCTTAGAACATTTTTACACCAAACATTCGAATAATAATGTCCTTAATTTATTGCCCAGTTGGGGAAACACCCTGTATATTCCTACATACAGCCATCTAAGAATATTCATTGTTTAACATTCATGGGAGATAAATAACTGTATGCTTTGCATGGGGAATTATCAAATGCAAAAAACACCCCGTATACAAAAAAGTCAAAAATAAGGAACAATGAATCAAATCAATTCCCTCTCAGAAATGTAGAAAGATGGTTTGATATGCAAAAATATTTTCCGATTTTTCCTCGCCAATTTTTTAAATGTCTACCAGTTAACGTATCTATATTTCTTCAATCGAAATTATTGTTATCTCTATGACTTTGGCCTTTGTGAATATTTCATATAGTAGGCAATGGTCTTTTCTGTATTCGCTTTTTTATTTCGTCAATTTTCACGCCCTTGTTTACTGTGGCAAAATAAACTGATAATAGTTCGGCGTTGACAGACATCAGATTTGATTTTTTAGAGTTTGCGGATATAAAACACGTACCCAACAAGAATTTCGCGACTATTTGAAGGAATGCATTGAGTAAGCTGTTAGTAAAATAATCAGAGAGTAGAATGAGTTCGAAATGTGAAAGATAATATATAATATAATCCAAACAGTGATTTACAGGCTGCACTTAAACATTCCATTGGATTTGTTATTGAGAACTATAGCGGACGGTAACGATAAATCACAACAAACGGTTCGAGCTAATTAGAATACTATAAATAACGCCCATTCAATATTAATTTGGTGCATGAACTGAAATATTTTGACTAGGAGATCAGTTTGACGAATATTATTTGATTAAGAGTTTACATTATTTACAAGTAATAGTTGCGAAAAACTTCAGGGGGGATTATGCTTTGTCACAAAAACTTGGGACTTACAAAGCAACTTTTCTCGAGCACTCTTGCTTGAATACAACCCCCTAAAGATGGGTGCCTGAAAAAAAGTTTCAATTTTTTTCTTAAAAACCAGAAACTAACAAGAATGAGTCATGGGCGAAAAGGCATTTAAAAAAATTTAGTGTTGTTTTCCTATGATTACAAGGAGTGAAAAGAAAGCCATAAATCTTGGTCAGCAGGATACTTTTGAGTACTCGTTCTACTTGAACGAGTGCTATATCGTTTTGACCAACCGTCTTTAATATCTCAAACGATAGGGTCGACTCCCTGATGACGAATTCGTGGTCAAATTCAATTCTGTCCGTGGGACCGTCCGTCCTTACCACGATAACTTTCGAAGGATTGTCCTAGAGACTTGAGATTTCCAGAGTGAGTTCGGTTCCCAAATGCCTCGGTTAAATTATGTAAATCATAGAAAATTAAATTGGAATATTGAAAAGAAGAATATTTATATTTCAATAACAAGATATTCGATTAAAGTGAAATTCATTTTGGGTATGAAGGTTGATATACTGATTTTTCTTACAAAATTTCAAGGGTATCGCTTTTACATGTTCCAGTTTTCGTATAATTTCCAGAATATTATTCCGATCGTGCTGAGATTTGCATTCATATATTTACTATTTAGTATCAATCTCAGGTCCTATACGAAAGTTTGAGGTAATAGCCCCATTGCCCCACAAATGAACGAGCGCTCAAAAGAACTTGCTCAGGGCTTTCTTGAATTTTTTTTTCATATTCTTTTCACACAAAGAAAATAAATTTTTAGAAAACGTGATCCGTTCTTTACATAAACGGTTGTGAGTATTAAATACGGAATTATTACCAAGAAAAAAATTAAATTTATTGTTTTGTTACGCTCATTTTATATTTGCTGTTGTTGTTTTTGTGCTTAATTAAAATTTCAACTTGACATCTGCCTAATGGATAAATTTTAGTTCTCAATTAAGTTTAGCCAGTACGACTAAGATGATAATTAATTTGTTTTTTCAGGAACTACAAAAAATCCTTATCGCGAAGAATGGATGGAGCTAACCAAAATTAATTTCTTTATGACATATGCGAAACAAGTTTAGGGGTGACTGTTTTTATCCCTCTTGCATTCATAGAGTAACACCACCAAACATTTTTAAATGACTTGTTGCCCGCATAAAAAGTTCACTTGATTTCATTCTTCTTATTTTGTTGGTTTTAAAGAAAAACTGCTTTTCAAGCACCATCTTAAGCTGTATCTCAGCAGGGGTTTCCTCAAAAACAAGTCGATATTGATGACCTATTTTTTGACGAAGATCATCCCCTTAGTTTTTTGGAAATATTCTGAACTATCGTTATAGAGCAGATCACAATTCAAAGTGTAACGAAGCCACAAAAATAATTATCGAAAAAGTGAACGTGTGGGCTAAATTGTTAAAAATAAAATAAAGCCAATTTTAATTGAAGATACTCCTCTAATTCTTCTGGTTGATTATGGATGAACTGATTTTGACGAGGATGATTCTTATTCGGAACGATGCACCTGCAGATTTTCCGAATAACACGCTTTAATGACGGAGATTTTGAATGCCTACTTCAATAATATCGTTACTGATGATCCTATATTCATCATATCATTTTAAGTATTACAGAAAATTCTATATCTGCCCAAAATACAATACATTGCGGCGAACAATTATTTAAAATGTCATTATTTATATCAGGAAAAAGCATTCATACATGCAAATAAATAAAACGATAACATCACGTCTTGATAATTGGAAAGGAAGGAAAATATGAGTTGAAGGAAAATGTTTTTAGAGATAGCATACCATTTTTCGATATTCCTGAAACTAACAATATAATAAAACCATTATTTCATAACTTCACACTAGAGAGAATTGCCCTCAATAAAAAAAGCAATTCTACAATTTTCAAGAAATATTTTTGTATAAGTATTCTCAGTCATTGAGTAAATTTTCTCATTCACAGCATGTTTTAAATAACAGGATATGGTGTATCCTGTAGTAGCTCAGAACTGCAGAATTTAATTGTTGAAATAATCAGTTGCACCTTATTGAAATTCAGTTAGATCTACCTCATCTTATCCGTGTAATCTTGGAATAGGACATGATATTGAAAGAAACTGCGTCAGATTTAGTTTCATAATATTCATTTATACGATTGCTAAGCTTATCGCAAGAAAAATAATGAAGACAGCCAGAATATCCTTATCAAGGTATGCTACGTGCCTCATTTTGCTGCAGCTTGATATTTTTATCGGATGTAAATAATACTGTCTAAGTTCAAAAAGACTTTCATACGAATGATTGCACAGGGATATTAAGCATTGTCAATGGTCGTGAAAAAATATATTTGAAATTGGGTATTGAGGAATTCTCCTCCATGAAATCATTATTTCGTTTGATTTTATTTCTCTAGCAAAAAAAATCGGTAGCGCGATATAAATTCACATTGAACTATTAATAATATAATATAATAATAATAATTATTTCTACGTTCTCAATATGTTGGCCACCAAAACCAAACTATATCGTTGGACGAGTCCATAGAGAACAAAAAGCTGACATTTATTATTTAATTCATCATCCATTCTTTCTGGATTTACTCAGGGATATATCGTAGAAAGACAAAGGGCAATTCCAGTATGTGCTCAGCGAATGGCTTACATGGATCGAGAAGACTGACAACATTTTAAATGAGCTTAAGGAGGAGACGCTCATATTTTGGAAGTTGAACTTGCCAATTTAAAGGTACTGATAAATGATATAAAGGCTCTCAACAAACAAGCATTGACACTCTGAATCAAAGATTATATAGTATAAAGATAGGAAAACGACACGACTACAGGTATGAGCGCCATCTCTGGGTCAAATGTGAACTATGTTACAATAGAATGGTTAAAATTCTGGCTCTATGATTATAAGTTTCGAAATCAATAGACATGGGAAATGTCATTGATATAAAAAAGTGCCAATCAATTCGTTCACACAAATATTATTTTACTTCGAACGGCTTTTGCCGTTAGTGTCGTCTCGAAAAAGTGGAAAGGAAATGAGTTTGTAGATTACCAACGAAATAGTGAAACAGGATGATCAACTGGTGTTTTATGGATGTGAATGTGAAGGTGAAGCTAGGTATATCTTGGCTTGAACAACGTCAAACATCTTCTGCTATTTCCACGATAGAGGCAGAAATAGTGCTGATAGTGAAGCTGCACGGAAAATGAAACGGTTAAAGTGACTATTCCAGGAAATGTTTCCGTCAATTCAAACATTGACGGTGGACAACGAAGCTGCAATTGGGCTGAGCCAGAAACCAGAATTCCACAGAAGTACTAAGTATATTCATGTTTAATCCATGTATAAATCTCACATAATATCCTATTATTTCTGTGATACCTTTTATAAATTATAATACAAATATTACACATAAAATACCGCATTTTTTTGAAAATCATGGATTAAAATATATAAAATAAAATATCTTGAAGGGAATACGAATTTCGCGTCGATTCTTATTACAATTTTTTTGTATTTTCAATAAAAATACAGATTTTATATAGGGGAAGGAGGCAAGATGAATAGTAGGGCCAAATGGCATACATATTTACTGAAGAATCCACTGCGAGTGGAATCCTAGAACTCGGTGTAAATGTTCGAATTAGTTGGCAACAGTGTACGAACGTTGTTTCAAGGGATTCGTTACGATAGTTGATGACTTAGTCGTGAAAACGTGGTATGAGCGTGTACAACTTCGACGTAAGCTCTCTCTTCTCGTCTGTATTACTGTAAGTACAGATTATTTCTAACTTTTTATATCCGAGTAGAATTGTACCTTTATTGTGATCCTTTTTACGTATTTACTTGACAAAAAGATGTCACAAAAACGTTGATTTAATATTCGTTTTTTTACAGGTGGTTAGGGCAAGTTGACATACATAGAGGCTGGGTAAAATGGCATGGTACTTTTTATTAACAATAAAATATTTTTTCAGATTTTCGTCAATTATCGAAGGAAAACCAACAGAGGAGAGTGGGATGAGAATAATATGTTAAGAGTTTTGGAAGCAGTAAGAAAAAACAAATGGGATAGGCCCTTGCTAGTGAAACATTCAATGTACCTTTTTTTATTTATATAAATATATTTTTTTTTGTTTATATGAATATAAATAAATTTCTATTTCTTGTATGATATGTTATTTATTGGAATTTTGTTTTATCACTACAAAATATATCATATTATATGATATGCCATCTTGCCCGACACTGTGAGGCAAAATGGTTTTTCGGATGTTGCAGATTATCGCGATTTTTTTTGTCTATAATTTTTTATTTATATCTTCCTTCAAAAATTGATAGCTAACTTGATTGACTAGAGATTCAACTAATGCTGTGCTCTATTTTTTTTCCCTCATAAGAGATATCGATTTTCAAAAGATTGTATGCCATCTTGCCTGCCTCTCCCCTACAAATTAATCTTCAGTGCCATCTCTGGGTCAAATGTGAACTAAAAACGTAGTCGTTTTTTAGTACTACGAATGCAGGGCCGTTTCCTATCTTTCTATACTCTATAATCTATGCTCTGAATGACGCTGAACGTCAAATTATTGAAAGCAGAGAAAGTAATACATATAAGCAAATAAACTAGAACTCATATTTAGAATTACACTATTCTGTTCTTGTGGTAGTAAGGTATTCAAAATGATCAAAATGATCTTCTCGCAAAGCTGGATGATGTTGATGGTGTATCATTGCAGCTAGCAAACCAGTAGTAGTAGAGCACTAAAAAGATAGGTATGCCAGACAGGCTGACTGGGTCCAACCATAGACTCGAAAATTACAGATGGTTATGTCAATTTCTCAATTATTGTGCTCTATTGTTAGTTGCGTGCTTTTTTTGAAGAATAGTTAATAGAAAGTATTGATTTTTTATTCAAAACAATAAAGTTGGAGACTAGACAGGTAAGCATAAGCATTTATTCGATTACAGATTTCATTTCATTCGAATTGTTCTGTAATTTTCGAGTCTGTGGTTGGACCCAGCATGGCTTGTCTGGTATACTCCCCTTTTCAGAGCCTTAGTAGTAGTAGGTCTACCAGAAACAGCCACAGAACAACTCATACGATTCATGGAAATTTATAATGAAATTGAAGACAATAGACCTAAAGTCGAAACTGTACTTGCTAAAGGTCAGGAATATTTGAGGAAAAGGGCAAACACAGCTTTCACATCTCCACATAATTTGAAAGTTTTTAACAACGTTGGGGTTCAGTTACAGCTGGGGCACATGAAAATCAGAGTAGAAATAGCCCTGAAAGAGGCGAAAAAGTTCCACAGAGCTTTTCAGAATTTCGTCAACTGGTTAACTAATACAGAAAAACAACCATTCCAACCATTCATCTTTTACTTTCGAAATAGTCTCCTGACCACTTCATCAAAAGTGGTGTTTCTCCGGAGATCTTCGAAAAGGTGGATGCCGAAGTCCATTTCGGCCGATTTCACCATTGAAGTGATTTTTTGTGCTTTGGTGAAAGAACATAATATTCTCCTTGATTTGTGTACGTTTTCCGGAGATTTCTTTCTTCACACTATTCAATAACGATATACATACAGGTCTGAAAATTCATATCCGAAAGATACGATATCGGATATACAATGCATCAGGCAGAGTATTTTACGGGCAAGTTGAGAAGATCTAAATCTATTCGGGAGTTTCACACGTACTGTAACTGACTGAATCCAGCTGTCTTATTGCAATAACATAGTTTGTCTGCACCCTTCACAGCTCGCCTTCCACTTCCAGAGATCTGATGAAATCCAATATCTGTGAAGGCTTTAACTAGGCTAGTTCCTCACTCTTACAAGTTTCTCGCCCAAGGCAATCTCTCCTCCTCAGGCTCGTAATGCCAAAGCATACCTTGACAAGGTGAATGGGTGTTTCCTTCTCCTCCCCACAGAACCTACACTCGTCAGTGTCCGATAATCCCATCCTCAACAGGTGCTTTCTGAGGTGACAGTGCCCTGTAAGAAAACCAGTGAGGAGGTGTAATTGTTTCTTACCAAGATGCAGATATCTTCTGGGTCTTGCTGTTTCAACGTTTCGAAGGAACTTAGTGGAGTCCATTCCAGCGCCAGCTCCTGTAGAGATTTTGGAACCAACTTTATACCATTTTACAGTATTTTCTTTGAGTCATAGTCGATGTATTTCCTTTTCCATTCCTTTCTTTACTTAGCAATGTCCTGAAGTTTTTCTCAGTGCTCACTTTCTTGATCATTACATCACTAGGGAGGTTTACAGATGAGATGTAGTTGTTCAGAGAGGACCAGACTTACCTTCGTTAGATATTCTGAGGATAGCCTCAAAGGCTACCCTATCAATCACTAGATGTAGATGTGTGAAATCCGTAATGACCCCAAGTGCCCTAGTTGGGCGAGCCTTCCCCTCGTACTTACCTGACTTGCCTTGGCAAACCAGGCTACTGCCTCATATGTTATTATAGGTCTCATAATCATGACGTACATCCATCGCAGTATTTTTTTGTTACAACCCAAATTTTTGCCGCATAGACCTCTGCACGCTATTAGAGAGCCCTTTTACCTCTGCCAGTAGCAGTATCAACATGCTTATTTCACAGAAGTTTACATCCAGTGTTATTCCTAGGTATTCAACTTCTGAGTTCCACTCCAAGATGTTTCCGTTTGAATATAATGTTTTTTTATGTCGGAAAGGTTTCTTTTTCCGAGTGAACGAAATTACTACAGTCTTGTTTGGGTTAATGTTCAGCCCCACAGAGGAGCACTACTGCTCAATAATTCTAAGGCCCTTCTGCAGTGAGTCGCAAAGAGTGCCTTCGAATTTACCTCTAATTATTAGGACTATGTCATCAACATAGCCTATACATTCGAAGCCAAGCTCCGTTAGCTTGTGTAGTAGTTTATCCACTACTAGGCTCCATAGAAGAGGAGATATTACTCCACCCTGAGGTGTCCCACGAGTAGCCTTAACAGAGAAGGCAGTATGGTAGGCAACCGCAAGTACTTGAATCGAGCACCACGGACAGCCTGACACATTCAATAATTCGATGCGCCTACTGTGGGTTCCCTACCATATCGTCCCTTCCAACGTTAAAAGAGACTGTATCCAGCTTTATCAGGCCTACCGATTTTTGTGGGATGCCTATGTTCTTCTTATTTCAGGATCAACCTGTGACGAGAGGTATTCAAAGTCTTCTGACGTCATCCGGGTGAAATTCCTGATCGTTAGCCTCAATAAGTTCCGCTACTAAATATATTAGCAGCTGATTTCCGTTTGCAATCACCGACGAAATATTTCTCTGGTTCACCATCCATGTATTCTTGGTTTTTTATTCCTCACATAACCCATTACAATTATAGTAAATTCTGAGGCTTCAGTCGGTAGTACGGACGACATACTTGTCTCTGGAAAACTGGCAGCTCAACCTTTTTCGCGTAAAGTTTCGCGTCGTGTTAACGTATCAGGCCGAAACAGCGACTCGCGAGTCACCCTCGCGAAACGGTTGTCCGAGTCAATTTCGCTCAGTGGAATAGCACCTTTTTTGACTAGCTAGAGCATGTGGGACTTTCGAATATACATCTGCTCACCTTGCCTGCAAAATTCTCTGTCTGATGAATTGTATATCGTATCTTTTCGATGTGAATTTAAAAATCTGTATAATATACGCGCAATGAATTCCACATTATTTAGAGTGTACTTTTTCATATTTTCTTTTGTAACCACTTTCTTTGGCCTTCTAGAACGTGATGGATTTTCGTAAATAGGACCACGTTTTTACTCTGTATACCAGAAGATGGCGGCTGATTTGTCACAGGCCGAGTCCGAATAATGCCATGCGGCCTTTTTTTACCAAAAATCAATGTTTTATGAAAACAAGAAATTCTTTTTCTTCCATTGTTTCTGAAATTTCAAAAGAAGCGTCATTCCAAGAGCTGTACTGCGTACACAAATTATTGAAATGGCATGAAATGTTGTCCGGTACTGAGCAATAGAAAGCGGGAATTCGGACAAAACAAGTAAATAATCAATTATATTTTTGTCCACGATCGTTGCTTTCTCAAGGCTATAAATATTTCAATTATAAACGAAACGTAAAACATTTTACATCATTATTTCATTATACTTTAAACGAAATACATAGGTAATTAAAATGGTAAGACAAAGGGAAAAACACAGATATTCCTTTGATGCGTGATAGTCAATAGAGTAAAAACAACAAGATGGCATCGGACACGCGTTGAACCTACTGAATACGATGCTCGATTGGCATAATTGGTCTCAGTTCTGAGACAGTTACATTGGTTTCGTGCACGTTTGACAACTGACAGCACATCGGAGGTATAACAACCCCACTTTTGCTACGTAAATCATAGCAAAACACGAGAGATTTTGGTTTTTCTCAAGTGTTTCAGTTGATTTATTGCTTCTTTGGACTGAAAAATGTGAAAATGGACCTATAAAATTGTTTAATAAGTTCAGATCATATTCATCGAGGACGATATGTAGAAAAATATCAGTTTTGGGCATTCACCCTTATCTACTGCAGAAGATTTATCTATCTAATGTGTCTTATTCCGATGATAAAATGTATCCTGATATTATTATCAATTAAATCAAGGAGAAAAAGAGATTAGCCAGTTTCAGGATTCGTATTTGGACAAGGAGGAAATATAGAACACTATAGGATGTATTTCCAATTCACCCGTTAGAGAAAGGAGATGAAGAGTACTTCTTAATGGACAAAATTGTTGTGATAACTTGAGTTTTTATAAATATATGTCCTGAAATCATATCACTGGATTAAAACTCATCTGGATGTTTTTTAATTTGCAGTATATCTTTTGTTTTTTATATGAGACAAGTAAAAGGTAACTGCTATCTCTCCGCTTTTCACTATTTTATAGAATATAGCATAAGCATACTTACTTCTAACTGTGTATTTAAAATTTTACAATTACTTATTAGATAATTAAGTTTTTATTTATACAAGAGACTATAATTTGTTGGTTTGTATTGAATGATGAATGCTTCACTTTCAACAAAATATTTATTCATTTTTTTAATTTGTATTTACTAGAAATCGTTTTCTACGTTGTGAATAATTGAAATTATTGTTAATATTGATAAAATCCTTCATTTTTTCAATAAAATCATCATGGAATTCATGGGCTTTCATTTCAATAAACAAATATGATATTTTTTTCTTCTTTCCATTTATTGAAGAATAAATATTATAAATATCATATGATTCACTGCAGCAGCATTCTATGTTTCCACTGAATAACTGATAATATCAGGATACATTTTATTTCTGAAAAGAGCCAAGTTAGATGGATAAATATCTTCCTTCTACAGTTGACAAGGGTGAATACACAAAACTGATATTTTTCTACATATCGTCCTCGATGAATATGATCTGGACTTATTAAACAATTTTATAGGTCCATTTTCACGATTTTTCAGTCCAAAGAAGCAATAAATCAACTGAAACACTTGAGAAAAACCAAAATCTCTGGTTGTTTTGCTATGATTTACATAGGAAAAGTGGGGTTGTTATACCTCCGATGTGCTGTCAGTTGTCAAACGTGCACGAAACCAATTGGAAAGTTGATACTTCATGAAAATGTATTATGTATCTGTTATTATGTGGACAAATCGGTAGTATTTCAGCCGTGCATAAAATAAACAATCATACGTCAGACCTCATTCCTATGACGTCATATCCACTAAGGTTATTTTGAAATTTTGATAGCGCCGTGACGCCTGGGGTCTTAATTATTTTCACCGACTTTTTCGCACATCTCAAGTCAACGTTAGGTTACCAAGATAAGTGAATCATCCTGTAGAGGTACAGGTAGCTTATTTGACAAACGCTGACTCTTTCATTCATTCATCTTCTCTTTATTGTGCCCGACCCTGAGGTCATGTACACAGATCCAGTATCGACAATTTTTTATTTCACTCACTCAATCATACCACATTAATTTTTCGAGACAATTTTTGTTGTAAATACAAACTAGGACATACACAAACATCTATACCCACGCCGGGATTCGAACCCAGACCTACAGCTTCGCAAGTACTTGTAGGCAAGCACCATGTCCTTGCAGCCACCGAGGCGGTTACGCTGACTCTTTGCGAGCGAAGTTAGCAGACGTTGAAAGATAGCAGATACGTTTACTTGAATTTCATTTAGCGAAACAAAACTTGTGTTACGTGTCCCAAATAAGCAAAGCTTTCACGCATTGCTGTTTATTCAAAGTACTTTGTAAGCGAAATGCTCAGAAGAGATGAGCTATCATTTGTCATTTCTACGAATTACAGATAGGTTAGGTAGATGCCTTAGTAGGAAAGATATTATCGAAAAATGTGACTGACGATTATTTATCAAGAACATTTTAATTTACCATGCGTCTTTTCCGTTCACCCCAAGAGTAGAACCAATATGACGTTGGCGTCCATAAGAAAAAAAACTACTTGACTATCGCGTCTCAATGGTTATTAAAAACAATCCGACAATACCAGTAAAATCGCTTTATTGGATAATGGCTTCAAACCGAATCTCCAGAAACAAATGAGTTGTAAAGATGAAAAGAAAACCTAGATTTTCGTTTTCTCGATAACCTCGAGAACCATTGGTGATATTTTGGAGCTCCTCATATAACGCAACTTTTTGTGATAGAAGCCACCCTGTTTTCCTAACGTTTTTCGATATCTCTGTAGTGCCTCTTAATTAATTGTAACAGCTCAGTTGGCTTTGCCGCTACAGAATACCGAAGTAGGTTAACTCTAACCAATCAGACAATAGTATGATCACGGAATTATGTAATATGTATGTGGTTTGCATAGGAAGCGACAAAATGAGAATAATCCAAAGCCAACTGCGCTGTTACAATCATTTATAAAGTTCCTGTATTTCTAAGCCTGTTTTCTCCTTGTGATTGCTACAGAATTTGTCAAGTAGAATGGGAGCAGAAGCTTTTCATTATAATCAGTTTTAGACTTAGGGCACTATTTCGAAATATGTGGCACTCATTCCGATTTCAACATACTGAAGGAACACTAAGCAGCCAATGAAGCATTAAAAACCTGGACGATCACAGAAAGAGATCGTATGAGCAACAATATCAGCAAAAATAACCATACTTTCATCTAATAGAATATTAATATAAAGCAGTAAACAGGGTGATTTTTAAAGTGTTTCATTAGAAGTTTTCGAGGAAGGAATTGTAATTTTGTATTTTCGTTTAAGAGTACATGAACATAAATTGTTCTGTTGCAAAGAAAAAGTTTTACACGGACGGATTTTGAAGATATCAACACTTATTTGTGACAATGCTTCTGTCAAAAAAAAAAAAAACGACGATCAGGCTATAATTCAACAACCGCTTGAAGTAGTTGAGCATATCATACAACAAATCAATGCAAAATCAAACTAGGAATTCAAATATCGTCGGTCCCAAGGCAAAACCATGAATGTGCAAAATTGGTGATTTTTTTTTATCTACATTTTCAAGAAGTTCTTGACAATGCCAAAACCCCGAATCTCTCAGCATCATGCTTAGGTGGGTGTAGATGTTCTGCCCTTGACGTAACTTCAGTTTGTACTCAACTGACATTTTGGAAGGTGGGGCTAATAAACAAAAAAATGATAAACTGGTCATAAACTGTTGAAGCAGATCCTACTTCTGCGAAGAAATTAAAAAAAAGAATTAATTATTCCAACAAAAACCTGAATTTTCACAGAGCATTGAAACCTTAAATCCTCAATAACTCCAAATCACGATTTTTACATTCATGGTTTTGGCATTGGACCGACGATATGTAAAAATATACAGGGTGCTTCATTTGAAATAACGAAGTTTACATTCGTTTCCGGTAGAACCGGAAGTAGATTCGGCTTAAAAATATTTTACAATTAAGTTAACGTACTCTTAAACAAAAATAGAAAATTTTAAATTTGTGTTACAATTCCTTCCTCGAAAACTTCTAATGGAAAACTTAAAAAAATTACCTTGTATTGCAATTTCACGTTATATTTCACTACACAAATTATCAATTTGGGGTTGAGCAAATGTTAAACAGTTCTAGTCCAAGTATGAAGAGAACGATAATAAAATTGACCTGTTTCTAAATTTTTGAAAAAACTTTTTTATATGCCTTTGAGAGGAATCATCATATAAAACAACATGCTCATGTTCTTTTTGAATTCTCACAATGATAAGTTCATTATGCTTAAAAATTTTTGCTTGAAATTACCTGTATAATAATTTGTGAATTTTGTCTCCTATAATTTATAAATTGCAAAAGAAATGAAAGATCAAAGGTAGGCTAAGAAAGCTAGAAAGCGGAAGGTGACTAGCCACAAATGCATTTGAAGTCTGAAAAACTTTTTCAATTGTAGTGAATCCGTTTGGTGGGATTACTATTTTAAGCGTTTTCAATTGTTGAATCGTGATATTTAGCTTCAAGCCCTTCATTAAAGAATGTGTATCGGATTTGGGAAATGAAAGAATTGCACAGAATTGATGATCTGAATCAAGATCATCTATTTCCGCATATTTTTCATTATTCATGAATGAAACATGCAAATTATTCGAATAATTATGTGAAGAAACTGTTAGATACTCATTATGCATATTATTCAACTATTAATTAATTGAATCAATAATAAAGGGTTTTCCAATAAGAGATGTTATTTTGATATTCAAAGAAAAATGCCATATTCAATATAAATGATCGGATGTATATTTCATTATAAAGAAGAAGCTATGCCGTTAATAGTGGAAAATAACATCGGGCAAATGACCACCACGACCACGCTTACAGCAACATATCCTTTTAATGAAATTTTCCATAACCAAATCGCAAAGTTGCTGCCCTATGTCCTCGATAGCCTCACGAATTCCATCTTTGAGGTCTTGAATCGACGCTGGGCTATTGGCGTAGACCTTCTCTTTCACGTGGCACCAAAGGAAGAAGTCGCAAGGTGTTAAATCACAAGATCTCGGTGGCCAATTGTGATCACCTCTTCGAGAAATAATACGGTCCGGAAACTTTTCCCGCAAAAGATCAATGGTTTCGTTGCTTTTGTGGCAAGTAACGCCTTCTTGTTGAAAGTAAACGTCCAGATCAATGCTATCCAATTTCGGCCATAAAAAAACATTAATCGCGCAATCCATTCACCGTAATTGTTGCTCCAGCCCCATTTTCGAAAATGTAAAGTCTCATTACTCGAGAAGATTTTTCGATGGAATTCCGGATCATTTTCAAGCATTTCAACGACCCAAACAGCAAAGGCACAACGTTGTTGATGATCGGCCGGCTTGAGGTCTTGTGTTAACTGAACTTTATAAGCCTTAAGACTCAAATCTCTATGTGGAATACCTTATTCCAAAGAACGACATGGAATGGACAAACCTGGCTTTTCTTCAACACTTTTGGCTACAGCAGCAATATTCTCGGCTATTCTTGAGCGACGTGCACGGGTTTTATTCTTCACATCACTAACTTGTCCCAACAGCTCGAATTTTTCCAACAACTGACAAGGTGCTACACGGCGACCCTAAAATGTTCGAGTTGTACGAACCGTCTCTGCCAAATTTTGACCATTTTTTTAGTGAATTTCAATAATTTCAATGCGTCCTTGAAGCGTTAAATTTTTATTAATGGCGTGGTTTCTCCTTGTCAAATGTCAAAAAATTATATCTGCAAACGTTACATCTACCGAAATAGCGCGCTATTCAAAATAACACTTCTTATTGAAAAACCCTTTATATGGTGTACAGAATTTGAAATGTTATTGATAAAAATACTGAATTAGACAACAACCCACTATATGGCTTTAATGCATTCACATTTTGAGCAGTTCAGAGATGAAAAAATGTGAAAAATTAGGCAATTTTATACATGCTGTTTTTTTCATTGGAGCTAATAAATGATAAAGAAAAAAATTTATATCGGGTTTAGAATATACACATAGTCAAAAGTCTGGGCCTTCTATCAACTCTCAAATTGTTAAATGAAACATGGCAATTTTTTGTATGTTAAATCCATGAGGGGACCATTGTATTCATCAAACTGTGGAATAAGTAAATATTATTGATCAAAAATAAATAAACGATAAATTCAGATTTTTTTATATTTTTTCCCATTTTGTTTTATCCTGCAGAGATTAATCAAAAAAAGATTCCCCATCAAATATATTGCAGTTAAAATAGAGGAAAATTGATATGTAGTTTATTTTTTGAGAAACCTAGAGAGGCCAAGATTTTTGATGTTGTGTGTATATGCGTTGGTTTTTCAACCAGCCAGGAAATAGAATAAGCAATCTTGAGGGTGATATTCAGAGAAAGGGTATAGCCGGGTTTCAATGGTAAATCTGCCCCGCGGCCTTTTTGATTCATATTGAGGCGATCGATTAGGCATTGAATAAAAATAATTCAGCCAACTTTTCAGCTTTTTATCTCTAGCCATATTTGAGATTTCTGTGAAAAACACTTTTTCCGTTTTTATTTTTTTCTCTTGTGATATCCAAAATTTTCAAATGGTGTTTTTTTCTGTTAATTCTTTGCTATTTAAGGAATAGACTTATAATTTTTCTATGAATTTCAGCTGCAAAATCTATTCTTAGGACAAAAAATGAAGTTTTTGTCATTTGTTTTTCGGTGTTCTTAAAAAGTGTCCACCGCCATTTTTTGACATAAAATGTCTTCTTTGGCCCTTTATACCCTGGAATTTTTTCACATTTTTAAAATTGGTGGAACATTTCGAAAAAAAATTAAAACTGTTTGAATTTAAGGATTCAACAGATATCAATCAAATTTTGGTACCGTTGTATTCATATTGGCTCCCTAAACAATATTAGTGAAAAAAACAATTGGCGATCTGTTTTAGTTTGGGAGCTATGGGCCCCCAAAATCCGAAAAATATTTCACCTGAAAGTCCCTTTTCTCACTAGAGAAACACTGAATCACCGCTTTATTAAGTTTAAAGCCTCTCTGAACATTTTAACGCGTCTTTCAGCGAGTGCCATTAGGAAATGATAGCGGGATTTACCGGTATGCATCGTGTCATATTCCCGCGAAATAAGTCGCGGTAGTGCCAAACTTACTATAAGAAAAGGCGGGCTTTCCCTAGAATTTTTTCGATGTTTTGGCAATAACTATTGGATATAATATCTGAAATAAAATGAATCAAATTTTCATGTTAAAATGTTCAGAGAGGCTTTAAACTTAATGAAGCGGTAATTCAGTGTTTCTGTAGTGAGAAAAGTGACTTTCAGGTGAAATATTTTTCGGAGTTTGGGGACCCATATCTCCCAAACTAAAACAGATCGCCAATTATTTTTCCCACTAATATTGTTCTGGAAGCCAATATGAATACAACGGTACCAAAATTTGATGGATATCTGTTGAATCCTTAAATTCAAACAGTTTTAATTTTTTTTCAAAATGTTCCACCAATTTTAAAAACGTGAAAAAATTCCAGGGTATAAAGAGCCAGAGAAGACATTTTATGTCAAAAAGTGGCGGTGGACACTTTTTAAGAACACCGAAAAACAAATGACAAAAACTTCATTTTTTTTCCTAAGAATAGATTTTGCAGCTGAAATTCATAAAAAAATTATACGTCTATTCCTTCGATAGCAAAGAATTAACAGAAAAAATCACCATTCGGAAGTTTTGGATATCACAGAGAAAAAAATAAAATCGAAAAAAGTGTTTTTCACAGAAATCTCAAAAATGGCTAGAGATAAAAAGCTGAAAAGTTGTCTGAATTATTTTTATTCAATGCCTAATCGATCGCCTCAATATGAATCGAAAAGGCCGCGGCGGCAGATTTACCATTGAAACCCGGCTATACCCTTTCACCCAAGTTGCGTGAAAAGTAAATGAAAGTACGTGAAAAAAAAATTTTTTTGGGTTTTTGTTGCGCTATTTTTTGTTTAGGTCGAAGTGAGAATAGAATATTCTACTTCCACCATAACTCAACTGAATTTTGCGAAATACTCATTTTCTCATTATAAGATGAAGAAATGAAAATTCAATGCCAGTTAAGTAATCCGAAGCAAGCGACTATGGGAAAACTTCTCATAAATGCATATTTTTTCTACGGATTCAAATTGACTATTTTGAAAAAGTTCGAATTGTGCATTCATTTATCGATTTGTACATAATCGCCCTTTTTTCGTGGAATCCTTTCATTTCACAAAACCCATCACGCCCGACACTGATATCGAAAGTATATTCAGCGACAGAAGCTATAACAACAGTAAAGTGTCATCTTGAAGTTACCTTTGGTGATTTCGACGTATTTGTTGAATCCCATATAAATGAAATATGTAATAATAGGTATCCATACTATAGGAACTACGTACCACGGGGTGATAGTTAAACTTTCTAGAATGGGATTTTCAAACAGTCGCAACTTTCTGTCGACCGGCAGTACAACCCATTCGCTGTATTTGTTCCCAA